>CM060374.1:96345539-97545539 GCA_030545235.1 Helianthus tuberosus
CCCATACCATGTCATAAAAGATAACATAATTATTACAGACAAGATCTAGTCAAATTGTTATGTTCCGACAACTCAGATTTCAAATACAGACAATTGTTTATTTGTTTCTAGACCTTTCCAAGCCTCGATTTCACAGCAAGCCAAGCATATAAACATCCTAAGCACCTGTCACATACATTAAAGTAAAAGTCAATACACATAGTGTAAAGATGAGCATACAAGTTTGATAATAGCATATAGAGTTTGAAATTGTTATGCATAACCAGCACGTACACAGTGTAAAATGAGGCATGTTAGTTATTGACATGAACCTATCGATGCCAATGATTGCGGGTTGACTGCCCAAGGCAGTTCGTAATACACACTCACCACTGTGAGCCATGTAACAAATTGTCCTTAACAACCCGTGAGTGAACAGGTGCTGAGTCCAAACTATAGTACTATCGTTGCTAAGGCAGGTAGACATCATTCCATGTGTAAACATAACAAACAAGCATTCATTAAGTTACGTATAACATGCGGTAACGGTTAGCGTTTAAAGAATTGCGTAGTGTGTTCGATGTGATTTAGAATAAGTAACGTATGTAACACCCAAAAGTGCGTAAAGCAAAAAGGGATCCAGTATACTCACAGCGATTGATGGATTGAAGGGAGCGCTAGAGAGTAAGTTAGCCTGATCAGAACAATAGCATAATGATAAGCGACACATAAAACGATACAAAGTGTCAGTGGGTCAGACAACAATCCGATCGGATGGCAATCCAATCGGATAGCCGGTCTATCGGGTGACAATCTGCTCGGATGGTCATCAGATCGGGTGATCTTTTGAGTGGATTGTTACTTCGTTTGGGAGGATGTGTTTGTGTACGATGGCTTGTCTTTTGAAGTTTTCGTTGTAGCATTTTGAAAACATAGAAGTATCTCTACCTTTCAGGTCGATCGATCGAACGACCGTTCGATCGGACGACAATCCGATTGGTTGGAAACTTTAGTGAGAACAGGTTCACAGCAGTTTGTCACTCGATCGGATTGTAGTCCGGTCGGGTGACAATCCTTTTGTATTGAATATGTTTAAAAATCGTTTTAGTATTGAAGTTTCAAAACATCACATGGTCGGATGGTCGGTCGATCGGGTGGCAACCCGATCGGGCAGCAATCCGTTCGGGGTTAAAAAACTCTTGAAGTTTGAAATGAAAGTTAAGTGTGGGGCCAAGGTCCAAGCTGATCGGGTGGAAACCCGATCGGGTGACAATTCGATCGGATAGTAGTCCGATCGAGTGGCACTCCGTTCTGGTCGGCCTGGTCGTCTTACACTTCGTTGTTTTCGATGGTTTGTAGTTTTATCTAGACGGTGTGACAACGTGCTAATCAATAGAACTCCATCTTGACACAAGTGACCCGATTGAACAGGAATCACCCAAGTTCAACTAGTTAACCAGTTCAAGACGGTTGTTCTTGCTTAACCCGAAATCGGTTGTCTCGTTGGTAGAACTCAGATCTTGAACCAACACATCACGAAGAAGGAGTAGGAGGTTAGAACAAGGTGCGATCCTATCGGTTTTGAGTGCATTGAGTGTAAAAGAGATGAAAAAAAAGTTAGAAAACCATCTTTAAATCCTTTTCACCGTGAATATGTTTAGATCTACGAAAGATCTTCGTTTATTTGTGTGGAAATCGTTCAGATCTAAGTTGTTCTTGGTGGATTGAAGCCAAGACATGAAGTTCATAAGAACACCATGATGACATCATCCTAGAACAACTTAGGTGAAAAACTTACAAGAATCTTGAGAAATCTGAAGAAAAGCGAGCAAAAAGCGTTGGTCGGACGAGAGAGTGCAAAAGGTGAATTTATGATGTTTACAGGGGGTATTTATAGGGTTTCCATAAATGAAAAGGGGGAGGAGAGGCTGGTCAATCGAGTGGCTACCCTGGTCGGGTGGTAGCCCGATCGAGTGGCACCTCGATCGGATGGCATCCCGATCGAGTGACAGCTCGATCGGCTGGCCACTCGATTGGAGGGCGCGACGTGATGAGTTTTGCGATTCCGATTCGCGTGTTGGGCGTTGCGATGCGGTAGAGTTTCCTATTCAAATTACTTTTAATCCCAACTACTATATCAACATACAATCATCCTTATTTGACCTGCGTTTAGCGTTTGCGATTCGATTGCGATTTGAGTTTTGATTAATCGCCACACATAAACATAATTAAACATGCACAAGTAACACGTAAGGCACACACACACGTAAAACAATATCCAGAACGCGTAATTCGAGTTGCGAGTGCGATTGCGATAAAGCGATCAAACATGCGATAAATATCGAATAAACCTCGATTAGTAATAGATACTCCACATAATACAACTAACGTAAAAGCATAAAAATACTATCTACAAGTCAAAGAAGCCAAACCAGGAATTGAGCAAGGAGTGACAGATCACATTTAGCAATCTTGTCTCCCTTTGACTTCAATCTTGAATTTGACTTTGACTTTCGAAACACGGGGTGTTACAACCTCCCCTAGTTGAGGGAATTTTGTCCCGAAATTAGGCCGAAGCCGTAACAAACAACTGCGGGTACTTCGCCTTCATGTCGCTTTCGAGTTCCCAAGTGAATTCCGCGCCTCGTTTGCCTTCCCATCGGACTTTCACAATAGGAATGCGCGAGCGTCTGTGGTGCTTAGTTTGGCGATCCATGATCTCGACCGGCTTCTCCATGAAGTGTAGTGTTTCGTTTATTTGGAGGTCATCAAGAGGTACAATTAAATCATGCTCAGCTAGGCACTTTCGGAGGTTCGAAACATGGAAAGTCGGGTGAACGTTGCTAAGTTCCTCCGGTAGCTCGAGTCTGTAGGCAACTTTTCCGATCCTTTCCAAAATCTTAAAAGGTCCAACATATCGAGGCGCTAGTTTCCCTTTCTTGCCGAATCTGACCACACCCTTCCAAGGTGATACCTTTAGGAGTACGTAGTCGCCAACGTCAAATTCAAGGGGCTTGCGTCGTCTATTGGCGTAACTGTTCTGACGACTCCAAGCTTTCAGCAGATTGTCTCGAATTTGGAGGATTTTGTCAGTCGTTTCTTGCAATAGCTCAGGACCGGTTAGTTGCGAGTGCCCGATCTCGTGCCATACAATAGGCAATCGACACCTTCTTCCGTACAAAGCCTTAAACGGTGCCATTTGAATACTGGAATGATAACTATAATTATACGAGAATTCGACTAACGGCAGGTAAGCGTCCCAATTACCACCAAAATCTATGACACACGAACAGAGGATGTCTTCAAAAGTATGAATCGTTCTCTCAGTCCGACCGTTGGTTTGGGGGTGGAATGCGGTACTTAGATTAAGCGTAGTACCGAGAGCCGTTTGAAACGTCTTCCACAGGCGCGAGGTAAACAGAGCATCACAGTCAGAGATGATGTCACGAGGCATCCCATGTTGACAAATGATCTCATCGGTGTAGATTCGGGCTAATCTTTCTACCTTGTAGTCTTCCCGTATTGGCAAAAAGTGAGCAGATTTGATCAACCGGTCAACGACAACCCAGATGCTGTCGTGACCTGATGACGTGCGTGGGAGTTTAGTTATGAAGTCCATAGCTATCTCTCCCACTTCCACATAGGGATCGGGGATTGTTCGAGTAAGCTAGAGGGTCTTTGGTGTTCAGCCTTGACTTTCGAGCAAGTCAGCCACTTCCCAACGTAGAGAGCGATATCCCTCTTCATGCCCGGCCACCGGTACTTGTAGCGAAGGTCCTGGTACATTTTATCGGCACTGGGATGAATAGAATATCGAGATTTGTGGGCTTCGTCCATCAAAATCTGTCGCAAATCGTTCCACTTAGGGATCCAAATTCGGTCCAGATAATGGAATATCCCATTCGACTTGTTAACAAGATGGGCTCCATCGTGGTAGATCCTTTCCTTGTTCAAAGTACGTTTGGTAAAACACGCATGTTGGGCGTCGCGGATAAGGGTTTCGAGATGATGCTGGGATGGAATATTAGAAATGCTAAGCAGATAGCTTCGTCGGCTTAGAGCATCGGCAACGACATTGGCTTTGCCTGGGTGGTAACGAATCTCACAGTCGTAATCGTTGAGAAGTTCTACCCATCGGCGTTGACGCATATTAAGTTCCTTCTGGTCAAAGATATGTTGTAGGCTCCTATGATCGGTGAAGATCGTACACTTGGTACCATACAGGTAGTGTCGCCAAATCTTTAACGCAAAAACAACTGCGCCTAGCTCGAGATCATGGGTTGTATAGTTCTTCTCGTGGATTTTGAGCTGACGAGATGCGTAAGCAATGACCTTGTCCTGTTGCATGAGGTGTGACAACTCGCACTTTCAGATTACCACTGTTTCCTTATTGATATTACTTTGTCTAGTCCAGTTAAGCTCAACACTCGTCCGCGGTAACTTTTCTCATAAATGGGGGTTACGTTTATCTTATATAAATATAACAATAACAACGACCGGTGGCACAATGATATGATATAGGTACGATTACATGTATGAACAAGTTTTGCGAGTCTCATTATGGAAACTATGATATGCATGTTTATGTGATGTGTTATATATGAAGCTTCACCTTGATTGTGTTTATATGATTACATGAACGAGCATGATTATATGATTGTGAGTTGTTACACATTAAATGATACACGTTTAGAGTTTATGTATATGCAACCCCACACTTGTACTCGGAACCGTAGAACCCGTTTGACCACACTCCCCAATCTTGTTCTTAGCCCACCTTCCCTAAGCCCAAACTATCTAAGCTAAGCCTAAACATCCGAAGCCCAAAACAAATCCCTGAGCCCAAAAACGAAAACTAAAGTGGGCCTGGCCACTCATTCGAAAATATACACACACAAGGGTGTACGGGACTTGCATCATTCCACAAGAATTCTTGGACGTGAAACCCTAGCACTCCTCTCTTGGAGCGACGACAGCTTTTCCCATCGAAACCCTCCCATGTTCGAAACGGCATCTCTCGCGTTCATGCCCTCGGTTAGTATAATACTATGATTTCTTGATTGATTGCTTGGGTTATGTTCATGGTCATCGATTTTAGAAGCATGTATGTTGTAATATCTTTATGTGATGAGAATCAGGACCTAGAGTGTCGTCATTAAATGCCATCTGAATGATAATTTGCTGAATGTTGTGTGAGTGTGGTTTGATGAACTCGGCTGATGTGATGTTCGTAAATTATGAATTCGCAATAGGCTGTCATGGAATGGATTGCATGTTAAGCACTGAATTATATTGACACATAAACGGGACTGGTATCGATTTAATATACATGAGTTGGATTATAGAGTAAAACATGAATTGGAATATAATATTGCTAGGTAGTATTATAGGGGTGAAGGGTTAGTTTAGTAATGGCCGACATATTAGTTATTATCACACATGATCCTGACAACTTAATCACCATACTCACATGCTAACATTATTGATTATTCAGGTATAAATGGCCGACAATAATCAGTTCATTGGAATGCAACTTATCTCCTTAAACACTTTGACTTTATGTGACCATCAAATGCCATCTTAGGTCATGAAAAACCTAGGAAATAGCCTATATTATGCAAACTGTGACGATTTATTAGATGTAATATGCGAACTGTTGGTGGGTTTAAGAAATTGCCGAATGATAGAAATTGTTAATGGAGCGACTGTTAGTGATTATTGAAACTTGGATTTGTGGTTTGAACTTGCATGAGAACTGGACACATGTTTTGATAGCCTTAAGAACCGCATGATTGATTGGGTTTGAGACCGGGCCTGAAGCCCAGCTGAGTTGCGTGGTGTTTTGGGCTGCATTAGTGGGCCGCACGGAAGGTTGGTTTGGGCACGGGTTTAACTAGGCCGCACACAATTACCGCACACACACACACCCATTATGGTTGGGCTATTGGTCTTGGGCCAGCAATGTTGGACGGACAATGAATGTTTAGAATATGTGATTGTGATACATACATGCCTTATTTTTGGGACATATATGTTTGATAGCTGGATTGAAGGGTGTACTAGCAGATTATGTATGTATACACATAACAAGCTTGAGCGATTACTTGTTAAGCATTTGGTTGGTGTCCTAGATGGATGAAATAAACTGCCGTGAATTTAATTACATGTGCGTGTTACGTGAGCAATGAATATGCTTGATGTGAACCTTGTATGCGTTAATTAGTTGCACGCAAAATGCATGAAAAACTGACCGTTATCGGTAACCCTTTTTAGGCCGAGTTTGTTCAACTGTTAATCAAGTAAACAATCTTGCCGAGCAAAACCAAGGTGAGTTCACTACATTCGAGCATGCGTCCCAGTGGTTGGGGACAGTCAGTGGGTATCCCGTGGAGGGATAAGTCTTTTGGGTAAAAACGGGTATATTGGTTAATATTCTCACCTATCAATCTTGTAAGTCCCTTATTATGTTACCTGGAGGGTAACGGGTATTAGTTGGTAGCGCTACTTAGGTTTGGCACCCTCACACCGCTCCTAGATAGGACGGATGTGAACTAATGACCCAGTCGAGGCCCAGTACTAGATAGGAGTACGTGGGAAGGGCAGTCATGTATTTCAGGAGCCGTCTTGTTCGGAATTGAGATATTAACAATATTACTTGCATTTGTCAGTGAACTGTTTTACATACAACTGGTAACAAACGTTTTCTAAAACTGTGAGCTCGCCAGCTTTGTCTGATACACTTCTTACATGCTCGCAGGTCGTTAGGTACTTGGGAACAGGAACTTGCTGGTTGGAGGGCGTGAGTGGTCATGGTGGCATTGATGGGTTTATTTATCAAACATTTATTTACTATGGTTGTTGGAAAGTAGTTACATTATGTTACGTTAATGCTTCCGCTGAACTTGATGGTTTTCGAATTACTTATGTTTGGATTTTATTACTATTAAACGATGAAACTTTATTTTAAACTTATGGATTCAATGTAATTGGTGGCTCATTACTAGTGGTCACACGCCTAACAGGGACACTCCCTAAGTGGTAATTTGAGGGTGTGACAGTTTGGTATCAGAGCCACTGGTTATAGTGAACTTGGTTTTAAAACGTTTTTTTTATAAAACCGGACTATAACCGAACAGATCTGAAATCGACCATGACACTCAGCTCCAGACTGCAAGGTTCGTTTCTCGTTTACTATTGCATAGTACATCTAGTGTTTGCTTATGAATAAAATCACATGTGAATACACACTTAGCACTGCAGTATGAACTTCTATGTTACCAACCCATGTTACGTGTTTTAAGAGTGCGACTCTTCTGGAACTTTCATGATCTATGTTGTGGCGTCATCTGTCTTATTGCTTGAATTCGGGGAACCTTTTAGCACCAGTTAAGAGGCACTGAGATAAGCATGCAAATTGCCTTATTATTATGGGTGCACACATAATAATGTGGGGTGCATGCGAGTCCCAGTGAGGCTTAACAAGTGAAAAAGGGGCTCCGTTCCGTTATTTGGTTGATGTGAAACACAACAGTCTATAGGAGTCATAGCAGTGATTGTTTCCTACTTGAATGTGATCTTTTCATTTCCCTCTGAAACCTTTCGAATCTCGATGCTATCGAGTATTACCTGAACACCCACCTGAACGCCTAGCGAACTGAGTAGAATGTTAGGTGCTTGTACGATCGTCCCCGAGTTGGATGTTGCAGCATCAATGATTGCTCTGTACCCCTCTCACTCCTCTTTGTTTGTGGGAACTCAATGTACTGACGTCTTAGACCCCGAAGTGCGGTCACATCTGCAACACTCTGGAAACATACCATGCATTACCCAGTTAACTTGCAAGAACGATGGACAAGAGGATGAGCATAGAGCCTCACCAACCTCAGTATTAGAACGACCTTGATTACTGGTAGCGAACATCAGCAATTTGACTTCAATCGAATCCTAAACGACTTATGAGAGTCAACTCTTACGAATCAATCGGGACATCGGCGATGACAATCGACTGTAGTATGGAATGTGTGACTGTCAGCACAATGAGTAACGCTTTAGGACGTGGCACGGAAATGTGACAGGATGGACCTTGTTGGTGAAAGGTCGCAGGGCTCCATTTTGAGCAACGACATTAGAGGCAACAGTCATGGCAACATCAAGGTACTCGTAATCGTAGCATGGAAACAAAGGTGACATTGGCAAGGAATAACTGCTGTTAAGTCAAGACGTCAACAACCTAGGGAACAATGACAGTTTTGGGAGTTCTAGTAGCAGTAGCAACAACACTTGATGTGGTACTCGTGAAGGGCATTTAGGATTGGCGTGGGAAACGCCAGGATTATAACAACATGGTGGCCTACACATTCTTAGTAACGAATCGCTTCGTCACTGTTTTGCCCAACCCTGATACTTCTTGAAACCGAACCTGCTGTGGAATCAGCAGATGGCAAGCCCACTGAAACCTCATATGATTGTTGGAATGCAAACTCGACCTTGTGAGACAAGTGTTCGACGTCGACTATCCTTCTACTACCCTTGATAGTTTTGATGCAGTAGTCCGTATGGATAGGTTATCCAGATATCGCGCAGATATACCCAGTGAGGAGAAAACTTTGTGTGGAGAATCGTTATTTGTTCTAAAGCATCAGAGTAGTGCAAAAGTTAGCGCCATTTCAGCTGTGAAGGCCAGAAGTGTCTATGGAGGGATTACTCCACTGTGTTAGCAACCGTTACTGATGATAGGGTTGAGGGAAAAGAGGATCGAGGATCCACCAATTGTTTGTGATCCCTCTTGGTTTGTTACCCGAGGAACTTTCAGGCTTACTTCCACAACTGTTAGGCAGAATCTCAGTTTAATCTCACGCCAGAATCAGCCTTGATCACTCGTACTTCATACTGTCTTGCACTAGGAAGGGTTGCAAGTACTGTCTTGTCAACTTCAGAAACTACCGGGTGGGAGTTTTAGCGATCTAGCTCCTTGTTATGGGGAGCCCGAGCTCTATTGTGGAAAATGAAGGACAAGTCCTTTCGTACGCGTACAGACTACCCCAAGGTGGCAATCATAGACCATCACCCTCTATCTCGCATCGACAACCTGCGCGACCTGCTGCAATGATCAAGCTTACCGACCTAAGATCAGACTATCACTTGATGGAAGACCCAGGGGAGGATGACTTCTAACACAGCGTTACAGGCACAGTACAGCCACTTTGATTTTCTGTTCTCGTTGTTTAAAGTTACCCATCGCACCAGCAGCCTTAGGGATCACATGAGTAGTATGTGCCAACCCCATCTTGCCAGATTCGCCAACCGTAATTATCTATGATGTTTTGAATCACTTCCAGGAGAAAGGAGCACCATGAACTGCACTTGTATTTCATCGCAGAGTTTCTAGGGGAGGAGCATCTACGTGCGAAGTCTACCTAAGTTTGACTTCAGGATTCGGGAAGTACACATTTTTAGTCATAAAAACAACGGAGTGGGAATACACGTGGATCTCGCTAAGATCCATTTTGTTAGAAACTTATCAACGTCAAAGATCCCTTCGAGGATACAGGAATTTCTTGGTCTCACTAGATACTATCACAGCTTCATCACAGGATTTTTGAAGGTCACGCAGCTTAAATCTCTTTAGCACAGCAGGGTGCTGTGTTCGTGAAAGATAAAACAGGAGGGCGTCTTTTCAGCTTTCGAATCCCAACTCTACGATGCACTGAGCATCGTCTTTACCCGAGGGTGCGGGTGATTTAGTGGTGTACCATGATGGTCCGAATCAGAGTCCCAGTTACACACCGATGCAACACGAGAGAGTGATAACTTACGTAATGGAGTTACAGAGGGGAACTGCACGACACACAACCGGCGGTGGAAACCGTGGTCTTTGGATTTACTTGGAGGCATTACTTGGACGGTACCGAATGCGCTACTTAGACCGATCACAAGGGCCTCCCGTGTACCCTTGTTTCAAATGAGCTAAACATGTAATGGCATCGCCAGATGGAACTTTTGGATGATCATGACTGTTAAACTTGAAGGTGCACGGGCTTTGCAACTCACCGTCGACTCTAATCTACCTGATTAGACTCACTCTATTCAAACTGGAGAACTGAAGGAAGTAGATTTTCAATTTGAACCCGTGTCGGGCATGGAGAAGCAACTTTTGGCAGGTCGGACAATATTCGCTACCTCATGGAAGGAATGTGGATCTCATTATACAGTAACTGTAGGAAATTTGCGTTGAGCAAAGCGCACCGGCCTCGATATTCTAGTCGTCTGGGTTTGATGAGAGACTTTAGGATTTATAACCTTGTATTGGTGATCGGGCATGAAGGCCCACCTAGCTAGGTATGGGAATGATGTTTGACTTGCGGGAAAGTCAAGGTGAAGTATTAGAAACCAGAAACACCCATATGGAAACGAGAACAGACTGTCATGGATTTTGTCACTGGGCTACCTAGAACTCGAAACGGAAACAATATCACCTGGGTGATCGTTAATTGTCTCACGTAACTAGCACACTTTCTTGCAATCAAGGAAACTGACGAGTCTTCACAGCTTGTGAATATTCCTCTGAGAGAGGCGGTTTTTGGCACGAAGTGCCAGCTCCTGTTACCTTTGAGTTTAACCCATACCTGATCTAGGACTGGCAGTACACGACACCCTTGGCTCACATCTCGACATGAGCATTACTTATCATTGTAGGACAACCAAACAGAATAACGAACCATCCTGACACACGAAGACATGCTGCGAGCATGTGCGGGATTGACTCTAGTAAACATTTGGAAGGACACTCATCATTGAGTGAGTTCTACTGCAGCCGTTACTGTTTTATTATGCACGCAGCTCTGTTTGAGGCATTGCATGGATGAATGAGGTGGATGACAACCCAATCACAGATCCAGGATATATACTCAAAACCCCTGGAAAGATTGACCAGATCCGAAATCGTTTGGCGGCAACGCATGACTGTCGGAAAAGCCGATAAGCTTAGGAAATACTGGGAGTTCGTTGTAGGCGATCGTATTGTGTTGAAAATCTTGCCCTGGGAGGGTGCGGTATGCTTGGGAAGCGTGGCAAGCTTAATTCATGTTACGTTGAGTTATTCAGAATTCTGGAAAGAAGCGGTCATATCGCTTACAAACTCGAGTTACTTGACGAATTGGGTAATGTACATGATACCCTTTATGCCTCGAATCTAAGGCAGTGTTTGTTCGATGGAACGCTTGTGATACCTTTTACTAGAATCTAAGGTTAACGACAAGTTGCAGTTGTCGAGTAATCTACCTAAAACATGGACCGAGAGGTCAAGGTGCGTAAACATAGTCGTATTCCGATTGTGAGAGTTCGTTGGAACTCACGACGTGGACCGGAGTTCACGTGGGAGCGTGAAGATTAGATGAAACTCAAGCATTCTCAACTCTTTCCTGTTGACCAATCTACTTCTGGTACTACTGGTGAATTTCGGGACGAAACTCCATTTCAAGTTGGGGATGATGTGGCACCTGAGGAAAATCCGCAACAATCTTGATTTACCTCTTCACTTCACTGTACTTACTTGTCAAATTTCGGGACGAAATTTCTTTCAAGTTGGGGATGATGTGACAACTCGCACTTTCAGATTACCACTGTTTCCTTATTGATATTACTTTGTCTAGTCCAGTTAAGCTCAACACTCGTCCGCGCTAACTTTTCTCATAAATGGGGGTTACGTTTATCTTATATAAATATAACAATAATAACGACCGGTGGCACAATGATATGATATAGGTACGATTACATGTATGAACAAGTTTTGCGAGTCTCATTATGGAAACTGTGATATGCATGTTTATGTGATGTGTTATATATGAAGCTTCACCTTGATTGTGTTTATAAGATTACATGAACGAGCATGATTATATGATTGTGAGTTGTTACACATTAAATGATACACGTTTAGAGTTTATGTATATGCAACCCCACACTTGTACTCGGAACCGTAGAACCCGTTTGACCACACTCCCCAATCTTGTTCTTAGCCCACCTTCCCTAAGCCCAAACTATCTAAGCTAAGCCTAAACATCCGAAGACCAAAACAAATCCCTGAGCCCAAAAACGAAAACTAAAGTGGGCCTGGCCACTCATTCGAAAATATACACACACAAGGGTGTACGGGACTTGCATCATTCCACAAGAATTCTTGGACGTGAAACCCTAGCACTCCTCTCTTGGAGCGACGACAGCTTTTCCCATCGAAACCCTCCCATGTTCGAAACGGCATCTCTCGCGTTCATGCCCTCGGTTAGTATAATACTATGATTTCTTGATTGATTGCTTGGGTTATGTTCATGGTTATTGATTTTAGAAGCATGTATGTTGTAATATCTTTATGTGATGAGAATCAGGACCTAGAGTGTCGTCATTAAATGCCATCTGAATGATAATTTGCTGAATGCTGTGTGAGTGTGGTTTGATGAACTCGGCTGATGTGATGTTCGTAAATTATGAATTCGCAATAGGCTGTCATGGAATGGATTGCATGTTAAGCACTGAATTATATTGACACATAAACGGGACTGGTATCGATTTAATATACATGAGTTGGATTATAGAGTAAAACATGAATTGGAATATAATATTGCTAGGTAGTATTATAGGGGTGAAGGGTTAGTTTAGTAATGGCCGACATATTAGTTATTATCACACATGATCCTGACAACTTAATCACCATACTCACATGCTAACATTATTGATTATTCAGGTATAAATGGCCGACAATAATCAGTTCATTGGAATGCAACTTATCTCCTTAAACACTTTGACTTTATGTGACCATCAAATGCCATCTTAGGTCATGAAAAACCTAGGAAATAGCCTATATTATGCAAACTGTGACGATTTATTAGATGTAATATGCAAACTGTTGGTGGGTTTAAGAAATTGCCGAATGATAGAAATTGTTAATGGACCGACTGTTAGTGATTATTGAAACTTGGATTTGTGGTTTGAACTTGCATGAGAATTGGACACATGTTTTGATAGCCTTAAGAACCGCATGATTGATTGGGTTTGAGACCGGGCCTGAAGCCCAGCTGAGTTGCGTGGTGTTCTGGGCTGCATTAGTGGGCCGCACGGAAGGTTGGTTTGGGCACGGGTTTAACTAGGCCGCACACAATTACCGCACACACACACACCCATTATGGTTGGGCTATTGGTCTTGGGCCAGCAATGCTGGACGGACAATGAATGTTTAGAATATGTGATTGTGATACATACATGCCTTATTTTGGGACATATATGTTTGATAGCTGGATTGAAGGGTGTACTAGCAGATTATGTATGTATACACATAACAAGCTTGAGTGATTACTTGTTAAGCATTTGGTTGGTGTCCTAGATGGATGAAATAAACTGCCGTGAATTTAATTACATGTGCGTGTTACGTGAGCAATGAATATGCTTGATGTGAACCTTGTATGCGTTAATTAGTTGCACGCAAAATGCATGAAAAACTGACCGTTATCGGTAACCCTTTTTAGGCCGAGTTTGTTCAACTGTTAATCAAGTAAACAATCTTGCCGAGCAAAACCAAGGTGAGTTCACTACATTCGAGCATGCGTCCCAGTGGTTGGGGACAGTCAGTGGGTATCCCGTGGAGGGATAAGTCTTTTGGGTAAAAACGGGTATATTAGTTAATATTCTCACCTATCAATCTTGTAAGTCCCTTATTATGTTACCTGGAGGGTAACGGGTATTAGTTGGTAGCGCTACTTAGGTTTGGCACCCTCACACCGCTCCTAGATAGGACGGATGTGAACTAATGACCCAGTCGGGGCCCAGTACTAGATAGGAGTACGTGGGAAGGGCAGTCATGTATTTCAGGAGCCGTCTTGTTCGGAATTGAGATATTAACAATAATACTTGCATTTGTCAGTGAACTGTTTTACATACAACTGGTAACAAACGTTTTCTAAAACTGTGAACTCGCCAGCTTTGTCTGATACACTTGTTACATGCTCGCAGGTCGTTAGGTACTTGGGAACAGGAACTTGCTGGTTGGAGGGCGTGAGTGGTCATGGTGGCATTGATGGGTTTATTTATCAAACATTTATTTACAATGGTTGTTGGAAAGTAGTTACATTATGTTACGTTAACGCTTCCGCTGAACTTGATGGTTTTCGAATTACTTATGTTTGGATTTTATTACTATTAAACGATGAAACTTTATTTTAAACTTATGGATTCAATGTAATTGGTGGCTCATTACTAGTGGTCACACGCCTAACAGGGACACTCCCTAAGTGGTAATTTGAGGGTGTGACATGAGGACACAACCAAGACCAAGGTTCGAGGCATCACAATAGACAATAAAGTCGTCGTTTCCGTCGGGTAAAGTGAGAGAGGGAGCATTGCAAAGCATGTGCTTGAGGGTTTGGAAAGCAGACTCTTGTTCAGATCCCCAAACAAAAGGCTTGTCTTTATGCATGAGAGCGGTAAGCGGCACAATGATTTTTGAGAACCCTTCGATAAATCGACGATAATAGCCCGCTAGTCCGAGGAAAGAACGGACTTCAGACGGGTTCTTAGGTGTAATCCAACTCTTAACTGCTTCAACCTTTGCAAGATCGACGTGAATACCTTGACTATTGACAATGTGACCGAGGAACTGAACCTCCTCCAGCCAGAATTCGCACTTGGAGAACTTGGCATAGAGTCGATTTCCCAGGAGTAGCTCGAGAACCAAACGTAGATATTGCGCGTGTTCGGCTTTCGACTTGGAATAGATCAAGACATCATCGATGAACACGATGACGAAGCGGTCGAGATAAGGTTTACACACGCGATTCATCAGGTCCATGAAAACCGCGGGTGCGTTGGTTAAACCAAAAGGCATAACAACGAACTCATAGTGACCGTATCGGGTGCGAAAAGCGGTTTTGGGTATATCCTCCTCTTGAATGCGTAGTTGGTGATAACCTGAGCGTAGATCGATCTTCGAGAAACATGTAGCACCTTGTAGCTGGTCAAACAAATCATCGATGCGAGGAAGGGGATAGCGATTCTTGATTGTCAACTTATTCAATTCCTGATAGTCGATGCACATCCTGAACGACCCATCCTTCTTTTTGACGTAAAGGACTGGTGCGCCCCATGGAGAGGTGCTCGGGCGAATGAAGCCTTTATCAAGCAGTTCCTGGAGCTGACTCGAGAGTTCACGCATTTCGGACGGAGCGAATAAGGAGCTCTAGCAATGGGGTTTGCTCCAGGAATGAGGTCGATACGAAAGTCGATATCACGACTTGGTGGTAAACCTGGGAGATCATCAGGAAACACATTCGGAAATTCACACACAATGGGAACATCGCTTACTTCTGTCTTTCCTTTCTTTTCCTCCTCCACTACTACAATGTTAGCCAAGAAAGCTATGTATTCCTTACGGAGATACTTGCTAGCTTGGATACATGACATGAGCTTAAGACCTTTTGAGGGAGTTTCACCATAAACACACAATACATCACCATTAGCGAGCGCAAATCGAATCATCTTATCAAAGCACACAACTTCAGCATGGTTTTCACGAAGAAAGTCCATGCCTACTATGACGTCAAAACTTCCAAGTTGCATTGGAATAAGATCAATTGGAAAGATGTGATTGTTGAGTTCAAGAGTACAATCACGAAGAACAGAATTAACAGCGACGGTTCTTTCGGTGGCGACTTCGACATCAAACGTTGAGGGGAGATGGGAGCGCTTACGATTCAGGAGCTTCTCGAATTCAAACGACACAAAACAGTTATCGGCTCCAGTATCAAACAAACACGATGCATATATACCATTCACAAGAAACGTACCATTAACCACATTGTTGTCGGCTTGGGCTTGGCGCGCGTTGATGTTGAAAGTTCTGGCGTGGGTGGCTTGTTGCTGTTGCTGTTGAGGCTGTTGTTGCTGCTGTTGCTGTTGCTGAGGCTGCTCTGCTGGGGCTCCTGTTTCACAACCCTGTTCGGGCACATGTTCGTGAAGTGGTTGGGATCACCACACGCGAAGCAGACTCTGGCGTTGATCGTGGGTGCCTGAGCCGCTTGTTGGCCTTGAGGTGCTGGAAGCAGAGCTTGATGAGCAGTGGCATGAGCTGGTGCTTGGCGGGGACCAGTACGACAGTTTGCGGTGAAGTGGCCATACATATTGCAGTGCACGCAAAAACGGGAGGCGGTACCCACCGGGTGATGATAAGTACAAGTTGGACAAGCAGGATGGGGGCCAGTATATGCACGCTTTGCAGGCGGTGCATAGGTAACTGGTGCTGGTGCTGATCGGTGCTGGGGCTGTACGGTTTGGAGTGGAGCAGCAGTGGTTGTGACAGCACAGTTCTTGTTGCTGGAGCTGCTGTTGTTGTTCTTCCTCTTGCGACGAGAGGACTTGGATGACTGCGATGCGGTGGCGGTGTCGGTAGTTGGTGCGGCGGTAGCTTGGTGCCGACTCTTCGAAGCTTTATCCCAAAAACCAGCTTTTACTCGCTTGTCGTTGATTTCAGCAGCAAGCAAGTAAGTTTCTTCGATTGTTGCTGGTTTTGAAGCATGCACAAAATCTGCAACACAATCCGGCAGAGCACGGATGTACTTCTTGATTGTCATGTTAGTAGTATTCACTTGGTCGGGGCAGATGATACTGAGCTGCTTGAAGCGAGCAGTTAGGGCAGCGTTGTCACCATCTTTCTGCTTCAGATGCCAGAATTCATCCTCCAGCTTTTGGCGCTCATGGGGAGGGCAGAACTCTTCGAGCATAACGTTCTTCAACTCGTCCCATGACAGACCATAGGCTGCATTATTTTCGCGCTTGTTCCTCTCGGCCGTCCACCAGTCTAGTGCGCGGGACTGGAAGACGCCGGTAGCATTCCGTGTGCGGAGATTGTCAGGACATCCGCTCTGTCGCAGGGTGACTTCGATTGAGTCGAACCATTGGAACAAGGCCGTAGGGCCATCTTCGCCAGTGAACTCTTTCGGTCCGCAAGCCTTGAACTGTTTGAAGCTAAAATCAGTTTTGGTAGTAGCTTTAGGAGCTTCGGTCCTGGACTCCTCAGACGATTTGCTCACATTCTCCTACAGTTCACTCACGATCTAAGGAACTACCTTTGCCACTTGCTTAGCGACGAGAGCAGCAAGGCGTTTGTCCCTCTGTTCTTGACGAGTAATTCGTGGGTGACGGGGTCCAGATGAAGACATTGTCTGTAATAGACATCGCCATAGGGCTTAAACTCAATATAGTCGATTCTCACCTCACACGTCTAATACTACTAAAGCTCAGGAACACGTATAATCACGTAACCACATAGGCACATAATCACAAATTCACATAAGCACAGAAGCACATAAACACGTAAGGCACATAAACACATAAGTACGTAAAGCACAGAAACACAAAAGCATATATGCACAAGAGGCTGTCAGAATATAGAAAGCTATCATTCAAAGTCCGCGAGCGTTCGAGAGTAGCGATCGCGAGTGACATAGCGAGTAGTATAGTATAAGCGTCTAACGTAGCATAAGGTCGTCCATAATAGCGATTTGTTGACTTTTTTAGATAGAGGTACAGTGCGGGTCGTGTGTGTCGATCAAAGCGATAGCGAAAAGCGAAAATAACCAAAAATCATATCACATAAACAGATAAATCACATAAAATCCACATAAAATCGACAAGTATCAGAGTCGGCATTAGCGAGCTCAGAATCGAAACACATAAAAATCGAGAAATAGAATGTCTTAGGCTCGATAGACATTGACTACCTAAAGCGATTCGATTATTCACAAAGACTCTTGGTACACACTTTGGCCTTCGGGACTGTGCTCTCGCCTCGAATCTGGGCGATCGGCACGCATCCTTCCAGTCATATCGTGACTTCAAGTCGTTGGAGTTCGTCGAGACTTTGGTGAGAGTTTTGTAAAACCAAAATAGAGATCGGAACAAGTCGTCAAGGTTCGGGTTTCACCCCTAGCTTAACAACTTCGTTCCTGTTTTTATAGAAATAAAGAAGAATTATGTGTCAAAGTATGGATTTCACTCCTGATTCAACGCAAATTCTCCTGTTTGTAGATAAAAATGCAGGTTGAACAAGCAATTTAGTCAAGAGTTTGCGATTTTCACACCTAATCTCGACCTAATCGCCCGTTCATTTTCGAAAATTTTAAAGTGCAGTAATAGTGTAGCGTAGGCAAGAATAGCAAGCAAGCTCGTACTATACCCCTAAGGGTACGCACGAGTCGGTCTGTTGGTACCTAACTATAGACTTGGTCATTTCTAAGACATCGACCCGGACTAGGTCGAGTCTTGCCTAATTCCCTATAGTTATGGCTCTGATACCAATCTGTCACACCCCAACTGATGGCGGAAACATCGGGGCGTGGCACTGAGCGAAACAGATTGTCCAGAAGTTTCCATAACAACTATAATTACCAATTATTTAAAGCAACATGTCCCATACCATGTCATAAAAGATAACATAATTATTACAGACAAGATCTAGTCAAATTGTTCTGTTCCGACAACTCAGATTTCAAATACAGACAATTGTTTATTTGTTTCTAGACCTTTCCTAGCCTCGATTTCACAGCAAGCCAAGCATATAAACATCCTAAGAACCTGTCACATACGTTAGAGTAAAAGTCAATACACGTAGTGTAAAGATGAGCATACAAGTTTGATAATAGCATATAGAGTTTGAAATCGTTACGCATAACCTGCACGTACACAGTGTAAAATGAGGCATGTTAGTTATGGACATGAACTTATCGATACCAATGACTGCGGGTTGACTGCCCAAGGCAGTTCGTAATACACACTCACCATTGTGAGCCATGTAACAAATTGTCCTTAACAACCCCTGAGTGAACAGGTGCTGAGTCCAAACTATAGTACTATCGTTGCTAAGGCATGTAGACAGCATGCCATGTGTAAACATAACAAACAAGCATTCATTCATTAAGTCACGTATAACATGCAATAACAGTTAGCGTTTAAAGTATTGCGTAGTGTGTTTGATTTGATTTAGAATAAGTAACGTATGTAACACTCAAAAGTGCGTAAAGCAAAAAGGGATCTAGTATACTCACAGCGATTGATGGATTGAAGGGAGCGCTAGAGAGTAAGTTAGCCTGATCAGAACGATAGCATAACGATAAGCGACGCGTAAAATGATACAAAGTGTCAGTGGGTCGGACAGCAATCCGATCGGATGGCAATCCGATCGGGTAGCCGGTCGATCGGGTGACAATCCGCTCGGATGGTCATCCGATCGGGTGACCTTTCGAGTGGATTGTTACTTCATTTGGGAGGATGTGTTTGTGTATGATGGCTTGTCTTTTGAGGTTTTCGTTGTAGCATTTTGAAAACAAAGAAGTATCTCTACCTTTCAGGTCGATCGATCGAACGACCGTTCGATCGGACGACAATTCGAACAGGTTCACAGCAGTTTGTCACTCGATCGGATTGTAGTCCGGTCGGGTGACAATCCGTTTGTATTGAACATGTTTAAAAATCGTTTAAGTATTGAAGTTTCAAAACATCACATGGTCGGATGGTCGGTCGATCGGGTGGCAACCCGATCGGGCGGCAATCCGTCCGGTGTTCAAAAACTCTTGAAGTTTGAAATGGAAGTTAAGTGTGGGCCCAAGGTGCAAGCCGATCGGGTGGCAACCCGATCGGGTAACAATCCGATCGGACAACAGTCCGATCGAGCGGCACTCCGTTCTGGTCGGCCTGATCGTCTTACACTTGGTTGTTTTCGATGGTTTGTAGTTTTATCGAGACGGTATGACAACGTGCTAATCAACAGAACCCCATCTTGACACAAGTGACCCGATTGAACATGAATCACCTAAGTTTAACCAGTTAACTAGTTCAAGAGGGTTGTTCTTGCTTAACCCGAAATCGGTTGTCTCGTTGGTAGAACTCAGATCTTGAACCAACAAATCACCAAGAAGGAGTAGGAGGTTAGAACAAGGTCCGATCCTATCAGTTTTGAGTGCATTGAGTGTAAAAGAGTTGAAAAAAAAAAGTTAGAAAGCCATCTTTCAATCCTTTTCACCGTGAATATGTTTAGATCTATGAAAGATCTTCGTTTATTTGTGTGGAAATCGTTCAGATCTAAGTTGTTCTTGGTGGATTGAAGCCAAGACATGAAGTTCATAAGAACACCATGATGACATCATCCTAGAACACCTCAAATCAAGTGATTTCACGGTTAAAAGTTAAGATTCAAAAGATAGAAAGGTGTAGGAGTGCGTGTAGATCAAGAAAGTACGAGATTTAGGTGGAAAACTTACAAGAATCGCGAGAAATATGAAGAAAAGTGAGCAAGAAGCGCTGGTCGGACGAGAGAGTGCAAAAGATGAAGTTATGATGTTGACAGGGGGTATTTAAAGGGTTTCCATAAATGGAAAGGGGGAGGAGAGGCTGGTCGATCGAGTGGCTACCCTGGTCGGGTGGTATCCCGATCGAGTGGCACCTCGATCGGATGGCAGCCCGATTGGGTGACAGCTCGATCGGCTGGCCACTCGATTGGAGGGCACGGCGCGATGAGTTTTGCGATTCCGATTCGCGTGTTGGGCGTTGCGATGCGGTAGAGTTTCCTATTCAAATTACTTTTAATCCCAACTACTATATCAACATACAATCATCCTTATTTGACCTGCGTTTAACGTTTGCGATTTGAGTTTCGATTGCGTTTCGATTAATCACCACACATAAACATAATTAAACATGCACAAGTAACACGTAAGGCACACACGTAAAACAATATCCAGAACGCGTAATTCGAGTTGCGAGTGCGATTGCGATAGCGATAAAGCGATCAAACATGCGATAAATATCGAATAAACCTCGATTAGTAATAGATACTCCACATAATACAACTAACGTAAAAGCATAAAAAGACTATCTATAAGTAAAAGAAGTCAAAACAGGAATTGAGCAAGGAGTGACAGATCGCATTTAGCAATCTTGTATCCCTTTGACTTCAATCTTGACTTTGAATTTGACTTTCGAAACACGGGGTGTTACAAACAGTCAACAACAACCCGTCGTAGACATCTCCGGTAGCACCTGTCAACACCCGCCATGAACATAGTCAGCACACACAGCAACTTCGCCAAAAAAAACCCTAAAAAGGAAAAAAAAAAAAAAAGGATGAACAGTTGGAGATAAATGCCTTACCGGAGTTCAAGCTTTTCTCTATCAGCACAATCTTCACAAATCGCACCTCTTCGGTCGATCAGCACAATCTTCAGAATTCGCACCTCTTCGGTCGATCAACACAATCTTCATAATCTGTTTTGAATAAAGTGTTTGATAGACATTATTTTGTTTATATATAATCAGCAAAAAGCAAAACACATATATCGATGGAGGAAGGAGGAGTTGTAATTGTAGCTGTATACGGTTATCACGTAAAAAGGGGGAACAATCTGAGAGTTCAGAGATTTGGTGGGGTACACAAATAGCACTTTTACTATATTACCTCTGGTTTTATAATAATGTTTATTAATTAAAAAGGTTTTAATGGTAATCAACACAAACCGTTGATCTAGAATTTGGATGGTTCAGATTTGTTCTTATAGTTCTCACAGTATGTGCTGTTTGTACAGGATCTCAACCCAATAACTAAATATTTAATTGGAGAGAGAAAGAACTAACAATTACCTTCGTACCCTTTATTTTAAAAATCCACACCCTTAGTTTCACTTAGGAACCACACCCTATATATATGTGTAGGGTTGGAAACATGTGAAAACCACCAGGGTAATTGAGAAAGATAAGAATCATTTTGGACCACACATGTTTCCTAAAGCAAAAAAAAATGCAAGATGCGTTTTTTCCACTAAATCGCCCTTTTTTCGGAAGGTTTATTAGTAAACCATTAAAAACTTAAAAATGGTGAAAACTACTACCAACAAATCAATTTTTTCTTAATTTTTACTTTTCATTACCTCTAATTATAAGGTTAATATTGTAGAAATAAAAAATAAAATTAAAAAATATATGTAGATTGACAAGCTACATATATATAGTTTGCTAAGGTACATACATATATAAGGTATATATGTAGTTCACAAGCTACATATATCTAGTTCATGATCTACATATATATTTTTATCTTCTTTTTAATTTCCATGACTATAGTATGATATAAAAAGAATGAAAAAAAAATATTGTTTAAAAGTGGTGTTTTCAAATTTTCTAGTATCTTTTAAGTTTCGAATGATCATTTTCCTATATAAGTATTACTTATAGTTTATAGACACTATCAAATTGTAAAATGATTAAGGGGTTATGGTGTATTTGTACGTGTGTCTCGTTCCATTTGGAATGTCACGTCCCTTGTAGCGCCAACGCATGTAAACATTCAAAGAGCGTTACGAACCCTAATAAATCAATCTTGGAATCTAGTTATTTTGATCTTTATTCAACCTCTTATATTCGTTTTTTGGCAATAGTACTTTGTACCAGGTCTTGATCTCAACCTATTTAGCATGAGAAAACTTGTTCATTCCAGATACAACATTTCCTTCAAGGGAAACAAATGTCTAATCAATTACAATCAAGATTCAAACCATCATTTAATCTAAGGAGAATCATTGATGACGCCAATTCAAGCCAGTCTTCAACAAGCAACAGTTTGACAAATAATTATGTTGCATTTTTCGATACTACTGAATCTACACAAGCATAGAATAGTCCGGTTATGTGTGTTGGAAAATATGCAAATCAATTACACTACAATCTTCATCAGTGGCTAAAGACCTAAAGTTAATAATGTTTTGGGCACATCTACTCCCGACAATCGTTCATACGCCAACAAAACTAAAAGGAGAGAATATATAGGGTTGATTTAGGAACAACAAGTGGAAAATCCAACACAAATACCAAATTTATAAATCGTATCACAACAAGAGATGTATTATGAACCCACATCAAGTGATTACAAACCAATTTTACAGCAAGGGAAGGAGAAACTAATCAAGAAACACATAAATATAATTCAGCATGAAAGGTATTTAATTAAGTTTACTAAAGATTGCATATATGTACAAAAAGGAGGTTATATAAAATGTGGTGCAAAATGACATATGAAATGTCATGGCAAGGAAACTATGCCATGATTGCAGAGCCTCAACATTTATAAGGATTATCTATGTGAAATACCTTGATGTTTTGAAATGGTTCAATAGCAACATATATAAAAGGAAATGAGAGGAAAAAGAATCCGCTAATTCACAAGATTCTAGAAAAGGCATGAACAATGAAGAATTGGACGCTATAATCGGTCCACGGGTGAAGAAAGGCAATCTAAGCAAGAACAATGAAGTATCAGGCTCAACAACAATGAAGTATGGGGCTCTAAAATATGTCCGCGTATCAAATTGGAAAAGATCGTCTTAAGGGCGCACCTTTAATGGGCAAGGGGAACCACCACAAGTGGCCTAGTGGTGGAGTGACTTGGGTTCTCCAATGGAGACCCAAGTTCAATTCCCATTAGTGCCACTTTGGTGGCCACCGACACCCGCTTTAAAACCGGAACGAGGATCCTGTGAGGTCTCGGGTTCGATACATGTGTCGGACCCCTCCTTGATGGTTATGGGGATTTAATGCCAGGAAGCCTTGTCGGGTGGTGACCTGGGAGGGGGGATCTCCTCCGCGGTCAGGGTTACCGTGCAAATTAACCTTTTTTAATGGGCAAGGGGGTGCACCCGTCCCGTCAATGTTTGTGTTAGTAGGGTAATTTTTCATATTTTTCGTCTGAGATTTTTAAAATTATATAGGTCCGCCCGCCAGTTATTTTGCCTAAAAATTATCTGCCCCATCCAAGTTTATTGTCCAAATAATTTATACATATTTTCGTATTGAGTTAAAAAAAGTAAAGAACGGGGCTATTAGTAATTTTTTATAATTGTTTTAAACTTGAAGTGAGTTTAAATAAAGTTTAAAACTAGTTTTCATATAAATGAAACTTGAGGGTTCATTTTTTGTCTTAATTGAAAGATGTTTAAAAAAGAACAATATGTGAGGATATATGCGCCCCATCTGTGTTGTTCAACTTCGATAGAAGAAGAAAAAAAATGTTATGTGCTCTCAGGGTTCTTGAATCCTTCATACATATTTTCGTATCATTATAAATAGTTTGGTCTTTTGTTAGTTAAACAATATTTTTTTTTTATGTGTAAAACAGATCATTTGAATTAATGAAGATTATTTAGTTTTATTTAGAGTTATTATTGTTCGACCCGAATCGAATAGTCTATCCGAACATATAAACTGAACCATAGCGATAGGAAAAAAATTTGGATCCCATAATATTCCACCACGTGAAACTTTTAGTCAAACTCCACCATTGTTAACTCCTCTCAGTAATGGAGTTTCGTCAAGCATAACGTAGCCACAAGTCTAGCCAGGGAGGGAATGTTACTTTGTTAATCTAGACTTGTTTGACAACAACATCATACACCAACACCAACAACTACTTTAGATTTATAAAAATATGATCACATTAATTAAATGTTAATGTTTTACAGGTTGAGTTAATATATTAATTTTAATTTTTAATGATTTATATAATTATTCTTTGAAAATGTACAAAAAATGATGTTGGCAACAATAGCAATTCTTATATTAGATTTTATAAAAATATGATCCCATTCAAAAGTTAATGTTTCACAATTTGAGTTTATTAGTTGAAGTTTATTTTGTAGCAATTTATATAATATCCTTTAAAATGTAAAAAAGATGAAAATATGATTTTTTTTTAATAAATAACTTAGTGATACGTACAATTACCAATGGCTGTTAGGCTAGTGTCATCAGATGTTTATCAGATCAAAGTGGTGTGAGTTGGAGTCTCATAAAGTAGGCTTTAGTTGGATTTTAGGAATATATTTTTGGGTGTGTTCGTTCTAGAAAAAATAAGTATAAATACTAAAACGTAAACTAAAGTATTAAAAGCTTAATAAGTTCAATTTATTTGTAACTTATAATTACAGAAATGAAGAAATTATAGAAAGTAGTATATAAAGAAAAAGAAATGAAGTCTATAGAAAAGAGAAATTAATTAATAGTTGTAAAGGAAATAATAACTAGATACATGAACAACATGCACTACCCAAGTCTTGCTCGTGTGTGAATTGAATTTTTAAAACAAACATGTATATGTTTTGTTGACGATACACAAACAAAAGGTGATATGTATAAGGTTTTTTGTGTGCCACATGCTTTTTAGCCGAAGTTGAAGCCGAAGTGGATACACTGCCATTATTTTGCATAAGTTATAGTTATTTGCGTTTTAAATTTGATTGGAATGATTGGCTTAGCCATATGCGCCAATTATATACAGGGTAAGGTTCATGCGAGAACCACCCTTATTGCGAGAAGCGCGAGAACCAATGTGAACACAAAATAAATTCTAAAAAAAATCAAAAAAGCACTCAAATTTTTTTTTTAATATTTTTTTTTTCAAAAAATCGCTATATTTCGTTACCATTAAAATAAAAAAATAAAAATAAAAAAAAACCTTTTTTTTCAAGTAACAGATATCTATGCACATGTGCATATGTATCATTACTTCGACAAATTCGGTAATACGTTATCAGGAATAAACAATTGCACTTTAATTTACAATACTATTCGTAATACACTACTTTTTACATTACCAATATTTAAAATGCACATGTGCATCATTAGGTATAACCATTATATAACGTGTTTTGGTACAAAAAGTTTATGATTTTGAATGGAGAAGTAGGCCCATATACATGTTTTTTGGTTAGTTATATCTAGTGGTTGATGGTTTCGTTATAGTTGTCAATTTTTTATGTAATATGTTGATTGGATTGTATAAATGATGTTTACATACATGTAATAAAGTGAAAATATCGGTAATGGTATTGTATTATGGATGGTAAGAGGTAATGGTATTGTATTATGGATGGTAGGAGGTAATGGTAGTGTATTATGGATGGTATGATAGATGAAAGGGAAAGTGTATTCAAAGTAGTGTAACAAAACACCTTATTTCATGTTGATACATATAAATGCACATGTGCATTTCTAATATTGGTAATGTAAAAAGTGATGTATTACATATGGTAGTGTAAATGAAACTGCAATTGTCTAATATGTGTAATGAATTACGGAATTTGTCAAATAAATGACAAAAATGCACATGTGCATGCTTGTGTATTATGGATGGAATGATAGATGAAAGAGAAAGTAGTGTACCAACACACCTTAATTCATGTTGATTCATATAGATGCACATGTGCATTTCTAATATTGGTAACGTAAAAAGTAGTGTATTACACGTGGTAGTGTAAATGAAAGTGCAATTGTCTAATATTTGTAATGAATTACGGAATTTGTCAAAGAAATGATACAAATGCACATGTGCATGGACAACTGTGACTCGGTTTTTTTATTTTTTATTTTTTTATTGTAAACAAAATATAGAGAATTTTACAAAAAAAAATTTTTTTTGGTGTTTTTTAGATTTTTTTAGGTATTACTGTTTGCGTTCATACTGGTTCTCGCGGTTCTCGCAATAAAGGGTGGTTCCTAATGGATCTTCGTCCTATATATATATATAGGGTCAGGATTTAGAGAAAACGGTAGGAAGTGTGAGAACGGTGAGAACGCATATGGATCGTCCGATCAAAACAATCCATGGACTAGATTGCGCGGTGGTATTTTCGTAAATAACATCAATTTTATTATGTGGGACACGCCTCATTAAGGGTAAAAGGGTCTTTTACCGCTCATATTCAAAACGCCATCAAATGATAAAACGCCATACAAAAAAAACAAAACGCCATTAAAAACAAAACGCAAAAAACTAGTAATAAAACACGTTGAATATTACAGGAAGATGAAACAACACAAATAACTGAATTTCAGTTATTAACATTTATTAGAACAAATTCTCTCCTAAATTACGCGCCAAAACCTCATTATATAAACAAAGGTAAAACATAGCTTCCATAATCACTTCAATCTATCAATTTTCTGCAAAAAAAAAATCGTTAACCAAAAACGCCAACTTCAACAAAACGCCAAAAATGGCAACAATCGTTTCGTGGAGATACACTGTGGGAATCAGGCGATACGTCCTCCATTTTGACAACAGAAGGAGGGTGTATGTTAAGACCGTCAGGGCAATTCTGAAGATGGAAGAAGAGATACAGAGGCAAATCTTATCCATTGGCATCGCTCTAGACAACCAATGCCATGAAACGCATATGCTTATGAAAGAATTAACCAGCAAATTTGGACCAATCAAAGGAGATGTGAAGCCAGACCCTGTTATGACATCATGGTGTTTTAATGATGAAACACACATGGTGACAGTTACGTATGACAGCGGGGAGCAGCAAGTCTACTGGCTAGAGAACATCATGACAAAACAGCGACTGGGTTTCATGGAAGAATTGCATAACGCCACTTGTGCCAACACAGAAATAGATTCAAAATTGGAGTTAATGCAAGACATGTTCAGGTGGAGGCTTCGGAATCTTCAGGAACAAGAAGCTGATGAAGTTGAATGTGATGACATGGATGAAGATCCAGATGAAGACTCCGAGGAGGAAGAAGATGACACAAGTGATGGATACTATTCGGATAAAGTACCTTCTGACGAATGATTTTAATTTTTTTCCTCTTTTTCTTCTTCTATGTAATCTTCTTTTTTTTTTTAAAGATAATTAAATGATATATTTCTATCTTTATTAGCAAAACGCCAAAAAATACTAAAAATGGTTAAACCTAACAAAACGCCAAAAATAACAAAAAATATTTTTCCTGCTTAATATTTTATTTACTCCGTTATTGTATTTTATCATGTTGGCCTGCATAACGCCATTTAAAAAAAACGCCAAAATTAGAAGATGGGACGTCTATAACCTATAAAACAGACAAAAGCTGATCAACACAGTTAATACAAAAACAGTAACTGAAAAAGACATTTACTTTATTACTCTCATTTATTACAATAAAAAAGTCCCGCCTAAACTACGCGCAAAAAATCTCCTATAAGAGAGGGGTCTATACACAAGGAAATTGATCACACCCAGAAAACGCAAAAACGACATATCCTCTAGAAAACACTCCCTTTAAAACGCCACAGATGGCAAAGCTTTCACTGAAATGGATCCTTTTTCTAAGGTGGTTAACTCAATAATATTTTGGTGAATGAGATGGACTAATATTCAAGAAAAAAAGACTGATGACAGTGACCATCATGTGAGCTTTGTTCTTGATGATTATATGGATGGAATAAAGGGTTCAACACAAGTGTAAAATGCTATTTTGGACTCCATTATTACAAATAGCATCAAGCAAGAGTTGATCTTTAATCACATGCCACCAAACAAGAATATCACACCAAAAACCAGGTTGCCACTAAGCAGCTTCTTCTGAAAAAGACGGGGTTTATGAAGGAAAGTTGACATCTAACTAAATTATTCAAAAAAGGTTCAAAACGCCAAAAACAAATTCAAGAAGGAAGAGGCCGATGACATTGAAGATTGGAAAGAAAAATTAGATTACCATTTTTAATTATTTTTGTTTTCATTTTATATTGTATTGATATCAAGTTATATGTTGTTTTGTTATCTAATTCTCAATAAATAAAATACATTATTATATAAAACGCCAAAAAATACAAACACCAAAACGCTAGTAGAATGAAAATTGGGAGAATAGCTGCTGGCAAAGCACCTTCTAAAAGGGTATTAAAACGCCAAAAATTCACTAAACGCCAAAAGAAAAATTGGTCTTATTTTAATCTTATGCAAATATTAATTACTCGTAGAGAATTATTATACAAAACGCCACAAACGCCAAAAAATTAACTAGAAAACGATATAACGCCAAAAAATTATATATGTGACACAAAAACAATTAATTCAACGCCAAAAAGTTTAATAAATACAATTAACGCCAAAAAAAAACTTAGACGCCAGAGAATATTATACCGCGTTGTAAAAATAAAATAAGAATGAAAAGACAAAAAAGCCCCTCCGCCCTTCTCTATAGTACGGGACATGTGTTGGGCCAGGATGCGTTCTCACCGTTCTAACACTTTTGAGCGTTTTCTCCCGAACTCGTTTATATATATATATATATATATATATATGGGAGCGCCAAAATGAAAACCACCTCCAGTTGTAAGAACCGTGAGAACCACTCTCAACCAATTAGATTCTGCCACTTAAAATGGTAGTTTGGTCATTTCCCCACAAATGTCATTTCCCAACTTCTCTCCACATTTATTATGTCAGGTTTCTCTCTCCCCCACCTTTTATATTGTCAGATTTTCTTTGTCTCTGCCGGCGACCACTGCCCGGCTAAACGCAGATGATGATTATGAGTATCGATGGTGAGGATGAAACCGCCACCCCGTCGGTCCCTTCTGCTGAAATCCACCGCCACCCCACCGGTCCCTTTTGCTGAAATCCACCGCCACCTCACGGGTCCCTTCATCGGATTACAGGTAAGAGAGAGAGAGAAAGAGAGAGAGTAGACAGAGAAAGAGAGAGAGAGGGAGACCGGTGAACACGTCAGGAACATAAAAACACCACCGCCGCCGGTCCCTTCTGCTGAAATCTGACGGGTGGTCCGTAGGACGACCCTTAAATGAGCTAAATACGTGCATATCCCATATTTTACACGGTTATGTATCGTGAATGTGATAACTACGAGTGTTCGTGTGTTTTGCAGGTAAATCGCTTAATTCGGTTAAATTGGAACGCGTAGGTTACGGTTTGAAGAAAGACGCTAGTGGGACTTTGGATTTGTTTTATTGGGCCAACATCAACATGTGAGTTGGATCACTTCCATAGTCAACATGGTCAACCAAATCATCATCAAAAGTCACGCAGACTTTGAGAGAAAATAATAAAGAAAAAACAAGCACAACATCACGGTTGGGGGATGGGTGTTTTGGCGGCACATAAAACGACATCGTCCATCCTCATACATCATCTACAATTACACACGTAGACAAGGAAGGGAACATTAATTTTAATCATCATCATTCATCATCATCACATGTTGCGTGACTTTTGGGGAGGTATCAACACAATTGCAATTCATGTGAACATTGATTGGAGGTGGTGGGTGTTGACTTCTTGGGACGCAGACAAAGGGGGGTTGCACATGTTGTTGGAGTATGGGCCGATATATGGGACTTGTGTGGGCTCGCAGACTTGTGGGCTCTCTGGTCAAAAACATCATCATCACATCATCTAAGGCGGCAACATCAAGAAAGATGGGAGCCACCATTCACGTAATTGAAAAGGAGCCGGCATCATCATCATCATAACATAATCCACGTGAACATGGGTTGGGCCGACTTCTTTGATTGGGCCGCCACACATTGGGGAGCAGTAACAGGCACATGCACATGAGGGTCTTGACTTTTGGATTGGCCTGATCTCCACCGTAACTTAGACATATACGACCGTAACAATATTATTTCCACCGTAACTTACGGTGGAGCCGTAAGTTACGGTGGAGGCGACGCGAAAATGTGTAACCGCTCATTAAAAACAGTTTTATGGTGTCTTTTCACCTATTCTCATCATTGGCCGGTTATTGGAGACACTAGGGGCGATTTTGGCTATCTTGGGTGTAGACAATTTCTAACATTCGGTTTGTGTTTTCGATTTGTATGAACATTGAATTGATTGCTATGATGATTCACCAAGCTATGTGTGGCTAAAACTTTCGGTGATCATCTTAGGTGAAGGTTTCTCTTGAACTTTTGTGTGTTTATTTCTGAATTTCTAGAATGATAACTTGCGTTGCTTGAATATCATGGTGTATGCTTAATTGTTTGTAGTTTGTTAATCGATAGTGCAATTTCTAGTCTCAATCGTACGTTCTTGGTGCCGTTGGCAATCGAGATATCACGGGAAGGGTTAGGGTTGGTTATTGATTAATTGATCATCGGGAAACAACCTCGCATTTATAAATCCGAGTACTTTGTTCCCTTTTATCACTTCGATTAATTATGCACGAGTTATGTCTATGTAACTCTTTCTAGTTAGAATTTCACACAATTGTTTAAAGAAACTGAATCCTAAGATGGTCATTGTTCTCTTAATCTGTTTTACAACCAATCTTTGATTTGCAATTAGTTATTAATTTAGTTTTCTAAAACAACAATCCAATTCATTGATCTTTATTTTCTGCGAATTAGGTTAATTGTAGTTTAATTGCAAAGCTATAAAATCAACACACTTTCCACATACTCCCTGAGTTCGATACCCACTTACCACTATCTATATAGTTGTTATTGGGATTAAGTTTGCGTGTACCTATGACAGCACGTCAAATTTTGGCGCCGCTGCCGGGGAGTAGTGCGCAACGTGTGTCAGTTTGTTAGTTTTGCTTTGTTATTTTCGGGTTTACACTGGTGTGTTTAGTGTGCAGGTTCTACAGGTGCATGCATACTAGAGGCTCTCACAAAGCGTCACCATTGTCATTTGATCCGGAAATCGAAAGAACGCTAAGGCAAAACAGAGTTTTACTAAGGGAAAACAGAATCATTGGTTCACCCACTTCACCCATTACACCAAGAAATATCATGGACGAAACACAAGTACCACCCACAACGGGTCAAACGACCTCATCATTTATACCTACTTCCACACAACCATCACCAAACACAACCATACCAAATTCCACTACAATTCCTACTCCACCTCATGACACTACACCATCTTACACCACACAACCGATTACTACTCAAAGTGAACCCAATCTTTCCTTTAACCCTTCCACTACAATTCCACCACTCGCTCATTTCTTCCCAGTTTCGGGTCAGTCATCGTCACATTATTCAATACCCCAAGGTTCAACGGTCGTTCATGCAACTTCAACATTTAGACCATCGAACCAATCGGGATTTCAATATTCAACCCTTCCAATTGGGCAAACTTCGGGTATAGGGGGAGATGGGTATGAGGAAGGATACGAAGATTTTGAGGACTATGATGAAGATGGGTATGCTTATGAAGGTTATGGTGATCAAGGAGAGTTCGGTTATGTGCAAAGTCAATCTCAAGGGATGGCAAGTGTTGGTGGAATACCGCAACAACAACTCCTACCACAACATATTCGGCCAAGACTACAAGGGCTACAAGTGCAACGCCCTATTCCATTGCAACAAGTTCGGCCACAAAATGTACAACCACAATTTCAAAGGCCAATTCAACAACCACCGATGCCACAACAACAATTTCAACCACCGTTCGTACCACAAGGGCATATACCAAGACCTATGCGTCCTATTCGTCCAAGGGGTCGATTGGGTGTTCCAAGAAGGCATCTTAGGGAACAAGCACGGGGAATAGAAGCACATTTCAGGCCGATAATTACTCAAAACCCTTCACCGGTGGTTATCCCTCACAACAACCAAGGGAGAACCTTTGAAGTAAGAACAAATTCTTTGCAAAGTTTGCCAAAATACAAAGGGCTAGCAACGGAGGAACCGTATTTCCATTTAGAGGCCTATGACTCAATGTGCAATACTTTTGGGAGTCAAGGTTTTTCGGCCGATGATATCAAGTTGGTACTATTTCAATTTTCTTTGGAGGATAAGGCAAAGAAGTGGTTCTACACTTTACCTTCAGCATCTATATATACTTGGGCGGAGATGCAACAAATTTTCTTAGACGAAATTTACACCGCCCAAAAGACCAACGATGCTAGAAAGGGGTTGAGGAGCTTCCAACAACAACATGGTGAGATGTTCCATGAGGCATTTGAACGTTTTAATATGATGATTAAAAATTGCCCTCACCATGGGATTGAACTTTGGGAGTTGATGAATGCCTTCCACGAGGGGTTGAGTGCCGAGGATGCTCGAGATTTAATGTCCATTACCGGTGGGACTTTTGGCACAAACTATGAGAATGACGATTGGGAGTTTTTGGAGAATATGGCAACTACATCAAAGAGAAAGGCTCAAGCATCGAGGAGAGCGCGACCGGCCATTGCCCGACCTCAAGTGCACGCAATAGATGATGGTAATGTTCAAACCACTAACCAAATTTATGATGTTTGTGCTTTGTGTAATGAAATAGGTCACGCGGCTGAAAATTGCCAAGTAATGGTGGAAGGGCAATATGAAGAAGTGCACGCGGTTCAAGGACAAGGAGGGGGTGATAGGAATTACAACAACATGAATTCCAACACCTATCACCCGGGTTTGAGGAACCACCCAAATTTTCGCTATGGAAATCCGTCGAACCAAGCTAACCCAAACTTTCAAGGAGCTCAAGGTAACTTTGCACCTCGTCAAAAATACAATCAAGGGAATTATCGGGGTGGAAGCAACTATGGTTATCAAGGGCAATTTCAACAAACGGGTCAAAGTGGTCATTCGGGTCAAACTTCATCAAGTGGGAATGAGGTCATGGAGATGTTGAAAGCGATGCAAATGGAGATGCAACGAAGAAATCAATTAGATGATGCTCGTATGCAAAAAGATGAAATCCGTGACAAAGCTATCCAATCATTGACCACTCAAATGGGTCAACTTGCGAGTGGCGTGGCGATATTGAAGAAAGCAAAAGGCCAACTACAAACTGACACGATGACAAATCCCAAGAACACAAAAAGCATTAACATCAATGTGGTAAGCACCGTTCCAAATACTAAATTTAATGAAACATTGCTAACTTCTTCGTATCAAGTGAATGCAGGTTTGGAAAAAGATGACGAAGTCGAGAATGATAAAGAGTATGAAGCGCCAATCGTGCCTATCCGTGTGGGAAAATTAAAAATCCCTCACGCATTGTTGGACTACGGGGCAAGCATGAGTGTGCTACCAAGCGATTTATACGATATGTACGACTTTGGTCCACTTGAAGGTATAGACACCATGGTGAGCTTGGCGGATGGAAGTTGGAGGCGTCCACGGGGAATGGTTAGGAATGTTAAGATTCAGTTGGGAGAGTTTGAATACCCGGTGGATTTTCTAGTTTTGGACTATGCTTCTACCAACATGGCATCACAACAAAGGGTAATCTTAGGTCGACCGTTTCTATACACAGCAAATGCTCAAATTAATTGTAGAGACAAGATTATTACCATGACCGAAAAGAACCGTAAGTTGTAGTTTGATATTCAAACTAGAGTGATTAGTTATGAGTCCATTGAGAGGAAGGGTGGTGAGTCTAGTGATTGTATGAAAAATGTGTTTCAAAGAATGAGAAAAAAACACCCACTGGATCGTGAAGAAAAGCATTCGGGTTCAAGCAAGAGTGTATTTGATTACCCACCGAGTCAAAACAAGATGGATGCATTTTGCTCAATGGCACAAGGAAGTAATGGAGATGGCAGGAACCGCTTCTTTGAACCACCATAAATGGGGGTGGTACGATCTGGCTGAAGACCTGAAAACTTAGCGTTGCTCGGGAGGCAACCCGAGGTTTTTCACTGATGTTGTTATTTCTTTAGTTTTTTTTATGTTTCAGGGCCATGGCAACACTCAAGTGTGGGGAAGATGTGCGGATATTTGTGTAAAGGTGGTGAAAGGAAATTGGATCATTTACAATATCTGTTGTGCCAAACTTTACCAGGTCAATGTACTTTTTCCTTAGACTTGTCATGTTCTTTAGCTTTGAAATATTGTTAGTTTATTAGTTTGCTTTTGTTTATAAAAATTAAAAAAAAATCCAAAAAAAAAATTTGGGATTTGAGAGTATTAGCGAAAGCTAATGTTTTTGGTTAGAAGCGATCTTTCCCTCAAAACCATACATTGGGACAATGTATCCCAAGTGTGGGGATGAGGGGAATTTTTTGAGAATTTTACAAATTTTTGTGAAGCCAAGCGAAAATTGTCAAAATTTGAAAACTTGATATTGTTCCACTTGACACACCGACACCCATTCCTAGTCTTTTCTTGGTGAGGATTTGAGCCACACATGATTGTTATTGATATTTCATTGTTTGAGTGGCGGTGTGTGTTGTGTGTTAATAGAACTTGTGTGTGAATACTTGTTAAATCCTAGAATTAGCATGCTTTTGAAAATGATAGGGGGACTTTTAGGAAGCCTCGTCTAGATGTGTGAGAGTGCGGGATTAGTGGGTTGGACCTCATACGTTACATATATGAGCTTGGTATTGTGAGGGGTGGGGGTTTGGTCCTTAGAAAGCCATGTTGAGCCTTAGACCATTCGATTGTGACCCGAGCCTACTTCCTACAAAAATTTTACCTTTTGAGATGACCCGGTTTAGGAGATTTAGTATGTAGCATTGATGTTCTTGTATATATTGTTGAGTTTGATGTGTTATGAAAAAAAAAAAAAGAAAAAAAAAGAGAAAAATATGAAAAAAAAAAGTATTTAGTTGCAATAGTAGTTGAGAATGTTGAAGAAGTTGTATATATAATTGATGTTTGCTTTGTTTTGTAGTAGAAATAAAAACCGGGTCAAATCAATTAGCTCTCGCATATATATTTTCCCATTTTCCTACCTTTGCACCTAGCCCCGTTACAACCCGTAAGTCCTTTTGATTCATAAGCATGCTAAATACTCGATATGAGGAGACTTCATTTTTATACAAGCTTATTGTCGCACAAACACACACACGCATTGAGTGGTTTAGCATTATGTGCTAATATTTCTTGTCACCGAGAGTTTTTGTGAGGGGTGTATCTTGTGGTATGATTGAAGGTTAGTAAAAGGACGATACATTTTAGCTTGGTTTGCATGTTGATCGTTCGTGGTTTTGAAATAGTTTTTGAATGGGTTGCTTGGGACAAGCAACGGGTAAGTGTGGGGATGTGACGGGTGGTCCGTAGGACGACCCTTAAATGAGCTAAATACGTGCATATCCCATATTTTACACGGTTGTGTATCGTGAATGTGATAACTACGAGTGTTCGTGTGTTTTGCAGGTAAATCGCTTAATTCGGTTAAATTGGAACGCGTAGGTTACGGTTTGAAGAAAGATGCTAGTGGGACTTTGGATTTGTTTTATTGGGCCAACATCAACATGTGTGTTGGATCACTTCCATAGTCAACATGGTCAACCAAATCATCATCAAAAGTCACGCAGACTTTGAGAGAAAATAATAAAGAAAAAACAAGCACAACATCACGGTTGGGGGATGGGTGTTTTGGCGGCACATAAAAGGACATTATCCATCCTCATACATCATCTACAATTACACACGTAGACAAGGAAGGGAACATTAATTTTAATCATCATCATTCATCATCATCACATGTTGCGTGACTTTTGGGGAGGTATCAACACAATTGCAATTCATGTGAACATTGATTGGAGGTGGTGGGTGTTGACTTCTTGGGACGCAGACAAAGGGGGGCTGCACATGTTGTTGGAGTATGGGCCGATATATGGGACTTGTGTGGGCTTGCAGACTTGTGGGCTCTCTTGTCAAAAACATCATCATCACATCATCTAAGGCGGCAACATCAAGAAAGATGGGAGCCACCATTCACGTGATTGAAAAGGAGCCGACATCATCATCATCATAACATAATCCACGTGAACATGGGTTGGGCCGACTTCTTTTATTGGGCCGCCACACATTGGGGAGCAGTAACAGGCACATGCACATGAGGGTCTTGACTTTTGGATTGGCCTGATCTCCACCGTAACTCAGACATATACGACCGTAACAATATTCGGTTATGTATCGTGAATGTGATAACTATGAGTGTTCGTGTGTTTTGCAGGTAAATCGCTTAATTCGGTTAAATTGGAACGCGTAGGTTACGGTTTGAAGAAAGATGCTAGTGGGACTTTGGATTTGTTTTATTGGGCCAACATCAACATGTGTGTTGGATCACTTCCATAGTCAACATGGTCAACCAAATCATCATCAAAAGTTACGCAGACTTTGAGAGAAAATAATAAAGAAAAAACAAGCACAACATCACGGTTGGGGGATGGGTGTTTTGGCGGCACATAAAAGGACATTATCCATCCTCATACATCATCTACAATTACACACGTAGACAAGGAAGGGAACATTAATTTTAATCATCATCATTCATCATCATCACATGTTGCGTGACTTTTGGGGAGGTATCAACACAATTGCAATTCATGTGAACACTGATTGGAGGTGGTGGGTGTTGACTTCTTGGGACGCAGACAAAGGGGGGCTGCACATGTTGTTGGAGTATGGGCCGATATATGGGACTTGTGTGGGCTCGCAGACTTGTGGGCTCTCTTGTCAAAAACATCATCATCACATCATCTAAGGCGGCAACATCAAGAAAGATGGGAGCCACCATTCACGTGATTGAAAAGGAGCCGACATCATCATCATCATAACATAATCCACGTGAACATGGGTTGGGCCGACTTCTTTTATTGGGCCGCCACACATTGGGGAGCAGTAACAGGCACATGCACATGAGGGTCTTGACTTTTGGATTGGCCTGATCTCCACCGTAACTCAGACATATACGACCGTAACAATATTATTTCCACCGTAACTTACGGCACGCGAAAATGTGTAACCGCTCATTAAAAACAGTTTTATGGTGTCTTTTCACCTATTCTCATCATTGGCCGGTTATTGGAGACACTAGGGGCGATTTTGGCTATCTTGGCTTGGGTGTAGACAATTTCTAACATTCGGTTTGTGTTTTCGATTTGTATGAACATTGAATTGATTACTATGATGATTCACCAAGCTATGTGTGGCTAAAACTTTCGGTGATCATCTTAGGTGAAGGTTTCTCTTGAACTTTTGTGTGTTTATTTCTGAATTTCTAGAATGATAACTTGCGTTGCTTGAATATCATGGTGTATGCTTAATTGTTTGTAGTTTGTTAATCGATAGTGCAATTTCTAGTCTCAATCGTACGTTCTTGGTGCCGTTGGCAATCGAGATATCACGGGAAGGGTTAGGGTTGGTTATTGATTAATTGATCATCGGGAAACAACCTCGCATTTATATATCCGAGTACTTTGTTCCCTTTTATCACTTCGATTAATTATGCACGAGTTATGTCTATGTAACTCTTTCTAGTTAGAATTTCACACAATTGTTTAAAGAAACTGAATCCTAAGATGGTCATTGTTCTCTTAATCTGGTTTACAACCAATCTTTGATTTGCAATTAGTTATTAATTTAGTTTTCTAAAACAACAATCCAATTCATTGATCTTTATTTTCTGCGAATTAGGTTAATTGTAGTTTAACTGCAAAGCTATAAAATCAACACACTTTCCACATACTCCCTGAGTTCGATACCCACTTACCACTATCTATATAGTTGTTATTGGGATTAAATTTGCGTGTACCTACGACAGCACGTCAAAATCCACCGGCTACCACCGCCGTGAGCGGCGACGACGGCACCGGTAACCCTTCGTCGGCTTCTCTCTCTCCACCGCATTTCTCTCATCTCACCATCTCTCTCTCTCGACTTTGTGTTTTTCACCGTAGTGTGCCACCACCAAAGGGTGGTGGCCGGCTGATTCTGTTCGTCGGAGATGGTGGATGGCACGAGGGATGTGGGGGTAGGTGTTACAGGGACGAGGGAGGGGGTGTCGAGGTGTGTGTGTTTGACCGGCTATGGAAATGGGGGTGGCCGGAGGGATGTGTTCTTTGAATCTGATGATGTGGTGTGTCTTTGAATCTGATGTGTTCTTTTTTATTTATGTTTTTGATTTGCATTTTGAATCTGTGGGTTTTGATTTCTGTTTTCGATTGGGGCGGCGATGATAAAAAAAAACTTAGCTTTTGATGATTTTGGCGCGGCAAGGACGGTGGAGGGTAGGTTTTTAACATGCAACCCCACTTTTGCAGCCATTTTGATTATCGGAAAATCTGAGCCAAGCCCCGTTTTCGAGATACATATTGTTTTGATGTTGTTGGTTTTTTATATTTTTTCCCCAGTCGATGATGATAACAATCTATCTGAGACACCTCCCGAGTTTGCGACTTCTGGGTGCGTTCGTTTTGTGTAAAAAAGTTTTTGTTAAAAAAAAAAGTTAAACCGTAAACTTTTTAACGTTAAACGTAAACTTTTTAACGTAAAACGTAAAACGTAAAAAGTTTTAACGTAAAACATAAATTTTTTTAACATAAAACGTAAAAACTTAAAAAGTTTAACGTAAAAACGTAAAACGTAAAAAGTTTTACGTAAAACGTAAAAACATAAAACTGTAAAACGTAAAAACGTTAAAAAATCTGTAAAAATATCTACAAATTAAAAGCTTTTAATAAAAAAAATTCTTTAAAAAATAAAAACTAATATAATAATACAAAAATAATAATAAAAAACAATAAAGACAAAAAGACAAAACTGAGTAAATTTACTAAACTAACCTTTTGTATTAAAATATTAAAGACATAATAAGACAAAAAACATTTAATAATACTTTTTAATTTCTTTTAATCTCATCCATTGATCTTGAAGATCTAATGGTTGAAAAGTGGTTCTCTCAGTTCTTACAACTGGAGGTGGTTTTCATTTTAGCGCTCTCATATATATATATATATATATATGTATATATATATATATATATAAGTAAATGAATGAACGTAAACGAACAAACATAGATAATTGAAAGTAAACGAATGAAAATAAACATTCACAACAAGACATGTATACATGTGCGTTTGTTTTGTTAATGAACAATTATTTTTATCGTTGTTCACTTATTATAAACGCAAAGAAAGCCAAACCTCTCTTTGAACGATTCACTGTTTAACGTTCGGTTTAAAGGCCTAAACCAAGGTAGCATTAATGCACGACCTACTATTTCACATAATTTTAGCTATACGCGTTACTAATTGATGTGCGTAAAATGCAACATATAAATTACATCAAAGAATGCATAAAATCAACCCTTTTTCGGTACCAATGTTGGAAAAAGCATGTTTCTTTGTTTACTTTTAATTTACAGGATCAAATAAGCTTAAACGAACAAAAGGAACAAATTAACAGCAGAAACCAACACAAATACAAAGAAGAAGGATTGCCACGACTCGCCGAACCCCCATCCACATCCAAAACAACAAAAATAACAAAAACAGAAACTTAGGCACAGGGTCGTACCTGCAAGGCATGAGCCGTGCCCCAGTCAAGATTCCCTGCAGAAAAAGACAAACAGAAAACGACAAGAGACACGTGGCCGTGTCACCTCAGCACGACCATGGTCAATTCTCAGATTCGCAAATCTGGGTTCGTACAACAAGTACAGAAGACACGGGGCCGTGCCATTGACACACGGGGTCGTGTGTGCAGAAGAGCTGACAGAGCATTAAACGAAGACAGAGAAAATGAAGGATTCGGGGCCGTATGAGTCTCCTGTTTCCAACTATAAATAGTGGTGTTTGGCTCACTTGCAAACCACTTCTCTCAAACTTTCCATCAGCCCACCACCACTACAACACCAACACCCACCACCATCATCCATCTTTCATCTTTTAAAGTGTGTAGTAGTCTCGGGATCCAGGATTGATCGTAAGAGTTCTTGTCAAACAAAGGCCATGCTTGGCTAAATCATTTATGAATTACTTTTGATTCCCAATCTTTGGCAACTTTTTATTTGGGTTTGTACTAATGACTTTAATAACTAGTTTTTTATATTAAAGGTGAACTTTACTTAATAATTTCTTCATGTTTTGTTGATTCACTCATTCGTGTCTTTACGGTTTATATAAACCGCCTTAATTGCCTAGAAGGGGGTTAGATGGGTGTTTGGGTAAAGTTCTTGCCTCGTTCGGTGTATAGATCCTGCGAGGACCCAATTCAAGCTTATTAGGACTTCCCTTGAGGCAGATAACATCAAATCGGGGGAAGTAAGAAAGGCTTGCAATCCCTTATTTATAAACTACTATTAAAACAATAACCCGACCTTACGGGACTGTATCACTGCTGACTCAGACCAATAGGTTAAGGGTAACGTCGCCTTCACAAGAGGGCCTACCACTTTTCACATTAATAAGTTATTTAATTATCTTTCAATAATCCCACCTTGCGGGACTGTATCCTGCTGACTCAGACCAATAGGTTGAGGGTAACGTCGCCTTCACAAGAGGGGCCTACCACTATAACTAAGATAATCTCTTAAAAAGCCCAAAGTGCGGAAATCATCAAGGGATACATAAAAGAGGAGTTGGAACCAAGTGATTCCTTGTTGTCTATTTGTTTTTCCTTACATTTACATCTTAATTTTCTAGTTTATCTTTTAAAACTTCCAAAACTTTTTATCAAAATTTGGTTAGATTAGACGTTAACGATAAGCCGGTATTAAAAGCTTTTGTGTCCTTGGACGACCTTGGTATCTTCCCATCGCTATACTACATCCACGATGGGTGCGGTTGCCCTAATGTGTGTAGAGTGATAGTATTGTGTCACGTTTTATAAATTTAAAGCTTGATTCGCGAGTAAAAAGTGCTTAAAATATATTTAGAATTTATACCCACACCCGCACACGTCAAGTTTTTGGCGCCGTTGCAGGGGACACAAGGATTTTGAGAAAGCTTAAAATTAACGGCCTAATCATTTTTATCTTTTCTTGTTAAGTTTTTCTTCTTTTTCTCCCATTTTTCTACTCTCTGCAGGAATAACACAGGGCCGTGTTCGATCAACACTGGGTCGTGTCACACCTACAGTATCTGGGATGAGCTTTTTTCTTGTTACTGGAACAGAGACATGGGGCCGTGTTACAGGAGCACGGGGCCGTGCCAACACCAGCACGAGGCCGTGCTACTCTTCTGATCAGGCTATTTTTTGTCTTTGTTCGCAGAAAATCACGCAACTCTATATAATTCGTAGGAGATACAGTCTGGTGCATGACCTCCAAATCCGACAAAGTCATAAAAGTGCCACTTGACGAACCCGAGCGCTTTTTGAGAAAAAGACTTAAAGCTAAAAACCGACTATCACACCCTCAAAATCCACATGCGGAGTATTACCGTGAGGCGTGTGACTGACTAGAATCTAGCCACTAATCATGTTGAACCATTATGATGAAAGTTATAAATCATCAAAATCAACACAATTAGTCATCTATGTTTATAAGTCCAAAAATTACAATTTAATTTTAGTAGCAGAAACATAAAGTAAACCCATTATGACGTAAAACCACAAGTTCATTAAATATACGTAACATGAAGCTTACAAACCACACACTCCAGCCAACTGCAATGTCCGTCATAGCTTTACCAAGCAACCTACAAAGCATGGAGTAGGGTGTCAACATAAAGTTAGCGAGTTCACGAGTTCACAGTTTTCCAGTTTTATTTCCAAAAACTTATGTTGTTAATTTACTCATTTATATCATGCCATGGGGAGTTACCCCATATGTGAGCTACTAAACTCCGTAATAATACCGAAACTTTCGCACATACGTGTTGTTGGTGTCCTGTTCGTCAATGTCTATCATCATCGACGGGTTGTCGAGGCCTATTAGTTGACGCCCGTCCTCAAAAGGCACGGTGTGAGGTTTGTGAAACCTAAAAAGCGCTACTAACTAATATCCTGTTCGCCAGGCCAGGCGATTAATCGGTACAGTAAAGTGGGGACTTCGTGATAGAGTTTTGTTTAGTCCGCTTGTTCATGAAATATAAATAGCATTTAACCATTTATCCGTTCCGTTCCCAACCATTGGGAATACATGCTTTTAGTAAAGCGTGTGAACTCACCTTTGATTTGCTCGGCAGATAATTTACTTGTGTTATGTTGGTGAACCACACCCTATTATGGTTATCAATATTTATTAGGTTCGTATACAAATAATGCACGTATTCAACAAGTAACATGCGTACAAGTGGTCAAAAATATATTACCAAGTAGTTTTTAAGCACATGTTCATAATATACACTACGACATGCCATTCATCAGTTATACAACCATTAAACACATGCGGACACTAAAAGTAGCACATTCGACACTCTACAAACTCATCAGCGTGCATAACTCAATTCACTTAAAATAAGTTGTTTTGGGATGTCCGTTTACAGTACTTACGAGCTTATAAAAGTTACGATCTTCTTATATGACGTTCCCCTCGGAGGGTTTATCTTTGTGTTAAATTTTTAGAGGCTAACTCTTTACTAAAAATTTATAAAAAATCATTTACTAAGCAACAATCAGATTCGTCACTTTTTGACTGCAGCCCACGGAAAAATTAACTTAAAAATCCTCGGTTATCCGATTGACATAATTCTAATTGGAGATTTTCATGAGCTCCTGAAGCTACCTATAGTAAAAAATTTGAGATCATAATTTAATTCCTAAATTTAGTTATGACATTCGTAATGGGCTGCAAACTCTAACAGAAAACGCAACCTGAACCTTTAATACGGAAAAATTTATAAGACATTCAATTTTAGTAAAAAAAAATGCAATTCCTGTGGGGATTGAAAGATATTTTCTGGAAGCACATCATAGGTTCAGGAATTGCATGTTATTGTGAAGTTATGACCCGGTTACAGCCAACTGAAGTCTTCTATAAACATCAACCAATTTCTTGTTTTCAGCTCTTAACTTTCTAACATGTGTTCGAGTGATTCCGTTAACATGTTTAACGAACAACAACGACCCTTATACACACTTACAGCAGGTTATCATCAAACTCGGATTTATTTATCACCCAAAGCATCAAGAACCAACAAGACCTAACCCAACATCATGCGAATATCAAAACTCTAATAAAGGTACGAATGCATATGTGATCATAACCTCAATCAAGCATGAATTTCAGCCATTAGCATTACATGTAATCATCATATCAACATAATATCAACACTATACATCATCACCTTCATCACAATTAGCAAGATTCAATCCACAACCAAAACCCTAGTTACTAATCGAACACTTATACGACCAATTCCACATTAAAACACAATTCTAGTAATCTACCATACAAGTATTCTTAGAAACATCAAGGATTAATTAAGCAACAAAAACGCAACCATGTATAAACAGAACAAAACAAATAACAACACTAACCGAAGAAAGATGCGATAGAGAGAGAGAGAGATAGAGCTCGAGCGAGGGAGAGGGTTGCGATGGATAGAAAGTAGCGAGGGGGGGGGGGGGGGTCTTGTTGCAGTCGCACATCGCGAGGAGAGGGAGGGAGTGTTAGGATTTATTTCTTTTTTATTCACAAAACACTGTACGCATACATACATGTATGCGCAACACACAAAGGGTTGGGCTTGGGCAGTTTGGGATTGTGTTCGCAATGGGCCGATAAGAAGAGGGAGGTGGCGGTTGGGTTTTTGGTTTGAGGATGGGCCGACACTCAAGGGATGGAGTAGGAGTGACGGGTTAAGTCGTGTAAAAGGGTCTCGTTTCCAACTTATACGTTTCGTTTACAAAGGAGGCATATACATATATATTACTGTAAAATTTGATAATTTAAATTCAACGTGTGACGTATAAAAGTAGCGTGTAACGAAACAAAAATTATAGGTGCGAAAACGAAGGATACTAACCTCAATAGTACGGGTTGTGACATCATCCCCAAGTTGAAAGAAATTTTGTCCTGAAATGTAGCATGCAATCACTGAAGAAACTAGTGTGGTTGAGCATTTTCATGGGGTGTCACTTCCTCCCCTAGTTGATTTGGAATTTTGTCTCGAAATTCAGTAGTAGCTTCAGCACTGGATGCATTATTCTTGAAAAACTAAGGATACTTTCGCATCATTTGATCTTCCCATTCCCAAGTGAATTATGGGCCATGTTTTGAGTTCCAACGAACCCGAACAATAGGAATCTTACTACGCTTGAGAGTTATGATCTTCTGATCCATGATTTCAATGGGTTCCTCGATGAAACAGAGCTAATCATCAATCTTGAGTTCTTTGAATGGAACTACGAGTGTTTTGTCGGATAAGCACTTCTTCAAATTTGACACGTGGAAAACGTTGTGCACATCACTGAGTTCTTCAGGTAAGTTCAGTTTATATGCCACTGTGCCAATTCTTTTAGTGATCTCGAATGGTCCGACATAAGGCGGATTGAGCTTGCCTCATTTACCGAAACGAACAACACCTTTCCAAGGTGAGACTTTTAACAAGACTCTTTCACCAACTTGAAATTCCAGCGGCTTCCTATGCTTATCACCGTAGCTTTTCTGGCGGTCACAGGCTGCCACCATTCGGTTTCTGATATGAGCGATCTTCTCCGATGTTTCTAGTACAAGTTCACGGCCAGTGATTTGGTTGTTTCCAACTTCAGCCCAACAAAGAGGTGATCGACATTTCCATCCGTACAAATGCTTCGAACGGTGCAACCTGAATAATGGTGTGGTAATTATTGTTATAAGAGATTTGCACCAGAGGTAAATGACTTTCCCAACCGTTACCGAAATCGATGACACATGCTCGCAGCATGTCTTCTCGGGTTTGAATTGTGCGCTCGGTTTGACCATCGGTTCGCGGATGATAGGATGTGCTCATGTCTAGACATGAGCCGAATGATTTGTGCATAGCTTGCCACATATTAGTCGTGAAACGTGGGTCACGGTCAGAGATGATGGAGATCGGCACTACGTGCCTAGAAACTACTTCCTACAAGTATATGCTGGCAAGCTTGGAAAATTTATCGGTTTCTTTGATCGCAAGGAAGTGAGCTGACTTGGTTAGGCGGTCCACGATCACCCAAATGGTGTCATACCCGCTTTGAGTTCTGGGTAGACCGGTAATGAAATCCATGGAAATTTGCTCCCATTTCCACATTGGTAGCTCCGATTGTTGCAGTAACCCTGATGGCTTTTGATATTCTATCTTGACTCTAGCACAGGTCAAGCACTTGATAACATACTTCACGATGATCGCTTTCATATTAGGCCACCAGTAAAAGGCCTTGGGGTCATGATATATCTTGTCAGAACCAGGACAAGTTCTCGTAGACTTCCATAGAATGAAACCCATATATGTTCCATGAAGTAGCAAATACCATCAAATTTGATTTCTAGTTGTTTCTCCATGCCCCGCATGGATTCAACTAGGAGGTTGATCGGTGCATTTTATGTACATGCTATTGAACACTTATTACACCATAAATGCACTAATATTAGTATAGAATATACTAATTTAGTTAGTTATTATATTTTTGTGGGTTGATTAATATATGAGTTAAAATATTGTAGCTATGTAAAAAACAGCTAAATTAATATATGTATAGTTATGGTTAAAAACGTTCACTTGATAAATCATGACCAATCATATGCATTTGCTCAAAATTGATATTATTTATTATTTAATTGATTTATATTAGAACAGAATGCATGATTGTGGATGAGCTTCAAAGAGCAGTTGATAAAAGTCAAGGGATTTGATGAAAAAAAAGAAAGTGGACTAATTTGTTTTGGGCTGAAGGAAATGGGATTTGATGGGCTTTCATTGGCTCATAAAGCTAAATAGATCCATATGAAATTGAAGAAGGCGGTGGCAGATTATTATCGTATATAATTGCATATAATAATTCTTTTGGGGGAATCTTTTGGGTGAACAGCTAAAGGAACAGGAGGGGACCCAGGGTGAAGGCTGCCGCCTTTTGGTGGGTATACACAGTTCAAGGCATGAGAGATTAGGTGGCTTTCTTCAAGCGTACGGTTCGTAGGGTTTAATACTTTTTCTCAGTTTATTCATGTTTGGATTTGTTTTGACATTGACGACGCCTATAAATAATTTGATGTGTTGGTTTATTTAAACTATTTGCATATGTTTTGAGTGCTTCCTTTATAACTTGCTCGGTTGATGACAAGACCTTGTAGCTTGTTGGGTGACATACAATAGGTTGACTCACATTAGTAAATAGGGTAATTGAATTGTAAAAGATCTGATGACAAAGAGTTGTTTTTTATTAGCACTTAAATTAACCGACTTTTCAGCATCGTGTCTATGTGATGTCCAATTAACGATTAAACTGAGTTTGGTGTAAACCTAGAATCCGAGACTTGAAGGACGTTACCTCTATCTCTTGTGACTTTCCTCGGATGATTGATTTATTGATTTTCATATTAAACTTTGTTTTTCTGATTCTTATTAACTAGTAAATCTTGACCACTTGTGTTGATTTTGTGAAACGTTTATTATATTTGAATTGTTTGTCGTTTATCAAGCGTATTGACGGTTTCCTTGCATCGCTAGCGGGTTGGTAAATTGGTGGGTAATTGGTACAATCAAACGGGTTATTAGGTTGTATTGTGAGTCTTAAAAACTATCCCTAATAATTAATCAAAATCATTAATTCCAAGGCCATGTCTATGTGGTGTTATGAATCTGTAAACGGGTTTTTGTGTTAAACTTGCAATCGAGATTCCGGGTGGGGTTACTTTATAACTCTTTTCTTAGTTAATTAATTAGATAATTTAGTTAAACACTAACCACATATTCCTTGTGGATGCTATACCCTACTTACGCTATCTACTTAGTTTAATTAGGTTTTTGCATGACCCTTATGACACTCATCAGAGGTTCTCCTCTTTAGTGCTTCAACTTGAGCATTGTGAATTTGCTCGGAAAGGTTCGAACGGATTGTAAGTTGCAATGTACGAACACATTTAGGTTTGGTCTCTTTTCGGCTGATGGCGTCGGCCACAATGCTTGCCTCGCCTAAAAAATAGTTGTTCACACACTCGTAATCGTTTTAGGAGTTCGACCTATCGGTGTTACCGCATGGTCACTACTTTTGATCGAGGACATGCCGGACGCTCTTGTGATCGGTGTAAATCAGGCACTTGGTACCGTACAAGTAGGGACTCCTTATCTTGAGTGCGAACGCTACCGTTCCCAGTTCCAGTCGTGGGTAGTGTAATTCTTTAAGTGAACTTGGAGTTGTCGAGTTACGTAGGAAATGATTTTTCTCGCGTTACTTCATCTTGTAATCGAGTACTTGGATGGGTACAACAAGCAATGAATTCATTGGTGCCTCAGACAAGATAGGATAGGTGCACCTCATAGCTTATGCTTCAATTGCTGAAATTGTGGATCCCTAAGCATCTCTCTATTGGTAGGTGAGACTCTTTCAAGCTACGACATGAGAGGTCGAGTATGTGATCGAGAAAAGTGGGCTTCACGGTGTCAAAAATCGCATGTTGAAAACGTAGCGTATGGTTGTTTGTTTCGTAGAAATTCCAGGTTAAGGCGTATGTGCTGCTCGTGTTCTTACTGGCTCTCGGAGTAGGTTCAGATGTTGTCGAAGAAAACGAGTGACAAATTTGTCAGGGTAGGGTTTGCACACATAGCACATGAGATCCATGAAAACTGCGGGTGCGTTTGTTAGTTTGAACGTCATGACCAGGAACTCGTATTGGTCATATCGGGTTCCAATGGCAGTCTTTAAGATGACTTCGCCTCCGAGGTATCCTTGGCTTGATATTCCTCAAGTAACGTATGTAGGGGGTAATTCATCCAAGTGAGGTTTCACGCAAAATAGTGCTGGATAAGAATTATGGCGTTCATGATGCATAACATGATAAGACGTGAAAACATACTAAAGTGTAGCTGCAATCGATGTGTTCAACTTGATGCAAAAACGTTTTGGGGTCGGTAGTAAGAGTTTATCCTTTGTCGAGAGTGTAGTTGGTAGTACGCAAGTGGTGTAGGAATAGATATAAAGAATATTATTCTCCGAGAAAAGTGTTACATCGATAGTGTTGACAAAACAAAGACTGACCAGAGTAGAACGGTTGTCGTACGGGTTTGTAGTGTTAAGGTTTACTGAAACATCTGGCAAAGTTTTCAAGTTCCCTCATGTGCGAGGAAGGGATAATTCACCGTGATTCATGACCTTAAATGTGTTTGCGATTTATCAAGTCAGTAACCAATCAAATTTGAAAGAGTCGTCTTAAGTTGTGCGGATGAATTCGAAATAACGTCTTTGTCATCAATAGGTTCAAGAAGTGGTCACCAATGACCGAAAGTCGAGCTTATCAAATTTCTAAACTAGAGCAAAATCTTAAAAGGGTCTCCGCATGGAGAAGAGAAGATGTAGTGTCACTGTGGTAAAGGAAATGGGGATTTGTCTAAGACAATAACAGAAATTAGACATCGCGTCAAACAATAAATGTCGGCCAGTACAAAGGCTTGGGAAAAGATCCACATAACAAGGAAAACTCTCTTGGAATAACGACTTTTGCAATGAAGGGGGTAAGTTGAATGTTTAGATCATCGCGTTCAATTATGGGCTGACTAATTTGTATCTCCGTCTTCCAATGTCCTTAAGACCATCGAATCATTAGTAGGCATCCATTTGCAGAGTTGGGTATATTAAGGTGTAAATCAAATTAGACTAAGGATTAGCCACATAACAGGGTAATGGGGGTTGCCTTGTAATCGTTGTGGATTATGATATGGTTGTTAGCGTTTCGCTATTTTGGTTGTGAATCGAAGGAATGGGAGGTTGGTTATGCTCAGGTGAGGAATTAAGGGAAAAACAAAGAATCCGACAAATAACCGAGAATTCTAACAATTAATCTATTCATCGGCTGCAGCTCCAGCAGCGGTTGACATCGACAATGGCACAAAATTAAAGTTCGTTGCGTCACGTTAACGTGGATATATCGTTTGTCCAAAACGTATTTCAGGTGATAGGGTTTCGAGCTGCGCGATGACAAACGCACAAAACTATAACTTCCAGCCACTATTTCATTTTACGGCGACTGTAGCCATAGTTTCTGGCGACGACGACGGGTGGAGATAATGGGGTTCGTCGACACAAATGCGTGGACATATTATTCACCTAAATCCGAATTCGTTTGGGTCGGTTCTGGTCTACCCGAATATTGACGCGTAAAACCGAACGCATGGAGAGTCAGATCTGTGTTCTAGCAGCAGCGGCGTCGGTGGATGACGCCGATAATTTTTAGATGCTGGGCATGTCGAGACGATCGCATGGATAGGTAGAACGCAAGAAACAGATGTCGTATGGTCAAGTTATGGGTAAAACAAGATTCTACTCGGATTTTTGTTGCAGGAGTTCAGAGTTAAATAGTCGTGCCAAGGGTGACATGTACGCAAAGGTATGACTCCGTAGAAACTTATATTCATTGCTAGGGGTTGTTTTGGAAAAATGTCGATGATGACTTTTGGGGACATTTTGCGGTAATGTTAAATCATGGGTATCGTACGCGAATGGACGTGTTGGTTATATTGTTTAGGACGGTTCTAATTGGAGCTTGCAAACTTATGATTTGGAGTAAATGGGTTGGGTATTGTGGTTGAGGTGGTGGTTCAGGAATGACTGGTTCGTTGCCACTCGCGTGTTATGGTTTCGAATTAGAGTTAGGGGAATTCATTCTCACCTAAGGTATATCATGTTTACATATTTAGTTCGCAAATAGGTCATGGGATTGTAAAAATAATGCACATGTAGATGCCAAGTAATACAAGTACAATGTATGCGTCTAAGTATGACGAACCTTGCAATCTGGGGTGTGGTATCGTTGTGGTTTTTCAACAGAGAATGGTTATAGTCTGGTTTTCAAAATAATTTATATTTTAAACATTGTTCACTATAACCAATGGCTCTGATACCAATCTATCACACCCTCAAAATCCACATGTGGGCTATTATCGTGAGACGTGTGACTGACCAGGATATAGCCACTAATCACGTTGAACAATTACGATGAAAGTTATAAATTATCAAAATCAACACGATTAGTCATCTATGTTTATAAGTCCAAAAATTATAGTTTAATTTTAGTAGCAGAAACATAAAGTAAACCCATTATAACGTAAAACCACAAGTTCATTATATATACGTAACATGAAGCTTACAAACCACACGCTCCAGTCAATTGCAATGTCCATCGTAGCTGTACCAAGCAACCTGCAAAGCATGCAGTAGGGTGTCAACATAAATAGGTGAGTTCACGAGTTCACAGTTTTCCAGTTTTATTTCCAAAAACTTCTGTTGTTAAATTACTCATTTATATCATGCATGGAGAGCTACCCCATATGTAAGCTACTAAACTCCGTAATAATACCAAAACTTTCGCACATACGTGTTGTTGGTGCCTCGTTTGTCAATGTCTATCATCATCGACGGGTTGCCGAGGCCTATTAGTTCATACCCATCCTCAAAAGGCACGGTGTGAGGTTTGTGAAACTTAAATAGCGCTACTAACTAATATCCCATTCGCCAGGCCAGGCGATTAATCGGTACAGTAAAGTGGGGACTTCGTGATAGAGTTTCGTTTAGTCCGCTTGTTCATGAAATATAAATAGCATTTAACCATTTATCCGTTCCGTTCCAACCACCGGGAATACATGCTTTTAGTAAAGTGTGTAAACTCACCTTTGCTTTGCTCGGCAGATAATTTACTTGTATTATGTTGGTCAACCACACCCTATTATGGTTATCAATATTTATTAGGTTCCTATACAAATAATGCACGTATTCATCTACATGTATTCAACAAGTAATATGTGTACAAGTGGTCACAAATATATTACCGAGTAGTTTTTAAGCACATGTTCATAATATACACTACGACATGCCATTCATAAGTTATACAACCATTAAGCACATGCGGACACTAAAAGTAGCACATTCGACACTTTACAAACTCATAAGCGTGCATAACTCAGTCCACTGAAAATAGGTTGTTTTGGGATGTCCGTTTACCGTACTTACGAGCTAACAAAAATTACAATCTTTTTATGTGACATGCCCCTCGTAGGGGTTCTCCTTGTGTTAAAATTTTAGAGTCTAACTCTTTACTAAAAAATTATAAAAAAAAAAAATCATTTACTAAGCAGCAATCAAATTCGTCACCTTCTTACTGCAGCCCACAGAAAAATTCATTTAAAAATCCTTGGTTATCCGATTGATGTAATTCCAGTTGGAGATTTTCATGACCTCCTGAAGCTACCTGTAGTAAAAATTTGAGATCATAACTCAATTCCTAAATTGAGTTATGACATTCGTAATGGGCTGCAAATTCTACTAGAAAACGCAGCCTGAACCTTCAATACGGAAAAATCACAAGACATTCAATTTTAGTCGAAAAAATGCAATTCCAATGGGTTTTTAAAGATATTTCCTGGAAGCACACCATAGGTGCAGAAATGTCACGTGTTTGTTAAGTTATGACTCGGTTACAGCCAACTGAAGTCGGCTGTAAACATCAACCAACTTCCTATTTCTAGCTCTTAACTTTCTAACGCGTGTTCGAGTGATTTCGTTAACAAGTTTAGCAAACAACAACAACCCTTATATACACTTACAACAGGTTATCATCAAACTTAGATTTATTTATCACCCAAAGCATTAAAAACCAATAAGACTTAACCCAACATCATGCGAATATCAAAACCCTAATAAAGGTACGAACACATATGTAATCATAACCTCAATCAAGCATGAATCCCAACCATTAGCATTACATGTAGTCATCATATCTGTCACACCCCTAAAATACCACATGCGGTAACCCCGCTAGGCATGTGACATACCAGGATCTAGCCACTAATCACATTGAACTAACCATCAGATGTTTAACAAAATTCCCATTCATTAAGTAGAATATTCATAAAACATAATCCAAGTTAAATAGTGACAGCGAAAGCAAATAGTAAAATACTGTTCAATGTTTCAAAAACCAATGTATGCAAAATCAGTAAACAAGACTTGTAATCCAAGTAACACGACCTGTGACCACTCCAGCCATCCAGATAGCAAGTTCCCCATCCAAAGCACCTAACGACCCGCGAGCATGCAACAAGTGTGTCAGACTACGCTGGTGAGTCCACAGTTTTACGAAAACGTTAATTACCAAGTGTTTAATCTAGTTTGTTAACAAATCCGAAAGTAATGTTGATAATATCTCGTTACTGAACAAGACGGCTCCTGATGTATGTTTTGCCCGTTCCCCAGTGCTCCTATAAAAACACTGGGCATGACTGGGTCATTATTTCACACCCGTTCTCTCCGGTACGGGGAGAGGGTGCCAGACCTAAGTAGCGCTACCAACTAATACCCCGTTACCTCTCCGGTAACAAAAGATGGGACTTAAGAGTGATAGGGTGAGAGTAATATCCATCATCCCAGTTTTTACCCGAAAGACTTATCCATCCCCGGGATACCCGCTGACTGTCCCAACCACGGGGACGCATGCTCAAGAGTAGTGAACTCACCTTGGATTGCTCGGTATACTAAGTTACCACCCACTTAATCAATCAACCCTACCGAGGTTACCAATAACAATTAGTTTCACGATTTATCAATTATGCCACGTATATCAGAGATCACATTCATTACAAGCATTGCCATGCATCACCTAATCGTATACTCAATTCATACATGTGTCCATATCCCATATATAACACACAACAGTCACACAACAGTTAACAGATTCTTCTTCGGTGAATAACCATCCGACGAAAAACCCTAGGTTTAGTCGAACTAAAGTGTGGCGAAACACATCATGTTTCGTCGAGATGATCTATGGCGAAACATATCATGTTTCGTCGAAATGAACTATGGCGAAACACACCATGTTTCATCGAGATACAGTATGCAAAAGTCTATCCTGTTTTGTTGAGCAAACAGTTACAGATTCATTCAATTACGATTTCACGTTTTCCTAGCACTCTAATCATCATCAGCGATTTCAACATGATCAACGACCAATCATCAAGTTTCCAATTATTGTTAACACGCAACAATGCATTAACAATCCACATGTTCGAATCGGTTCAATCATAACAGTTTCATCATTTAAGCATATAAATCATTGACCATGCTATCAATTCATTGCACATAATCTATCAAACCCTCATATGAGCACTACCACATACAAATCATCGAATTCTTAGCATACAGTTCTAAATTCACAATGTTTATGAAAACCCTAATCATACACACAAAATCACCACGTCAAGATTATCGAGATTACATCGAACAGTAGGGTTATACACTAACCGTGATCCCGAAAGGCTTAGATAAATCGAGATGGAAGATGCCTGAGGTTCTCTACGATTGCCGTCGCACAGAGTTTTGCAAGGGAGGAGAGTCTCTAGGGTTTTATACGTTTTACGTAACTGATCACAAGTTATAATATAAAATGGGTTGGGCCGCAAAACCTCTCTGGGCCGAGGCCCTTATCGGCGAAAGACCATCTTCGACGAAAGACCCTATCTTTCGTCGAGATGTGGTTGGCGAAAGACCATGTCTTTCGTCGGGATGAGTATGTGGCGAAACATTAACAATCTTAATTAAACTAATCTAAATTATGATTAACACATACACAAATAACAATCACCACTACACTCAACATTAATCATTCAGATAAACTGTACAGACACCACGTAAACCAAATTGTAAAACAGGATTGTGAGGTTAATGATGTGTAAAGGGAAAGACCTTGAAATCTTGGGTTGTCACATCATCCCCAACTTGAAAGAAATTTCGTCCCGAAATTTGATAAGTACTCCAAAACAGCAAGACGTTAACTCAGGATGACTGTGGATTTTCTGTGGGTATCACATCAACCCCAACTTGAAAGGGAATTTCGTCCCGAAATTCGCCAGTTGTGCCAGACTTAGATTTTCCAGACTTGGACTTGTCATCTGGGAATAAATGTGGGTACTTAAGCTTCATCTGATCCTCGCGCTCCCACGTGAACTCCGGTCCACGTCTTGAGTTCCAACGAACTCTCACGATTGGAATCCGACTATGCTTACAAACCTTGACTTCCCGGTCCATAATTTCAATAGGTTCCTCGAAAAACTGCAACTTGTCGTCGATTTTCAGCTCCTGAAATGGTACTACAAGTGTTTCATCGGACAAACACTTCTTCAACTGTGAAACATGGAAAACATCATGAACGTTACCCAACTCCGCAGGTAACTCGAGCTTGTACGCCACTTTAACAATTCGTTCCAAGACTTTGAATGGCCCAACATAGCATGGGTTAATTTTTCTGCGCTTCCCAAAGCACACCACTCCCTTCCAGGGCGAGACTTTCAATATTACACGATCGCCTACAGCGAACTCCAAGGGTTTCCTACGCTTGTTAGCGTAGATTTTCTGACGGTCACGCGCCGCTGCCATACGATTTCTTATCTGGACAATCTTTTCTGAAGTTTCGAGAACAAGTTCTGGACCTGTGACTTGGCTGTCACCCACCTCAGCCCAACAAAGAGGAGAACGACATTTCCGGCCGTACAACGCTTCAAACGGAGCTGCCTGGATGCTAGTGTGGTAACTATTGTTGTAGGAGAACTCGATCAGCGGCAAGTGTTTCTCCTAACCCTTACCAAAATCGATGACACATGATCTCAGCATGTCTTCAAGCGTTTGGATGGTTCGTTCGCTTTGACCATCCGTCTGTGGGTGATAAGCAGTGCTCATGTCGAGACGTGAGCTGAATGATTTGTGCATCGACTGCCAAAAATCCGAGATGAAACGCGGATCATGATCCTAGATAATGGAGGTCGGCACCCCGTGCCTAGATACCACTTCCTTCAGATAAACAGCCGCAAGTTGTGAGAACTTATCCGTTTCCTTGATTGATAGAAAATGTGTTGACTTCGTGAGACGATCAACGATTACCCAGATGGTATCGTTTCCGCTTTGCGTCCTTGGCAAACCAGTGACGAAATCCATAGCAATCTGCTCCCATTTCCACATGGGTATTTCTGGTTGTTGCAGCAGGCCTGAGGGTTTCTGATACTCTACCTTGACTTTCGCACAAGTCAAGCACTTACTCACATACGTCGCGATGCTAGCTTTCATCTTCGGCCACCAGTACAAGACTTTGAGATCCTGATACATCTTATTCGAACCCGGGTGAATAGAGTATCGAGACTTGTGCGCTTCGTCCATCACAAGCTCCTTAAGATTTCCAAACAAAAGAACCCATATCCGTTCCATGAAGTAGAGAATACCATCAGATCTCTCTATAAGTCATTTATCCATGCCCCGCAAATATTCAGCTTCATAGTTTTCTTCCTTCAACGCTTCGGTCTGAGCTGAACGAATCTGGTCAGGTAGGTTAGAATGAATGGTGAGTTGCTAGGCGCGAACACGTTTAGGTTTCGATTCCTTTTGACTGAGAGCATCCGTGACAACGTTAGCCTTACCCGGATGGTACTTGATTGCACAGTCATAGTCGTTTAAAAGTTTTACCCAGCGACGTTGTCGCATATTCAAATCCTTCTGGTCGAAGATATGCTGAAGGCTCCTGTGGTCGGTATAAATAGTGCATTTAATACCGTACAGGTAATGCCTCCAGATTTTGATCGCAAACACCACCGCTCCCAACTCTAAGTCATGTGTCGTATAATTCCTCTCGTGAACCTTCAACTGTCGCAAGGCGTAGGCTATCACCTTCTCGCGTTACATCAACACGCAACCGAGACCCTGGATGGAAGCATCACAATATACCACAAAATCTTCTGTGCCCTCAGGTAAAGATAAGATCGGTGCACTGCAGAGTTTCTGTTTCAAAAGTTGGAAAGCATCCTCCTGCTTGTTTCCCCAAGAATACATAACGCCCTTCTGTGTCAACGAGGTAAGAGGTTGAGCGACCTTCGAGAAATCCTTGATAAATCTTCGATAATACCCAGCCAGACCAAGAAATTGTCGTACCTCTGAAGGATTCTTGGGTGCCGCCCAATTCTTGATAGCATCAATCTTAGCAGGATCCACGTGAATCCCCGATTCGTTCACGATGTGACCAAGGAAGTGTACCTCTCGAATCTAGAAGTCACACGTAGAAAACTTCGCGTAGAGTTGCTCCTTCCTCAGGAGCTCCAAGATCAGACGTAAGTGTCGCTCGTGGTCCTCCTTGCTCTTAGAGTAGATCAAGATGTCATCAATAAACACAATAACGAAGTTGTCAAGATACGGTTTACACACACGATTCATGAGGTCCATGAAGACTGCTGGTGTGTTTGTCAATCCGAATGGCATAACCAAAAACTCATAATGTCCATATCGCGTTCTAAAAGCTGTTTTTGGAACATCCTCCTCTCGGACTCTCATCTGATGATAGCCCGACCTTAAATCGATCTTCGAATAAAAACTTGACCCCTGCAACTGGTCAAACAAGTCGTCGATACGCGGCAAAGGATAACGGTTCTTGACTGTCACCTTGTTGAGTTCTCGATAATCTATACACATACGAAAGGACCCATCCTTCTTCTTCACAAACAAAACTGGGGCTCCCCAAGGTGAAGAACTGGGTCGGATAAAACCTCTATCCAACAGTTCTTAAAGTTGGTTTGACAGCTCTTGCAACTCTCCTGGTGCAAGATGGTAAGGAGCACGAGCAATCGGAGCTGCTCCTGGCATAAGATCAATCTGAAATTCCACCTGGCGATGCGGAGGTAAACCAGGTAACTTTTCAAGAAACACGTCAGAAAACTCACGAACAATTGGGAGGTCCTAGATCTTCCTTTCTTCTGGTTGTGAATCGTTAATAAGAGCTAGGATAGCGGGGTAGCCCTTTCATAGACACTTTTGGGCTTTCATGGCTGAGATGATGTCGACCATGGCACCACTACGATGACCTTGAACCGACAGAGGTTCCCTACTGGATAGAGGGATACGCACGATCTTCTCTTACAGAGAATTTCCGCTTGATGCTTAGACAACCAATCCATCCCAACGACCACATCAAAACTTTCAAGAGTAACGGGGAGTAGGTCAATGTCGAACACTTGACCCATGAGATCAAGCTTACAACCAAAAAGGACATGAGAAGCTTCAATCGATTTACCATCAGCTAATTCTACTACATGCTTATTTACAAGAGGTGTGGGAGTCAACCCTAACTGACGACTGAACCCCAAAGGCACATAACTCCAATCGACACCAGAGTCGAATAAAATAGAAGCAAATATGTTGCTTATGGAGAACGTACCAGTCACCACGTTGCCGTCATTTATGGCTTCCCTAGCTCCAATAGTGAACACCCTCCCGTGCACACCATTTCCATCATTGCCCCCATTGTTGTTGTTTCCATTGTTATTGTTTCCATTGTTGTTGCCACCAGCATTCTGATTTAGTTGAGGGCAGTCTCGCCTGATGTGACCCTCTGCTCCACATTGAAAGCATCCCTTACGATTTCAACGATTTTGCTGGGGTTGTTGCCTTTCCTGCTGCTGTGGCGGTTGCTGTTGCGGGGTGTGCTGCTGCTGGTTCGGAAGTGAAATCCTACAATCCCTGGCCATATGCCCCACTTTGTTGCACCTATGACATACTCGGGTACACGGCCCCCGATGGTGATAATTGCACTTATTGCACTTTTGTTGTTTCCCCGTATAAGAACCCTGACCCGAACTATTGCCATGGCTTTGATTAACCGAGGACGACTGACTGAAACTGCAATTGTTGCTATTGTCTGGCCATTTCTGTGACTGATTCGGGTTTGCCACCTTATCTACATCATTCCATTTCCGCTTGCTATCAGTGGCAGGAGTAGTGGCTGCAGCAGTAGTAGCAGTGGTAGAAACACGCGGTGGTAGCGAGCCACACTCCACCTCCTGATCTGTGATATTGTGTGCTAAACGGATGATCGTGGGTAGATCGTTAAGGTTTGCAGCAGTGACCAAGCTCTTTACTGCTGGTGCCAGGCCTTTGATGTACAACTCAATTCTTCGAGGTGGAGGTCGAGACAGGTTAGGGCACAAAATTGCTAGCTCATGAGATCGTTTTGTGAATGCAATCGATCTCAGACCCTTCCATTTTCAGGTTGTAGTATTCGTTCTCGAGTTTCTGAATCTCATCACGGGGACAGTATTCCTCACGCATCAGCTCCTTAAAATCGTCCCAAGTAGTGGCATTCGCCATCTCAATATCCAACATCTGAACCTGGGCATTCCACCATATCAAGGCACCATCCTCGAGTGTGCTAGTAGCATACTTCACTCTGTCCCCAACAGGACAGTTACACATTGCAAACACCGATTCCGCCTTCTCAAACCAATGCAGTAGCCCCACAGCCCCTTCAGTCCCACTGAACGTCTGTGGCCTACAATCCATGAACGTCTTAAATGTGCAAGCAAGCAGATTGTTTTGATTCTGATTAGCTTGCTGACCTAGAGATGAAAAAGAAATACAACACACGGGTAAGAGTTGTGTACGCGGTACAAGATTAAAGGGTAATTGGCACATATCGTATCAGCTTGGTAGGCTGCCAAAGCCTCAGCCACACGTGTGTTAATCAAATTGGTCAGCTCAGCCTGGGTCATCGTAATCTGACCACGTCCATGACCCCGTCCGCTCATGATTCTATATAGGAGAAAGAGAAGGGTTAAAAGTCGAGATAAGGTAGGAGCCAAACTCACAACGATTTCTACAGATTACAAGTTACATCAAACAACAAAGCGGAACTCCTTTTACACTCGTTAGATCCCACTGGGACTCACATGCACCCCTCATTATTATTATGTGTGCACCCATAATAATAATGCGATTTTCATGTTTATCTCAGCTCCTCCCAACTCATGCTAAAAGGTTCCTCAAGTTCTCGCAACAAAACAAAGCACCACAAACATAAACCACAAACAGCTAACGGGATATCGCACTGTGACGCTATCAATCACATAACTCAGGTAAATACACATGAATCTAGTCTAAAATATTAAGTGTGTGCAATCGCATGCAACATCATACATAAGTGTATACTAGATATACTAGGCAATAAATAAACGAGAGACAAACCTTGCAATCTGGAGCAGAGTGTCATGGTCGCTTTCTGAACTGTTCGGTTAGAGTCTGGTTTTATAAAAACGTTTTAAAACCTAGTTCACTATAACCAGTGGCTCTGATACCATACTGTCACACCCCTAAAATACCACATGCGGTAACCCCGCTAGGCGTGTGACGTACCAGGATCTAGCCACCAATCACATTGAACTAACCATAAGACGTTTAACAAAATTCCCATTCATTAAGTAGAATATTCATAAAACATAATCCAAGTTAAATAGTGACAGCGGAAGCAAATAGTAAAATACTGTTCAATGTTTCAAAAACCAATGTATGCAAAATCAGTAAACAAGACTTGTAATCCAAGCAACACGACCCGTGACCACTCCAGCCATCCAGATAGCAAGTTCCCCATCCAAATCCCCTAGCGACCTGCGAGCATGCAACAAGTGTGTCAGACTACGCTGGTGAGTCCACAGTTTTACAAAAACGTTAATTACCTAGTGTTTAATCCAGTTTGTTAACAAATCCGAAAATAGTGTTGATAATATCTCATTACTGAACAAGACGGCTCCTGATGTATGTTTTTCCCGTTCCCGAGTGCTCCTATCAAAACGCTGGGCATGACTGGGTCATTAGTTCACACCCGTCCTCTCCGGTACGGGGTGAGGGTGCCAGACCTAAGTAGCGCTACCAACTAATACCCCGTTACCTCTCCGGTAACAAAAGATGGGACTTAAGAGTGATAGGGTGAGAGTATTATCCAACATCCCAGTTTTTACCCGAAAGACTTATCCCTCCCCGGGATACCCGTTGACTGTCCCAACCACCAGTACGCATGCTCAAGAGTAGTGAACTCACCTTGGATTGCTCGGTATGCTAAGTTACCACCCAGTTAATCAATCAACCCTACCGAGGTTACCAATAACAATTAATTTCACGATTTATCAATTATGCCACGTATATCAGAGATCACATTCATTACAAGCACTGCCATGCATCACCTAATCCTATACTCAATTCATACATGTGTCCATATCCCATATATAACACACAACAGTCACACAACAGTTAACAGATTCTTCTTCGGCGAATAACCATCCGACGAAAAACCCTAGGTTTCGTCGAACTAAGGTGTTGCGAAACACATCATGTTTCGTCGAGATGATTTATGGCGAAACATATCATGTTTCGTCGAAATGAACTATGGCGAAACACACCATGTTTCATCGAGATACAGTATGACGAAAGTCTATCCTGTTTCGTCGAGCAAACAGTTACACATTCAATCAGTTACGATTTCACGTTTTCCTAGCACTCTAATCATCATCAGCGATTTCAACATGATCAACGACCAATCATCAAGTTTCCAATTATTGTTAACTCGCAACAATGCATTAACAATCCACATGTTCGAATCGGTTCAATCATAACAGTTTCACCATTTAAGCATATAAATCATTGACCATGCTATCAATTCATTGCACAGAATCTATTAAACCCTCATATGAGCACTACCACATACAAATCATCAAATTCTTAGCATACAGTTCTAGATTCACAGTGTTTATGAAAACCCTAATCATACACACAAAATCACCACGTCAAGATTATCAAGATTACATCGAACAGTAGGGTTATACACTAACCGTGATACCGAAAGGCTTAGATAAATCGAGATGGAAGATGCCTGAGGTTCTCTATGATTGCCAACTCACAGAGTTTTGCAAGGGAGGAGAGTCTCTAGGGTTTTATGTGTTTTACGTGACTGATCACAAGTTATAATATAAAAGGGGTTGGGCCGCAAAAGCTCTCTGGGCCGAGGCCCTTATCGGCGAAAGACCATCTTCGATGAAAGACCCTATCTTTCGTCCATATGTGGTTGGCGAAAGACCATGTCTTTCGTCGGGATGAGTATGTGGCAAAACATTAACAATCTTAATTAAACTAATCTAAATTATGATTAACACATACACAAATAACAATCACCACTACATACAACATTAATCATTCAGATAAACTGTACAGACACCACGTAAACCAAATTGTAAAACAGGATTGTGAGGTCAAGGATGTGTAAAGGGAAAGACCTTGAAATCTTGGGTTGTCACAATATCAGCAGAACATCAACACTATACATCATCCCCTTCATCACAATTAGCAAGATTCAATCCATAACAAAACCCTAGTTAATAATCGAACAGTTATACGACCAATTCTACATTAAAACACAATTTCTAGTAATCTAGCATTCAAGTATTCTCACAAGCACCAAGGATTAATTAAGCAACAAAAACTCAACCATATATAAACAGAACTTAAAACCCCAAAATAAATAACAACACTAACTGAAGAAAGATGCGAGAGAGAGATAGAGCTCGAGCGAGGGAGAGGGTTGCGATGGGGGGAAAATAGGGGGAGGGGGTCTTGCTGTAGTTGCACATTGAGAGGAGAGGGATGGAGTGTTAGGGTTTCTTTCTTTTCTTTTTTGATTCACAAAACACCGTACGCATACATACATATATGCGCAACACACAAAGGGTTGGGCTTGGGCAGTTTGGGCTTGTGTTTGCTATGGGCCTATAACAAGAGGGAGGTGGCGGTTGGGTTTTTGGTTAGAGGTTGGGCCGAGACTCAAGGGATGGAGTAGGAGTGACGGGTTAAGTCGTGTAAACGGGTCTCGTTTCCAACTTATACGTGTTGTTTACAAAGGAAGCATATACATATATATTTGGAGTAAACTGCCAAAATGGTCCCAGAGGTTTGGTCACTTTTGTCACTTTAATCCAACTTATCTGAGTCCCTATGGTTTCAATTTTGTTGCCATTTTCATCCAAAAGCAAAACCTGCTCAGATTTTTCAGTTAACATCTAGAGATTTTTCAGTGACCAAAACATGTTGAAAATGACCAAAACCTTTGCCAATGACCAACACCATATAGAGAATGATCAAAAGCTGTGAAAAAAAACTGAATATTAACTGAAAAATCTGATCAGGTTTTGCTTTTGGATGAAAATGGCAACAAAATTGAAACTACAGGACCCAGATTCAAAAAGTTTGAGTTTTGGACTAAAGTGGCAAAGATGACCAAACCTTAGGGACCCTTTTGGCAGTTTACTCGTTGTATTAGTGTAAAATTTGATAATTTAAATTCGACGTGTGACGAATAAAAGTAGCGTGTAACGAAACAAAAATTATAGGCGCGAAAACGAAGGATGCTAACCTCAAAAGTACGGGTTGTCACACCGACAAAAAGCTTCAACCCAAAACCTCCCTATGGCTGATCAACGCACTCTCATGGATTACCTACGGCCTACAGTTGGTAATCTTGGAGCCGCTATTAACCCCCCTAATTTTGATACTAATAACTTTGAGCTTCGACCACACTTAATCCAAATGCTCCAAAATTCCGCCACTTTTCATGGCCTACCCGATGAAGATCCCCATTTACATATTACCAACTTTTTGGAAATATGTGATGCCTTTCGGATCAACGGAGCCTCCAACGATCCTATCCGGCTCCGTAAGTTCCATTTTTTTCCCTCAAATACCGAGCAAAAGCTTGGCTAAACACCCTCCCAAGTGGGTCCATGCACACTTGGGATGAACTTGCCCAAAAATTTCTCTACAAATATTTCCCTCCCGCTAAAACCGCCAAACTCATGATCGAGATTAACTCCTACTCTCAAGACGACGGGGAATCATTGTACGAGACATGGGAAAGGTTCAAGGAGCTATTGAGGAAATGTCCACATCACGGTCTTGAACGTTGGCAATAAGTGTCCACTTTCTACAATGGACTCTTACTACACACAAGGCAAATCCTTGATTCCGGCTCCGGGGGACTCCTTAGGAATCAGCGCCCCGAGGAAATTTATAATCAAATTGAAGAAATTGCTCAGAATAGTTTTAAATGGCACACTTTTAGGGGCTCAAAATCCATAGCCCCGGGCGCCCAAAAAGTGGATGAAACCACTTCTTTGCAAGCCCAAATCGAAGCCTTAACTTCAAAAATAAAGAAAGTTGAATTAAACAAGACGACTTCGGTCATGGCTTGGGAAGGATGCGGCGATCCCCATGAAAACTGGAGTTGTATGAAAGACTTAGAAAATCAAACGGAAGTGAAAAATTACCTAAATATGTAGGATCGATTTGGCGACCTAAAGAGTCAATCAGAATCAATACACAACTGTTTGAGAGGCGGAAACAAACAAACAGCCTAGAATCAGTGTAAGAAATGAGTAGAAACAGAGTATGATACTTAAAACAAGCTTCTCATTGATATTTGACTTGAAAATCGGGCAGCACTTCGTTACACCACAATTAATTCCGTGTCAAATGAGAAACTACACATGCCTATTTATAGGCAACTGATTTCGCATGAAATGACCACATGTCATTTCAAGCGAAATTAACAACTTTAATTTTGTGTGAAATAGCCACATGCTATTTCAAGCGGAATTACTACAAAAACAACATAAAATTACATTTTTACCCCTATACAAGCTACCGTCATGACCTACACTTTAGACGTAGGCTATAGACATTATGCACCAACAAATTCCCCCTTGGATATTGCCGGAGTCTTCAGTCAGGTCTTCAGCGCTTTCTTCACAACGATTTGAACGAAGACGAAGTCGACAGACGTATGCACCAACAGACTCCCCCTCAGATGTTGACGAAGTCTTCGGTATGAGTCGTCAGTATGTCAAACCTTCAGTCTTGATCAGTCTTCTTGATTTCTCCAAAATATTTGACTCTGAAGCATCCTTCAAACTCTCTCTTTCATACTATTTCCAAAGTATTTGACGCTGAAGCATCCTTCAAACTCTCTTTTTCTCTTTTCTCACCATTATCAGTTATTCTTCCATAATCTGAATCTGGCTTTTTCACTCTTCAATCTCCCCTTTGCTAACAGACTTCCCCTTAAGTTGTACCGGGATCGCAGTCTGGAATTTGTAGCTTAGGATCGAAACCCTGGCATTAATCCTCAGGAATCAAAAGCTAGCTTTTTCAACGTTTCCTGCACATTCTCTACCCAAAACATAAGTTTTTACTTATATCACTTTGAAAAACTTATTGATAGAGAGCATTCATTCACCAAACGTTAATAGTTACATCAAGTTCAAATTAATGACCTTGATTAACTAAACATGCAATCATTCTCAAAAACGTTTCTCATTTAAACAAACTCCCCAACCCAATGTGGTTCATCATGTTTAGCACTCGGAATTTTGAAAATCAACTCTTCAACATCAGTTGTCGAAAATAGGATGAAGTAAAATCTTTTTGATTTTTCAAAATTTTATGCTAAAACACACATAAAATCTTTTTGGATTTTTGTTTAATGAAAAGCAAAATTAAAATGCAATAAAGAAATATTTACAGATAATATTTTTTTGTGAGTTTGTGTGAGAGGATCATATCAGTTTATTGGGACAAATCAGCTGCACCGTTGATCTAAACATTACCACTTAAAGCTTTTAAACAATTCACCCTAGATCATCGATATTGTGATCCACTTAAACTCCTCTAAGATGTTCGTAATGCTTACTGATATGATTAGGGTACATTAGATAGCACTAAAGTCTTATGCGCCCCACGATCTTAGCATATCCCCTCATCATGCAATACACTAACTCATGTAATGCCTTTAAACTTTCATCAACTGTGATTTGTGTAAAAAACAATGCAGAATGTTTAAACATTAACAATCAGGTCGATACTTCCATATACGCAGAGAAAGTCTAATGTTTAAACAAAATTAGAAATAAAAAACAAGTTGAAGTTGTTTAGGCTTTAACCACCATGTCGATACTCCCGTATACGCAGAGGTGATCCAAAGCTTAAACGAAACACCAAAGAAAATAAAGCAGAACGTTTAGGCAATAACATCCAGGTCGATACTCACGTATACGCAGAGGATGTCCAATGCTTAAACAAAAATAAAGAAATAAAACAAGTTTAAGTTTTTGCAAAATGAAAACACAGAATCACAGTGACTTTTCAGCAAAGTTGTGTGTGACACTCTGGGTTTTCCCGAGCAACCACCTTGTATTGAACTTGCGTGTACATAATATTAAATGAAAGTCGTGATTTATCTTGATGTGCTATGTGTCGATAAGGTGTAAGTATGATATACATAGTTATAGATATATATATATATATATATAGTAAGCCGAGACCATGAACTCGATTCGAGACCACTCGGTCTCGAGTGAACATTAAACGGTTGGGCCGTGTGCACTTGAGCCCATTCGGAACCCATTAGGGTGTACCGACCTTAGAACGGGTATAAAACCCATGCCCAAGCCAACCTTCTCTCTTTTTTGACATTTCCATCATTCTCCCACACACACTCTCCTACACTCCTTCAATCACTAAAACCCTAGAGCACCAACACAAAAACCATCTTCTTCCTCTCTCGGATCCAACCGACAACACTAGAACTCTCGGTTCAAGCTTGGAATCATCATTTGGAAGCCCGTTCATCGATCCTCCATACCCTCACACCTTGGAACACAACCGGTTAGTGTTTTAATGTGTGTTAGAAATTATGTGTGCTTAATGAATAAGATACATGATTAGTTTAGAGGTCTTTTTGCATGATTTTGTATGATTAGTGAGTTAGTAATGGTTAAATGATGAATAACGTGTGTGAACTATTGTATGATAATGTTTTGCTAAGATGTTTTGAATGGTAAAAAATTAATAGCTTAGGATGTTTTTTGCTATCCGATTCATGTTAGATATTTTAGGACAAATGTGTGTTTGATGAGATGATGCAAGATTTACTTGATCCTTGATCACAACATTTCATGCTTGAATGATCTCATGAAGAACATTAGGAATATATGTTAAATATGATATGAACATATGATGAACAAATGTTGAATATGATGAACAATGTTGAATATGAGATAAACATTTGAATATGTGATGTTTGATCCGATTTAATTAGAATTTAGACAAGAAAACATGATATGAAATCCTATTGGTTAGTACACAGTTTCATGAAATCACAATTCTATTGGATAGTACGAGTTGGACAGATTCTAGAAGGTTTCGGTCATCAGGTGTGCAAGTCGACACCTCCGGTCTCGACTCGAGACCACCGAGCTACGACTCAAGATCACAGCGATTGCAACTCGAGACCTTGACCAAACAACTCAAGGCAGACTTCAAGGACTCGGGACCGGCAAGGTCTCGACTTGAGACTTCATGATCTCGACTAGAGACCGGACTCGAGACCTCCGAGGTTGCGACTCATGCCGGCATTACTCGAGATCTCATGGTTGCGACTCGAGACCGCACGTTCTCGAGTCGAGACCACCTTGTCTCAACTGGGCTGATTGTCCCCGTTATTGGGCCAAAAGTGTGTGGACTGTGCATACCGTTTTATTTGGACTCTGTGACGCTGTTAACTATTAGTATGATTGGCTAGGCCCGATAACGCTTATGAATTGTATGTTAGATGTTAATGGTTACTGTTTAACTGCTTAAGTATTAGAACAGGCTCAATAACTTGGTGGATATTTATATGTTATGCATGCAATGTGTTAGCTATGTGTAGAATATACGTGATCTTCCTGTACCCAAACCTGACCTATACTGGTAACCATGTTAGGACGTGGTGACCAACATACTTGACCAAGTAAACGGTCTGCCGAGCAACCCAAGGTGAGTTCACAACTTAAAGCATGCATTCCCGGTGGATTGGGAAACGGAACTAAAAACAACACTATCCCCTTGTGAGGGATACAAACTTACTTTTCTTCCCTTGTTACTGGGAACAAACTTACTTACTTCCCTTGTTACTGGGAACTCTTGGTTAAATTACGGTTTATACGGAATGCAACGAGCAACACTAAACGAAACTCTATCACTTAAGTTCCTACCATTTAATACCGATTAGTCGCCGGGGCCTGGCGAACGGGTTATTAGTTAATAGCGCTATTTAGGTGTAACCAGCCTCACACCGACCCTTGTTACTGGGAACGGGAGTGAACTAATGTACTCTGGCAAACCGTCAATGATGATAGAACATTGACAAACGGGGCACTACGAAAACGTACAGTTAAGTAAGTCTTCGGTGTTGTAAAACAGTTTAGTCGCTTACTTATGGGGTAGCTCCCCATCGCATGTATAAACGGATAAATTAACTGGTGAAACAAGTTTTTGGTAATTAAAAACTGGACAACTCGTGAACTCGCCAACATTTTTGTTGATACCCTACTGCATGCTTTGGCGGTACCCAGTGACTCAGGAGCTTGCAGCTTGGGGATGTGTAGTGGTCGTTTAGCCCGTGTGTTGGGTTTTAAATAATCTTGAACTATGAACCTTGTTTTGAAACTGTTTGGTTTATGCTTCCGCTGTTTACTTAAACTGTTATTTGAACTTAAACTTTTAAAACTTCGAACTATGGTGTTTACTAACTATTGTGGTTAGTGAACATTTTTACTTTTAATCGATGCTCAGTATAATTGATGGCTGGATCCTGGTCAGTCACGCCTCCAAGCGGTGGTACTCCGCATGTGGATTTTGGGGGTGTGACAGATTGGTATCAGAGCCATTGGTTATAGTGAACTTGGTTTTAAAAAGAAAGTCTTTTTGAGAAAAACCAGACTATAACCTGTGACTCATGACAACACTACACTCCAAGGGCAAGACTCAGCTTATTAGACCTCATAGCTCGGACTTGTGTTTACTTGCCTATTTACTTTATGTTGTTGTTCTACTATACGTACTAGTGTGCCTAATCAGATAGATACACATCCCTCTTCTATCTAATTCTCTCTACATTACGACATCACACTCATACTGTGTTTTCTGGCTATGAAGACAATGAGTGGACGCGGAAGAGGAAACACTAACATGACTCAGGCTCAATTCACTAACTTGCTCAACACGGTGGCTGCAGCTTTCGCAGCTCACCCTGGAGGTAAACTCGTTACTTTAGGATGTTTAGATCCCACCCCCGCATCGTCCTTTCACCTCTAAATCTATTCGTTTCACTTATCACGACAGGTCAGCCTGCGCCTGCGCAGCCACGTGTTTGTACTTTCAAAACCTTTATGGATGGCAAGCCTCTCCCTTTCAACGGCACTGAGGGTGCCATAGGCCTTCTGCACTGGATTAAAAAGGCCGAAGCTGTCTTTGCTGTCTGCGAGTGTCCCCCTGCTAACTGGGTAAAGTTCGCGACTGGTACGCTTGAAGGAAACGCGCTTTCATGGTGGAAAGCACAGATTCAGATGCTTGGTCTGGAAACTGCTAATGCTACTGCATGGGAAGATTTCAAGGACATGATCAAAGAGGAGTACTGTCACAGGGATGACATCCACAAACTCGAAAACGAATACTATGAGCTCAAGATGGTTGGATCGGAGATTGAGACCTACACCAAGCAGTCCAACGACTATGCTGCACTTTGCCCAAACATGTCCCGACCTATGTATCGAAGGATCGAATTGTACATCAAAGGTTTGGTCCCAGAAATACGGAGCCATGTAACCGCAGCCAACCTCAATACCATACAGCCCGTGGTCCGTCTTGCTCACAAACTGACCAATCAGGCCGTGGAGGAGGGCAAGCTGCCCAAAAGGATCAGTGCTACTGCCGGAACTTCTAGCGATAACAAACAAAGTGGGATGGAAATCAGGGTAAGAATGCTAACCCCACTCAGGCCTCAGTTCAGCAAAGGAAGACTGAAAACAACAAAGGCCCTCAGCAACAGGGTGGCTATCGAGGAAACCACCCCAAGTGTAACAAATGTAACCGACACCACAGCGGGCCATGTGACAGAAGTCAATGTCAGCGATGCAACAAGATGGGGCATGAAGCCAAAGACTGCAGGAGCCAGTTCCCAGCTAGCCAGAATCAGCATCAACCACAGCAACAGCAGCAGCAAGGAAACAATCATGAATGCTACAAATGTGGGGCAACAGGGCACATGCGAAAGGATTGCCCTCAGCTGAACCAGAATCGCAACAACAATAATCGGGGTGCTGGAAACAACGACAACAACCAGGGAGTTGGAAACAATGCAAGGGCATTCGTGATTGGGGCTGCCGAAGCAAGGAACGACCCCATATTATTTGATTCTGGAGCAGATGCTAGTTATGTATCCCTACGTATTAGTAAGAAGCTTAAGTCCACTCTTACGCAGTTAAGCTCTAAGCACATCGTTGAAATAGCTAATGGTAGAAACCTCGAGGCCTCACACGTTATTCGTAACTGCAAATTAGAGTTGTCTGGTCAGACCTTCCGTATCGATCTCTTCCCCATCATTCTCGGAAGCTTCGACGTCGTCATTGGTATGGATTGGTTATCCAAGCATCGAGCTGAAATCCTCTGCCAAGAGAAAGCTGTCCGTATTCCCCGTCCTCCTGGAAAACCCCTTATCGTCCAAGGCGACAAAAGCGGAGAAGTCACAGGCATCATTTCATTCTTAAAAGCCCAGAAGTGTTTACGCAAGGGACACACCGCTATCTTAGCACTTATTGTTAACACGCAGAAAAAGGAAAACAGGATTGAAGATTTTCCAGTTGTACGCGACTATCCTGAAGTATTTCCTGAAGAACTACCCGGACTTCCTCCTCACCGTCAGGTCGAATTTCGAATTGAGCTAGCCCCTGGAGCAGCGCCTATAGCTCGTGCACCTTATCGACTAGCTCCCGCAGAACTCAAGGAACTTTCTACTCAACTACAAGAACTTTTGGACAAAGGTTTTATCCGTCCTAGCTCATCACCCTGGGGAGCCCCAGTGCTCTTTGTCAAAAAGAAGGATGGCACATTCCGAATGTGCATTGACTACCACGAACTGAACAAGGTTACCATCAAGAATCGTTATCCACTTCCCCGTATCGACGATCTGTTCGACCAGCTGCAAGGGTCGAGCTATTATTCCAAGATTGATCTGCGATCGGGCTATCACCAGCTGAGAGTCCGCGATGAGGACATCTCTAAGACTGCTTTCAGAACCCGCTATGGTCACTACGAATTCCTTGTTATGCCTTTCGGAATGACCAATGCACCTGCGATCTTCATGGATCTCATGAACCGAGTGTGCAAACCCTACCTCGATAAGTTTGTAATTGTGTTTATTGACGACATCCTTATCTACTCGAAGAGTCAAGAGGAGCATGAACAACACCTGCGTCTTATTCTCGAACTCCTTCGCAATGAGCAACTGTACGCCAAATTCTCGAATTGTGATTTTTGGCTTAGAGAAGTCCATTTCCTTGGGCACATAGTCAATCAGGATGGGATTCACGTCGACCCCGCTAAGATCGAATCCATTAAGAATTGGCCTATACCTAAGACTCCGACCGAAGTTCACCAATTCTTAGGATTGGCAGGATACTATCGAAGATTTATCAAGGGGTTCTCTAAGATCGCTCAACCACTTACAACCTGTCACACCCCCAAAATCCACACGCGGAGTACCACCGCTTGGAGGCGTGACTGACCAGGATCAAGCCACCAATCATATTGAACAACGTAAATAGTAAGTGTAAATCAACCAAACAATATGAAAGGTGTTCCAAAAACCAAAGTATAGTATCAACGTTTAGCGGAAGCATAAAAGTAAACCCAATCATAAGTATAAGTACGAAATGTCATAATGTTTAACAAACATTCACGATCCATGTCCACAACGACCGCGCCTCCCGTGCAAGCTCCATAAGTACCTAAGGTCCTGCAAGGCATGCACCAGAGAGTCAACAACTAGTTGAGCGAGTTCACAGTTAATAGTTCAGTAATTGTAATAGTATAGTAAGCCTTGTGTTCGTTCATTAAGTCATGTATCGTATTAGTTCGTATCGCGGCCCTCTAGGCATGTATGCGAAGATTAGGGAAAACTTCCCGAGTATTCTAGACTAGGTATATTTGTATCACGGCCACCCGGCATGTGTGCGAAGTTTAGTGTATAGTTCGCGGCCTTCCTAGGCATGTGTGCGAAGATTAGTCATATTATCGCGGCCAACCCTGGCATGTGTGCGAAGATCAGTCATATTATCGCGGCCAACCCCGGCGTGTGTGCGAAGATCAGTTCTATTAGTATCACTAGTCTAGCCGTATCTTATCAATAATCCTTCCTCACCCGAGGACCATATAACTAAGTTCCATAAGCTAGGTAAGTACAAGTAAATAATCCAAACCCATTCCCACCCTGTGAACCCCATGCCTTGGCTGTGTGAACTCACCTTGGTTTGCTCGGTATGCTAAGTATGTGCTCACAGTTAATCAATCACGTCCTATTGTACGCACGTAAATATAATCAGCTCAGGTTCGTATGTCATTTATATCACGAAGTGTGTTTAAGCAGTTATCACATATCACATAAGCAATTAAATCAAAGTCATGAAATTCCATGCATCACATGAGGGCTTTCTCAGTTTATTCGAACAATATTAATCATTAATCATGTCTAACGGCGTTAAGCAGGTTTAACGAGGTTCCACACTTGACAAGGTTTACGCACTTAGCATAGAAAACATACGTAACAGAATCATTCAGAATTAACCAGAGTTATCAAGCATACTTAACATACTGACATGTTTAGCAGTGTTAGCAAATTAACATATTGCCAAGTTAACAGAGTTAATAAAGCATAACAGAGTTAATAATTAACGAAGTTAATAAAGTTAACTAGTTAACAGAACTAACAGGGCCCAAATCCTAGCTTGGGCCGAGAGACCCTTGGGCCGAACTCTATTGTTTTCGTTGGCTTCAAGTGTGACGAAAACACATGAGTGTTTTCGTCCATTGCTGTGATTTCGTTGGCTGTACATCATCTTCATCAACAGTTACAATACACAACCTTAATAATCATCCAATAATAACACCGACATATCATCACACGATCACCCATACATACACGGCAGTAATACATAATCATTCAACCTCAGATCTATATGATCATTAATCATTACAGTGAACTTTTATCGAGATCAAACAATTATCTTATTAGTATCAGACCTAACCCACATGCTTTCTGACCGATCATTAAACACATCCATCCAACATTAATATTCAGAAATATACCCACAACATCATTATATCAGAATCATTCACTAAAAAGTCATCGGCACATGACATGTTATCGGTTCATCATTATCATCATGATAAACATTAATTAAAATTGAAAACCAAATAACAATCACATGTATTCTGACAACTCCATGTGCAATTGTAAATGCTATGACCGAAAATATTAAGTGATTTCTATCCACATATTCACATAACCAAGATTATGCATAAACATAAACATCCATTGACAATCAACAGTTAATGTAGGTTTAGTTTACTAACCAATGACTAAATCGAAGATAATGATATCTCGTTAGAGTCTGCTACTGCTGTCGAGTATCTATGGGAGCCTAGGGTTTGTGCATGTGTCTTCTTATGCTACAAGATCCCCTATGTATATAAACTAGGACCCGTTGAAAACTAGAGTCCATAACTAGAGTCCATAGCCGGCCCCAAATAATTATCCACTTGGGCTCTACCAAGCCCAATTGCACATTCAGATGATACAATGAGTCCGGTTTGGGCTTTGGTTGGTATTGGGCTCGAATAGTGTAATATAAGATAATTTGCAAGTATGAGCCGTGTGTATGAACCAGTTATTAACGTAACCCACCTATAACTAGCTACATGCTAAAGTGCGGCCCAAATACCAAATGGTACGACGAACAAGTTAGAATATAAGCATAACGCGTTTAATCACACTTAATACACACCATATATAACATATCAATCACAATACCGTTTAACAAAATACAAACGTGCACAGTTGTGAAACAAACAAGTCGTGTAAACAAACACTTAAACAATTAACGCGCAATTAATGCGAAGATGGAAATCGTGGAAACTCGAGTTGTCACATTATCCCCAACTTGAAAGAAATTTCGTCCCGAAATTTAGCACGTGGTTACTGAGGAAGCTAGTTGTGTTGTGTTGTTTACTGGTTTTCCTGGGGTGTCACATCATCCCCCCGTTGATTTGGAATTTCATCCCGAAATTCTGTAGTAGCTTCAGCCTCAGTAGTGTTTGCATTGTTTCCGAATAACTGGGGATACCTGAGTTTCATTTGATCTTCTCGTTCCCAGGTGAACTCTGGGCCACGACGGGAGTTCGAACGAACTCGAACAAGCAGTATTCTGGTGTGCTTGAGGACCTTAACGTCTCGGTCCGTGATTTCAATTGGTTCCTCGACGAATTGCAACTGATCGTCGATAGTGAGCTCCTTCAAAGGAACTATGAGGGTCTCATCTGACAGACACCTCTTCAGATTCGACACGTGAAAGACGTTGTGAACTGCACTGAGTTCAGCTGGTAAGTTCAGTCTGTAGGCCACCTTGCCTATTTTCTCAATGATTTCAAATGGTCCAACGTATCGTGGGTTAAGTTTGCCTCGTTTTCCAAAACGAACCACACCCTTCCAGGGTGAAACTTTGAGTAGCACTCGATCCCCAACCTAGAACTCGAGTGGTTTCCTGTCTTTATCAGCGTATGCTTTCTGACGGTCGCAAGCTGCCGCCATGCGTTGTCGTATCTGAGAAATCTTTTCTGTAGTATCAATTACGAGTTCTGGACCTGTGATTTGACTATCACCCACCTCTGCCCAACAAAGAGGTGACCGGCATTTACGTCCGTACAATGCCTCAAATGGGGCGGCTTGTATGCTGGTGTGGTAACTGTTGTTATACGAGAACTCCACCAATGGGAGATGTTTTCCCAGCCATTGCCGAAATCGATTACACACACACGAAGCATGTCTTCTAGAGTTTGAATAGTGCGCTCAGACTGTCCATCCGTCTGAGGATGATAAGCTGTGCTCATATCTAAGCGAGAGCCAAAAGATTTGTGCATTGCTTGCCACAGTTCTGAAGTAAAACGTGCATCACAATCAGAGATAATAGAGGTGGGCACCCCGTGCCTTGAGACAACTTCCTTAAGGTATACGTCTGCTAGAGTGGAGAACTTATCCGTTTCCTTGATAGCCAAGAAGTGAGCAGACTTTGTGAGTCGATCCACGATCACCCAAATAGTATCATTTCCGCGCTGAGATCTAGGTAGGCCAGTAACAAAATCCATGGAAATTTGTTCCCATTTCCATTGTGGTATCTCAGGTTGTTGGAGTGGGCCTGATGGTTTCTGATATTCCGCTTTAACTCTCGCACAATTCAAGCACTTGCTAACGTAAGTGGCTATGTGAGCTTTCGTGCTAGGCCACCAATATGTAGTTCTGAGGTCGTGGTACATCTTATCCGAACCAGGATGTACTGAGTAGCGAGACTTATGAGCTTCTTCCATTACAAGCTCGCGTAAGTTGCCATAGAGTGGGACCCAGATGCATCCTGTTACATAGTAGGCTCCGTCTGCCTTTTGTTCTAACCGTTGCCTTGAGCTGCGTAGGGCTTCAGCCCGGACATTTTCTGGTTTCAATGATTCTACCTGAGCATCTCGTATCTGTGAAGGAAGACTAGACTGAATAGTGAGTTGCAACGCTCGTACACGCCTAGGTGTAGTATCCTTTCGACTGAGGGCGTCAGCCACCACATTGGCTTTGCCCGGATGGTACTTTATAGCACATTCGTAATCGTTCAGTAACTCGACCCATCGACGCTGACGCATGTTTAACTCTTTCTGTTTGAAAATATGCTCGAGACTCCTGTGATCGGTGTAGATGGTGCACTTAGTGCCATACAGGTAATGTCGCCATATCTTGAGCGCAAAAACAACAGCTCCCAGCTCTAAATCGTGTGTGGTGTAATTCCATTCGTGAATCTAAAGTTAACACGAAGCGTAAGAAATAACTTTATCCCGTTGCATCAACACACATCCAAGACCTTGGATAGATGCGTCGCAGTAGGCTATAAAATCGTTCGTGCCTTCAGGCAATGAGAGGATAGGTGCGCTACAAAGTCTACCCTTTAAGTGCTGAAACGCTGTTTCCTGTGTATTACCCCAACGGTAAGCAACACCTTTCTGTGTCAGTAGTGTATGCGGCTGTGCAATCTTTGAGAAGCCTTTAATGAAACTTCTGTAGTAACCTGCCAAACCCAAGAATTGGCGTATTTCCGTTGGTGTACGTGGTGCAGGCCAGTTCCTGATCGAGTCTACCTTGGATGGATCAACATGAATCCCATCCTTGTTTACCACATGGCCTAGAAAGTGGACTTCACAAAGCCAGAAGTCGCATTTTGAAAACTTGGTGTATAACTGTTCTGTTCGAAGGAGCTTCAAAATAAGTCGCAAATGCTGCTCGTGTTCCTCCTGACTCTTGGAGTAGATCAGGATGTCGTCGATGAAAACAATCACAAACTTGTCTAGATAGGGCTTGCACACTCTGTTCATAAGATCCATGAAGACTGCTGGTGCATTTGTTAACCCGAATGGCATGACAAGAAACTCGTAGTGGCCGTAGCGAGTTCTGAATGCTGTTTTGGAGACGTCCTCCTCCCGGACTCTCAGTTGGTGATATCCTGACCTCAGGTCAATCTTCGAGTAATAGCTCGACCCTTGCAACTGGTCGAATAAGTCGTCGATGCGTGGAAGTGGATAGCGATTCTTCACGGTCACCTTGTTGAGTTCTCGATAGTCGATACACATCCTGAAGGTACCGTCTTTCTTCTTTACGAATAGTACTGGAGCTCCCCAGGGTGAAGAGCTAGGGCGAATAAAGCCCTTATTCAAGAGCTCTTGTAGCTGCGTCGATAGTCCTTCCAATTCTGATGGAGCTAAGCGATACGGTGCGCGAGCTATAGGTGCGGCTCTAGGAGCTTGTCTCCATGAATTACCAAAGGTTCTTAACCAGCACGAGTAATGTGGACGATCTTTTCTTTGCAAAGAATCTCTGCTCGATGTTGAGGTAGCCAATCCATACCAATAACGATGTCGAAACCATTACAACGTTGGGGTCATTCCTAGCATCATCCTGACAAATCACGAACCCTTGACCCCTGGCACCATTTGACCCCTGGCACCATTGCCGTCGTTATTACCCCCGTTGTTGTCTCCACTATTGTTCCCGTTTCCTTGGTTGTGGTTCTAATTCTGATTCTGGTTCAACTGTGGGCAGTGTCTCCTGAGGTGACCTTCTGCACCACACAGATAACATCCCTTGTTACCCTGCTGTTGCTGCTGATTCTGTGGAGCTTGTGGCTGCTGTTGTTAGTTCTGGTTTGCAGGACGCGAGCTTTTACAATCTTTGGGCTCCATGACCAAGCTTGTTGCATCTCTGACAACGATCTTTGTTGCACTGCCCGCCGTGGTGCAAATTACATCGATTGCACTTGGGGTGGTTTCCCCCGTATCCACCCTGACTTCGATTACCAAAAGACTGCTGACTGGGGCTCCTGTACTCCTCCGTTTTTCGTTGCTGTGCCTGGGACTGAACTGAAGTCAAACCCTTGCTGGAGGTTCCATCCCACTTTCGTTTGTTGTCACTGGGAGTAACAGAAGTAGTAGTAGTAGCACCAATACGTTTAGGCAGCTTGTTCTGTTCCACAGCCTGGTCTGTGAGAAGATGAGCAAGACGAGTAACATCTTGAATAGTAGCATGGTTAGCAGCAGTCACATAACTTTGAATCTCTGGTACTAAGCCTTTGAGGTCCATCTCAATGCGCTTGATGGGAGGATCCACCATAGTTAAACACAATACTGCCAATTTGTTGGGTCGTTTCACGTACGCTTCTATCTCTGACCCCGTCATCTTCAGGTTAAAGAACTCCACTTCCAGCTTGTGGATGTCATCACGACTACAGTATTCACGTTTGATCAGTTCCTTGAAATCATTTCATGGGGTGGCATTAGCAGCCGCCAGCCCCAGCTTCTGAACTTGCGCGTTCCACCAAGTTAGCGCAGTGCCTTCGAGAGTACTAGTGGCGTACTTCACCCTACGAGCCTCAGGGCATTCACACATTTCGAAGACCGATTCGAGCTTTTCAAACCAATGGAGGAGTCCAACGGCCCCTTCAGTGCCACTGTAAGTAGTAGGACAACAGTCCATACAAGTCTTGAAGGTGCACACAGGTGGCTGAGCGTGTTGACCTGTCGTGTGCGTAAGAGTAAACATACTTGAGCACGAGTGTTGGTTTACGAGAGTAGGATCTAAAGATCCTAGAGTAAGTGGTGATGGCAGGTTACACCTCCTGCCTTGGCAGCTGCGAGTGCTGCGGTAACTTGTTCAGTGATCGAAGCCGCCAACTAGGCTTGAGTTAGGTTAACGTGTCCGCTCATGATCTTGATAGCAAATATGACATAAGTGAGAGAGGTTCGTGAGTAGTGCGATGACAGAAGAGAGTAAGCACACAAGTGTTCTCATGCAATAGTGTTACGTTAATCTAAGCATACCCTGAGTAAAGTTCTATACAATTCTAGCAAGTAGGCAATAAAACATGTACCATATTACCTAGAGTGTTGAGTCTTGCACGTGGAGCGAGGCGTCGTTATGGATCGTTGAGAGCACTGTTCTGGTTATAGTCTGGTTTTAATAAAAACATTTTCCCCTTATTAAAACCGAGTTCTCTATAACCAATGGCTCTGATACCAATCTGTCACACCCCCAAAATCCACACGCGGAGTACCACCGCTTGGAGGCGTGACTGACCAGGATCAAGCCACCAATCATATTGAACAACGTAAATAGTAAGTGTAAATCAACCAAACAATATGAAAGGTGTTCCAAAAACCAAAGTATAGTATCAACGTTTAGCGGAAGCATAAAAGTAAACCCAATCATAAGTATAAGTACGAAATGTCATAATGTTTAACAAACATTCACGATCCATGTCCACAACGACCGCGCCTCCCGTGCAAGCTCCATAAGTACCTAAGGTCCTGCAAGGCATGCACCAGAGAGTCAACAACTAGTTGAGCGAGTTCACAGTTAATAGTTCAGTAATTGTAATAGTATAGTAAGCCTTGTGTTCGTTCATTAAGTCATGTATCGTATTAGTTCGTATCGCGGCCCTCTAGGCATGTATGCGAAGATTAGGGAAAACTTCCCGAGTATTCTAGACTAGGTATATTTGTATCGCGGCCACCCGGCATGTGTGCGAAGTTTAGTGTATAGTTCGCGGCCTTCCTAGGCATGTGTGCGAAGATTAGTCATATTATCGCGGCCAACCCTGGCATGTGTGCGAAGATCAGTCATATTATCGCGGCCAACCCCGGCGTGTGTGCGAAGATCAGTTCTATTAGTATCACTAGTCTAGCCGTATCTTATCAATAATCCTTCCTCACCCGAGGACCATATAACTAAGTTCCATAAGCTAGGTAAGTACAAGTAAATAATCCAAACCCATTCCCACCCTGGGAACCCCATGCCTTGGCTGTGTGAACTCACCTTGGTTTGCTCGGTATGCTAAGTATGTGCTCACAGTTAATCAATCACGTCCTATTGTACGCACGTAAATATAATCAGCTCAGGTTCGTATGTCATTTATATCACGAAGTGTGTTTAAGCAGTTATCACATATCACATAAGCAATTAAATCAAAGTCATGAAATTCCATGCATCACATGAGGGCTTTCTCAGTTTATTCGAACAATATTAATCATTAATCATGTCTAACAGCGTTAAGCAGGTTTAACGAGGTTCCACACTTGACAAGGTTTACGCACTTAGCATAGAAAACATACGTAACAGAATCATTCAGAATTAACCAGAGTTATCAAGCATACCTAACATACTGACATGTTTAGCAGTGTTAGCAAATTAACATATTGCCAAGTTAACAGAGTTAATAAAGCATAACAGAGTTAATAATTAACGAAGTTAATAAAGTTAACTAGTTAACAGAACTAACAGGGCCCAAATCCAAGCTTGGGCCGAGAGACCCTTGGGCCAAACTCTATTGTTTTCGTTGGCTTCAAGTGTGACGAAAACACATGAGTGTTTTCGTCCATTGCTGTGATTTCGTTGGCTGTACATCATCTTCATCAACAGTTACAATACACAACCCTAATAATCATCCAATAATAACACCGACATATCATCACACGATCACCCATACATACACGGCAGTAATACATAATCATTCAACCTCAGATCTATATGATCATTAATCATTACAGTGAACTTTTATCGAGATCAAACAACTATCTTATTAGTATCAGACCTAACCCACATGCTTTCTGACCGATCATTAAACACATCCATCCAACATTAATATTCAGAAATATACCCACAACATCATTATATCAGAATCATTCACTAAAAAGTCATTGGCACATGACATGTTATCGGTTCATCATTATCATCATGATAAACATTAATTAAAATTGAAAACCAAATAACAATCACATGTATTCTGACAACTCCATGTGCAATTGTAAATGCTATGACCGAAAATATTAAGTGATTTCTATCCACATATTCACATAACCAAGATTATGAATAAACATAAACATCCATTGACAATCAACAGTTAATGTAGGTTTAGTTTACTAACCAATGACTAAATCGAAGAGGATGATATCTCGTGAGAGTCTGCTACTGCCGTCGAGTATCTATGGGAGCCTAGGGTTTGTGCATGTGTCTTCTTATGCTACAAGATCCCCTATGTATATAAACTAGGACCCGTTGAAAACTAGAGTCCATAACTAGAGTCCATAGCCGGCCCCAAATAGTTATCCACTTGGGCTCTACCAAGCCCAATTGCACATTCAGATGATACAATGAGTCCGGTTTGGACTTTGGTTGGTATTGGGCTCGAATAGTGTAATATAAGATAATTTGCAAGTATGAGCCGTGTGTATGAACCAGTTATTAACGTAACCCACCTATAACTAGCTACATGCTAAAGTGCGGCCCAAATACCAAATGGTACGACGAACAAGTTAGAATATAAGCATAACGCGTTTAATCACACTTAATACACACCATATATAACATATCAATCACAATACCGTTTAACAAAATACAAACGTGCACAGTTGTGAAACAAACAAGTCGTGTAAACAAACACTTAAACAATTAACGCGCAATTAATGCGAAGATGGAAATCGTGGAAACTCGAGTTGTCACACAACCCTCACTCAGAAGGGTGTTGCTTACAAGTGGAGTAATACTCAGGAATCTGCCTTTTAGGAACTAAAGAAGAACCTCTGTAGTGCTCCTATTCTTTCCTTACCTGAAGGTACCGATGACTTCGTTGTTTACTGCGACGCTTCTATTCAAGGACTTGGTTGCGTGTTGATGCAACACGAGAAGGTTATTGCTTACGCTTCGCGACAACTCAAGATCCACGAACGGAACTACATGACACACGACTTAGAATTCGGAGCTGTGGTTTTCGCTCTCAAGATTTGGAGACATTACTTATACGGTACCAAGTGCATGATTTACACCGATCAAAAGAGCCTCCAGCACATAATGGAACAAAAGGAGTTGAATATGCGGCAATGCCGATGGGTCCAACTCCAAAATGACTACGAGTGTGCGATTAAATATCATCCAGGCAAGGCTAATGTGGTAGCCGATGCCCTCAGCAGAAAGGAAACCAAACCTAAGCGTGTTCGTGCTTTGCAGCTCACCATCCACTCGAACCTCCCTAAACAGATCCGAAACGCTCAGGTTGAAGCATTGAAAGTCAAGAACGTCAGGGCTGAGTCCCTGCGAGGATCAAGAAAACGGCTAGAACAAAAAGAAGATGGTGCTTACTACGTAAACGGGTGTATATGGGTCCCACTTTATGGGAATTTGCGCGAGCTTGTAATGGATGAAGCCCATAAGTCCCGTTACTCAGTATACCCTGGTTCGGATAAGATGTACCACGACTTAAAGACTACATACTGGTGGCCTAGCATGAAAGCCCACATAGCAACCTATGTCAGAAAATGTTTGACTTGTGCAGGAGTCAAGGCTGAGTATCAGAAACCATCGGGCCTACTCCAACAACCAGAGATCCCACAGTGGAAATGGGAGCAAATTTCCATGGATTTTGTTACTGGCTTGCCTAGGTCTCAACGCGGAAATGACACCATTTGGGTGATAGTGGATCGATTAACTAAATCTGCCCACTTTTTGGCTATTAAAGAAACAGACAAGTTCTCTACCTTAGCAGAGGTATACTTAAAGGAAGTGGTTTCGAAGCACGGGGTGCCAACCTCTATTATTTCCGATCGAGACGCGCGTTTTACTTCTGAGTTGTGGCAAGCTATGCACAAATCCTTTGGCTCATGTTTAGACATGAGCACCGCTTATCATCCACAAACGGATGGGCAATCTGAACGCACCATCTAAACCCTCGAAGACATGCTTAGGGCATGTGTGATCGATTTTGGCAAGGGTTGGGAAAGGCAACTACCATTAGTAGAATTCTCCTACAACAACAGCTCCCACACCAGCATTCAGGCAGCACCCTTTGAGGCATTGTACGGTCGTAAATGCCGATCGCCTCTCTGCTGGGCAGAAGTTGGTGACAGCCAGATCACAGGTCCAGAACTTATGGTAGACACTACAGAAAATATTGCCCAGATCAGGCAACGCATGGCGGCATCTCGTGACCGTCAGAAGAGCTACGCTGATAAGGATAGGAAACCGCTAGAGTTCCAAGTTGGTGACCGAGCTCTACTTAAAGTCTCACCCTGGAAGGGTGTGGTTCGTTTTGGAAAACGGGGTAAGCTTAATCCGCGATATGTGGACCATTTGAAATTACCGAAAAGATCAGAAAGGTCGCTTACAGATTGAATCTGCCTGAAGAACTGAGTGCTGTGCACAACGTCTTCCACGTGTCTAATGTGAAGAAGTGTCTGTCAGATGAAACACTAATCATTCCTTTCAAGGAACTCACTATTGACGAACAGCTACACTTTACTGAGGAACCGATTGAGATCACGGATCGTGAGATCAAAACCCTTAAACGTAGCCAGATACCTCTCGTACGAGTTCGTTGGAACTCGCGACGTGGCCCAGAGTTTACCTGGGAGCGGGAAGACCAGATGAAGCGCAAGTATCCCCAGTTGTTCCCTAATGAAACCCCCAGCACTGAAGCTACAACCGAATTTCGGGACGAAATTCCAAACTAACGGGGGGGTGATGTGACACCCCGTTGAAACGTTTTCACCAGCTTGTCAGTGGCTGCCTTAACTTTCGGGACGAAAGTTCTTAAAACTTGGGGATAATGTGACACTCTGGGTTTTCCCGAGCAACCACCTTGTATTGAACTTGCGTGTACATAATATAAAATGAAAGTCGTGATTTATCTTGATGTGCTATGTGTCGATAAGGTGTAAGTATGATATACATAGTTATAGATATATATATATAGTAAGCCGAGACCATGAACCCGACTCGAGACCACTCGGTCTCGAGTGAACATTAAACGGTTGGGCCGTGTGCACTTGAGCCCATTCGGAACCCATTAGGGTGTACCGACCTTAGAACGGGTATAAAACCCATGCCCAAGCCAACCTTCTCTCATTTTTGACATTTCTATCATTCTCCCACACACACTCTCCTACACTCCTTCAATCACTAAAACCCTAGAGCACCAACACAAAAACCATCTTCTTCCTCTCTCGAATCCAACCAACAACACTAGAACTCTCGGTTCAAGCTTGGAATCATCATTTGGAAGCCCATTCATCGATCCTCCATACCCTCACACCTTGGAACACAACCGGTTAGTGTTTTAATGTGTGTTAGAAATTATGTGTGCTTAATGAATAAGATACATGATTAGTTTAGAGGTCTTTTTGCATGATTTTGTATGATTAGTGAGTTAGTAATGGTTAAATGATGAATAACGTGTGTGAACTATTGTATGATAATGTTTTGCTAAGATGTTTTGAATGGTAAAAGATTAATAGCTTAGGATGATTTTTGCTATCCGATTCATGTTAGATATTTTAGGACAAATGTGTGTTTGATGAGATGATGCAAGATTTACTTGATCCTTGATCACAACATTTCATGCTTGAATGATCTCATGAAGAACATTAGGAATATGTGTTAAATATGATATGAACATATGATGATCAAATGTTGAATATGATGAACAATGTTGAATATGAGATAAACATTTGAATATGTGATGTTTGATCCAATTTAATTAGAATTTAGACAAGAAAACATGATATGAAATCCTATTGGTTAGTACACAGTTTCATGAAATCACAATTCTATTGGATAGTACGAGTTGGACAGATTCTAGAAGGTTTCGGTCATCAGGTGTGCAAGTCGAAACCTCCGGTCTCGACTCGAGACCACCGAGCTACGACTCGAGATCACAACGATTGCGACTCGAGACCTTGACCAAACAACTCAAGGCAGACTTCAAGGACTCGGGACCGGCAAGGTCTCGACTTGAGACTTCATGATCTCGACTCGAGACCTCCGAGGTTGCGACTCATGCCGGCATTACTCGAGATCTCATGGTTGCGACTCGAGACCGCACGTTCTCGAGTCGAGATCACCTTGTCTCGACTGGGCTGATTGTCCCCGTTATTGGGCCAAAAGTGTGTGGACTGTGCATATCGTTTTATTTGGACTCTGTGACTCTGTTAACTATTAGTATGATTGGCTAGGCCCGATAACGCTTATGAATTGTATGTTAGATGTTAACGGTTACTGTTTAACTGCTTAAGTATTAGAACAGGCTCAATAACTTGGTGGATATTTATATGTTATGCATGCAATGTGTTAGCTATGTGTAGAATATACGTGATCTTCTTGTACCCAAACCTGACCTATACTGGTAACCATGTTAGGACGTGGTGACCAACGTACTTGACCAAGTAAACGCTCTGCCGAGCAACCCAAGGTGAGTTCACAACTTAAAGCATGCATTCCCGGTGGATTGGGAAACGGAACTAAAAACAACACTATCCCCTTGTGAGGGATACAAACTTACTTTTCTTCCCTTGTTACTGGGAACAAACTTACTTACTTCCCTTGTTACTGGGAACTCTTGGTTAAATTACGGTTTATACAGAATGCAACGAGCAACACTAAACGAAACTCTATCACTTAAGTCCCTACCATTTAATACCGATTAGTCGCCGGGGCCTGGAGAACGGGTTATTAGTTAATAGCGCTATTTAGGTGTAACCAGCCTCACACCGACCCTTGTTACTGGGAACGGGAGTGAACTAATGTACTCTGGCAAACCGTCAATGATGATAGAACATTGACAAACAGGATACTACGGAAACGTACGGTTAAGTAAGTCTTCGGTATTGTAAAACAGTTTAGTCGCTTACTTATGGGGTAGCTCCCCATCGCATGTATAAACGGATAAATTAACTGGTGAAACAAGTTTTTGGTAATTAAAAACTGGACAACTCGTGAACTCTCCAACATTTTTGTTGATACCCGACTGCATGCTTTGCAGGTACCCAGTGACTCAGGAGCTTGCAGCTTGGGGATGTGTAGTGGTCGTTTAGCCCGTGTGTTGGGTTTTAAATAATCTTGAACTATGAACCTTGTTTTGAAACTGTTTGGTTTATGCTTCCGCTGTTTACTTAAACTGTTATTTGAACTTAAACTTTTAAAACTTCGAACTATGGTGTTTACTAACTATTGTGGTTAGTGAACATTTTTACTTTTAATCGATGCTCAGTATAATTGATGGCTGGATCCTGGTCAGTCACGCCTCCAAGCGGTGGTACTCCGCATGTGGATTTTGGGGGTGTGACATTGTGAAAGCTCACAAACTTAACCGTTTTTATGTCCTAAGACAATCAGCAATTACTGAGCAGGTACACAGTCAAGAAGGACAAAACTAAGTACTATGCGTTCGACCGTGTTTCCCACCAGACTTAGGCTTTTTTGCTTTATGTTTGTATCATTTTCGCAAAACTACTAGTCTTTGGATTTTTCAACACATCCCTAGTGAGACTGTTTAAAACTTTATAAAACTTTTCATTTCTCTAGCGTGCACTGATAGTCCACTGATGTACTATCATTTCCTCTTTTTACACAAAACTCTTTTTGATTTTTCAATGTTTTTGAATTTTTGATTTTATCATGTTTTTGGATTTTTCAAATTTTCAAAATTTCTGAAATTTTCTACTCCCCTTAAAATCAAAATATGTTTCAATTTTGATTTTTTGGGAAATTTTGAAAACAAACTGTACAGAATAAACTGACACACTGATGAGAATCACTTCAATTCTCCATCCACTTGGCATAAACAATCAGAACTCCCCCTGACAACAAACTATTTTCCCATTATGATTTCAAAACACTTAAGTTTGTTTTAATCAAAATTGTTTTTCCGGAATATTAGTTTTGTTTGCCATTTCACAAACTTTGGGTTTAATTCATCACACTGTTTTCAACCACTTGTAGGTTTATCACAAAAACGATTTCCAATAATCATACCACTTGTAAGATAGTTGAATCAAGTACAACTTAATGTCCTTGATTAACCACTTGTAAGACGAAATATCACAGTTAACAACCTGTGAATTTCTCAAGAAAGACGCCGATTCCTACTCCCCAATTACCAACCTGGGAGTTCCGGCAAGTCAGGATTTTAAGCAACGAATGCATGCAACCAAGCCTGACCAGCCTTGGGTACATCTAAATTATTTTCACTCGGGGTTTGAACATATCTTTTTGATTCATAAAATTCTTTAACCCCTTTTACCTTACCCTCGACCATTTTTCCAAAAATATTTTTCACTTTTTCATTGAACGCCTTTTCGACATCAAATTCTTCCTTTTCAGAATAGAATTGATCCGAAATTCCTACTTTCCCAACTTTTTGTTTAAAATTTTCAGTCCGCAATGGTGGAAAGTTGACATCATCCATTGGCGGAACTGAATTTTCTCCTTTTTGCTCAACTGGTGGCTCTTCTGACTTTGACGGATCAGATTCATCGCCAACACGTGGCTCCTTTGCTTCCGAAGAAACAAATTCATTGCCATGAAGTGAAAATCTCACTTTCTTTGATTTGTTAATCGTTTGATTAACCACTTTTTCTTTCTTTACTCTCTCTTCTGTCCTCAGATTTGTATATGACGAATTCGTTTTACTTGACTGATCATTCTTTGGAGAGCAAAACGATTTATCAGAACTGTTATCTGATTTTCTGGTTGTATCTGAGGACAGAATCCTTTCAAGATACTCTCGAGCTTTCTTTCTTTTCTTTCCCAGTCGGTCTTTCTGCCCTTGTGAAAGCTTCACTTTCTGTTCTTTCACCTTTTGTTCTTTGGGCTTTTCTTCGACCTTGACTGATTTCTTCATCTTTTTCTGAGATTCAGCCATCGATCTTTCCATTGATCTCATTGGGCAATCTCTGGCAATGTGACCTTTGATTTTGCATTCATAACATCTTCTTGTCTCAAATCTCTGTCTCTGGCAGTTAACAGCAATGTGTCCTTGAAAACCACAGTTGTAACACACCCTGTTATCGTACCAATCTCCACCATCAATCCAAACACTCAAATCATAACACTGATTTGATTTGTAGTACTCATGACTTCTCCTATAAGCTTGATTTGACGCTTGAGCACTGTGGTCAAACCTGCACCACTTATTACCAACTTTTTGTGAGTTTTGATTTTCAAATTTTTGTGGTTTTTTATAACGATTAGATGACTGAACTGATGACCTTTTATTGTTGTTTTGAAAAATTTTCGAATTTTTAACATTTTGTTTTTGTTCTACATTCTTCTTAACAGGTTTTTGCTTTGAGCATTCACCTATTTCAGTCGAATGTAAAACAGTTTCTTTAAATTTTTCTTTTAATTCCAAAAATATTTTCTTTTTCTCTTTTTCATCATCAGCTTTATCATCACAATCTTCAATTATGACTTTGTCATAATTTGTGACATTGTCACTTATTGGAATTTCATTGATCGGTTTTGGACATATATGATCTAGTAATGCAGACGAGGTCACAAAACCTTTCGATGTCTTTTCTAACTCAGCAATTTTATTTCTAGCATTTTCAACTTCTTTTTCAAGTTGACAGATTTTTTCACGATGAGAATTTATTGCTTTTTCATTTTCAATTTTATTATTTTCAAGAACAGATTTTTCATTTTCTAAAACTCTTATTTGACTTTGAAATTTTGTTTCTTTTTCTTTTAAATTTTTATTTTCCAATTTTATCCAAAAATCTTCATTTTCTGAATTTTTTTTTGTTTTCAAAATCTTTTTCAATTTTTAACTTTTCATTTTCTAAAAATGTTATTTTATTTTGAAATACTTTTTCATTTTCTTTTAACCTTTTGTTTTCCAATGTCAAACTCTTCACATCTTTCAAGAGTTTGACATTGTCTGTTCCAGATTTATCACAGTTTAAGCACTTCTCAGACGTCGTTTCAGCTTCAGCTTCCTTCTCAACCTTGATAGCTGAAACTTCTTTAACCTGCTTCTTACCACTTGAACATTTTCCTCAGATTTGACTTTTACTTCAACAGTTGCTGCTTTCTGATTCTTCTCTCTTGCAGCTTGTCTTTCTTTGATCTCTTCCAACTTATCTACAAAATAAAAATTATAACTTTCAGGTAATAATTCTCTTTGATAATTTTCAAGTATTCGAATTTTTTCACTGTCATCATCGCTTTCTTCATCTGATGATTGATAAAAAATTTGAGCTTTTTCTGAAAGCTTTTCTTGTTTGTCAATTTTATTTCCGGGTTTACCAATCTCTCCAGACTTGGACTCAGATTCCTCTCCTGAATCAGACTTCATTTTTTTAATCTTATGGAGTTCAAGTTCTTGAGCTTCAATCTTCTCAATGAATGTGCTCAAATTAAAACCAAAATATTCCATGTTTTTCTTCCAAGTCAACAGATATGTGCCCCACTCATCACGCGGTAAAGCATTTGCCAACTTGTCAACCCACTCGTCATCTCTTTTGCTAATGTTCAAACGTTTCATCTCTACACATAACTTGCAATACCTTTCGATCAACTCTTTTATTGATTCTCCCCTGATACCTGTAAAACTATCAAACTTCTGTTTGATACTTGCTGGAGTCTGAACAAGCATATCATTTCCGAAAGACAAGTTATAAAACTCAGAATCCATGTTTCAGTATTGAAAGATTTCTCAAACAAGCTTTCAAACAAACTGGTTCACTTCGTGAAACACCTAGAATTACAAAAACAAATGATCAGTTTAAACAAACTGAATACGTGAACGTGTGTGATAGTTGAATCGATCTAGGACTCATGTCGTAGATTTGAGGACTCGTTCAATGTATTTTGGGTATAATCACAGAATGAATGGGATGGTCAAAAAGATATGGATTCAATTGGGCCGATTAACTTGATATTGAACAATTTCTGATTGGGCCGATTAAAAGGATTCACAACATATGGGCCGACAAACTTGATTTTACTCAATTGCTGATTGGGCCGATGAATATTGTTCACATGCAATCTGGATATTAACAAATGTATTGGGCCGATAAACTTTGAAGGCTGGTAACACTCAAAAACTATTGAACCGATGAACTTAAATGACTAAAAGTCACGTGATGTCAAACCTTTCAAACGACAGATCTGGTTCAATTTCACATGCAACCGTTTCACATGCACTATCTGACAAATCAATTTATCTACAAAAAAACGATGCTTTTATCTTTATTAAATTTGTGTATTCAATAAAGGTTTGTGGCCGACAATCTTATTTAATGACCTGATACATTCAACATATGATTGGATCGATTCTTTAATGCAATAAATGGATTTTTGAGTTCACGTGATGTGGCTGACAACCTTTTAATCTGATCTACAATTCTATTGGACCTCTCAACTTTATTCAGTCAATGCACATGGTTCGATGATAGGTTTCATGCGAAATGTCTGTTTCACACGATATCACTTTGGTGCGAAATGAAACCTTATTTCACACGAAATATCAATTTCACACGAAATACATTCACACAAAATAGGGGACTTTTCAAATGAAATACTTAATTCCGTGAGAAATAGCCAAATGGAATTACGGTTTCAAACGAAATCAGATGTAATTTCAAACGAAATTAGTAATTTCGTGTGAAATTACCTCAACTTTTCAAACGAAATAAGATTCTCGTTCACACGAAATTAACTTTTTATCCCATTTTTGTCACTTTTAGTCTGAATTTTGATCTGATTCTTTCAAGGGTTTATTAAAACTGTATTTCACACACAATATCAAAAGATGTTAGTGCACTATGTCTATTGACTTCATCTTGTATCATGTAATAGGATAGGATTTTCAGTGCTCAAGGTTCGAGAAACAGATTTTGAGGTTAAAGATAGTGAGTTCGCTTGAAAGGGTTAAGATCAAGTTCAAGCGAAACCACAACATGCTAGTTCGCTTGAACATGTCTTGTTCATTTCAAGCGAAACCCTCACTAGTATAAATAGGGCACTTGACATTTCATTTGGTAAGGCTTCTGGATTTGTAACGAAGTGCTGCCAAAATCTGTTCAGGTTGTAATTGATGTTATAATCAATATAAGTGACAGATTTAATAGTATCAAGCTGTTTCCACGTCCGTTTCACTAATTCCGCCTTTGATTCGGATATAAAGCTCTTCTGAACGACTCAATTGGGTCAAACAACGATCCTACAAGTGGTATCAGAGCTCAGGAAGAAGAGTTTTGCTTGATATCATCTATTTTCTGACTTCTACACCTTCTTTTCCAATCTGAACAAGATTTCACGGTCAAAATGGCATGAATTTTTCACCGAACATGCAAAACAGTGTTTTAACAAAGCCTTGAGAGTTTTTGACTCAAATTTGGACTAAAAATGACAAAAACAGGCCTAACACTTGAGTCCGCTTGAACGGATATCGACATTTCTCTTGAAATTAGCATTCGAGTTCACTTCAACTCGCCATTTCGCTTGAAAAACCTTGCTGGTTTCACTTCAAATTGATGTTCGCTTGAAATTAGATCTAATCGCTTGAATCAGTGTTTTCGCTTGAAAGTTCATCAGACTTCGCTTGAAGTGCTATCCCGCTTGAAGTGTCAGTTTTGCTATTTCGCTTGAAAGCTGATATTCAGTTTCAACTTGGGATTTCGCTTCAACTTGTTGTTTCTCTTGAAGTCTCATTTCGCTTGAAAGTGGAAATTCCGAGTCAAGATCATTTCACGTCAATCGAGTGTCAGTCTGTTTCAGAATATTTGATATTGTTTGTACTGATTGTGTTTGTTTGATTATATCTGTTTAGGATTACATCATGGCTGAAGAATTCTACAATACGTTTTTCAACGCGTTCACATCTGAATCTTCCGAGATTACAACTGTTACCCCAAAAACTATCACGAAAGCGATCAATGAAAACATCAAGCATGATAACTTCTACGGAACACACTCGAAACCACCAACTCTGGAAAGCATTGAGGATTATACATGGTGGAAAGAACGTTTTCTTAACTGGGCGAAAGCGTATGCTCATGAAAGCTGGTTCTGTTTAGAGTTTGGATATGAAAGAGCGAAGGATGATAAAGGTGAAGAGATTCCATTTAAGAAATTACCTAAAGACGATAAAGCAGAATATGCAGCCGAACAGAGGATGATTGCTTTGATTCAGACGGCAATTAGAAATGATATTTTTGCATTGCTTAATCATGACGGGTCGTCAAAATCTATTTGGAAAGCTTTACAAGCTAAAGCTGAGGGGGGTAAACAGATTAAAAAGAACAAAATTCCGTTGCTTAAAAAAGAATTCGATTTATTTGATAACATTAAAGGAGAGTCGGTGAGGCAAATGATAGAGAGATTCTGTCATTTAAAAATTGAACTTGAACGTTTCAAAATTGAGAAAACAAGAGAGGAAATTATTGATAAAGTCATTGAAGCGTTACCACGAGCTGATCAGTGGCAGACGTTTGTTTTTATCTTAAAAAATGATGCTTTGTATGATGAAATTACTCTTGATGCATTGTTTGAAAAGATTGAAAGTCATGATCTGGAGCTACAGAAGCAAAGCAAGATGACTGGTTTTTCACATCAACAGAATGTTGGCTTGTACTACAAAGGGAGTGTATTTTCAGAGAAAGGTGTTAGTTCACCAAAGACAGCATTCAGTGGTGAGAAGATGAAAGAACCACAAACAACTTCATCAAATTACCATTCTGGATATAATTCATCTTCAAAATCAAGTTCTGATGAAGCTGAGGAGATTCTGTGCAACATCGCTCTGAAACTGATGAATTCTCCGTCGATGAGTATCAATGCAGCTAAGCAGCAAATGAGTTTCCTTGCATCTGTTCTGGAGTCATATGAAGGTCTTGTAGCTGGCAAAATTGGAAACTCAGAGTTTACTAAAGAAGACTACGACCAGATTGATCCGAAAGAAATGGAGCTCATAGATATTCGTTGGTGTTTAGCAAGCTGCATCCGAAGAGCTCAGAGATACATGGAGATTACCAGGAAGCAATCTTTGGGTTGTCCGTCAATGAAGCTTGGATTTGACAAATCCAAAGTGACCGCTTCAGATGCAAGCAAAAGGGTCATTTCAAAAGAGAATGCACTAATTCTGCAGCTGGAGAAAATGAACGTCCTTTCAACGATGACTATTACCGAAAGGCGATTTATCATCGTAGTAAAGAAGAACCGAAAATGATTGAAGATAAAACCAAGTCCAGAGCTTATGCAGTAATTCATGACGATGAAGGTTTTGACTGGAGTCAGATACTTCCAGATGAAGATCGTCTTGTAACAGCTCATGGCAGAAAAGCTTCAAAAGCCCAGCATCATGTCTTGGTTGCTGAAATCCGTGAAGAAAACAATGAAGAAAAAGATAAACTTGAGATCAAAGAGAAGACTCGAGAAGAGATTTTGAGTGAGAAAACTTATCGAGAGAGAAACGTTGTTCTAAATAGAATGGATGACATGCAGGAAGAGTATGAGAATGCTGTCAGCAATAGAAGATGGGATAAAAAGAGAGAATGCTACGTCAACAGAGAAGGAGAACCAGTTGTTCCAAAGAAAGACATAATTTTTGACGATATTCTTCTCATAATTCCTTTGAGAGCTGAATATTATAGAAATGTGATGAAAGATGACACATATGCTAAAAGGCATGAAAAGGAGATCAGATATGCCATGACATCATGTCTAAGAAAAAGGGATGAAGAGAGAATGAAGAAGAATGTTGAAGAAATGGTGAATAATCTGAAGAAGGTTGTTGAAGAGGTTAAAGCAGAAGCTGTTGAAGTTGAAGTTGTGAAAGAGGAAGTTTTGAAAGTTGGTGAGACAAAAAAGATTGAAGAAAAAGTTGTTGTGAATGAAGAGGTTGAGAAAGTTGTTACTAAAGAACAGCAAATTGGAGAAGATGTGAAGAAAGCAGAAGAAGAAGTAAAGAATGAAAATTTGGAAGCTGATAATGTTGGTGATGAAGTTGGTGTTGAAGAAAAGCAAGATGATGCTGATCAGAAGCAAACTGAGGCAACTGCATCAAACACCGAAGTGCCAATCACTGAGGTACATTCTGATTCTGAAATCTTAAAAACGATTGATCAGTGCAAGAAGTGCATGGAACCGTGCAGAGTTTGTACTGAAAAAGATGAGCAATTCAGAACAAGAGATCTTGAATTCACTAAAATTGAAAACATTTTTAAAGAAAAATGCAAAGAAATGCTAGAAAAAGAAAAAGTTTTAAAAGAAAATGATGAAAAACTTTTAGAAAAATGTAAAAAGTTAGAAACAGAAAATGAAGTTTTGAAAGAAAATGTTTCTAAAATGACAGAAGAATGTTCACAAAAAGAAATTGCTTGTCAAGAAATGAAGAAAGAATATGACTCAATGAAATTAGCATATCATATTACGAAAGAGTCATACGAAAAAGTGAAAGATGAAATGAAATATGCTCAATCAAGAATGAATTATCTTTATGAAACAACTAAGGAACTTAAACGAATGTATTCAATAAAACAAGATGTTGTTAATTACTATATTGAGGATGTTGCTAAGCTAAAGCGACAGATTGCTGATCTAGAACAGGATAACAACAAGTTAAAGAGTTATCACGTGTCGTCATATGTGCTTGAACGCATTTTCAATATAAAACCGGGAGATGGTGAGTCTGAGCAAAACAAAAAAGGCATTGGCTCAGAGTTTCATCAAGTTCCACCACCGGGAAAGTTTGCATTTTATGATGAGGAAAAAGTCGAAAAAGCTTTCAACATGGTGGATCAATTGACAGACAACATTGACATAACCTATTCTAAATCTGATGATTCTCATGATTCAGAGGTGGTAGGTAAAGTCGTTGAAAGTGTGTTGAAAGAAGAGTCGGTTGATACAGGTAAATCTGAATCACAGGATGAAGATGAAGGAAATCTTCATGATAGTTATCTGAAAAACACAAAATCCAAGAAAAGTTTGAATGATGATTAAAAAGGATTGGTTTATACCATGATTGGATCGGACAAATTGTTCTTAGATGTTGTATTCCTGATTCAGAATGTGATTTCATAAAAGGTTGATAAAGTTTTCAAAATGGTTGAGATAGAGAAATCTGAAATTTCAAAGTTTGCTGGAAAAGGTCACAAAACTTTTTATAACAAACCTGGTTACAAAAAGAAAAACATGAAGGCTGGGTTGGGTTATAAGAAGAAACAAAGTTGGAAAAGAAATGAAACTCCGAATTTAAAGACAAAAATGAGTTTTGTTCAAGGAAAAAGTTTTGAAGAAGAGGAAAAACTTAAATTTAGACAACAGTCTAATGAAGAGTTTTGTGTTCAAAAGGAAAAGCAACAACCACAAGTCAAAGATGTGTCCAAGAGAACATGCTTCAAGTGTGATCAGATAGGACATCTTGCACGAAAGTGTCCAAATCTGAAACATGTGGATGTTGATATAAAGAAGATTGATGCTGAGAAACAAAAATCTGAGAATGTGAGACAAAGGTCAACCAGATTTGACTCAAAACAAACTTGGAGGTACAACACAAACAAGTTTGTTTCGAATCAAAATTGGAAGTCAAACCCGAATAGGTTCGATTCTAGACAGACCTGGAATTCCCACACACCCAGATTTAGAACAACACAAAGTTGGAAAACATCTGTTGATATGACAAAACCACAAGAGTTTTGGAAACCAAAAGTTGTTCAAAAACAAAATATTCAAAAAGAGTCTCATTTTTATAAAAGAGGTACGCCAAAAGGTCAAACATGGTCTATTAAGAAACAAGTGACTTCGGTAAAAGATGAAACAGTTGAAGTCAAAGATGAAAAAGTCTTTGATGAAAAAGATTTTCCGAAACTGCATGATACACATTGTGTCGAAATGCCTAAGGTCAAACAGACCTGGGCTAAATTGTTCAAGTAATTGAGTTAGTTGAATGTGCAGGTGCTCAAGAAAAATCAAGAGTGTGAGATTGGAAAATGGAGCAACCTGGCACAACAAGAGGAGGAGGCTGCTGCTGGACCCTGGTTTGGTTGAACAGGGAGTTTATTTGTTTTTCTGTATATAAATAAACAATATTTTCAAAATCCTAAAAATCAAAAATTTTGAAAAACCAAAAATATGTTTTTATTTTTGTCAAAAATTAGAAAATTTCAAAAAAATATGTGTTGATTGAATACGCCGAAACCCTCACGGTTGAACAAACATGATTACTTTCACAAGATTGAAAAACGGTTTTCAAACTGTCGAAAATCAATGGGTTGTAAACCATGGGGGTACTTTATATTAGTTTTTCTGCAAAACAGAGCATAGTTAGCAGAAAATGGATGGCGAGACAAAGCTATCGGTGTTGGTTGTCATATTTTCTTTAAATGATTTTGCATTTTAGGCGGAGTATTGTTGTTTGAAAATCCAAAAACATTTGAAAATTTGAAAAAGCCAAAAACATGATAAAATTCAAAAATTGAGTTTTTGTGTAAAAAGAGGAAATGATAGTACATCAGTAGACAGTTACAGTACGCTAAAGAAATGGAAAGTTTAAATGTGTTAAACGATCTCATTTTGGATGTGTCGGTAGATTTTTATACATTTAGTAAACTTTTTCGGGATATAAACCTAAATTCAAACTTACTTATTTCGTGGGGAACACTACTTGGATATATAGGAAACCCCTGAAATCTCGTTTGAAAGGTCCCTCTTTCTGAAATACTAGGTCTTTATACTCAGTGATATTTGGGGTATTATTCCGGGACTTCTGCTGAATGGAAGTTCTGACCTAGTCCCCGAATAATACTTTTCGCATTGCTTGAAATATAGTGCCGCCCTCAGCAAATTGATGAAACAATAAAATTGATAGTCATTGCTGTTGTAAAAAAGATCCTCTAAAGGGGACACATCCAAAAGTCGAGCCATCATCTCTCTGCTGAACGGAAGTTCTGACCTGAGCTCTCACGGTTTCGTACCATAATTTATTCCCCATACAGATATCATCTAGTTATACTCACCTGTAAGACTGAATATTGGGATCTGGATACGGGATTATATTCAAGAGGTGGGACACATGAATAAGTTTAAGTTTTTAATACACCTAATTTGTATCCTGAATCAGTTGAAATTTGTGTGAAAATTTAAGTGGACAAGTATATCGACAATCTAAGTGAATTGTTTAATTCTTAATGTGTAACTAAGCTCAACGGTACTTGTGACTTGTCAAAAACTGATATGATCCTCTGTTGCATACTCAAACAGAAATATTGTCTGTAAATATGTTTATACATATTTCTTTACTGCTTTATATTTTCAGAAAAATACAAAAAGATTTTTGATTCTGCTTTATTTAATTATTTTCGACAATCGATGTCTGAAATGCTGAGTTTCAAAATCTAAGTAAGCTGATTGTGTTTCTGAAAATAAAACAAGTTCATTAATTTGAAACTTGAATTAAAATCAAAAATTTTAAAAACTGTTTGTGATATCTCCAAGGTCATTAGTTTGGACTTGGATGATTAACTGTGGGGGATTTGGTTGCTTATATTGTTATAGGGCTAGTTTACGATTTGATTTGTTGAAACTGCCAAATCAATGAAGTTTGTTGATAGGGGGAGTGGTTTAAAGAATTTGATTGATAATATGAAAACATTGTATTTATAGATGTTTGAGTGATTACAGATAGTCCAGATTACGATCCCGAGAGCAGAGTCTAAGGGGGAGTCTGAAGACAAGCTTGAAGCAAGGAGGAGCTTGTAGATGGGAAGCTAGGTGTCGATCCCAAAGCATGGAAGTTAGACAAAAGGGGGAGCCTGAAGCTGATGGAAGAAGAGAAGGATTGATGGATGCTTATAATGTTATAATTTGGACGAGAAGGAAGAATGATTAAGACCGAAGATGTGTCATGCTGAAAACTAGACACTGAAGACTTCGTCAATATCCAAGGGGGAGTCTGTTAGTGCACTATGTCTATTGACTTCGTCTTGTATCATGTAACAGGATAGGATAGGATTTTCAGTGCTCAAGGTTCGAGAAACAGATTTTGAGGTTAAAGATAGTGAGTTCGCTTGAAAGGGTCAAGTTCAAGCGAAACCACAACATGCTAGTTTGCTTGAACATGTCTTGTTCATTTCAAGCGAAACCCTCACTAGTATAAATAGGGCACTTGACATTTCATTTGGTAAGGCTTCTGGATTTGTAACGAAGTGCTGCCAAAATCTGTTCAGGTTGTAATTGATGTTATAATCAATATAAGTGACAGATTTAATAGTATCAAGCTGTTTCCACGTCCGTTTCACTGATTCCGCCTTTGATTCGGATATAAAGCTCTTCTGAACGACTCAATTGGGTCAAACAACGATCCTACAAAAGATCAGTCCATTTTGTCCATTAATTTGTCCAGAAGTCCAAAAATGAGAATTCTAAGCATTGATTCAAGTGTATTGACTCATCTTGAGCTCTGATACCACTTGTAGGATCGATTTGAAGACCTAAAGAGTCAATCAGAATCACTACACAACTGTTTGAGAGGCGGAAACAAACAAACAGCCTAGAATCAGTGTAAGAAATGAGTAGAAACAGAGTATGATACTTAAAACAAGCTTCTCTTTGATATTTGACTTAAAAATCGGGCAGCACTTCGTTACACCACAACTAATTCCGTGTCAAATGAGAAACTACACATGCCTATTTATAGGCAACTGATTTCGCATGAAATGACCACATGCCATTTTAAGCGAAATTAACAACTTTAATTTCGTGTGAAATAGCCACATGCTATTTCAAGCGGAATTACTACAAAAACAACATAAAATTACATTTTTACCCCTATACAAGCTACCGACATGACCTAGACTTTACACGTAGGCTATAGACATTATGCACCAACAAATTCCCCCTTGGATATTGCCGGATTCTTCAGTCAGGTCTTCAGCGCTTTCTTCACAACGATTTGAACGAAGACGAAGTCGACAGACGTATGCACCAACAAAATATCCTGCCACGACCACCGAGAGCTCCGAGTAACTCTTTCACTCCTGAGTGGCGAAATCATCCCAACTTTATTTGGAGGGAATCGAGGGGTAATAAGTAACAAACTTAAAATCAATGATCTAACTTTCTACAACAACCCTAAAATGAGGAATGAGGCTTCCAACCACAACAACAAGGAGGAAGAGAAAGGTTTGAGGACCTCATCACTAGCCTTTTCTCCGAATCCGATAAAAAGTACTCTGAATGGTTCCTACAAATTGAAGCCGAAAATAGAAACCACCGGGATAGCATGCAAAATATATTGTAAAACAAGTAAGCCAACTTGCCCAAAATTTCGCCGAGGGACCACAAGGAGCCTTACCTAATAACACTGAAACAAACCCAAAAGCCCAAGTAAACGTAATCAACTTAAGAAACCAGAAGGTAGGACCTAAAGTCGAACCAACACCACAACAACCCGATTCACTCCCTATAAAAACGCCTATTACAATAACCAAGAAAATACTCAACCCCAAAATCACGAAACAACCAAACCACCCCGGTCGTTTACTACGGGAAAAAACCAACGAGCAATTCACTAAGTTCGTAAGCTTGGTTAAACAACTTCACATCAATCTCCCTTTGGTGGAATTACTCACTCAAATGCCAAAATACTCCAAGTTTATGAGAGATTTCCTCACACACAAAAGGAAGATTGAATCCATTCAACAAGTCAACTTAAGTGAAGAATGGTATGCGGCACTCTTCAACAAGCACCCCAAAAAGAAGATTGATTCTGAAAGCTTCACCATTCCTTGCTCTATTGGAGGATCTCCAATAAGCAATGCACTAGCCGACTTGGGGGCTAGCATTAAGCTAATGTCGGCCTCTATGTTCAATAGACCTGGGTTAGGTAAGCCACACCCTACAAGGATGAACATACAACTTGCGGATAGATTGTTAAAATACCCTTAAGGTGTTGTAGAAAATTTATTGGTAAAGGTCAATGAATTTGTTTTCCCAGCCAACTTTGTAATCTTAGATATGGAAGACATCGAAATCCCACGCATATTAGGAAGACCCTTCTTTGCCACCGCACGGGCCATGGTAGATATGAGCGATGGAAGATTAACATTGAGGGTTGGTGACAAGGAGATCAAGTTTGAAGTGGGATAACGAGCAAAGGATGATCCGGTAACTACATCAAGACAATAGACTCGAGCTTATACTATGCTCTTAAACGATGCAACTCGGGATGCAAGTCATCCCGCTCGGGTAACATTTGACCGACTTTGGGTCTATACAAGGACTCTTATAAACGTGGCGCACCATGGAGGAATTCCATGGACTATCCATTAGTTAAGTAGTTTAAATCTTAGTGAATCTTTAGTTTAATGATTTTTTTTTTTAAGTTGTATCTTTGTAGGAATAAACCACACCCAAAAGAAGATGAAAAAGCCAAAGGGACGTTGAAAAGGAACCCCATGCACGTAAACCAGAGCCTCTCGCTTCAAAAATTGCAAATCAGGGTTTGTAGCACGGGGTCGTGCCTACCAGGCACGCCCCCATGCCCAGTGATCAGTAACCAAAAAAATTGTTATTTCTACCTACTTTTTGCACATTTAATTCAAACAAATCATATTTTGGGACACATTGAGAACAATGTGTAATTTAAATGTGAGGGGATGTTAAAACCTTAAATTTTTTTTCCTAAAAACAAGCCTTACACAAAACTCGCCTTGGAAAACTGCTAATCACCCCGAACTTTTTTTGTCATTTTTTTTTTACTTATCTTGGTCTAGTTGGGGAAAAATAAGTTCTAAAAAATATGTTTTTACTAATTTATATCAGATAATGTCATGATAAAAAGAACCAATTAAGGAAATTATAAAAACGGGCATAACAAATCTTTGTAAAATTTGATTATATATACATTTTTACACCATACCCCTTTTTCCCACAAAAAGTGAGTTTTGAGCCTTTACCGAGCATACAAAAATATATCTATACTAATTGCTCAATTTTTTGTTTCTTGTGTGAATAACCCGTTTGGTTCTTACAAATCTAGAACTTGCCAAAACAATACGTTCCAAAACCTTATAGACAAAAATCCAAGTAAGTAAATGACAGAGGCATTAGGACTAAACCCTTAGTTAAACCTCTATGAACCTTAACCCTTTGTTAAACCTCTAAACATTTGTTTTTCTTTTCATCCCTTACCAAAAACATCCCCTTAGATAAACCTCTTTGAACCTTAACCCTTTCGTTTCTAAACCCGCAAAAATATAAACTTTTGCAAAAACAACTACCAACATCCACAAAACTTTTTATTTACACCCTTTATTTTTGTAGAAAGTTCGGTTATAAAATTACAAGTATGGCTTAGTTTCAACTTTGGTTTAAAAAAACATTAGGCAAAGTCTTTTTTGTTCTAAGCCACAAAGCAACGGAAAAACCGACACTTTTTACGATTTACATCATTTTACCCCAACACATCTACCCGAGCCAAAACCTACCTTTTTAAAAGCGCTCTTGATATTTACGAGGATTAAATGTCAAAAAGGAGGAGGTTTTATTGTTTGTCAAGGCTATAGTAGGAGTAAGTTCCACACCGGGTCCGAACGTTTTCACTTAAACAACTTCGGCCGAGTGTTAAGTAACCACTTGTGAGGTGTGTAAATTTGTATATAACTAAATAAAATTTTCTAAAGACATGTTATGCCCAAAACAAATAATTTTTCTTAATATATGTTTTAAATAAATCATGACAAATAAGATTGTAAATAAATTTAGAACTTGGATTCCCGACACTCTAAAGATAAACCCAAAACTTCTCTTCTACCAATTCCGTTTCGGTGTGTAAGCCACATTATAGAGTTTTGCTTAAGGACAATCAAAGATTCAAGTGTGGTGGTATTTGGTGTGCGTAAAATGCAACATATAAATTACATCAAACAAGGCATAAAATCAACCCTTTTTAGGTATTACTGCTGGAATTGCCTGGAAAAATCATGTTTCTTTGTTTACTTTTAATTTACAGGATCAAAAGAGCTTAAACGAACAAAAGGAACAAATTAACAGAAAAACCCAACACAAATACAAAGAAGAAGAATTGACACGACTCGCCGAACCCCCATCCATATCCAAAACAAAAAAAATAACAAAAACAGAAGCTTAGGCATGGGGCCGTGCCTGCAAGGCATGGGTCGTGCCCCAATCAAGATTCCCTGCAGAAAAAGACAAACAGAAAATGACAAGGGACACGGGGCTGTGTCACCTCAGCATGGGTCCTGGTCAACTCTCAGATTCGCAAATCTTGATTGGTACAACAAGTACAGAACACACGGGGCCTTTCCATTGACACACGTGTCTAGAAGAGCTGACAGAGCATTAAATGAAGACAGAGAAAATGAAGGACACGGGGCCGTGCCCACTAGGCAAGGGGCCGTGTGAGTCTCATGTTTCCAACTATAAATAGAGGTGCTTGGCTCACTTGCAAACCATCCCTTGGCAAACCACTTCTCTCACACTTGCCATCAGTCCACCACCACTACAACACCAACACCCACCACCATCATCCATCATCCATCTATCATCTTTTAGAGTGTGTAGTAGTCTTGGGATCCAAGATCGATCGTAAGAGTTCTTGTCAAACAATGACCATTCTTGGCTAAATCTCTTAGATCACTTGGTGAAGACAAATCTTTTATGTATTACTTTTGATTTCCAATCTTTGGCAACTTTTTTATTTGGGTATGTATTAGTGACTTTATTAGCTAGTTTTTTTATATTGAAGGTGAACTTTACTTAATCATTTCTTCATATTTTGTTGATTCACTCATTCGTGTCTTTACAGTCTATATAAACCGCGTTAACTACCTGGAAGGGGGTTAGAAGGGTGTTTGGGTAAAGTTTTCGTCTCGTTCAGTGTATAGATCCTGCGAGGAACTGATTCAAGCTTATTAGGACTCCCCTTGAGGCAGATAGCAATAAATCGGGGCAAGTAATAACGGCTTGCAATCTCTTATTTATAAACTACTATTAAAAAATAACCCTAACTTGTGGGACTGTATCCCTACTTACTCAGACTAATAGGTTGAGGGTGGCGTCGCCTTCACAAGAGGGTCCTACCACTTTTCGCATTAATAACTTATATAATTATCTTTCAATAATCCGACCTTGCGGGACTGTATCCCTGCTGACTCAGACCAATAGGTTGAGGGTACCGACGCCTTCACCAGAGGGGCCTAGCACTATAACTAAGATAATCTTTTAAAAAGCTAAAGTGTTGAAATCATCAAAGAATACATAAAAGAGGAGTTAGAACCAAGTGATTCCTTCTTGTCTGTTTGTTTTTCCTTACATTTACATTTTGATTTTCTAGTTTATCTTTTAAAACTTTTAAAACTTTTGATCAAAATTTGGTTAGATTAGACGTTAACGATAAACCGGTATTAAAAGCTCATGTGTCCTTGTACGACCTCGGTATCTTACCATCGCTATACTACGTCCACGATGGATGCACTTGCCATAACGTGTGTAGAGTGATAGTATTGTATCGTGTTTTATAAATTTAAAGCTTGATTCGTGAATAAAAAGTGCTTAAAATATATCTAGAATTTATACCCACACCCGCACAAGTCACTAATCCTCCACTATATATCACACAGAGAAAATCACTATATATTTTAGTGATTTTCACTTCTTTAATTACTATGTAACACAACGAAGTACAAACGAGAACAAGATGAAGAATACTTATCCTCCTTTAAAAATGCTTTATTTCCAAGGTTTTCACTTTGTCTTATTGAGGTGTAGTGAATTCTTAACAACCATTGTCAGGAACTTGAGCCATAAGTTGTAGTGCATTCTTCTTATGCATTACGGTCCCCTCAGTTTTCACAGTGTCAATAACATTAGTCCCTATCGGCATATCCCAGTCAAACGAGTAAACAATATTTGAAAGCGCCAATTCCACCGTCGTAGCTCCCAACAACAACCCTGGACAACCTCTCCGACCGGACCCAAATGGGATCCACTCAAAATCAACCCCTTTATACTCAACATTACTATCCATCTCCTCGACAACAAAGAAATAAAAAAAAAGTTCAGGATGAAAGTGAAATGCTTACCATGATTACCCCTTTTACATGATCAAAAGTGAGATCATTGGCATAATCTTCCTTGAGTTTAAGCAAGATATCAACCATATCATCTTGCCTTTTGTTTGGTTGGCTTTGATTCAAATTCTCATCAATCACTTCTTGATAGAACTCATCCATGTCTTTGAAGATCTTTTCGAGTCTAGCAATGCTTCCATTGAGTTTATCAAGCCATCCCATTAAAGGAAAATGATCCCTATAATAGAAATGACCAAACACCTCTTGACACTCTAACATAAGTTCAGAAAATCTTGTACCTTCTTTTCTATAATTGTATGCAGATGGTCTCTTCCCAAAAGCCACCCTAAATAATATTACTAGTGAGAACCATAACAGCTTCACTCAAATCCACTACTTGTTTCGTAGAACTTTGAGTCTTGATCTTATAGATCATGTCAAACACCTCTTCTTCACGAACAGAACGAAACGAGTTCACTTCTTTCATTGAAAAGAAATGAAGGGTGGAGATCTTTCTCATCTGTCTCCAGTACTCATTATAGGGTGACAAAACGATATCCTTGTTATCATATGATAACTTCCGGAAGCCTGTTAGAATCGGCCTAGTGCAGAAGACCAAATCATTGATTTTCAAGATCTCTTTTGCCATTTCGGCAGAAGAAACAACGAGGTTTTGGACATTACCGAGGCGAAGGGACATTAACGGGCCATAAGTTTTTGAAAGACGATATAGGTAGCCCGAGAGGTCAGATAGGTCGAGTTGGTGTAGGTTTCCGAATATGGGTAATCCAGGTGGTCCGGGCGGTAGAGGGCGGGTTTTTGACAATACCCTACTAAAGGGTAGGAGAAAGAGCAAGAAGAGATGGACAGCTGATGGTATGATGAGAAATGAAACCATTGACAAATGAGGATTGATATCTCTGATGGTAAAAATGGCTTCGGGGCTGTTTAGCAACATCTGAATGGTTAAGTGCTGAACCAGTAAGAGGTCTGGACCATTAAGTGATGAACCAGTAAAAGGTCTGAACCATTAAGAGCTTGTATAATGCTTAACCGTTCAGAGACAAATGTCTGACCAATTCGGATTAGAGGTCTTAACCATTCAGACTCTGTATAAATCTTAACCATTCAAAGGCAAATGCCTGATCTGCTCATGAAACAAACAGTCTGAACCATTAAGTGCTGAACCAGTAAGAGGTCTGAACCATTAAGAATCTCTTTAAGAGGTAAACAAACGGCCCCTTAAACTTGCAAGGGTATATATATATTCATTTATCATATTTAAAATATCATAGTGACGAAAATTGCGATTTACAAAATGACGTAGAAAAGATTATCATTTAATATTAACACATGTAATGACATGTAAAAGATTATATTCCACTATAATCAATTAAACAATGTCTACTAAGAAATGTATATAAATATATTTGGTCATATGTAGCCAGTTATTTCTATTGACTTTCTCATTATCACATCCATTAATTAAACACAACCTTCTAAGCTTTAAACACGTAACACAAGTAATGACATGTAAAAGATTCTATTCCATTGCAATCAATTAACAAAGTCTACTAATGTATATAAATATATTTGGTCATATGTAGCTAGGTGTATTTCTTCTGACTTTGTCATTTTCACATCCATAAATTAAACACCACCTTCTAAGCTTTAAACAACTTGAATCAAGTGTTTTGAGCTCTTGAGACATCACAAAAATTTCCCATAGTTTGGATCCTATGCCTAAATTGGGTTGGGTGATTATTGTCTGTAATGAGTCGATAAATAAGTTATATCGACTTTTATGTATTATATCAGATATTGTTTGGTTTTAATGTTTATTTTAATTACAGGTACAAGGGTTGAATAAGAAAGGCTGGAGATATTTGGACACCCATCGCGCCTATTTTCACACCTTTTGTGCCCTAGACGCCTCGTATAGACCTATACGAGGCGTCTAAGCACTGAATTCAAGGGGGTCTGCGAGGGTGTCAGGCACAAAGTTTAAGTAACCCTAGACGCCTCGTACAGACCTATACGAGGCGTCTAGGCTTGGGTTTTTTTTTGGCTGAAATGAGGGTTGTTTTGGTGGGTTTTTGTATGGTTTTTTGGATAGTTTTTGAAGATGTGATTTTTGGTTAAAAAAATTTTTGGTTTTTAAAAAACTTTTGTTTTTTAAAAATCAACTATTTTAAAAATCGGCTCACTCTATTTTAAAAACTTTTGTCTTTTTTAAATATTATAATGTTTTTTAACATTTTACTTTTTTAAATATTATTATTCCGATTAAATTTTTTTCTCGTTCAAATATTGTTTCCGTATTATATTCAAAACATATTTTGTTTCCGTATTATCTCAATTTAAGACAACAATCATTAGGTAACCGAATAACTGAAAACAAACATAAATATGACATATATAAGATAACTTTGTACATCCATAACAAAAATATATAAGATAAGTTTGTACATCCATGATAAAAATAAAAACAACAACAGGTCTATGCATCCAAATCCGAATCCGAATCTGGATGTGGCTGCTGCGGCTGCTGCTGCTGCTGATGTGGTGCTCGAGCCGGTGGAAGCGGTATCGGGGGCACCCCCTCTCTCTCTCGTCTATCCTGCTCGCACCGTACCAGCCAACGTACCAAATCGTGGAGGCTGTCAAGCTCGGCTCGTACATCCGGATGTAGCGCAGCTCCTGGGGCATGACCTGGAATAGCGTGACGTGGAAACTGAGGCGCCCCGGCAGGTGGCGGTGGCTGTGGCATCGCTGCACCGTCTACATCCTGCGGAGGCTCCTCCACGGGCACTACATCAGCAGGATCTGCAGGAGGATAAACGGGCTCGAAATGCTCTGGTAGGGCCTCCTCTGTCCATATGCCCCCGTTGCGGTTTTTAAACCGCGGGCCAACTGCGAACCTCCTGATTACCCTCATCCCCCACAGCGACTGCATGCCCATCCGCGTCGGCATGACTGGCGGCGTCCGTAGATGTGGGTCCTCGTGCGGTACGAGGCCAAATGAACGGGCAATGACGGTCACGTACGCCCCGCCATACAAAAATCCGCGCTCCTGTTTGTGATGGGCGGAGGCGTAGTACTGGGCTAGACCGTGTGCTAGCGCGCACGACCTCCTATACAACAAACAATAAAGGAAAAAAAGATCTGTAGTCGTACACCACTCACGGCTGTAGCCGCGCGCTGAAATCGAAGTAGCGAGCAAATGGTGCAGATACCTGCAGATAGTGTTAGCGAAATACAGAAACAGAGATTAATAAACAATGCACATAATCACAATAATTGCCGTAATAAATGTACGTACCTGTACAGTGGGTCCCTAACAAACGACACCCTCCCCTTCGACTTGTCGTGCTCCCAAGTATTTGGCCCCGCAATCACCTGCCAAAACCCTAGAAGAATGGGTTTGTCAACCACCACTTGCCCCGCTGTGTAAATCTCAGTCTCGATCTCCCCCTGCATGTATAAACCAGAACGCACCGCAAAGTCTGCTAGCGTCATCGTACGCAAAACGCCAGCGAGCCTGAAAGAAATCTCAGGCGGAGGGGGAGCATCTGGGTACGGAAGCGCCACTGGGACCCCAGGAGGGTGAAATGTGAATGACGAAATGAACTCGACAAGCAGCTCCCTGTAGGTCGGCGTGTGCGCCAAATCAAAAAGACGATGCCACGGCGAATCGAGAGGTATAAACCGACGCACTCTATCCGTCTCAGCAAGCTGGTCCATCGCACCCCAGTCGATCGATGCATGCGATCCAATGTACATCCTCCTAAGCTTCTGGCAATGGCGGGCGGCATCGGTGCCGTCGAGAAACTCTAGGTACGGACAACCCTGCAGCGTATCCAGATCTGGCCGCCGTCTCTGTCGTGGACCCTCCTGAACCTGCTGAACCGCCAGTACCGCATCAAGATCTATCTGAATGTCGTCGCCCTCCATAATCAATCTGCATGTAAATAACGTATACGTATAAAAACAATAATAAATAAATCAGAATAATAATAATAATAATAATAATAATACTAATAATAATAATAATAATAATAATAATAATAATAATTAATAAGAAAAAAAATAATTAATAAATAATACTAATAATAATAATAATAATACTAATAATAATAATAACTAATAAATAATAATAATAATACTACTAATAATAATAATTAATAAGAAAAAAAAATAATTAATAAATAATACTAATAATAATAATAATTAATAAATAATTATAATAATAATAATAATACTAATAATAATAATAACTAATAAATAATAATAATAATAATACTAATAATAATAACAATACTAATTATAATAATTAATAAGAAAAAAAAATTTACAGAGCCTCGTATAGCCCTCGTATAGGGCTATACTCGGCGTCCTGTTCTTCCCCATTCATCTTCAACCTTAAACTCAAGCCCCCAAACCCCACAAAAATCAAATTTCAGGGCAAACCTACGGTCTAAAGGCAAAAACGTGGCAAAAATACTAAACTACGGGGCGAAATACATACCGGTGATGCTTCAAATCTTCGAAAATCCGGTCGAAATACGTATCCGAGGCGTATAGAGGTGTATTCTCCGTATGTGTGTGTGTGTTTATTGTTTAGGGGCTACAACCAGCCTCGTATAGACCCCCCAGCCTTATACGAGGCATAGACGCCTCGTATAGGTCTATACGCGTCGTCTCCTCTTTTTATTAAATGACCATTTAGCCCCTGGTATGCCCCCAGTATAGGCTTTATTCAGGGGCAAAATGGTAATTAACCATTCCAAAAAGATATTTCTGGAATGGTTAATTACCATTTTGCCCCTGACTAAACCCTATACTGAGGGCTTTACAGGGGCAAAATGGTAATTTAATAAACCTTTTTTCAAAATTAAAAAACAAAAACTTTAAAAAGTTGCCGCCTTCCAAGACGACACGTATAGCTCTATACGCGGCGTCTGGTTTTTCAAAATTACCTTTAAGCCCCTGTTAAAGGCCTATACTGGGGACTTTCAGGGGCAAAATGGTAATTAACATAAAATATTTTCAAAATTCAAATTTTAATTAAAAGAATTGTTGCCGACGCTGTAGACGACTCGTATAGATCTATACGAAGCGTCCTAAATCAAAAAATTCAAATTTTGATTTTCAAATTTTCAAAATTCAAAATTTCAAAAACCCGCTCAAATAGACGTCTCGTATAGATCTATACGAGGCGTCTGTGGATTAGGAAATGACCTTTTAGCCCTTGAAATAAGCCTAGATTGGGGGCATACCAGGGGCAAAATGGTCTTTTGGGCATAATTATACGACGCGTATAGCTCTATACGCGTCGTATATTTTTAATTTTTTTTTAAAAATGATATTAAACTGTTTTAATTATTGAAAAATGATACAAATGATAACAAAAATTATAGAAATTGTAGAAAATTATAGGAATTAATAAAAAAAATACATTCAAATTACAAAAATCATTCTTCCGTATCACTATCGATGTAATTAAGACTGGGGTTTGATCTTGGCGGAGGATTCATTATCGATGTATACCATTCTAGACGTGGCAAGTACATATCTTCCCATTGTTTCGTATGGGGTGTTCGGTGGGTCAACCATAGCCCGTGTGCTGGTGGCATTGGATAATCCCCTTCCAGCTTAACATGTATGAAGTGGTTCTCGTTTACATGTGTAAGCGTTATGAACAATGGTTGTTGATTAGCCGGAGGACTTAGTATCGGGAAGAAAGTGGAACTCGCACCCATGGTTGTCGTTAACAGGTGCACCCCGATACCGTACGTTTGTGCAATAAGAAGTCCTGCATAGGGGAAGTCCATCCAGTGATCCCCCCCACAACCGGACACTGAATCCCAAATTAGGCCCTGACGATGCGTGTAAAAATAACCTTTATCCCATGCTTCAAATATTGGGAACCAGATCGATTTGTTCTGGTCCATTTCTTGAACAAGGTGCATTCGAATGAGCCCCCATGAACTCTGTTCCATACCTAAGCCCACAGCCACAGACCGAAACCCACAATGACCGTCCGGCATCACATCTCGTATGCACGAGACGTACGGATGGAACACTAGCGGAATGTCATCCTGAAACTGTTCGATGATTCCCACGTACTCGTCCCCAATGATTAACGGAAAACCGTGAGCATCTCGTGTCTCTTTCTTCTTAGAACTCTTTGAACGACTTAGGCTCGCTTTGGGTTTTTGGGACCTTATAACCGACTGTTGAGAGGCCTGTGACGGAACGTACGAGCTGTGACGAGGTTTGTCGTACTTACTTTTCCGGGAACCTTCAAAGCACGTGTTTGCATCACCGAATGAGCTTCTCCTCAATTCTTCATCTATACGAGAGGCCTCGTCCAACCTTTGTTGTACCTGCTTTGTTGTTGGTCGGCCACGAGTATTTTGTTGGACAACCGGTGGTTTCTTGGTAGATTTCTTTGGAGTCAACACCGCTTTAATCTTTGAAATCAGGCTTTTTTGCTGAGCTGGGGGGTGCGACTCTAATTGTTGTCTAACAATATTTAGCTCTTCGACCACGTCCACGTCATCGTCTATCAATTTACAACTTTGGAAGTTAAGTTTCCGCCAGAAGACGTCCACGTCTTCGAGTTGAATCGGACGCTCTACACGGTTAAAAACAACATTGTTTAAGTCACATGATTAACGGAAATATATCACACAAGTGTTGTACGTTTAACAATTATTACCTTCAAGAATGTACTTTTCTATCCTACAAGCACAGGGCAACCCACAGCTGTGCCACATTTGGCAACCACATGATGAATGAAAACGCTCCAAGACATCTACCTTCCTAATTGCCTCGCTCCTCAACAAGTCAAGGGCTGTATGGGATACTTTTCCAAGTAGGTTTTGAAACAACGGGTGTTTGTGGTGGGTCATTATTTTTTCGATGCTATCTCGAAAAGTCTTCCTTATTTCACCGAACTGTGTCTCAACTATATCATGGACACAACCAACTATACGGTCCAGCGAGCTCCTATCTTCAACGTATCTCTTTAAGTTGGCGTGTTGGCTCTCAACTCTGTTTGTGGTACGATTACCAAAGTTGCGCCTCTTATCAATCCACGCAAAGACGAACATCTCCTTATAGTCTTTTAGCCAATTATCGTACACGTATTTGAATACTCCTAAAAGTAAAAATAATTTAATAAAATTTGCATAGGTGAGTCGTATGTTATTATAAAAACTTACTAGAACGTTTGCACTCCACAAGTCGTTTTTGCATGTTGCGGAAGTGGTACTCGTAGATAAGTATGGATGGAGACTCAATCAATGTCCCCCAGAATGACAAAAATTTCTTCCAGTCTTCGTCTGTGAAGGCACCCTTGCAGTGCTTCATAACATTCTGTTGTATGTGCCACCTGCAAAGAAGCCTGGAGGCGTCTGGAAATACTTTAGCACACGTGCCCATAAGGGCTAGGTCTCTATCCGTTAAAATCACACGTGGCTCCATACATTCATCCAACATTGACTTGACCCTCTCAAGCACCCACACAAAGTTATCACCCCATTCTTTACTAACAACGGCATGCGCGATAATAAACGATTTGTTGGTAGGCGTCATACCAACAATCTGGATAAAGGGCATATTGTATATGTTTGTCTTGTACGTTGCATCGATCAGCATGACGTGGGGGAATGCACGCCACATGTCTCTCGAGTACCGGTGAAGAAAGAAGATCTCTGTTACGATCTCTGTTCCGGGTTCCTCCCGTGTCTCATAAATAAAGTCGTGGTTTATCAGCTTGTTTTCTAGTGACTGCATGGGAGTCAATCCTTGTCTTTGTTCGGCTCTAATCTTCGCCACAACATTTTGAACGTCTTTCAGAACATGAAACCTGTCGGGGTCCTGCTTCCTTATCGTTTGAAATATTTTGCGCGACTCCATGTTTTGAGCTGTCAGCTGCTCGATCAGTTTCATTTCGCTTGGAGTAAACCTTCGCATAAACGCGTGGGCCGACAGGTCCACACAAAGTTCGTGGTTATGTTCAATTTTTCCGTCTTTAATCTCCCAGGTTTCATACGGGTGGTTTCGCACAGCCAGCAGGTAAAACGGGCAACCGGTTTTTTTGCTTCCGGCTTTTCTAAGTGTTGCTGTAGTCTGGTGCTCACCACCACGATCACATTCAAGCCATACCCTCCGGATTCTTCCACCGGTTTTCTTTGATCGACGGGTGACAATAACGAAACCATCCGCGTTTGCTATTTCTTGTATCCGATTCTTTAGTTCATCTAAAGAGTTGAAAACCTGTAACATCGACAATAATAATAAATAATTTTAATAAATAAATAAATAATAATAATAATAATAATAAAAATATTAATAATAATACTAATAATAATACTAATAATAATAATTAAATAATTAATTAATACAAAAATAGTAATTAATACCTGCTTTTTTAAGTACGGACTGTCCTGGATGGGAGGTGTCTCACCACCATATCTACCATATCCACCATAACCACCGTCTCCTCCGTATCCACTGTATCCACCATCTCCTCTGTATCCACCATCTCCTCTGTAACCACCGTCTCCTCCGTATCCACTGTCTCCTCCGTATCCACCGTCTCCTCCGTATCCACTGTCTCCTCTGTATCCACCATCTCCTCTGTAACCACCGTCTCCTCCATATCCACCGTCTCCTCCGTATCCACCGTCTCCTCCGTATTCACACCCGTATCTATAATCCGGATACCCTTGTTGCGTCAGATAACTTGGTTGACAAGCATGGTATGAGTCATCTACAAGGGCTGTTTCATCAACAGGGGGATGATTGTTCAAATCTAGAAACGGTTTGTTTTGTTCTCCTTGTATATGTCACACCCCCAAAATCCACCTGCGGAATACCACCGCTTGAAGGCGTGACTGACCAGGATCCAGCCACCAATCATATTGAACAAGCATATAAGTAGTTATAAAAATCCACCCAATACAATTGGTGTTCAAACAAAACATAGTTAAGTTGCAAGCGGAAGCATAAGTCTTAAATCAAAACATAAGTTTAATTGTTTCATAGTTTAACATGGCACACAGTCGTCCATGTCCCACAACGATCCTCCTCCATGCAAGCTCCAGCTAAGAACCTAAGGACCTGCAAAGCATGTAGTAACGAGTCAACAACAAGTTGAGTGAGTTCACGGTTGGGTGTTCGTTTTAAGTTGTTTCGAAAACAGTTTCCTTTAGCTGGCATCCTGCCGTGGGGGTTACCCCATAGTTAAAAACGTGACTTGTTTGTTCCCGGTTACTCTGGCAATCCAGCCGTGGGGGCTACCCCGTGTTAGTTATCTGGCATTTCGGCCGTGGGGGCTACCCCATGTATCTACTAGACTCGTTACCATATCGACTGCTGACTGTAGTCATGTTTATGTGCCCTGAAACTGTCAATGTCTATCATCATTGACGTGCCCCAGATCCATTAGTTCACGCCCGTCCTCTGCGGCACGGTGTGAGGTTTGTCAGACCTAAATAGCGCTATCTAACTAATGACCCGCTCGCCATTGGCCCGGCGATTAAGTCGATATAAAAATGAGGGACTTCATGATAGAGTTTTGGTCTAGCACGAGTTATCTGTCCGTGAGGACGAGGAATTACATTCCTGAACCTTTGCGGTCCTACCCAAGGAGGACGAGGAACCCAGTTCCTTAACCCCATTCCCAACCCAGGGAATCCCATGCTTTGTAGAGGGTGTGAACTCACCTTGGTTTGCTCGGTAGAAACACAGAAAAGTCAAACAAGCAATGTTGTGGCTACTCACGTCCTATCATAGTTGTATCATACAATCAGGTTCGTATTCAAGTAGTGCACGTATGGGTTACATGTTTAATCATGGCAGTTCATCAACATTCACATCCAACGGTAACATATAAGGTCTGCACATTGGGCCCAAGAGTCCGGCCCAAACAATTAAGTCCGAAAGTGAATTGCAAGCCCAAACAGCATGTATCTGTGTAGAGTCTCGAGTCGCAACTAGGCGTTTGCGACTCGCAACCTGAGTCGCAATCATGGTTTCGGTTCGTGTTGGTTTGGTTACGAGTCGCAACTGGACTCGCAACCGTGGTTTCGAGTCACAAGGTTGGTGTGCTGATCATGTGTGGTTTCGAGTCGCAACTAGGTGTTTGCGACTCGCAACTGATGTCGCAACCGGGGATTTCGACTCATTAAGCAGTGGTTTCGAGTCGCAACTGATGGTTTCGGTTGGACAACTGCTGATCCGGAACAGTGTACTATCCAATGAGAATTTGATTTCAGAAAATGGTTTGTACTATCCACTTAAACATGTTTGTTTGTCTAACTTTTACCCTAAATGGATCAAACATATCAGATTTCAAATATTCAAGCATGCTCATATGATATTCAAGTTGTTCTTCACACATTCATCATGTTCATCAATATCCAAGTAGTTCATCATATCATAACTTGAAACAACAATCCGAAATATTCAAACAACTAATCCGATTACCACATAAGTGCAGCCATTTAACAAGCATTTTGATTTGTAACCTAAGAGCATGCAATCCGATTTCATAACATGAATAACAATCGAGCATTCCAACAACAAATCCGAATAATATGAGCATTATACACACCGATTTCATGAACACCAACCATTTATGGTTTAAATCACATTAAATCACAAACATCATTAACTCATCATGCAATCAATCCGGAATCTAAGTATGATAGTTTATTAACATCATCATGTATAAATCTAACAAACCAACATATTACCAAGTCACACAAGATATATCATCATTAACAAAATATCACATCATCATCAACAACAACAACCGAAATCTAAACACACAATGGGAATCACTAACCGGTTAGAGGAATAGTGGTGAAGGATGGAGCTTTGTTTGGTGTGAACAAGCAAAATCCGAGAATCCTTTTGTGGTCGGTTGGTTGGATCCGAGAAGAAGGAGGAGAGTGTGATGCTTGGTGTCTAGGGTTTTAGTGAGAGAATGGGGAGTGTGTGTGTAGAGGAGAGTATGAGTGTTATCAAGAATGGCAACATGTCTAACTATCAAGTTTATATATCCGCTCCTAGTAATACACCCTAGTGGGCTCTCGGATAGGCTAAGTGTGGGTGTGGCCCAACCGGCCCAATGTTGCATCGTTCACTCGAGACCACATGGTCTCGAGTCGGGTTCTTGTTGTTTCGGTTCATAGACATACTCGCATACATACACATAGGCATAACATAACACATAAAAATCACATAGTCATATAAGAGGTTCGTTTGTCATTATCACATAAGTTAACTAGCCACACGTTTAAGCATACACGAAAGGTTCTAGATTTCGAGTTGTCACAGTATACTAGACACAACCTCCTCTTGCTCATTAGAATCGGGAACGCAAGACTCCTCCAAAATAAAGAACCGTATCATCATTAGTAAATAATAAACTAAAACAAAAACTAATTAAAACATTTAAGTACCTGTACTGTTACCGGATCGCTTTCGGGCACCCAGTTCTCGCTATAATACTGCCCGAAGACATAGTTGCCGTCCCAGTATGATGACATTTCAACACTTCGGGATGATAAGAACACAAATTAAATGCCGTCCCAGAATGAAAGAAGAAGAAGATGTAGCAGAATGAAAGAAGAAGAAGAACAAGAACAAGCGTAGAGACATAATACATGTCTTAAATGTTGGATGCTCGGGACAAACCATACACTGTATGTTGCACTTTTTCATAAGCCTTAGACGCCTCGTATAGCTCTAGACCCCTCGTATACATTTTTGTCAGCTGTAGAAGACGCCTCGTATAGGTCTATACGAGGCGTCTTAGTGCCTCGTATCCATCCCTCATACAGACCTAGACTCCCCGTCTGATGTGACTGATTTGACATTGTGCTTTGGTGCAGAGATGGTCGGAAAAGTAACCCTATACGCCTCGTATAGGTCTATACGAGGCGTCCTGAAGGGTGTCAAAATAGGCATGAAGGTGTGTAAATATGTAGACCCATAAGAAAATACAAGAGAAAGAGAGAAATATGAGAAAAACTGACAATGATGGTACAAATCGAGATAAGATTGAGAAAGCCGATATGAAAGAAATCGGCACCGAAATGAAATAGAAAATTCGATTCCGTCGAAGAAAATACCAACAAATTATCAACTAGTTAAGCGTTTGATTTTCTCTTTTGGTAAATATGGTTAATTCGAATATTTGCTATCCTACTTATCTTTGGATATTTCTTATCGTATTATCTATCTTTGGATATCCTTTGTAAAGAAACTCGATCTGATTATCAGTTGAAAAGAAACACTGTCACAAGATTGGTCGCTGATGACTTCAATCCCAAATAAGTTCCTGCCCAAATGGTAGTGAGGGTTTAAAAGCTAATATTTGCATTAAAACTATTATGCCTATAATTTCTCCATTATTTATCTATAGTCAAAATGTTGTTATTGTATTTCCTATTTTATTAGTATTGTAAATTGGTATATATTCAATGTATTTCTCTCTCACTATTCACGAGAGATTTTCAATCAATACATGGTATCAGCCTAATACCAATTTCGATCCTCTCCATTCTTCCTTGCCCCTCACCTATGTCGACCTCCTCTTCTTCCTCAGTCACCACATCCGAAACCTCCCTCCCTATGGTTACCATTCTTCACATGCTTACCATCAAACTTTCCTCTACCAACTATCTTTTCTGGCACAACCAAATCAAACCTCTTCTTGCAAACCAAAAACTTCTCGGTTACGTTGACGGCTCCATTCTTCAACCACCGAAAACTATCATCGCTGATTCGAAAGAACAGTCTAATCATGATTACACTGCATGGTTTCTTTGTGATCAGCAGGCTGTCCTTATTCTCAACTCCTCCTTAACCGAGGAGGCTATGGCCGAAATCCTTGGTTTCACCACTTCTCATCAGATCTGGACCGCTCTCAAAGCGGCATACAGTAACACCTCCTTGGAACGATTGCACCTCATGCGTGATAATCTTCGTCAACTAACCAGAGATTCCTCTATCGTTGCTGACTTTGGTCGCAAATTTAAAGCCATTTGTGATCAGCTTTCCGCCATTGGTCATCCGGTGAGTGATGCAAATAAAACTCAATGGTTTCTTTGTGGCCTAGGTCCCACTTTTGAGAGCTGGTCTACTGCTATCCGTACCACTCGTGATGATCTTTCATTCCGAGATCTCCTGACCAAAGCTGAAAGTCAGGAGCAATTTCTTAACACCCTGCACCCCACCACCAATGTTCATGTCGCTTTTACTGCCCATCACCAAAATTTTCATAGCCCTGGCTCCTCCTCTAACCGATCCAGAAACCAAAATTCTCATAGCCCTGTCACTTCAAACCGTTCCGCTAACTCCTTTAAAGGGCCACACAGACCACCCCACTACCAACTATGCCGCACCAACGGTCATTACGCCAATAAGTGTCCGAAACTTTCCTTGTTGGGATTGAGCCCTACAAAGGAACAATTGATAAAGACAAAACTGGATCAGATCAGTGGATCCAGAATAAGCAGTTGTTTGCATCAGTCTTTCCCCTTGAATGTGGCCTAACATCTGATGACCTCTAAGTACTGCCTTCTACAACAACTGTTGACCTACATCAACTGTTGTTCATTCAAAGACTGTTGAAGACAAAACACTGATGAGTCAATCTGCTGCTATAGTTCAAGTACTGCTGAAGACACAAAGCACTGCTGGGGCTAAAGTAGTGGAATGAAGAAGAAACAGTTAGACTAGTATTTTTATTCATTTAATGTAATCAGTTGTTAGATAACAGTGTTTGTAATAGTCAGTGGTTAGAGGTTGTTAGGAGGTTAGATGTCACTTTCACGGTGACGCCAGCAAAGATGCCACAGTGGTTTGTTCTGTACTATAAATAGAACAGTACTATGTACTGTTCCATTAGCCCTCTTCATCATAAAGTCATTCTGTACAAACATTCACTATGAGCTCAGGCTGAGGGGGAGATTGTATGCATGCATGCATTGTAATTGAAGATTGTAATAAATATAATCATTCGATTTCATGTTAAACATGTTTGTTGAAAACAATTCTCTCTTTGATTGTGTGTTGAAAGTTTGTTCCATTTAATTTCCGCTGCACTTAATCTTATTTCATCTTCATTATAATCAAACTAGCACAATCATAAGGAACTCGGATCCTAAAAATTGGTATCAGAGCTTGGACAGTCAAACTTGATCTAACAATCATTTTGACGTAAAAGTTCAGCTAAAAATCGTTGATACTTTTAATTGTTGGTTTCGTTGAAAAACAGAGTAAGGGTTAATCACGAGAAAAGTTGATTAATCAGTGCCTGTAAAACGACCAGGATGACGTCACAACCACAGGATATCAATAATAACATTGGTTCTCTCTTCAAACCACCTATGTTGAAGAGAAATGATTACAACATCTGGGAGCGAAGGATGAGTCACATCTTAGCTCAACAGAATACTGGATGTTGGAAGTCGATTATCTTTGGACCACATGTTCCAATGGTGCCAAGTGCTGAGGATCTAAAGGTTTTTGTTCCTAAGAAAATTGAGAACTATACTAACCAAGATTTTCAGAAAATTGAACTGGATACCAAGGCATTTAGCATCGTTGCATCTGCACTACCAAATGAGATTTATGCTGGACTGTTACTGTAGGATCGGGATTCGACCTAAATGAGTCATTCAGAAGAGTTCTTGATCAATACGAAAGGCGGAATCAGACGTATTGATGTTATATCAGCTTGATTTGCAAGTAGAATCACTTTAACTGTCGATTAGATTGATTTGATAGTGTTACAGATCCTTCGACACTTCGGCAGCACTTCGTCTCCGGAATCACAATGTTACAAATAAAGACCTAAGACCTCATATTTATAGGAGATCCAGACAACATGAACTGGCCAGACCCCATGAAATTGTCACCCCGTGTGAGGTGGCCTATCCACTTCGTGAGGGGTGGCTGGTTCAGGTCTGTTTCCCGTTTCTTTCGTACAATGTGACCTGGTCTATCTATTCTAGTTTACAAGACTCGATACAAGACGAAGTCAACAGACATAAGCACTAACAAACTCCCCCTTGGATGATGATGAGACTTTAGTGTATTAAGTCTTCAGTCTTGATCGCTCTTCTCACTCTCTCCAAAGTATCTTTCTCTGTAAGCATCCATCAATCTTTATCTTTCAATCTCTCTGCAGGCTTTGAATCGGAAACCTGACTCTAATCTGTATACGTTTATGCGAAAAGTCCTCAGGAGTCGAAACCTAGCTCTTCCAAAGCTTTTACAGATTCAAAAACATCTCCTGGCTCTCCGTAGCAACAAGATCAGGAACCTGGTAACCTGCACAATTCTCTACCCAAAAGTAAATTTCACAATTGTTAAAATTTAACAAATTTAGAAACCATTTGTAGAAATCATTTAACATCAACAATAGTTATATCAAGTTCAAATTAATGACCTTGATTAACTATCACTAACATCAGCTTCAAAACATCACTTGTTTCATTTTTCATTTCAAACACACTCTCCCAAACCACTGTCGTTCATCATGTTTAGCACTTGGTATTTTGAAAATCAGCTTTTCAACATCAGTTGTCGAAAATAAGATGAAATAAAATATTTTTAATATTTCAAAATTTTATGCTAAAACACACTCAAAATATTTTGAATTTTGGGAAATAAACTATATACAAACATCTTTTTGTGAGTTTGTGTAAGAGGATCATATCAGTTTATGACAAATCAATAGTACCGTTGAGCTTTAAACACTTTAAGATCTAAACGATTCACTTAGATTGTCAGTATATTGATCCACTTAAATTTTCACACAAAGTTCAATCGATTCAAGATACGAGATTAGTGTTTTAATGGACTTAACTTATTCGCGTGTCCTACCTCAGAATATACTCCCGTATCCAGATTCCTATATTCATTCTTACAGGTGAATGTACACTAATAATATCTGTAAATGGGTAATGCGAGACCATGAGAGCTCAGGTTAGAACTTCCGTTCAGACAGAGAGATGATGGTTCAACTTTTAGGTGTGTCCCGTTTGGGGATCTTTTCTTCAACAGCACATGATTAGCATTTTTCAATGTTTCATCATTTTTTATGCTGAGGGTGGGCTTTATGATTAAAGCAGTGCAGAGTATTATACGAGGACTAGGCTATTGCTCCCGCAAAATCAGAAGTCCCGGTATACTACCCCATATATCATCACGCATAAAGACCTAGTATGTCAGAAATAGAAAGCCCTTCAAACAAGATTTCAGAGGTTACCTATATATCCGAGAGATGTTTCCCACGAGATAAGTAAGTATTTGATATTTAGGTTTATATCTCGAAAACAATCTCCTAAGCGTGTAAAAACCTACTGGCATATCATCAGTGAGACCGTTTATCACATTTTAACTTTCCAATTCTTTAGCGTACTGTGATTGTCTACTGATGTACTATCATTTCCTATTTTTCACAACAAAACTCATTTTTGATTTTTCGATGTTTTTGGTTTTTAGATTTTATCATGTTTTTGGATTTTTCAAATTTTCAAAATTTCAATTTTTTACTCCCCCTAAAATCAAAAATATGTTTCAATTTTTGATTTTCCGGGAAAATTTGAAAGTAAAAGCAATAAACTGTACAAATAAAATGACAAACTGATGTGAATTACTTCAATTCGCCATCCACTTGGCATAAACAATTAGAACTCCCCCTGACAATAAACTATTTTCCCATTATGATTTCAAAACACTTAAATTTGTTTTAATCAAAATGGTTTTTCCAGAAAATTAGTTTTGTTGATTTCAAACATCATGGGGATTCATTCATCACTTTGTTCTTTCAACCACTTGTAAAAACTATCACTTGTAGGTTTTTCACAAAAACATTTTTCAAGAATGATGCCGATCCACGATTACCAACTTGGGAGCTCCGGCAAGTCAGGATTTTACTTTTTAAAGAATCTCACCCATGCCTGATCAATCATGGGTGAACCATCATCATTTGGTTTAACAACTTTCGATTCATAAAATTCTTTTACTCCCTTCACCTTCCCATCTGCCATCTTACCAAAAATATGTAGCACTTTACCATTAAATGCTTTTTCAGCATCAAATTCTTTCTTATCAGGGAAGAATTGATCTGAAATCTCAATCTTACCAATTTTTTATTTCAAGTTTCCGTTTCACAATGGTGGAAAATTTTCATCATCCATTGTTGGAACAAAATTCTCATCATTTAGCACAACATGTGGCTCCTCTGACTTTGACGAATCATTTTCATTGACAGAACCAATCTCTGATTTCTAAACAACCCATTTATGTTTGTTTAAATTGGCTCTTCTTTTGTAAAAATGTTTCGAACTTTCACCAACTTCGAAAGTCGAATTTTTGAACTCTTTAAATTTTTCTATTGGTTGTTCCTTTTTATAAACACATTTTTCTTTCAATTTAGAGTTAGAAGAAACTCCCTGTTTTGTGTTGGTAGACTTTGGGCAATTCCAAGAAATATGTCCAACCTTTTGACATTTGAAACAAATTCTTCTTTCAACTCTCGGTTCAGAGTCTTTCAACATATTCTTTTGCTTTTCGGCGAAAATGTAGGATCGTTTTCTGACCCAAACGAATCGTTCAGAAGAGTTTTTGCTCAATACGAAAGGCAGAAACAAACGTATCAAGGTAATTCAGCTTGCAATTCACTTTAAACTGCCTTTTGATTGATTTGACAAAGATTTACAGCGAGTAGACACTTCGGCAGCACTTCGGTACTGAAACCGGAAAGTTGGAACTCCTTCAAACGAAATCACAAGGCATCTATTTATAGGCTAGCTAATTTCGCATGAACAGGTTCAAGCGAAATTACATTCACACGAAATTACTATTTCGTGCGAAATTACTATTTCGTGCGAAATTACCAAGTAATTTCGTGCGAAATAGCACTCTGTTATTTCGAGCGAAATTACCTTCTAACCTATTTTTGACAGTTTCCTCGTATAACGTGCCCTGATCTATTTATACACATACAAGACTCGATACAAGACGAAGTCGACAGACGTATGCACCAACAGACTCCCCCTCGGATGTTGACGAAGTCTTCAGTGTCGAGTCTTCAATCTTCTGTCTTTATCAGTCTTCTCAAGCTTTTCCAAAGTATCTAACAATGTAAAGCATCCTCAATTTCTTTCACTTTTTATCTCCAGGATCTCGACCTGGCTCTTATCTCTCTCTAATTCTCTTGATCAAATATCTTGATTCCTTAAGTTCATCAGCATCATCAGCTTGCATGAACATCAGGATCTGCACTTGGCTCTAGTAACATCAGGATTGTAACCTGACTTACATTCTGCTTATGATCTTGAACCTGGCTATCCTGCACATTCTCTACCTCAAAATAAATTTCACAAATTTAACATTTGACAAATTTATATTCCACTTGCAGATATCTATCTAGAATGATTTAACATTTAACAGCTTCTGATGACCACTTGTAGGCAAACATTCAAGATTTTTCTTATTTTAAACAGACTTTCCGAAACCTGTTCATCATGTATAGCACTCGGAATTTTGAAAATCAGCTCTTCAACATCAGTTGTCGAAAATCTTTTTGGATTTTTCAAAATTTTATGCTAAAACACACTGAAAATCTTTTTTGGAATTTTTGTATTTAAAGAAATGCCATAAAGAAATATTTACAAACAATATTTTTTCGAGTTTGTGTAAGAGGATCATATCAGTTTATGAGACAAATCACCAACACCGTTAAGCTTTAAACATTTTAAGTTCTAAATGATTCACTTAGATTGTCAGTATAATGATCCACTTAAATTTTCACACAAAGTTCAACTGTTTCGAGATACGAGATTAGTGTTTTAAGGACTTAAACTTATTTGTGTGTCCCACCTCAGAATATACTCCCGTATCCAGATCCCAATATTCAGTCTTACAGGTGAGTATACCTAGATGATATCTGTAAAGGGTTAAATGCGAGGGCCATGATTGCTCAGGCTATTGCTTCCGCAAAATCAGAGAGATGATGGGTTCGACTTCAGGTGTGTTCCCTTTAGAGAATCTTTTCTTCAACAGCACATGATTAACATTTTGCAATGTTTCATCATTTTTTATTCTGAGGGGGGTGCTATATTTCAAGCAAGCAGAAAGTATTATACGGGGACTAGGCCATTGCTTCCGCAAAATCAGAAGTCCCGGGATAATACCCCAGATATCACTGAGTATAAAGACCTAGTATCTCAAAAAGAGGGACCTTTCAAACAAGATTTCGGAGGTTACCCATATATCTGAGAGATGTTCCCCACGATATAAGTAAGTTTGAAATTTAGGTCTATATCTCGACACAATCTACTAAATGTGCAAAAACCTACTGGCACATCATCAGTGAGACCGTTTATCACATTTTGACTTTCCAATTCTTTAGCATGCTGTGATAGTCTACTGATGTACTATCATTTCCTCTTTTCTCAACAAACTCATTTTTGATTTTATCATGTTTTTGCCTTTTTCAAATTTTTCAATTGTTTTTGGATTTTCTAAAAATTCTTACTCCCCCTAAAATTCAAAATCATTTAAAGAAAAATTTGAAAACAAACTGTACAAATAAAATGACAACTGTTGTGAAATGCTTCAAATCGCCATCCACTTGGCATAAACAATCAGAACTCCCCCTTACAACAAACTATTTTCCCATTATGATTTCAAAACACTTAAGTTTGTTTTAATCAAATGGTTTTTCCGGAAAATTAGTTTTGTTGATTTTACCACTTGTAGAAATGGGGATCAATTCATCACTTTGTTTTCTAAACCACTTGAATGAAAGTTAAATCAAGTTCAATTTAATGACCTTGATTTACCTCTTGAAGATGAAAACCTTCTTCAACCACTTGTAGGTTCACTTACCAACCATACCATTTGTAAATCAAAACATAACAATTTTAAGAACAACTACCACTTGTAGGTCGAATTATCACATAGCAACCACCTTTCACATATGTGATATGACTCAAGAAAGATGCTGATTCCTGCTCCACGATTACCAACTTGGGAGCTCCGGCAAGTCCTGGTTTTCAATCATAATAGGTTCCATCCCAATCACAAACCTGGGATGATCCATCTTTACTTGGTTTCTTCGTTTTCTTCTCATAAAATTCCTTTACCCCTTTGACCTTCCCGTCAACCATTTTTCCAAAAATACTTTGAACTGTGGGGTTAAAGGCTTTTTCAACATCAAATTCTTTTTTTTCTGAGAAAAATTGATTTGAAATCTCAATTTTACCAACTTTTTGTTTAAAATTCTCAGCCTTCAATGGTGGAAAATTGACATCATCCATTGACGGAACTGTTGTTTCCAATTTTAATTCAACACGTGGCTCCTCTGACTTTATGGAATCAGATTCATCGCCTGAAAATAGCTTCTCTGATTTTGATGAATCAGAATCATTGCTAGAACTATCATCAGATTTCTTAACAACCCACTTGTGGTTGTCAAGATTTGCTTTTCTCTTGTAAAACCTTTTTGAACATTCACCAACCTCAAACTTCGAATTTTTGAAAACTTTGAATTGTTTAGTTGGTGGTTCATTCTCAACCATCTTTTCTTTCAGTTTAAGAGAAGTTCCCTGTTTTGTTTGAATTGCCTTTGGACAATTCCTGGCAATATGACCAATTGTTTTGCATTGAAAACAGGTTCTCGTTTCCTTTTTCTGAGCAACATCCTTCTTCATTTCTTCTTGCTTTTTAGCAAGGAATTCTTTGTTTGTCTGCTTTCTGAACAATTGCTCCTTTTCTTCTTCAGTTGATATTCCTGAAACAAAAACAGTTTTAGGTTTATAAGTTTTCTCATTTTTATGATTTTTCGATGGAATAAATCCTAATCCTTTTCTTTTGAAATTACCGTTATGGTTTGGTTTCTTTTGAAAACCAGAACCAGAACTGTAACCCTTTTTCTTGTTTAATCTTTGTTGAACTCTTGAGGTGTAAGGTCTTGGATTTTCAGAAAAATTTACATCTTTTATTTCAGAAATATTAATTTCTGTTAATTTGAAAACTTTTTTTATCATTTCAATTTTAACACCTCTTATTGGAAATTCATCATCAGAATATAATTTGTCAGAATCATTCAAAGTATATGCAACTTTGAATATTTCAGCATTCAAATTAGATTTTGATAATAGAAACTCTTTATTGTAAACCTGTTTGTCCTTTTTGATTGTTGAACTTGAAATTTCAGACTTTGACTCTGAGTTAGATTCCGACTTTGACTCCTCGACCTCATCTTTATCCAACACTTGATCGACCACTTTCTTTATTAATTCGGACTCATGATCAGTATCGGACAAAGTGAAAGTGACATCAATATTGCCTGTCAAATTATCTGAAGACTCAGACTCCCACTGTAAGTTAGTTGCCTTTTTGACTCTTTCTGAATTTGGAATTCTTGGAGAATATCCATTTTTAAGCGGGGGTGGACACTTGTTGTAACTAGCACTATGTTTCTTACCAGAATTCTTTACTTCACTATCCTTCTTCTTTTCATAATTCTTGTCTTCAGATACTTCCTCTTCATTAAATGCCTTCATGCCTTCCACTGTAGGATAAATCCTGTCAATAACATAAGAAGTACATGAGTAACTTTTTAACAATCTATTAACTCTTTCTGTTTCAATCCTCTGGGTTTCCAGTTTCTGTTCAAGCACATCACATTTGTCAATGTAATTGTTGACAACTTTCTGCTTTGTTATGAAAGCTCCTTGAAGTGTCTTCATAGCTATTGCTTGTTCACTGCTTGTTTGATTATACAGATTCATTGACTTGTTAAGAACATCATAGGATTCTTTCAATCTGTTCATGTTGTGAATCAATGTACTGTTTTTCTTTTTCACTGCTTCACAATTCTCACATTTCACCTGAATCTTTTGTGCATCAGCTTCTGTATCAACTTTAAAAACTGGAACTTCTTTTACTTTTCTTTTGATCACAAAAACTTCTTCATCATCACTGCTGACTTGTTTCTTAGCTTTCTTCTTTTTCTTTTTAACTTTTCCATCATTACTGTCACTCTCTTCCATCATTCTTAAGTGCTCTTCCATTCTCCTAGCATAATAATCATCATCATTATCACTGTCTTCAGCAACTCGAGCAACACAAGCTTTGTGATTTGGAGTTTTGTTAGGATCATAGTCATCCCAACTAAAATTTTTCCAGCTAAAACCTTCTGGTAGTCTCTCGTCATCTTGATTTATCAGACATGCTTTACTATCAGCTGAAACATATTTGTCCCAACTGAATCCTTTTGAAGATTTTTTTATCTTCTTGATTCACCATACTGGCTCTCTTTGATGATTCTTCAATCTCCTTCCTGGCATGAGCAGTTTGTGGTTGTTGTTGATGTGGTTGTTGACCAACTTGATGATAAATTGCTTTCCGATAGTAATCATTGTTGTTGAACGGATTTTGAGCTCCACTTGCTTCGCGATTTGTACACTCTCTCTTGAAGTGTCCTTTTTCCCTGCAACGAAAACAAGTAACTTTAGATTTATCAAAACCTAAAGTAGAAACATTTGCATCACGGAAATCATCTCTTCCCGTAATTTGTTTAAACTTTTTGCCTCTTCTCAAAACACTCGCCAAACACCACTTTATATCCATCAATTCCATCTCCTCAGCATCAATCTGATCGTAATCCTCTTTTGTCAACATTGGATTCCCGATCTTTCCCGCTACTAGACTTCCATATGATTCCAACACAGTTCCCAACAAAGACATGTGACTTTTGCAACCTCTTCCGAAAAATTTTGATCATTTTCAAGATTTAATACAATGTTGCATTGAAGCATCTTCCCATTCTTTGTTGTTGACAAGTTTGGATCAAATGATGGATATGAAGAAAAACTTGTTTTGTTGTTTGATCCTTTAGATGAACCTCCAGACGAACTCTTAGCATTGAATGTGGTTTCAACCTTTGGTGACATGTTGGTCTTATCACTAATACCTCTGATGTGCGATAAAGTGTTACTATTATTAGGTGTATATTTTAAGCCCTTTTTAACACTTATTTTAGCCAAGTTTTAAATTTATAAAACACGATATTTCACTAACACTAAACACACATATGGGCAAGTGCACCCATCGTTGAGTGTAGTATAGCGTTGGTAAGATACCGAGGTCGTCCAAGGACACAAGAGCTTTTAGTACCGGTTTATCCTCAACGTCTAATCAAAATAAAAGTTTAGAAAAAAAAAGATTTTTAAACTAAGAAAAATAAAAACTAACTAAAATGCTGAAAATAAAAATAAAATAAAAACAGATAGACAAGATGAATCATTTGGTTCCGACTCGTATCTAGTATAACCTTTGATTATTTCCGCACTTTTGCACATAATTAAGAGATTATCTTAGTTATTGTAGTAGGCCCTTCTTTTGAAGGTGACGTTACCCTCACCCCAGTAGTTTGAGTCAGCAAGGATACAATCCTAAAAGGGTGGATTATTGGAAGATAATGAATTAAGTTATTAATGCAGTATTGTGGTAGGCCCCGCTTTTGGCGGTGACGTTACCCTCGGCTAAGTAGTCTGAGTCAGCAGGGATACAGTCCTAAATAGCCGGGTTATAGTATTAATAGTAGTTAACTTATGAGGGGATCAAAGAGTTTGGACCCCCGCCATCCAATACCGTGAAGTATTGAAGGAGGTCCTACTAAATTTGACCCAGGTCCATTGCAGGACCTCTAAACGCTGAACAATGGCAAGACCTTTACCAAACCGTTCCCTTAACCCCCGACCAGGTAGCCAACATACCTCCATATAGACCGTGGAGATATGAATGGTGAAAATCTTTTATTTTATATAGACAGTAAAATAATGCCAAGACACCACGGACAAACGATAAGGAAAGATCACCTTCAACATAAGTAACTAGTTATTAAAGTCATTAATATAAAACCAAATAAAAAGTGCAAAAGATTAGAAATAAAAAGTATTATACTAGACACTTTGTCTTCACCAAGTGATGTAAGAGACTTAGGCAAACATGGCCTTGATTGTCAAGAACTCTTACGATCAATCTTGGATCCGGAGACGACTAACACACTCTACGATGGACAATGGATGATGGTGGTGGATGATGGTGTTGTGATAGTGGTGGGTGGTGGATGAAGTGTGAGAGAGGTGATGTGCCAAGGGATGAGTTGAAATGAATCCAAGCACTCCTATTTATAGGCTGAACAGAGAGCTGGGCACGACCCCGTGTCCGCTGGGCACGGCCCCGTGCCTGTCTGACATTCTCTCTCCTCATTAATTGTAATTCGCAATTACAATTAATGCGCCTGCTGTACTTTCGACACGCCCCCGTGTCCGCTGGGCACGCCCCGTGGTGGGCAATAGAAGCTTCTATAGGTTTGTCTTTTCTGCTGCTTCTTGGGCACGCCCCCGTGCTGGCTGAGCACGGGGCGTGTTCAGACTTCTGCCTTCTCTATTTTGCCTTGGAAGGTGCCGTTGAGGGGTCGGGCAGTCCACTAATGTTCCTTTCCTTGTATTTATGTTGGATTTAGCTGTCTTTTTGCTTCTTTTGCGTTTTTGAGCTCATTTAATCCTGAAAATACAAAAGGAAGACAAAAACACTCTTTTTCCAATATTAGTACTTAAAAAGGGTTAGTTTTATGCCTCATTTGATGTAATTTGTATGTTGCATTTTACACACATCAAATACCCCCACACTTGAACTTTTGCTTGTCCTCAAGCAAAACTCTTTAATATGTGGCTTACACTCCCAAATGGAATAGGTAGAAGAGAAGGTTTTGGGCTTGTCGTAGAGTGTCGGGATGTCCAAGATCTTTTTGGGTTTTATTTTTATCTATTTACAATCCTATTCGTAATGATTTATTTAGAACGTTTCATAGGAGAAATTACTTATTTGGGCATAACATGCCTTTTTAAAATTCCATTTATATACAAGTTCACATACCTCACGGGAGAAATCACTCACACTCGGCCGAAGGTGTATTTTTAGTGAATCACTCGAGAGCGGCATGGAACTTATTCCTACCATAAGCTTGCCAAGCAATCAATCCTCCTCCTTTTTAACTTTTATACCTTTGTAAATATCAAGAGGACTTTGTGGGTTAAGGGTTAGGCTTGGGTTAAAGGTAGGTGGTTGGGTTAGTGGTTAGTGGTTAGTAGAAAAAGGGCGAAAAAGCGTAACAAGTGTCGGTTTTCGTAAGATTTTCTATTTTTGTAACTTTTTATTTTGATGAAGCTTTTATTCAAACAAAGTTATTTTTGATGAACTTGTTTGTTTATTTTCTTTTTGCTTCATCAACAACACAAATTTTTTTTTTTTTTTTTTTAACGAAAAACCGAACTTGTTACTAAAACAAAGGGTTAAAAATGAAAAAGGTTTTGGTGGGAAAAAGGGTTTTTGGTTTGGGTGATGAAATGAAAAGGTTTAGGCTCAAAGGGGCTAACTAGGGGGATTTTTGGGTAGGTGGTAAAAGAAAAAGAAAAATAATGGTGTAGAAATAAAAAGGGTTAGTCCTAATGCCTCCATCATTTACTTACTCGGGTTTAAGTTGATAAGGACCGGGAATGTATCGTCAAGGCAAGTTCTAGAGTTGTAAGAACCAAGCGGCTATTCACACAAGAAACGAAAGATGAGCATTTAGTCTAATGATATGTAATTGTATGCTCAATAAAGGCTCAAAACTTACTTTTGTGGGAATGAGTTTTTATGTGATCAAATATATATAATCAAATTTTAACTAAGTTTGCCATGCCTTTTCATAATTTTCTTATGATGGTTCTTTTTATCACTACGCTATCGGTTGTAAATTTGTAAAAATATAACCTTTTTTGAGAACTTGAATTTCCCGAATTAAACCTAGACAAGTAAAAAAAAATGAAATTTTTGAAAAAATTTGGGGTGATTAGCGGTTCCAATAGAGTTTTGTGTGAGGCTTGTATTTAGGACTTGCAAAATTCAAGGTTTTAGCATCCCCCCCACACTTAAATTACACATTGTCCTCAATGTGTCCCAAAAATAAATTTTTAGGTTGATTAGATGTGTAAAATAGTGTTTAAAAAGCGAAAATTTATGTTACTGGGCACTGAACAAGGCCCCGTGTTATCCGGGCACGGCCCCGTGTTCAAGTGCCAGTAACAAAATTGAAATAAGAGATACAGAAGTCTGGACACGGGGGCGTGTTAGGTGAACACGGCCCGTGTCCAGGTACCTGAACTGGGCGTTTTTCTGCAGGTGGTTCAGCACGGGGTCGTGTTGGGTGGGCACGGCCCGTGTTGAACCTTCTGGACTGGAGAGAATTGTCGGGTTGCCTTGTTCTTGTGCATGAGTTCATTTTTCTCGTTCCCCTTTTCATCCTTTACCACCATGAGTGTGTTACAAACCATCCAAACCTTAAAACCATCATTTCATTTCATCATAGAGAGAACTTACATAGTCCTAAATTAAACTAGATTAAACAAGAAAATAATAAACCATGGAGTCCTAGCCTTTACTTTATTTTAATTAGCAAAATTTCCAAGAAGTAATAAATCTTGGTTAAACAAGGCCTTTTTGAACTCCTTCTTCCGCGTGCGGTTCTCCTCAAATGTCGGCGAGCCATTCTTCCACCTCCCTTGGAAGGAGAAAAGAAGGCTCATTGGCATTAGTTTGAGGAGTTTCAACTTCCCCTGGGATCTCTTGTTGGTGTTCCACGGGAGGTTCCGCCGGAAAGTCTTCCCACCCGGTAGGGTTGTTGATTCCGAGTGCCAGGTTCCAATCCTGCTGAGGAAGGACTGGTTCCATTGGTGGTGCTACAAGAATATTTAACCTCTGGTGCAAGAGGTTAATTTCTTGGAAGCTGCTTTTAAGTCCCATCGTAAGATCGTTAATACGGTCGATTAGGACCTCCTCTACTGAAGTCATTTCGTCGAGAGCCTCCCTTAATGCTATCACATAGTGCACAAGTGTAGCTTCAATGGAGGGTCTTCTTCCTCTTCGGCTGTTTGACGAATGCACAGAAGATGTATCGCTGTTTTCACTCGACATTCTACAAAAAATAAACTGAAAAAGTTTATTTAGTGTAACAGATATCGGACACGGCCCCGTGCTCAATGAGCACGGCCCCGTGTTCATCTTTCTGCAGAATTTCGGAACAAGGAAACTTGGATTTTTAAGTTATTTTCTGAACTTGTGGGGTCTTTTTAGTCGTCAATAACTTAAAACAATGTTACATAACATGTTTTTACCAAGATTCCTTGAACAAAACTCATTAATCCCTACCACAAAGTTGGAAGAATTTCAAACTTTCAATGGTAGTTCTTGGAGAAAGATGGAGAAGAAGGAAATGGCTAAAAGAGGAAAGGACAAGATGGGTTGTTGGAACCTTCTTTTAAACTTACCTAGGATAGTTTGAGAGAAGATTCCTGCAAATCTCTGCCCCAAGTTGGTCCAAATGTGCAGAATTCTTGGCTGCATTTATAGAAAACGACAGCATCCTGGACACGGCCCCGTGCCCAGTGGACACGGCCCGTGTGCAGGTGGAGTTCTGACACAGTTTGTCCGTATTCTGACGTACTGATCAGAATGGAATCTTTTGATGGACACGGGGGCGTGTTGGCTGGACACGGCCCCGTGTCGAAGGACTGTTTTATGAAGTTGTCTAATTTTTAAGGAATTTGTTAGTATCGGGTGGTTCCTGACTGGTTGGAACAACCCCAAAGTGCCTAAGATACCTTAATTGTCCTAGACTAAGGCGAGAACGCAAGAGGTTATCGGTGAGGGTAATTCCTATTTTCATTCTAGGTGGACAAGTCCAACCCTTTCCCGGGCTCTCGTTAAAGAAGGTGTATGCCGAATCGCTCAGGTCTATGTATGCACCGAACGAAGTCGATGGAGAGTCCTTCACGGCACAATCAACACAGGGACGACTATCGTCCAAGTCTTTGCTAGGAACGAAGGTATTTTCGGGAGCAACGAGGTTGTCGGAATGCGGTTCCAACATTTCTTCATGGTTATCGTCTTGGGGTGGATCAATAAAATCCTTCCTAAGCTCTTTTAACCAATTCAGAATTAGCTTTTCTAGTTGAAATAACTCATCAAGGAGCATTTCCCCTAGAATATCTGGCTGGGCGCATTCGAGGGAGAAATAGTGCTTATTTTTACTTTCGCCCCTCTTAAGGTTGTGAGAAGTCGGTGGGTCCATGTAGTGGGGCCTATAATTTCGAAAGCAGCATTTTACTTCTTCATGTTTGCCACCACATAATTGACACCACATACCATAAGAGTGCCGAAAGTAAAAACAATTACTATCACTCATGTTTATGTCAGAAATTACCAACCGCCGGGATCTAACGGTTCTGTTTTCAGTAACTGAAACTTGGGCACGGGGGCGTGTTGAGTGGGCACGGCCCCGTGTTCAGCTTACTGTCTGACGTAAAACAGGATTGCCAGTTCCAATGATTGAGCACGGGGCGTGTTCAGTGAGCACGGCCCGTGCTGAGCTCTGCAGAAGCTGAAAAACTAAGAAAATCCTAAAAAAAATTAAAAAGAAAAATAAAAGATGATTAGGCCGTTGATTCCTAACTTTCTTAAAATCCTTGTGTCCCCGGCAACGGCGCCAAAAACTTGATGTGCGATAAAGTGTTACTATTATTAGGTGTATATTTTAAGCCCTTTTTAACACTTATTTTAGCCAAGTTTTAAATTTATAAAACACGATATTTCACTAACACTAAACACACATATGGGCAAGTGCACCCATCGTTGAGTGTAGTATAGCGTTGGTAAGATACCGAGGTCGTCCAAGGACACAAGAGCTTTTAGTACCGGTTTATCCTCAACGTCTAATCAAAATAAAAGTTTAGAAAAAAAAAGATTTTTAAACTAAGAAAAATAAAAACTAACTAAAATGCTGAAAATAAAAATAAAATAAAAACAGATAGACAAGATGAATCACTTGGTTCCGACTCGTATCTAGTATAACCTTTGATTATTTCCGCACTTTTGCACATAATTAAAAGATTATCTTAGTTATTGTAGTAGGCCCCTCTTTTGAAGGTGACGTTACCCACACCCCAGTAGTTTGAGTCAGCAAGGATACAATCCTAAAAGGGTGGATTATTGGAAGATAATGAATTAAGTTATTAATGCAGTATTGTGGTAGGCCCCGCTTTTGGCGGTGACGTTACCCTCGGCTAAGTAGTCTGAGTCAGCAGGGATACAGTCCTAAATAGCCGGGTTATAGTATTAATAGTAGTTAACTTATGAGGGGATCAAAGAGTTTGGACCCCCGCCGTCCAATACCGTGAAGTATTGAAGGAGGTCCTACTAAATTTGACCCAGGTCCATTGCAGGACCTCTAAACGCTGAACAATGGCAAGACCTTTACCAAACCGTTCCCTTAACCCCCGACCAGGTAGCCAACATACCTCCATATAGACCGTGGAGATATGAATGGTGAAAATCTTTTATTTTATATAGACAGTAAAATAATGCCAAGACACCACGGACAAACGATAAGGAAAGATCACCTTCAACATAAGTAACTAGTTATTAAAGTCATTAATACAAAACCAAATAAAAAGTGCAAAAGATTAGAAATAAAAAGTATTATACTAGACACTTTGTCTTCACCAAGTGATGTAAGAGACTTAGGCAAACATGGCCTTGATTGTCAAGAACTCTTACGATCAATCTTGGATCCCGAGACGACTCACACACTCTACGATGGACAATGGATGATGGTGGTGGATGATGGTGTTGTGATGGTGGTGGGTGGTGGATGAAGTGTGAGAGAGGTGGTGTGCCAAGGGATGAGTTGAAATGAATCCAAGCACTCCTATTTATAGGCTGAACAGAGAGCTGGGCACGGCCCCGTGTCCGCTGGGCACGACCCCGTGCCTGTCTGACATTCTCTCTCCTCATTAATTGTAATTCGCAATTACAATTAATGCGCCTGCTGTACTTTCGACACGCCCCCGTGTCCGCTGGGCACGCCCCGTGGTGGGCAATAGAAGCTTCTATAGGTTTGTCTTTTCTGCTGCTTCTTGGGCACGCCCCCGTGCTGGCTGAGCACGTGGCGTGTTCAGACTTCTGCCTTCTCTATTTTGCCTTGGAAGGTGCCGTTGAGGGGTCGGGCAGTCCACTAATGTTCCTTTCCTTGTATTTATGTTGGATTTAGCTGTCTTTTTGCTTCTTTTGCGTTTTTGAGCGCATTTAATCCTGAAAATACAAAAGGAAGACAAAAACACTCTTTTTCCAATATTAGTACTTAAAAAGGGTTAGTTTATTCCTCATTTGATGTAATTTATATGTTGCATTTTACACACATCAACCTCCTTTGTAATAAAGACCAATATCTTGTTCTCCATCAAAATCTTTCATTCGTGAAATCTTTCTTTGTTCCATTTCCTGAGCTTCAAGTTTTTCAATGAACTTACTAAGTGTCAAATTGCTAAAATCTTTCTTATTTCTCAACATCATGAGATATGTGCCCCAAGTTTCATGTGGCAATGCATCGGCTAATTTTTCAATCAACTCTTCTTTATCTTTTGTGATGCTCACCCTCTTCATGTTGACTAACAAATTGCAATATCTTTCGATGATCTGCTTAGTGTTTTCAGTTCTCAAACCACGAAATATATCAAATTCCTTTTTCAAAAGTGATTTTTTGTTCTTGATCATTTCTTTACTTCCAACAAACTTTGATTTTAAAGCTTTCCAGATTGAATAAGCAGTTCCATTGTGTTGCAATAAAACCAAGATATCTTCCTTAACAGCTTGATGCAATAAACTCGTCATCATTTTTTCATCTTTGTATTTCTTTTTCTCTTCTGCACTTAGATCTTTAATTGCAATAATCTCCTCATCATCAGTCATCGGTCTAACATATTTCGTTTCAACACATTCCCAAGCATCCAAGTAATTTGCTTGTACCCAATTCTCAAATCGTTCTTCCCATCCTTTATACTCCTCGATGTTCATGAGCTTTGGCGGTTTTTGCATGGTGCCCGTTTCATTTTCTAACATTGTGTGTTGTGCAGTACTGATTGGAGTAGCAAAGGCGTTATAAAATTCCTCTTCCATGTTTCGGTTTTCAAAAAAAAATTCACAAACAGTCAATTTCAAACGAAATCAAATTCCACGCGGAATAGCCTTTTGTGCGAAATAACCCTGTTCAAACGAAATAACCAATCTTGTGCGAAATCACAGTTTTCGTGCGAAATAACACCCTTTCAAACGAAATAGGTGATTTCGTGTGAAATACTCAAACGGAATTACAATTTGATGCGAAATAACTAATTTCGTGTGGAACTCTCAAACGAAATACCAATCTGGTGCGAAATAAGGCTTATTTCGTGCGAAATACTGCTGATGTCATCATCTCGAGCTGATTTTGTTAAAATTGATCAAGTTTTTGTCCGATTTTAAGTCTGAAACTTTCAAGGGTTTGTTAAAACACTATTGCGCGTATAATGTGTGAAATTCAAGACATTTTGACCGTGAAATCAAGTTTAATTTTGAAAAGAAGGTGTAGAAATCAGAATTTTCAGCTGAATTGGTAAGAACTCTTCCTCCTGAGCTCTGATACCACTTGTAGGATCGTTTTCTGACCCAAACGAGTCGTTCAGAAGAGTTTTTGCTCAATACAAAAGGCGGAAACAAACGTATCGAGGTAATTCAGCTTGCAATTCACTTTAAACTGTCTTTTGATTGATTTGACAAAGATTTACAGCGAGTAGACACTTCGGCAGCACTTCGGTACTGAAACCGGAAAGTTGGAACTCTTTCAAACGAAATCACAAGGCATCTATTTATAGGCTAGCTAATTTCGCATGAACAGGTTCAAGCGAAATTACATTCACACAAAATTACTATTTCGTGCGAAATTACCAAGTAATTTCGTGCGAAATAGCACTGTGTTATTTCGAGCGAAATTACCTTCTAACTTATTTTTGACAGTTTCCTCGTATAACGTGCCATGATCTATCTATACACATACAAGACCGATACAAGACGAAGTCGACAGACGTATGCACCAACAGAAAAACTCTTTGTTTGACTGTTTCCAGAAAGGTTTCTCCTTCTCTTCTTCTGAACTTGCTCCTAAAACAAATTTTGTTTTTAGTTTAACTTCTTTATAATTTTTATGATTTTCTGGTGGAATAAAATCTAATCCTTTCTTTTTGAAATTACTGTTATGGTTTGGTTTCTTTCGATAACCCAAACCAGAACTGTAACCCTTTTTCTTGTTCAATCTTTGTTGAACTCTTGAAGTGTATTTTTTAGGTTTGTCAGTAAGATTTACATCTTTTATTTCAGAAATATTAATTTCTGTTAATTTGAAAACCTTGTTAACCATTTCAGTTTTAACACCTCTTATTGGAAATTATTCATCAGAATATAATTTTTCGGAGTCATTCAAAGTATATGCTACTTTGAATGTTTCGTCATTCAAATTATTTTGTGACATCAGAAAATCTTTATTGTAAACCCTTTTGACCGGTGAACTCGAACTTCTGTCTGATGAATTCGAATTTTCAGATTTAGACTCTGACTTTGACTCTTCATCTTTCTCCAACACTTGATCGACCACTTTCTTAATTAACTCGGACTCATGATCAGTGTCAGACGCTGTGAAGGTGACATCAATATCATCTGGTAATCCATCGATAGACTCTGATTTCAGATTCAGATTGAGTGCTTCATCCACCTTTTCAAAGTGTCGGGGGTATAGCCATACCACATTGGATGTAGGATCGGTGAATCGATCAAAACGAGTCGATCAGAAAAGTTCAAGACCAAATCAGAGGCGGAATTCATTTATTTGATCTTCATTCAGCTTGAAATGCACTTAGAAGTAGATTAAATGTCAATTGTATTGATATAACACTGTTACACGAGCTGGAGACACTTCGGCAAAGCTTCGCTACTGGTATCCAAAGTTACAAATGAAGAACCAAGATCCACTATATATAGGGATGGCCAGTTCGCACCAAACAGACAAGTCCAGTTCGCACGAACTGGCCAGTTCGCACGAACTGGTCACTTCGTGTGAACCTGTTGTTTCTGCCCTGTTTCCCGTTTCTTTCATACTACGTGACTTGGTCTATCAATTCTATTACATGACTCGATACAAGACGAAGTCGACAGACATATGCACTAACTAACTCCCCCTTGGATGTTGACGAGTCTTCAGTGTGTCGAGTCTTCAGTCTTGATCAGTCTTTACGCTCTTACCAAAGTATCTTTCTCTGTAAGCATCCTCCAATCTCTCTCTTCTCATCGTCTTCAGACTCCCCCTATCGACAAGCTGGGATCGCAGTCTGGAATTCACTATCTGCAGCTTTCACAAGTTCAGGAACGATTCCTGGCTCTCTGTAGCAACAGGATCAGAAACCTGGCTCTAATCTGCATATGCTTATGTGGAAAGACTTCAGGATTCAAAACCTAGCCTTTTCAAAGTTTTGTACCTGCACATGCTCTTCCCAAAACTAAACTTCATAATTGTTAAGATTTAACAATTTTAGGCTAAACCACTTGTATTCGAAACATTCAAATTTGACATTTCATTAATTTGAAACCATTTAATTATTTCAAAATCATTTCTCTTTTCAAAACAAACTCTCCCAACCCAGTTGTTCATCATGTTCAGCACTTGGAATTTTGAAAATCAGCTTTCCAACATCAGTTGACAAAAATAAAATGAAATAAAATCTTTTTGAATTTTCAAAATTTTATGCTAAAACACATTCTTTTTTTATTTTTAAGATTTTGGGAAATAAACAATATACAGACATCTTTTTATGAGTTTGTGTAAGAGGATCATATCAGTTTTTGACAAATCACTAGCACCGTTGAGCTTTAAACACTTTAAGTTCTAACGATTCACTTAGATTGTCAGTATACTGATCCACTTAAATTTTCACACAAAGTTCAATTGATTCCAGATACGAGATTAGTGTTTTAATAGACTTAACTTATTCACGTGTCCCACCTCAGAATATACTCCCGTATCCAGACTCCTATATTCAGTCTTACAGGTGAATGTACACTAATGATATCTGTAAAAGGGTAATGCGAGACCATGAGAGCTCAGGCTAGAACTTCCATTCAATCAGAGAGATGATGGCTCGACTTTTAGGTGTGTCCCGTTTGGGGATCTTTTCTTCAACAGCACATGATTAGCATTTTTCAATGTTTCATCATTTTTTATGCTGAGGGTGGGCTTTATGATTAAAGCAGTGCAAAGTATTATACGAGGACTAGGCTATTGCTCCCGCAAAATCAGAAGTCCTGGTATAATACCCCAGATATCATCACGCACAACGACCTAGTATGTCAGAAATAGAAAGCCCTTCAAACAAGATTTCAGGGGTTACCTATATATCCGAGAGATGTTCCCCACTAGATAAGTAAGTAATTATATTTAGGTTTATATCTCGACAACAATCTACTAAGCGTGCGAAAACCTACTGGCATATCATCAGTGAGACCGTTTATCACATTTTAACTATCCAATTCTTTAGCGTACTGTGATTGTATACTGATGTACTATCATTTCCTCTTTCTCACAACAAAACTCATTTTTAATTTTTCGATGTTTTTGGTTTTTAGATTTTATCATGTTTTTGGATTTTTCAAATTTCCAAAATTTCTAAAAAAAATTTACTCCCCCTAAAATCAAAAATATGTTACAATTTTTGATTTTCTGGGAAAATTTGAAAGTAAAAGTAATAAACTGTACAAATAAAGTGACAGACTGATGTGAATTGCTTCAATACGCCATCCACTTGGCATAAAAAATCAGAACTCCCCCTGACAACAAACTATTTTCCCATTAAGATTTCAAAACACTTAAGTTTATTTTAATCAAAATGGTTTTTCCGGAAAATTAGTTTTGTTGATATCACATATCATGGTGTTTCATCACATTGTTCTTTCAACCACTTGTAAAATCTAACACTTGTAGGTTTTTCACAAAAATGTTTTTTCAAGAATGATGCCGATTCATGCTCCACGATTACCAACTTGGGAGCTCTGGCAAGTAAGGATTTTTAAGCATGGAATACAAACACCCAAGCCTGACCAGCTTTGGTTGTAACCTGTTGAATTTCACTTGGTCTTTGAACATTCCTTTTTGCTTCATAAAATTCTTTTACCCCTTTTTCCCTTCCATCAACCATTTTTCCAAAAATATGTTTCACTTTGCCATTAAACGCTTTTTCGACATCATTTCTTTCTTTTCAGAATAGAATTGATTCGAAATCTCTACTTTTCCAACCTTTTGTTTTAAATTTTCAGCCCGCAATGGTGGAAAGTTTGCGTCATCCATTGGCGGAACTGAATTTTCTCTTTTTAGCTCATCTTGTAGCTCCTCTGACTTTGACGAGTCAGATTCATCGCCAGATTTAACATCTGATTTCTTAACAACCCACGTTTGGTTGTTAAGATTCACCCTTCTTTTATAAAACCTTTTAGAACATTCACCAACTTCATATGTTGAATTTTTAAACACTTTGAATTTTTCAGTTGGTGGTTCAGTTTTATCAACAACTTTCTCTTTGAGTTTAGAAGACACTCCCTGTTGTGTGTTTGTTGCCTTTGGACAATTCCAGGCGATGTGACCAACTTTTTTGCATCGGTAACAGGTTCTTGTCTCCCTTTTCCGATTAGCTTCATGCTTCTCATGTTTCTGTTTTTCTGCAAGAAACGCTTTGTTCGATTGCTTCCAGAATGAGATCTTTTTCTCTTCTTCAGAACTTGACCTTGAAACAAATACAGTTTTTGATTTAAAATCCTTAATATTTTGATTATTTTCAACATCAAAACCCAACCCCTTCTTTTTCAAATTGCTTTTATGATTCGGTTTCTTTTGATGACCTGGACCGAAACCTTTCTTCTTGTTTAAACGTTGTTGAACTCTAGAAGTATATTTAGGTTTTGAAAATCCCATTTTATCTTTTATATCTGAAAACTTTATTTTTATCAATTTAAAAACTGTTTTAATATTTTCAATTTTCACATTTTTAATTGGAAATTCCTCATCAGAATATAATTTGTCTGAATCATTCAAAGTATATGCCACTTTGATGGTTTCGTCATTCAAATTATTTTTTGATAACATAAATTCTTTATTGTAAACCCTTTTGACCGATGATTTCAAATTGTCCACTGATGAACTTGAACTCTCAGATTCAGACTTTGACTCTGACTCCTCATCCTTATCCAACACCTGATCGACCACTTTCTTTATTAACTCAGACTCATGATCAGTGTCAGACGATGTGAATGTGACGTCAATGTTATCTGGTAACTCATTAGTTGTTTCAGACTTTAACTTTATATTGACAGCCTTTTTGAGTTGTTTTGAATTTGGTTTTCTGGGAGAATAACCTTCCCAGATCGGAGGCGGACACTTCTTATAATTTGCACTTTGTTTCTTACCAGTATTCGTATCTTCCGACTTCTTATCTTGAAAAACTTCAAAACCTGCAACTGTCGGATAGATTCTATCAATCAAGTATTCAGAACTTGAGTAACTCTGCAGCAACCGTCTGATTCTTTCATTCTCAATCTTTTCAGTCTCCAATTCCTGCTTCAACTTTGCACACTCTTCAATATAGTGATTTATGGCCTTCTGCTTAGACATCATTGTTGCATTCATCATTGTTAAAGCATCTTCCCTTTCTGAATTTGTCTTTTCCAACTGGTTTAGTGTTCTGTTCAACACATCATAAGATTCTTTCATGTACTTAACATCAAACAACAATTTTTCTTTCATCTTGTCTAGCTCACTGAACTTCTTGTCTTTCTCTTCACAATGTTTGCATGGTTCCAAACATTTCAGACAAGGTTTTATGACCTCTACAATCTTTTCAATCACTTTAGCTTCTTTACTCTGATCATCCTTCTCTTCCTGAGCAATATTTTCACATTTTATCTCTTTCTTTTCTTTTGCTGCTCGTCTCTCCTTTAGCTTCTCCAATTTATCTGCAAAATAAAATTTGAAACTTTCAGGAGATAAATGAGTTTTACCAATGTTTATTTGATTAATTTCTTCATCATCATCACTGCTATCAGTTGATGATTAATAAAAAACTGGTGTCTTTTCTGAACTATTTTCTGAAGAAACAGACTCTCCATATTGACTTTTCTCATCATCTTCAAACCATCCATTCTTTCATCAACTCTGGCTCTTGAATGATCTATGCAATAAATGCTCTAAACTTTGAGTTACTTTCAGGCGAAATATATTTTTCCCAGCTAAATCCCTCTGGCAATCTTTCATCTTCTTGATGCACTAGATAAGCTTTCTTTGATGGCTCTTCGATCAGATCCTTCCTAGCATGTGAAGTTTGTGACGATTGTTGTTGATGCGGCTGTTGAGCAATTTGATGATAAATCGCTTTTCGATGATAATCATTGTTGCCGAATGGATTTTGAGCTCCACTTGCTTCACTATTGGTACATTCCCTCTTGAAATGTCCTTTTTCCCTGCACCGAAAACAAGTAACTTTAGACTTATCAAAACCTAAAGTAGAAACATTAACATCACGTAAGTCATCTCTTCCGGTAATTTGCTTAAATTTCTCAGCTCTCCTCAACACGCTCACTAAACACCACTTAATATCCATTAGCTCCAATTCCTCAACATCAATCTGATCGTAGTCCTCTTTTGTTAACATAGGATTTCCGATCCTTCCCGCAACCAAACCCTCATATGATTGTAACACGGTAACTAGTAATGCCATATGACCTTTAGCGACTTCTTCAGAGAAATTATGACCGTTCTGAAGATGCAACGTGATGTTGCATTGTAGCACATGACCATTACCATTGTTTAAGCTTTGAGACTAATAATTTGAAGTTTGAACATTAGGATTAACACTCGGATATGAAGAAAATCCACTGTTGTTGGTTGAGCTTTGGTTGAGTGATCCGGATGAGTTTTCTTCGCTAAAAGCAGTTTGGATCTTCGGATTTGCTTCAACATTTTGGACATTGCCTTTGAAATACATCTTGATATCTTGTTGACCACTTGAATTGTTCATTCTAGCGATCTTTTGTTATTCAAGATCTTGTCCTTTAAGTTTTTCAATGAACTGAGCAATTATCAATCTATCATACTCTCCGGTATTCTTCAAAATCATAAGATATGTACCCCATTCTTTTTGAGGTAAAGCATCGGCTAATTTTTCAACCCATTCCTCTCGGTCTTTAGTGATATCCAACCGACTCATAGAATGAACTAAATGACAATATCTCTCGATAAGAGTCTTTGTAGTTTCACCCGGCAAACTTGAGAACAATTCAAATTCTTTCTTTAATATTGACTTTTTATTCTTGATCATCTCCGTACTTCCTTCTAATTCTGTACGAAGTGCTTCCTAAATCGAACGTGCACTATCATCATGTTGAAGTAATATGAAAATGTCTTCTTTCACAGCTTGTTGAAGTAGACTGATCATCATCTTTTCTGCATTGTACATCTCTCTTTCTTTTTCCGTAAATTCAGAAATATTCTTTGTAACTCCCACATTATTACGAAGTCGAACGTACTCAGTTTCAATACACTCCCAGGACCTTAAATGATTTGCTTGAACCCAATTCTCGAACCGTTCTTGCCAACTATAATATTCTTCAATGCTCAACAGCTTTGGGGGTTTCTGCAACGTTCCCGTTTCATTTTCCATAGTTACACTCTAAGCAACAGTAACAGGAGTACCCGGGGCAGTAGCAAATGCATTATAAAATTCAGAATCCATGTTTTGGTTTCGAAGGTTCACTATAACAGATAGTTCAAACGATCTGGTCAAACCACACGACTTGGTTCACACTCTCAAACGAACTGATACACTTTCAAACAACTGGATCAGTTTCAAACGAACTGAATCAATACGCACGACCTGGGCTAACTTCCAAACGACCTGTAGACCTATTAATCACTTCGTGCGAACTGGTTGAATCAAACCGTGTGAGCTGGTAACCTTTCAAGCGAACTGAACACTTTGTGCGATCTGGACAATTCAGTTCGTACGAACTGACTATATTTCAAACGACCTAACAATTCACGCGAACTGGTCCATTTTATCAAGTTTTAGGTTGATTTTAGGTCTGATTTTTTCAAGGATTGATTAAAACTCAATTTTACATGTTATGTCACAAAATCAGGTCATTTTAACCGTAGATTCGTTGAAATTTTGAAGAAAAAGTGTAGAAGAATGAGTAGAAATCAGATTTATCGATAAAAACAAGCTGAAATGGTAAGAACTCTTCCTCCTGAGCTCTGATACCACTTGTAGGATCGGTGAATCGATCAAAACGAGTCGATCAGAAAAGTATTCATTGATTTGATCTTTATTCAGCTTGAAATACACTTAGAAGTAGATTAAATGTCAATTGTATTGATATAACACTGTTACACGAGCTGGAGACACTTCGGCAGAGCTTCGCTACTGGTATCCAAAGTTACAAATGAAGAATCAAGATCCACTATATATAGGGATGGCCAGTTCGCACCAAACAGAAAAGTCCAGTTTGCACGAACTGGTCACTTCCTGTGAACCTGCTGTTTCTGCCCTGTTTCCCGTTTCTTTCATACTACGTGACTTGGTCTATCAATTCTATTACATGACTCGATACAAGACGAAGTCGACAGACATATGCACTAACATTGGATTTGGTACTCTGTTATAATTCAAACCAGTTTTCTTACCAGAATTTTCTTCATCTTCTGCATACTTATTAGCTGCAAAGGTAGAATAAATGCAATCAATAACATACTCTGAACTTTGATAACTTCGAAGTAGAGTATTCACTCTTTCTGTTTCAATCGTCATCGCTGCCAATTCTTGTTTCAGCCCAGCAATAATCTCAATGTATTTGTTGATTCATCTGGATATCCTCATCACTAGCTCCTTTGTACAAGTTCACTTTGCTGCTTAGGAGATCATATGATTCCTTTATGCTTCTCACATTATGCAATAAGTTCTCATTGAGCTTCTCCAATTCAGCATATTTTGTATCTTTTTCAGCACAATTTTTGCAGGATTCTAAACACTTAGCACAAGGTTTTTCAACCTCTATAATCTTTTCAACTTCAACAATTTTTCCAACTTCAACTATTTTTTCAACTTCAACTATTTTTTCAACTTCAACAATTTTCTCCACCACCTTTTCAATCATAAACAGTTCTTTCTCAATTTCTATCTTCACTTCATTCTCTTCAACCTCGATCTTCTATGTCGATCTTTCTTCAACTTTTGCCTTATCAGCTTCTATCTTAACTTCAGTCTTTTCTTCAGCAACCCTTCTTGCTTCCATTTCTCTCTTCAGTCTAGCAGCCCTTTTCTCTTTCAATATCTCGATTTTATCTGCAAAAAACAAATTAAAACTATAAGGATCCAATTGTTTTCTAGCTTTATTAATATATTATTCCTCATCATCAGTGTCTTCATCACTTCCTGAAGACTTAAAAATCGGTTGTCTTCTAGGACTGTTCTTAGATTTGATTGATTCTTCTTCCGAGGTTGAATCTTCAAAAAATCGAGCAACAAATGCTTTAGAAACTGAAGGTCTAGAAGGATCATAATCATCCCAATTGAACTCTTTCGGAATCCTTTCATCTTCTTGGTCTACCAGACCAAAACAAGCTCTACCCTTTGATTCTTCAATCGAAATATTACGTGAGTGTGAAGATTGTTGTTGATATGGTTGTTGAGCAACCTGATGATAAATTGCTTTTCTATGATAATCATTGTTTCCGAAAGGATCTTGTCTTCTGGTAGCTTCTCTGTTTGTACACTCTCGTTTAAAATGCCTTTTTTTCTCGGCAACGAAAACAACTAACCTTCGATTTGTCAAAACCTAGCTGAGATGTTGCAGCTTCACGAAGATCATCTCTTCTGGTGATCTGTTTGAACTTTTCTGCTCTTCTTAAAACACTAGCTAAACACCACTTGATGTCCATCAACTCAAGTTCTTCAGAATCAATCTGATCATAATCCTCTTTAGTAAGCATCGGATTTTCGATTCGTCCAGCAACTAAGCTTTCATACGACTCTAAGACAGTGACAAGAGATGCCATGTGTTGCTTCGCAATATCTGGAGAAAATTTTTGACCATTTTGAATATGTAATGCAACATTGCATTGCAATACTTGACCAGTAAAATTTGTTGAACTTTGTTGTTGAGAACTCGGTGTCGAGAATTTTGGTTCAAAACTTGAATAAGACGAAGAATATCCACTGCTCTGATTTGTATTGCTTGCATTTGTTCCGGAAGAATTTTCAGCACTGAACGCAGTTTGAATCTTCGGACTAGTAGTAGTCTCAATCTTGTTTTCTCTGTAGTACAGACTAACATCCTGTTGAGCACCTGGACTTCTCATTGTAGCATTTTTTCGAATTGATAACTCATGTTCTTCCAACTTCTGGATAAACCTACTCAAATTCATATCTTCAAATTGTCGGTTATGTTTTAAAATCAACAAATATGTTCCCCATTCATTCTGTGGTAGCGCATCGGCTAGCTTATCAACCTATTCTTCATCTTCTTTCTTGATGTCTAATCTTTTCATCTCCATGACTAGATGACAATATCTCTCGATAATATTCCTTGTTGTTTCACCTTCAAAAGCTGTAAAACATATCAAACGATTTTTTTAGTAATGCTCGTTTATTTTTTATCATATCGGCACTACCCTTAAACTTTTTAATCAACGCTTTCCAGATTGATCTAGCAGTTCCCTCATGCTGAAGCAAAACGAAAATATCTTCTTTTACCACTTGTTGGAGAATGCTAATCATCATTTTCTCACTTGTGTATTTTAATTTTTCATCCGGTAAAAATTGACTTAATTGTTTTTCATTTCCAAGTTCATCTTTCGGTAAAGTATAATCCTTCTCTAAAGAAACCCTTGCATCAAACTTGTTCGCTTGTACCCAGTTTTCAAAACGGTCTTGCCACCCTTTAAAGTCCTCAATGTATATAAGCTTTGGAGGATTTTGGAAAGTTCCCGTTTCATTCTCGATACCAACAGTTTCAGCAATTGTAACTGGAGCAGCCGGGGCAGTAGCAAACGCATTGTAAATTTCGTTTTCCATGTTGTGGTACGAAAAATTTCACAAACTATCAATTTCAAACAGTCTGGAATGTCACGCGAGCTGGAAATCCTCAAACCGTACGAACTGATATCACTCCAAACGAGTTGGATACTTTCAAGCGGTCTGGATCACACCTTTTACCAATTTCAAACGAGCTGGAAACTTTTCAAACGACCTAGTAAAAATCCAAACGACCTGGAATTCAACTTCACACGAACTTGACTAATCTCACACGACCTGGATCAATCTCACATGACCTGGATCACTCTCACACGACCTGGATCACCTCGTGCGACCTGGAGTTCAGTTTCAAACGACCTGGAGTTCAACCTCAAACGACCTGATCATCTCGTGCGACCTGGAGTTCAATCTCAAACGACCTGGAGTTCAATCTCAAACGACCTGGACATTTCGTGCGACCTGGAGCTCAATTTGGTGCGACCTGGATTAGTTTCCGTGCGATCTGGTCAATTTTCAAACGATTTGAATAGAAATCCACACCGTTTGAGAATCCTAAGTCCAAAAGTTCATCATTTTGTCAAATTTTTTCAAGTTTTAGGTTGATTTTACAGTCAAATTAACTCACAGATTGTTCAAAACAGTGTTTTACATGTTATTTGTCAAAATCAGATCATTTTAACCAAGAATCCATGGTTAATTTTGAGAAAAACGTGTAGAAAGTGAGTAGAAAGAAGTTTTTATCCGTGAAAACAAGCTGAAATGGTAAGAACTCTTCCTCCTAAGCTCTGATACCACTTGTAGGATCGGGATTTGACCTAAACGAGTCGTTCAGAAGAGTTCTTGATTAATAGGAAAGGCGGAATCAGACGTATTGATGTTATATCAGGTTGATTTGCAAGTAGAATCACTTTAACTGTCGATTAGATTGATTTGATAGTGTTTACAGATCGTTCGACACTTCGGCAGCACTTCGTCTCCGGAATCACAATGTTACAAATGAAGACCTAAGACCTCATATTTATAGGAGATCCAGACAGCACAAACTGGCCAGACCCCATGAAATTGTCACCTCGTGCGAGGTGGCCTATCCACTTCGTGAGGGGTGGCTGGTTCAGGTCTGTTTCCCGTTTCTTTCGTACAATGTGACCTGGTCTATCTATTCTAGTTTACAAGACTCGATACAAGACGAAGTCAACAGACATATGCACTAATAGTTACACTGTAACAGTGCCAAGGAATTGTGGGATGCACTTAAGGAACAGTTTGGGGGAACTGAAGAAGTAATTGAAAATAATAGGGAAATTCTGAACCAACAGTATGAAACATTTTGTCACATTAAGGGTGAAACATTAACACAACAGTTTGAGCGATTTAGTTGTCTCATAATTGAACTTAAGCTTGTTAAAACTGAATTTCCTAAATCAACTATAAACAGCAGGTTTTTAAGGTTACTTCCTGAAAAATGGGACACAGTTGCTTTTGTAACCAGAAACTCTATTGAGTTCAAAGATCTGACCCTAACCCAACTTCATGGTAGACTCTTGACCTATGAAAGGGAGTTGAACCAGAAAAAGAAGTTACAAGAGTCTGGAAAAGTTGCTGATGATTATTCATTTGGCAGCACAGCTCTTTTGGTTCAGGAAGAATCTGGTAGTAGTAAGGATCAGAGTTATGATCACTATATTGACATAACTACTGGTGGAGCCTTTAAACTCTGATTCTTACTCAAACAACTATGCTTTTACAACTAGTAGTGAAAACCAGAGTTCTGACAATCTGTTCTTTGAAATCAATGATATGCAGCATTTTGATCCAACTGACTTAGAAGAAATGGACATTTTGCATCAACTTACACTTCTGAGTGTTAGAACCAGCAAGTTTTACAAAAGGACAGGGGGAAATTTTCCAGGGTTACATGGGAACATAAAAGTATGGCTGGATAAGTCAAAGATTAAATGCTATAAGTGTAATAGGTTAGGTCATTTTGCTAGGGAGTGCAGGAGTCAAACCAATGGACCAATTATTACACATCCTGGCTCAAACCCTAGACCACAAAATAACTAAAACACTGTGCATTATGCCTAATATGCCCCTACTGCTTATGTAAACACTGCTCACTATGCACACCCTGCAACTCCTGTTCCTGTGCACTATGTTCAAATCAACGTTCCTCAGATACAGTATATCCAGGCCCCTGCTCCTCAGGTACAGGTGCAACAAGTTGCACCTCAACAAGCTGTACCAGCAGTGGTTCAACCAGATCAGCAAAGCTTTTTCACCCAAGGCCTTGTTGACTGGAGCAGCTTACCTGAAGAGTTAGGAGATGAAAATTTTGCACTCTATGCTCAAAATAATGTTTCTAGTGATGATGTTTGTTTTGTAGCATTGGAGTCTATACCAGAAGGGCTGGAAACTGAAGAAGGACAGTCTAGTGATGAAACAGTGGATACAATTGTTGAAACAGTGGTTACTGCTGTTGCTGATGAAATACTGCTGGGAGAAAGTTCAGAACCCCTGTTGGAACCACTATCTGACCCCTGGTCTGAAGAAGAAGAAGAAGAAGAAGAAGAAGAAGAAGAAGAAGAAGAGAAGAAACATGGTGAGAAAGAAGAGAAAGCTCAAGAAGAAAGTGATCATACCTGTGATTATGCCATGATGGCTGCAACTAAGGTATCACCCTAGGTTCTTAAAAAACTTTGTTCAGACAAATGCATCATAGCATTTGCAAACATTAAGGAGGTGAATGGAAACCTTAGAGATAGGTTATTAACTGGTGAAGTACAATTTGAAAAGTCTTTAAAAGAACTAAAAATCATATTGTCTGAAAAAGAGAATGAAATTTGCAGCATCAAACAAGAGCATAGCATAACCAAGGACCAACTCCAGACAATGATAGAAAAATATCAAGTCTGCAAAAAGGAGTTGGAAGCCACCCAAATCACTTGTGAAAAATGGGTGGAATCCTGCAAAGGTTATGAGATTATGCTTGAAAAACAGCTTGAAAGTAATGTAAAATTTGGCATAGGGTTTAGAAAAAATGCCCAAGTTGAAAACATTGCTGCAAATCAAACTGGTTCTGTTGAAATCATACCAACCAACAAGAATGGCCAAGAAGTTAAAATAATTGATAAACTTGGTAACAAAATCATTCTGGAAAGATCTGTGGGATCCTCAACTTTTGAGGAGATTGAGAAATACCAATTCAAACCCACATGGTCTGATGAGTGTGACATTCTTGAAAATTTCAAACCAATGGACTTCACAACTGTAGATGGTGTCAAAGCTCCTATGTAACACCCCAAAATTTTGTATGACTTAGAATAATAATTTAATCGGGATGTCTTAATAATAAGGAATGGTAAATATAGATTTTTACCATTTCGAAAGTTTTTAATAATAATAAGTCTAAAACCCCTTATGCAAATGAAAATAATTATGTTAGTATGAGAATTAACCATTTTGGCACACTTTAAAAGATAAGGGACCAAAGGTGTAATTGTCTAATGAAGACTTGATAAATAAAAAAAAGAAGGAAACCAATATTTGGTTCCTGGGTGCGATCGTACAAGGGGGGAGGCAAGGGGAAACCCTAAGTCTAAAGAATCTCACAAAATCATACAAATTGAAGGGATGGAAAGCTGAATTCTTGATTCAGGAGTTAGGAATTAGAATCTCCTAACTATATTTGATCTCAAGTAAGTCTAAAATTTGATGGTTTTATGAAATTCATGAAGTGGGTTATGTATAATTTATGATGTTTGTATGAAATCAAACCTAGATGTTGGATGATATGAACAAATAGGAATTTTATTATATGCTATTTCGATTGTACTAGTAGTTGGGTAAAACCCACTTGAGATTATGTAAGGTAGTAAAAATTAGTAAAATTTACGGATGAATTATGTAATGTTGATGTTAAACTCATGTTATAGAAGCGTTTAGATGAGTAACTTGATATGAATCATATGTAGTATGGTTATGATTGTTGATTTATTTGATGAATTTTGGATGAATGTGTTATAATTACTTGTACATTATGCTTATTAGAATGTACGCACGCCATGTGTTCGATGAAATGTCTAAATTAATGTAATTGTGATTTTATATGAAAATTTGCTAAATTGATGAAATATGATTATGGTGGGAATGCATATAGTTCATAAACGTTATATTGTAAGACAAAGAATATGAGAATAATGAAATTTTCAAAAGCTAAGTGTATGAAGTTGTGATGTATAGGAACAAAGAAGGAAGGAGAAGCAAGTCATTCTATAGCGCAAGAAACGCAAGATCGCGGTAAGTTCATATGAACTTAATTCTCCTTTATCTAGTTCTACGGATGATAGTTAGTAAATAAATCTTAGTGTTGAGTCGTATGTTTGTTTATGATAAAAGTTTTGATATGTTGAATGTTAGAAAAACGGTTAAGTAGCAAGATTGTATCGAATGTATATTAACCACGCAAGTGGTACTAAAAATCGTTCGGAAAGAAGAATGTGAAATGGCTTAGTAATGACTTGTTGTAAACGGGTCAAAAATGATAAAGTTATGTCAAGTATGTAAGATAAAGTTTTCCATTGTAAACGGGATGATATAGACATGTATGATGAATAGCGATGTTGTTTGAGTACGGACTCATTATTTATGGGTCGAATGGATGTATGTATGAATGATATTGAGATGTTGGAAAGAAAGAAAGTTAACGGAAATAATGTAAAACGGGGAGAAGGCTTTACACAAGAAATTACAACAAATGGGAAAATTGCAAATGGGTCGAATAAGAGTATATAATGAATGTTACGGATTTTGTTTGGTATTATGAGCTAACGAATGTTTGTTGTTGTGTATGATAGGTAAATCTGTTGCAACCCCCGATCCCACATCCCCGGGAACGGGCGGTCGCGAGCCAGTTTCGGTGGTATCTCGTATTGTCTAATTTGGCAGCGGAATTTTTCATCTGAACCGTAGTTAGGAAACATTGATCAGAGTAAAATACCACATTTTCATAACATTAAACAAATGGGTTAAAATCCAAGTTCGTAGTACACACGTTTTCATAGGAATAAATCCTATTTTATTAATAAAAACATCTATTTTATTTTAGGTAACTTTATTGCCACTTTTCCAAGCATTCAGTGCTGTCCAGCTGGCTTCTATTTGGCTTTCACAGTTTGTTACCTGACACGCATTTTAAAAACATTTGTCAGTGGGAAATACTGGTGAGTGAATCCCAGTTTAATCAAGTTTAATAAAAACCCAGTGTACCGTATTGAGGGCGATACCGCAATTATATTTGTTTCCAAGACATAACAATTAACATCCATGGTACTGTCAAACTTGACTTGTGGAAATGTTACTCCTTGACCAGGTGGTAACAAATTTTGTATACAAAACCCCAACATACTCATGATAATTGTATTCTTACAAATACTCAATAACTGTTATTTGCATGGAAAAGTATTTAAGGTTTTGTAAAAATAGTTAACAAAAAGTGGATCAACTCACATTGTTGTCTTAGATTTTCCGTAAGGGTTTCCTGGGAATTATCTATAATTTACACAAATGCACACGCGTTAGTATAATAACCCATTTTAACATTAGTAATACCCTTCCCGAGACGGCATTCCAACGACTACGTCGGGCAGAACCACGACAGCCGTTACGGAACCCTAGATCAATCGGGCAGCGTATCTAATACGTATTCAGGTGTTATAATACTTACAATGGAGCAGAACTTCGCTAATTAGGGGAGTATAATACCCGAGTATTATGCCTATTATCAGAAATTCACGTTTAGAAAGAAAGATTTGAGCGATTCTGAATGAAACCCGATGGCCAGCTTATATAGTTGCTGAGTCTGGTTCTCTCGCGGCCCGCGTAACACAAGGGCAGGGCCTACGCGGCCCGCGTTGACCCCAGGTCAATGCGTAGGTGATCCGGGTCATCAGGTAGGTTCGCCGGGTGTTGGGCCACGTGGCCGCACCGGGCTGCGCCACCTTTTAAGTTCACGCGGCCCGCGTGAAGGTTGGGGTGGAGTTTACGCGGCCCGCCTTAACTTAAAAATTCATTTTTTTAATTATTTTTAACACTATTTAATGTATTTGAGGCCCGTTTTCGCGTATGGGGTGTATTTTGGGACATATTGAGATATTTTAAAATATATTAGGGTGTCGGAAATATTATGAGGGTGTCGGTTTTATTGAGGGTTGTTACATCCTCCCCATCTTGTTTTAGAGCTCGTCCTCGAGGTCTACTGGAACAAGTGTGGATATTTCCTTTGCATTTCAGATTCAAGCTCCCATGTGTACTCAGGTCCTCTTTTGGAGTCCCACTTCACTTTGACCAGAACTAATCTCTTGTGCTTGAGATTCTTAACTTTCTTGTCTTCAATCTGTAGAGGTCTTTCTACAAACTTGAGTTGTTCATTTACCTCTATATCCTTAAGAGGTACTACCAGTGATTCATCGGCTAAGCATTTCTTGAGATTAGATACATGAAACACATCATGTATTCCTGCCATTTCCTCTGGCAGTTGTAGCTGATAGGCTACAGGTCCTATTCTTCTAATAACCTCAAAATGTCCAACATACCTGGGACTTAGCTTTCCCCGCTTGATGAATCTTACTACTCCTTCCCAAGGAGAGACCTTTAACAATATTTTATCTCCTACTTGAAATTCCAAGGGTTTGCATCGGTTATCAGCATAACTCCTTTGTCAATCACGTGCTGCTTTCAGTCATTCCTTGATTTGAATAATCTTGTCGGTTGTTTCTTGTACTATTTCAGGTCCAGATAGTTGCTTCTCCCCAATTTATGCCCAATAGACTGGGGTTCGGCACTTTCGTCCATAAAGTGCTTCGAATGGTGCAGCATTGATACTTGTGTGATAACTATTATTATAAGAAAATTCTATTAAAGGTAAGTGATCGTCCCAATTACCTCCGAAATCAATTACACAAGCCCTAAGCATGTCCTCCATTGTCTGAATTATCCTTTCGCTTTGTCCGTCTGTTTGAGGATGATAAGCTGTGCTTAGATTTAACATTGGTTCCCATTGCTTTTTGGAAACTTGACCAAAAATTAGAGGTAAATCGGCTATCCCAATCAGAAACGATTGATAAATGAATTCCATGTAATGAAACAATTTCATTTACATACAATTTGGCTAGTTGTTCCATACTGAAAATTTATTTCATTGGTAGGAAATGAGCTGACTTGGTTAGCCTATCTACAATCACCCAGATTGTATCATTTCCTTTCTTTGTTTTGGGTAATTTAGTAACAAAATCCATTGTTATTAATTCTCATTTCCACACTGGCATTTCTAACTGTTGCAATAGACCTGAGGGTTTCTGGTGTTCAGCTTTAACTTATAAACAAGTTAAACATTTAGAAACATAGGCTGCTATGTCCTTCTTCATTCCTATCCACCGGAAATTTTTCCTTAAATCCTGGTACATTTTATCACTTCCTGGATGCATCGTATATTTAGACTTATGGGCTTCTTCTAATATATGATGACGTAGGTTTCCTAATTTAGGTATCCACATTCTCTTTTTATGGAATCTCCATATTCCATCTGTTCCTTGTTCTAATTCTTTTAGCATACCTTTTAATTTTTTAGTATCATCCTTGATTACTGATTCTTGTGCTTTTCTGATTTGTTCATTTAAATCTACTTATAGATTTAATTTAAGAGAACGTACCCTTTTTGGCTTTTCACGATACTTTCGGCTTAAAGCATCTGCCACTACATTTGTTTTTCCTTCATGATACTGGATATCACAATCATAGTCGCTATGCATCTCCATCCAGCGTCTTTGTCTCATATTCAATTCCTTTTGCCCAAAAACATACCTTAAACTCTTATGATCGGTGAATATCGTAAACTTACTACCATAAAGGTAATGTCTCCAAATCTTAAGGGCAAAAATTATAGCTCCTAATTCCAAGTCATGGTTTGAATAATTTTCTTCATGATTCTTAAGTTGCCTAGATGCATAATCTATAACCTTTTGGCGTTGCATTAACACACATCCATAACCTAATTTAGAAGCGTCACAATAGACTAGAAAGTCTTCAGTTCCTTCTGGTAACGCTAGTATGGGTGTATTAGTTAATCTTTGCTTAAGAATTCTAAAAGCTTCTTCTTGTTTTGGTCCACATTCAAACTTAATGGATTTACAGGTTAACTTAGTTAAAGGAATGTGTATTCTAGAAAAATCTCGAATAAATCTCCTATAATAACCGGCCAATCCTAAGAAACTTCTAACCTTAGTTGGTGACTCAGGGGTTTTCCATTTGGTAATCACCTCGATCTTTGTTGGATCCACATGAATTCCTTCATGGTTCACTAAGTGTCTAAGAAATTGCACCTGTTCTAGCCAAAATTCGCATTTTGAAAATTTAGCATAAAGCTTTTCCTTTCTTAATAGACTTAAAAGTGTGTGCAAATGCTTTGCATGATCTTCTTTACTTCTAGAGTAAATTAGAATATCATCTATAAAAACAATTATGAATTTATCCAAATATGGCTTACATATTCGGTTCATCATGTCCATAAATGTGGCTGGGGCATTGGTTAAACCAAATGGCATGACAGTAAATTCATAATGGCCATACCTTGTTCTGAATGCGGTCTTAGGAATGTCCTCTTCCTGTACCTTTAATTGATGATATCCTGACCTTAAATCGATTTTAGAGAAAAATCGAGCTCCTTGCAGTTGGTCGAACAGATCATCGATTCTCGGTAATGGGTACCGATTCTTAATCGTGACTTTGTTTAACTCACGGTAATCAATGCACATACGCATTGATCCGTCCTTCTTTTTAACGAATAATATTGGCGCTCCCCATGGTGATGAGCTTGGTTGTATGAATCCTTTTTCCAACAATTCATCTAATTGTTTCTTCAATTCCTGCATTTCGGCGGGTGCCAAACGGTAAGGTGCTTTGGCAACTAGGGCTGTTCCAGGCAGTAGGTGAATTCTGAATTCAATTTCTCTGTCTGGTGGTAGTCCTGGCAATTCTTCTGGAAATACATCTGAAAACTGAGACACTACTGGAATGTCTTTTAGTTCTTTTCCTTTAGTGGTAGTGATTATGGAAATCAAATACACTATGGAACATTTTCTTATATAACTTGCAGTTTTCATCACAGAGATGAATTTAGTGGACCTAGAGGGTTTATCTCCTTTTATTGTGATCTTTTCACCTTTTGGTGAATTTACTTGAATTAACTTTTGATCACATACAATACTGGCTTTATTTGCTATTAACCAATCCAATCCTAAAACGACATCAAATCCTGCTAGATTCATAGGATAAAGGTTTACCATAAACTTTTAGATTTAAAATTTCTATTCTTGCTCCCTGCAAGATTTCAGAAATCTTAACTGTTTCTCCATTAGCTGCCTCTACGAGACATTCTTGTGTTAATGACTGATTTAGAAGTTTGCAAAACGAAGTATTAATAAAACTTTGGTTTGCACCAGAGTCAAATAATACTTTAGCAAAAACATCATTAACTAAAAACGTACCAGCTATCACGTCTGGAATCATCTTGGCTCCATCTGCAGTCAGAACAAATGCTCTAGCATTTTTAGTGTTCCTGCTGTTCACAGCTGGAGCCAATTTTGGACAATTCAGCTTGATGTGACCTTTTTCTCCACAGTTGTAGCATAGTCCGTTACTGGATTTTCTCCTGCAATCTTCTTCCTTGTGTCCTGGCATCTTGCAGAAATTGCAAAGAGTGGAGTATTTTCCCGAATGCTTTTTCTTGCAGACCTTGCAGAATGGTGCAGAGGTAGAACCCATATTCCTACGGTTGTAATTCCTAGAATGGAATTCTTGAGTAAGCCTTTGGGTTAGGTTTTTCCTCTGTTCTTCTTCTCTAGTACGGATTAATTCATCTGTGAAGGTATTGGCTAGTTCTATAGCTTCTTCTATAGTTTGAGGTCTAGCTACCTTGACTACATGTCTAATTTCTCCAATTAATCCCCAGATATAACGGGAGATTAATACCGGTTCAGGTGATGCAAGGGTTAGTACTATTCTAGCATATTCAAAGAATGTGGTAGTATAACCCTTACTATCTACCCCAGTCATTCTTAAGTTTAGGAATTTATTTGCTATCTGTTCCTTTTCATTGGGAGGGCAGAATTTCCTTTCTACCATATTCTTATATTCTTCTCATTCCATGTTGTAAATCCTATCACTTCCTCTTGATTGGAGGATAGTGTTCCACCATTCTAAGGCTGAGTTTTTAAACAGATTAGAAGCAAACATTATTTTGTCTTCTTCAGTACATTTGCTTATTTTTAAAACAGCCTCAGTTTTCTCTATCCAGCGTAGGGCTGCAATGGGTCCTTCATTGCCCGAGAATTCTATTGGTTTACAGGACCAGAATTCTTTGTAAGAACAACCATAAGGCATGGTTCTTCTTCTTTTGGGAATGGGCACTTGAAGTACGGGTCCATTGTTCACGCTGTTTTCTGGTTCAATAGGTCGCTTACTGCTATGCTTACTTTTATTATTCACTTCTTGAATAGTTGAATAATAAATGGCATTGCATCTATGATTCCTTGTGCCACTATATGTTGAACGGCACTACTATCCATTTGGTTTCCATTGTTATTGATGCTCGGATTCTCATTAACCACGTTAATATTACTCTGGTTATCGTTATTCAGATTTCCTTGATTTCCTTCATTGGCCATCTGAATTTTAAACATTTACCCCGTATTAATATCACAGAATAATAGCTAATATAGTTAATCACATGACATGCAATTTAGCCAAAAGCGTCGATCATTGCGACTTTACTCTATTCATCTACTATATATCTATTACACACCAGTACTGAAATAAAATTACAATACCAACTGAAATAAATAATAGTAGGCATCCGTACGCACATATTTTATTATTTTATTATTATTACTATTACCGTCTCCATTCTCACATTCACGGATATGGATTCATCCAAAAATCCATATTGCGCTCGTCGTACTTCCAGACGAGTCGCTCTCCCACCTGTCTCATTCTCTCACTGCTCTCTAAAATTTCCTCACCAAATGTCCTAAGTTCTTGTACGTTTTCTACACTCATTGGGGGTGCAGGTTCTAGGACTGGGTTTGGAATCTGGGGTACGGGTTCCTGGTATGGAGGTGTAGGTGCCTGAAATCAGTAAGGATCTTCTAAGATCTCCTTAATGTATTCATCGTGGTAATAGGGATCTAAACGGTCCATACCTAGATAGGCTCCTTTGTTCTGCATGGGTGTGTCTTCATGTATCGGGTAGCGTTGCACATAGTCCCTAACTTCATCCCACTAGGGATCGTAATTAGGGTCTAGGGGGTTTGGTGCTGGTACCCTAGGTATTTCCTCCGTGTTGAAATCATGCATCTCTACTTGGTTTTCAGGGTTTTCTATCTCCATTGGTTGGTCAGGGATTGGTGGCTGTGGTTAGGGTGCTATTATTTGCTCCAGATTAGGGTCAGCTGCAGTGGTTGCTAGGATGTGAATATTGGCTATACCCCTATTTATCATATCATGGGCATAGGCATCTGTTTCTCTCTTGGCTGCTGCTAGTACTCTCTGGTCTTGTAACTTTTTCATACGTTTTCTACGCTCGTGTGCCCCTCTACTGAACCATCCCCTCTTTTTCTGAGGAAATGGCTCTTCTGACTGAGCCTTAAACACAAAGATTCCTTCTTCCGTATCAGCAGAGTACCCTGAGAGGGCAGGCTGAGAAGAGGAGGTGCCATCGCTTCTAGGCGAACCAGACAATTGACGGTACGCGTCAGATGGTCCTTGGTCGCTCATACTGTAAACTAACAGATAGTCAAATAACACATAAAAATAAATACAGTTATGCACGTATTTCCATAATTTATTTCCTAACACTTTACATTTTGATGTCAGCAGAACACCTTTGTGGCTGAATCAGTGGCTTAGCTCTGATACCACCTTCTGTCACAACCCCCGATCCCACATCCCCGGGAACGGGCGGTCGCGAGCCAGTTTCGGTGGTATCTCGTATTGTCTAATTTGGCAGCGGAATTTTTCATCAGAACCGTAGTTAGGAAACATTGATCAGAGTAAAATACCACATTTTCATAACATTAAACAAATGGGTTAAAATCCAAGTTCGTAGTACACACGTTTTCATAGGAATAAATCCTATTTTATTAATAAAAACATCTATTTTATTTTAGGTAACTTTGTTGCCACTTTTCCAAGCATTCAGTGCTGTCCAGCTGCCTTCTATTTGGCTTTCACAGTTTGTTACCTGACACGCATTTTAAAAACATTTGTCAGTGGGAAATACTGGTGAGTGAATCCCAGTTTAATCAAGTTTAATAAAAACCCAGTGTACCGTATTGAGGGCGATACCGCAATTATATTTGTTTCCAAGACATAACAATTAACATCCATGGTACTATCAAACCCGACTTGTGGAAATGTTACTCCTTGACCAGGTGGTAACAAATTTTGTATACAAAACCCCAACATACTCATGATAATTGTATTCTTACAAATACTCAATAACTGTTATTCGCATGAAAAAGTATTTAAGGTTTTGTAAAAATAGTTAACAAAAAGTAGATCAACTCACATTGTTGTCTTATATTTTCTGTAAGGGTTTCCTGGGAATTATCTATAATTTACACAAATGCACACGCGTTAGTATAATAACCCATTTTAACATTAGTAATACCCTTCCCGAGACGGTATTCCAACGACTACGTCGGGCAGAACCACGACAACCGTTACGGAACCCTAGATCAATCGGGCAGCGTATCTAATATGTATCCAGGGGTTATAATACTTACAACGGAGCATAACTTCGCTAATTAGGGGGGTATAATACCCGAGTATTATGCCTATTATCATAAATTCACGTTTAGAAAGAAAGATTTGAGCGATTCTGAATGAAACCCGATGGCCTGCTTATATAGTTGCTGACTCTGGTTCTCTCGCGGCCCGCGTAACACAAGGGCAGGGCCTACGCGGCCCGCGTTGACCCCAGGTCAATGCGTAGGTGATTCGGGTCATCAGGTAGGTTCGCCGGGTGTTGGGCCACGTGGCCGCACCGGGCTGCGCCACCTTTTAAGTTCACGCGGCCCACGTGAAGGTTGGGGTGGAGCTTACGCGGCCCGCCTCAACTTAAAAATTCAATTTTTTAATTATTTTTAATACTATTTAATATATTTGAGGCCCGTTCTCGCGTATGGGGTGTGTTTTGGGACATATTGAGATATTTTAAAATATATTAGGGTGTCGGAAATATTATGATGGTGTTGGTTTTATTGAGGGTTGTTACAAAATCACATGCTTGATTGCGGCGCGCTCGAACCGAACACACACTATGTCGCCCTTATGCGCTTCCGGTTCAAGTTATCTTTTGAAATGGGTCAAAATCATTTTTGTGTAGTAAATGTTAAACTAGTATCTAGGATGATGGTAGTAGTTTGAAGTTTAAACTTTATTTTGGATAGTTTGGATAGAATGTTTTGGTGAAATGTGTTTGGTTTTAATTTTAGCATCTTTTGAAAAGTGTCGTAGAATGTATTTTGAATGATTTTGTTAAAAAGCAGGAAATCGTTTACTTTACGAATGGGTCATGTCAAAATTTTCCAAAAATTTGTATGAAGTTTATGTTATTTGTCGAATTGTGAAAAAGTGAGCGTCTCAAGTTGGTATCAGAGCCGAGGTTTGAGGGATTCAAGTATTAGAGCAAAAATGCTTGAACTCAAGCAAAAAGCTCGTATGAAGGTGTGTTCGTTCTGAAGCGCTATGCAAGTAAGTAAATAGTAAAGTTGATTTTGTTTGTAGTTAGAAATGAAAAGGAATTTATAGGTTATTTGTTTATAAACGAGTTTTAAGTTAAATGATGATGTTAAACGGGACCATGTTTAAATTACGGACACGTAGGAAAAAGAATCGAGTAAAACGGACTAGTAGAACTATAGATATGAGGTTTTAAAGTTAGTATTTTAGAAAAAAGTTAGAGCTGGGCAATTGCAGCCACACAGAACTAAACATTCTGTGAAATGGGGGTGTCGCGCTGCACGATACCTAACTAGCATCACCGTCGCGTCATGCGACAGCGGTCGCGGACCGCGAAGGATAGCCATCTAGTTGTCGCGGGCCGCGAGGGCTTCAATTGCTGGCGAATTTTTTTTAATTTGATTGATTTGAATACGGGACTTGTTTTAAATGATTTCTAAGGCCTCGTAAGCAACGTTTAAGGTAATTTTCATGTTAAGAATAATGAAGAAAGGTATATGTTAATGATGAGAATGAAAATCGTTACGATCAAGGATTATGATCTACATGATATGACATAATCGTTGATGACGAAACCGTATAAAGTATGTATTGTAAACTGATTGTGGTATGCTAGCATGAGATCAAATGTGATGAAGAAAAGTATAAAAAAGAAATTTAATGAATGAATTTTATGTAGATGGCGGACAACGTAAATGTGAATGATAGCGAAGCGGCACAACAAGATATGATAAAAGAAAGAATTGTGGAAGAAATTAAGAAGGCAATTGAGGCTATATTCCTCGACTAGCTCAAGAGGTTGAACGGCAAGTATTGGGGGTAGTGGATAAGTTAGTGATGTTCAAGGTTGAAGAATTGAAAGAAATGATCAATGAACTACGAACGAAGAAAAGTACTCGGAGTTGCACGTATAAGGAAATTATGGCATGTAACCCCTTGCATATAAAGGGGAAATTGACCCAATAGCATGTCAAAGATGGATTTCAAGTACCGAGGCGGTGTTTGTAAGAAGTAGATGCGAAGTGGAGGATCAAGTAATGTTTGCTACGGGTCTTCTCCAACTTCGAGCAAAGGATTGGTGGGATGCGTATACTAAGGAATTAGGGGATGATAAAGTACAAACGTTAATGTGGCAGGAGTTCAAGGAACCATTTCTAAAATATCATTGCCCACAATCAGCGATTGATCAGATTCAAGAAGACTTCTTACGTCTTCGACAAAAGTATGAGACGATAGATGAGATAACGAATACGTTCCTTGACAAACTGGATTTTTATGGGGAGATAGTGGGGACTGAGATGAAGAAGATTATACATTATCATGATATGTTAAAGGCTAAATATCGTGAGTTCATAAATCCCTCCAAGTGTGAGACGTTAGATGAATTAATTAACTTGGCAAGAGATAGGGAAATTGAAATAAAGAGGAAGGTCGAACGGGGACAGAAAAGGATGACGGATAAGTCTTCGAACCCAAACCCATAAAAGAAATCAAGATTTCAAGATCAGACTAAGAAAGGGAAAACAAGTAGTGGAATCCCGACTTGCAAGACATGTGGGAAACACCAATCGGGTGAGTGCTTACTCGAAAAGAAGGATGCTACAAATGTGGGCAAGAGGGACACCTGTACTACAAGTGTCCCAATAATCCAAAGACGTGTTACAATTGTTATCAGACAGGGCATGTTAAGGCGGAATGTCCAAAACTCCAACAAGCATCAAGGAAAGAAGGAAAGAAAGAGGAGCCATCTAGTGCTCGTGGAAGGATGTTTCAGATAACATAGGAAGAAGGAAAAACTCACCCGGAGGTTGTTTCAGGTATATTTTTAGTAAATTCCATGCCTGTTAATGTTTTATTTGATTCCGGGGCTAGTAGGCCATTCGTTTCAAATAAGTTATTATGCCATCCATCGTTTAAGCTTGAAAAGATGTCCATGCCCTTAGAAGTGGAAGTAGCCGATAGTAAGAGTTATTTACTGCATGATGTATGTAGAAACTGTAAAATCTTAATTGAAGATAAGGAGTTTAGTATAGATCTTATTCCGATGTGTATGGGGGAGTTTAAAGTAGTAGTAGGAATGGATTGGCTAGCCTAAAATCATGCTGAAATACAATGCGAAAAGAAAGTCATTCATGTAGTAACTTCGGAGGGAAAACGGATAAGTATTCAAGGGGATATGGTTGTCTAGTCAAAACTTTGTTCTATAGTCGAAGCCGTCAAACATGTAAGAAACGGGGGTAGGGCGTATCTATCTTACGTGATAGATACCAACCGAAGTGTTCCAAAGCTTGAAGACGTGAATGTAGTGAATGAATATCCGCATGTGTTTCCGGAAGACTTACCGGGGGTTCCTCCTGAGCGGGAAGTGGAATTTAAAATAGAGCTTAGCCCGGGTGCAAAGCCGGTAGCTAAAGCCCCTTAACGGTTGGCCCCGACCGAAATGAAAGAATTGAAGACGCAACTCCAAGAGATGCTCGATAAAGGTTTTATTCGACTGAGTGTTTCGCCATGGGGAGCACCCGTATTATTCGTGAGGAAGAAAGATGGTTCGATGCGAATGTGCATCGACTATCGGGAGTTGAATAAGTTAACGGTGAAGAATCGTTACCCTTTGCCCAGATCGATGATCTATTTGACCAGCTTCAAGGGGCTAGTTGGTTTTCGAAGATTGATCTACGATCGGGTTATCACCAACTGCGCGTACGAGAAGAAGATGTGCCGAAGACTGTCTTTCGAACGCAATACGGACATTACGAGTTCTTAGTAATGTCCTTTGGGTTAACGAACGCACCAGCTGCATTTATGGATCTAATGAATCGGGTGTGCTGGCCTATGCTTGATAAGTATGTTTTCGTTTTCATTTATGATATACTGGTATACTCCCGAAGTGAAGCAGAGCATGCTTCACACTTAAATGATGTATTGGAAACGCTTTGCACGGAAAAGTTATATGCAAAGTTCCGAAAGTGTGCCTTTTGGCTTAGAGAAGTACAATTTTTGGGCCACGTAATCGACGCGGACGGTGTTCATGTGGACCCCTCTAAAGTAGATGCAGTGATGAATTGGGTACCCCCAAAAAATCCAAGTGAAATAAGAAGTTTTCTGGGCTTGGTTGGTTATTACAGAAGATTTATCCAGGATTTCTCCAAAATAGCCTCGCCCATGACGAAGTTAACAAAGAAGGGTAAAAAGTTTATATGGGGCGAAGAACAAGAAAAAGCGTTTCAGACATTGAAGGAAAAGCTCTCGAATTCTCCGATGTTAACATTACCGGATGGAAAGGATGATTTGGTAGTGTATACTGACGCCTCCCGCCAAGGTTTAGGGTGTGTACTAATGCAAAGGGGTAAGGTTGTTGCTTATGCTTCAAGACAACTCAAGCAACATGAAAACAATTACCCAACTCATGACCTAGAATTGGCGGCGGTTGTATTCGCCTTGAAGATATGGAGACACTACCTATATGGGGTGAAATGTACAATTTACTCGGATCATAAAAGCCTCAAATAATTTTTCGAACATAAAGATCTATATATGAGGCAACTAAGATGGTTGGAACTCATTAATGATTACGATTGTGACATTCCTTATCATCCCGGGAAGGCTAATGTAGTGGCAGACGCTCTAAGTCGAAAGGAGTACCCGCCTCCGATTCGGGTAAAATCTATGAAGATGGTTGTCACTTCTAAACTCCTAGAAGGAATTCGAGAAGCTCAAATTAAATCTTTGAATGCTGACGACTCGAAGAAACAAAGGACGAAAGGATTTATTCTCGAATTAGAAGAGAATGCGAATGGTATGAAAACGAGGTATGAACGAATTTGGATACCTCGGGAATGTGATGTGAAAGAATTACTTTCGAATGAGGCTCACAAGTCTCGATACTCGGTACATCCGGGAGCTACAAAGATGTATCGAGACTTGAGAATGAATTACTGGTGGTCGGGAATGAAAAGAGACATAATCAAGTATGTTGCTAAGTGTTTGATGTGTTCTCAAGTAAAGGCCGAGCACCAAAAACCGTATGGAAAGTTGCAGCCATTGGAGATACCGGTGTGAAAGTGGGAACATGTAACGATGGATTTGGTAACTAAACTTCCTAAGACAAGGAAAAAGCACGATGCTATTTGGGTAGTCGTTGACCGACTAACCAAAAGTTCACATTTCTTACCCATTCGGGAAACCTATAATTCGAAAAAGATGGCGGAAGTCTATATGAATGAGATTATATCTCGCCATGGGGTTTCGGTGTCTATAGTGTCCGACCGGGATACCCGGTTCACATCTCGTTACTGGAGGAAGTTTCACGAAGAATTGGGGACCCAGTTATATATAAGCACCGCCTACCATCCACAAACCGATGGTCAGTCGGAACGAACTATCCAAACATTAGTTGATATGCTAAGGGCGTGTGTTATGGATTTCGGAGGAAGCTGGGATGATCATCTACCTTTGGTAGAGTTTTCATATAATAATAGTTATCATAACAGCTAAAAAATGGCCCCTTACGAAATGCTCTATGGAAGGAAATGTAGGACCCCAATTTGTTGGGGGGGGGGGGAAGTGGGTCAACGAGAACTCGCGTCAAAAGATGTAATAGCCGAGACGAATGAAAAGATTGACATGGTTAGATCAAGGATAAAAGCAGCGCAAGATAGACAGAAGTCGTATGCGGATCGGCGAAGGCGACCAATTGAGTTCCGAGTGGGAGATTATGTCTTATTAAAAGTCTCTCCATGGAAAGGGATAATTCGTTTTCATAAACGCGGAAAGCTAGGTCCTCCATACATTGGACCATTCAAAATACTCGCTCGGGTCGGGTCGGGTTGGTAGCGTACCAGTTAGAATTACCTCCCGCGTTGGATGGATTTCATAACACTTTTCATGTGTCGCAACTGCGGAAGTGTCTCACGGATGAGACGGCATATGTGCCTTTGGATGATATTGAAGTGGATGAGAAGTTAAATTATGTTGAAAGGCCCGTCGTAATAAAAGATTTTAAAGTGAAGCAACTCCGCAACAATTCCGTTCGACAAGTGTTGGTTCAATGGCAACATCGAAAAAGATCGGATCTTATGTGGGAAGCGGAGGATGAAATGCGAAAGCACTACCCAGAATTATTTGGTACGGGGGTAGACTTGTAACACCCCAAAATTTCGTATGACTTAGAATAATAATTTAATCGGGATGTCTTAATAATAAGGAATGGTAAATATAGATTTTTACCATTTCGAAAGTTTTTAATAATAATAAGTCTAAAACCCCTTATGCAAATGAAAATAATTAAGTTAGTATGAGAATTAACCATTTTGACACACTTTAAAAGATAAGGGACCAAAGGTGTAATTGTCTAATGAAGACTTGATAAAAAAAAAAAAAAAGGAAACCAGTATTTGGTTCCTGGGTGCGATCGCACAAGGGGGGGAGCCAAGGGGAAACCCTAATTCTAAAGAATCTCACAAAATCATACAAATTGAAGGGATGGAAAGCTGAATTCTTGATTCAGGAGTTAGGAATTAGAATCTCCTAACTATATTTGATCTCAAGTAAGTCTAAAATTGATGTTTTTATGAAATTCATGAAGTGGGTTATGTATAATTTATGATGTTTGTATGAAATCAAACCTAGATGTTGGATGATATGAACAAATAGGAATTTTATTATGTGCTATTTCGATTGTACTAGTAGTTGGGTAAAACCCACTTGAGATTATGTAAGGTAGTAAAAATTAGTAAAATTTACGGATGAATTATGTAATGTTGATGTTAAACTCATGTTATAGAAGATTTTAGATGAGTAACTTGATATGAATCATATGTAGTATGGTTATGATTGTTGATTTATTTGATGAATTTTGGATGAATGTGTTACAATTACTTGTACATTATGCTTATTAGAATGTACGCACGCCATGTGTTCGATGAAATGTCGTAATTAATGTAATTGTGATTTTATATGAAAATTTGCTAAATTGATGAAATATGATTATGGTGGGAATGCATATGGTTCATAAACGTCATATTGTAAGACAAAGAATATGAGAATAATGAAATTTTCGAAAGCTAAGTGTATGAAGTTGTGATGTATAGGAACAAAGAAGGAAGGAGAAGCAAGTCATTCTATAGCGCAAGAAACGCAAGATCGCGGTAAGTTCATATGAACTTAATTCTCCTTTATCTAGTTCTACGAATGATAGTTAGTAAATAAATCTTAGTGTTGAGTCGTATGTTTGTTTATGATAAAAGTTTGATACGTTGAATGTTAGAAAAACGGTTAAGTAGCAAGATTGTATCGAATGTATATTAACCACGCAAGTGGTACTAAAAATCGTTCGGAAAGAAGAATGTGAAATGGCTTAGTAATGACTTGTTGTAAACGGGTCAAAAATGACAAAGTTATGTCAAGTATGTAAGATAAAGTTTTCCGTTGTAAACGGGATGATTTAGACATGTATGATGAATAGCGATGTTGTTTGAGTACAGACTCATTATTTATGGGTTGAATGGATGTATGTATGAATGATATTGAGATGTTGGAAAGAAAGAAAGTTAACGGAAATAATGTAAAACGGGGAGGATGCTTTACACAAGAAATGACAACAAATGGGTAAATTGCAAATGGGTCGAATAAGAGTATATAATGAATGTTACGGATTTTGTTTTGTATTATGAACTAACGAATGTTTGTTGTTGTGTATGATAGGTAAATCACATGCTTGATTGCGGCGCGCTCGAACCAAAGACACACTATGTCGCCCTTATGCGCTTCCGGTTCAAGTTATCTTTTGAAATGGGTCAAAATCATTTTTGTGTAGTAAATGTTAAACTAGTATCTAGGATGATGGTAGTAGTTTGAAGTTTAAACTTTATTTTGGATAGTTTGGATAGAATGTTTTGGTGAAATGTGTATGGTTTTAATTTTAGTATCTTTTGAAAAGTGTCATAGAATGTATTTTGAATGATTTTGTTAAAAAGCAGGAAATCGTTTACTTTACGAATGGGTCAAGTCAAAATTTTCCGAAAATTTGTATGAAGTTTATGTTATTTGTCGAATTGTGAAAAAGTGGGCGTCTCATCCTAAGGCAAAGGTCATCCCTCTTAAGGACATCCCAACAGTGGTTCAAAACTCTGTTGCAAAGGAGTCTGAAAAGAAGAAAAGAAAAGGTTAAAAACTTGTTTTGTGATTTCTGTGAAAAGAAAATCATTTGACCAAAGAATGTTTTCATCTTAAAGCATATGATATCAATAAAACAGGCATAATTATGCCTTCTCAGAGCTGCACCATCTGTGGTAAAACAAACCACCTCACTCAGGAATGTGCGTATCTCAAATCCTTTGATGTAAAAAGGAATGAGTACACTTCAAAAACATCCACGAGTTCATCAAAACCACAAGTCAAGAAACAACCATTGTTTGTGCCAGTTTAAACAGCTGTTACAAAACAGCTGAACCAAACCTCTGTTAAAAGAGATGTTCAGGTAACTGATGCACCCCCTGCTAACCAATACCAAAGAGGTAAAGGTCAACCACCATATCCTAGGGTCCCACATGTTTATGAAGCCTACAAAAGGCCTTCTAAACCAAGAGTGAACAGGCATCCCTATAGATATCAAGAATTGATTGGAAATGGATCCCAACAGTGGTTAGAGAAACAAGTATCAAAAATTGCTCAATCCCCTGATCTAACCACTGTCCATCTTCCTGACCTTAACATAGACACTGCTGAGACCCCATCCAAAGCCTTTTTGGCTTTGGAGACCCTCCTGAACTAATTATTTACTTGATGTGCAGGGAGCTTCTGCATGCTTAGATAGTGTTTGGTATGTAGATAGTGGAGGCTCCAGGCACATGACTGGATGTAGAGCCCTACTCAAAGAATTCAAAACTCATGGAGGGTGTGATATATCTTTTGGTAATAATAGTAAAGGGAAGGTGATGGGTTCTGGAACAGTTCAGTCTGGAAATGTTAAGTTTGAAAATGTCAATCTGATAGACAATCTAAAATTCAACCTCCTTAGTGTCTCTCAAATGAGTGACAAAGGTTATGGTTCATTTTTTACTAAGGAGTGTTGTAGGATTGTTGGACCAGAAATGGTTGAAAAGATTGAAGAAATAATAAAAAATGGAATAACTAAACCTGTTGCTCAAAGAAGTGGCAATGTTTATGTAGTTGATTTGTCAAAAGAGAACCCAAGAACGGATGCCTGTCTGTTCTCAGCTGCCTCTAACAAAGAGACAGAACTTTGGTACAGGAGATTGGGGCACACAAATCTCAAGACAATCACTGCTTTGTCAAAACAGGGGTTAGTAAGAGGTCTTCCTCAAAAATTGTTCACCTGTCCTGAGCATTGTGTTTCCTGCTTAAAAGGAAAACAACATAAAAGCTCATTTAAGTCCATTGAAGAGTCCAAAACAACCAAGTGCTTGCAAATGCTTCACATGGATTTGTTTGGCCCAGTTAAAGTCATGAGTCTTAGAAAGAGAAGATATTGTTTGGTAATTGTAGATGACTTTTCTATGTTTACTTGGACTTATTTCTTACATTCCAAAGATGAGACTGCAGGCATTCTGCAAGACTTTGTCACACAGGTTGAAAAGCAGTTTGACTTGCCAGTAAAAATCTTCAGGAGTGACAATGACACAGAATTCAGAAATAAGGAGTTGGATGAGCTTTGTGTGTCCAAAGGAATTGTAAGGCAGTACAGCATTCCAAGGACACCAGAACAAAATGGGGTAGTTGAAAGAAAGAACAGAAATTTGATTGAGGCTGCGAGGACCATGCTTGCTGATTCAGGTTTCTCATTAACTTTCTGGGCAGAGGCTGTAAACACTTCCTGCTATGTCCATAACAGAGTTTTAATAAACCCCAGGCATCAAAAGACTGCCTATGAAATTCTGTTTAAAATCAAACCATTGATCTCATATTCAAATTTTTTGGCTGCCCATGCTTCATTTTGAACTTAAAAGGTTCCATACAAAGGAGATTTAATCTTCTTGAAGTCTCATCCACCTGACCAAATCATTGGCAACATCAGTGAAGGGGTGCTAACTAGAAGCCAATCCCAAAACATCTGTCTTTTTGCTGGTTTCCTATCACTTCATCAGCCAGCCAAGTACCAAGAGGCACTGAAAGACAACAGCTGGGTAGAGGCCATGCAAGAGGAGCTCCAACAGTTTAAAAGACAACAAGTATGGGAGCTTGTTCCACTGCCAAAGGGAGTGAGTCCTATTGGCACAAAGTGGGTCTTTAAAAATAAAACTGATGAAAAGGGTATTGTTGTCAAGTATAAAGCAAGGCTAGTGGTTCAAGGGTTCAGACAGGAAGAGGGCATTGATTATGATGAAACTTTTTCCCCTGTAGCAAGATTGGAAGCTATCAGATTATTCCTGGCCTTTGCTGTCAACCACAGTATAAAGGTGTATCAAATGGACATTAAATGTGCATTCCTCTATGGTAAAATACAAGAAGAGGTATATGTTTGTCAACCTCCAGGTTTTGAGGATCCATTTAATCCAAATCATGTCTACAAGCTAAATAAAGTTTTGTATGGCTTGAAACAAGCACCTAGAGCCTGGTATGAAACTCTTTCCTCCTTTCTTCTCTCTATTGTGTTCACAAGAGGTAAAATAGACAAAACACTGTTTTTAAAATGGAGAGGGGGAGACTTGATGTCCAGATTTATGTGAATGACATCATTTTTGGAAGCACATGTTCTAAACTGTGTGAAGAGTTTAGACAACTCAAGACAGCTGAGTTTGAGATGAGTGCAATGGGTGAACTCCAGTGCTTTCTTGGTGTCCAAGTAAGGCAACTGCAAAATGGTACTTTCATCCATCAAGGAAAATATGCCAAAGAACTTTTAAAGAAATTTGAGATGGATGATTGCAAACCATGTAGTACACACATAGCAACCACAAAAAAAGTCATGTCTGATGAAAAGGATGATTTGGTTGATCAAACTCTTTATAGAAGCATAGGAGACATTGGGTGGAATTGCTTAATGACTACAACTGTGAAATTCGCTATCATCCTGGCAAGGTGAATTTTGTAGCTGATGCCCTTAGTCGTAAGACCTATTTCAAGGCTATTCGCATCTCTAGTGATCTGCATGCTTGTATTCGTGACGCTCAGTATTCATCAGCAAATGAAGGAAGTTTAGAAGAAGAAATCCACGGTGCTAGGATTGACCAGCTTGAAACAAAACCTAACGGACTGCAGTATTATCTAAATCGTATCTGGGTACCAGATCGCGATAATCTCCGTGAGCTCATTATGACTGAGGCTCACAAATCCCGTTACTCTATCCATCCAGGTGCTGATAAGATGTACCAGGATCTGCGTAGAACTTATTGGTGGCCTGGCATGAAGAGGGACATCGCTGTATATGTGTCTAAGTGCCTTACCTGCTCGAAGGTAAAGGCTGAACATCAGCATCCTTCAGGCCTTCTTGAGCAACCAAAGATCCCTGTTTGGAAATGGGATAGCATTGCTATGGATTTTATTACTAAGTTACCCCATACACCTGCCGGTCATGACAGTATTTCGGTGATTATTGACCGTTTGACTAAATCAGCCCACTTTCTTCCTATAAGCGAAGATTATAGAGTGGAGAAACTTGCTAGGATCTATACCGAGGAGATTATATGACGTCATGGCATTCCTCTTGACATAATCTCTGACCATGATGGTCGTTTTACTTCACGTCTTTGGCAAACATTTTAGTCCGCTATGGGTTCACATTTGAATTTTAACACGGCCTTTCATCCTCAGATGGATGGACAGGCAGACCGAGCGTACCATTCAAACCCTAGAGGACATGCTCCGATCTTGCATCATCAACTTTGGTGGTAACTGGGATGTACATTTACCATTGATAGAATTCTCGTATAACAACAGCTATCATGCAAGTATTCAGATGGCTCCTTTCGAAGCCTTGTATGGACGAAAATGCCGATCTCCTCTCAGCTGGCATGAGGTTGGGAAAAAGCAGTTCACTGGCCCTGAAATTATTCAAGAGATAATGGATAAGATTCTTCAGATCCGGGATAACTTGATCAAGGCTAGGAGCAGACAAAAGAGCTATGCTGATAAAAGGCACAAGCCTCTGGAATTTTATGTTGGGGACTGAGTTCTACTCAAGGTGTCTCCCTGGAAGGGAGTGGTTCATTTTGGTAAGAAGGGAAAGCTCGCTCCTCGCTATGTGGGTCCTTTCGTTATACTTGAAAGGATTGGTAAGGTGGCGTACAGACTCGACTTGTCACAAGAGCTAAACAACATGCACCCGGTGTTCCACGTATCCAATCTACGTAAATGCCTAGCCGACGAGGAACTGCAGGTTCCCCTTGAAGACTTGCAAATAAATGAAGCTATACAATTTGTGGAGAAACTGGTCGAAATCATGGACCAAGCTGTCAAGCATCTGAGGCGCAGCAAAATTCCCATTGTTAAGGTTCGATGGGAAGGAAAGCGTGGTGCCGAATTCACTTGGGAGTTGAAAAGTGATATGAAGGCCAAGTATCCGCAGCTCTTCGAGCGGTCTTCATCTAAGATTTCGGGTACGAAATCTCCTAAAGGAGGGGAGACTGTAATGCCCAGCGTCCCTAAACTTTAGGATTTTATCAAGATTAGTCCCTAAAGTTTGTCTATTTGTCATTTTAACCCCTGATCTAGGTGGAAGTCTATGTTATATACTTGAAATGCCTAAATCTACGTGTGGAATGCCTATATTTTTGGAATGCCTATGCCTATATACTAGGAATGCCTAACTCTATATTTGAAATGTCTGAATCTATAAAGGATTGTCCAAATCTATGTTGGAATGTCTAAATCTATGATGAAATGCCTAAATCTATAATGAAATGCCTAAATCTATGATTGTAATGTCTAAATCCATTTGGTGCTTGACTCTTTAGACTCGTGAAACTTGATTCTTGGTTGAACGAGAGACTGGAGCCTTGTCACTGGCGGAATCTATTACTTTTTGGAACTTTTGATGTTTATGATGTAATCTAGTTATTCTATAATATGCAAACGCTTAGTCTAACTCGCTAAACAAATCAAAGACGGGAACGCGGAAAGATTGGATTGGCCAGAGTGGCAATCCGATCGAACTGCCACCCTATCGAACTGCCATCCTATCGAACTGCCACCCTCTCGAACTGCCACCCTATCGGATGGCCACCCTATCGAACTGCCACCCTATCGAACTGCCACCCTATCGGATGGCCACCCTATCTAAACTAACTGTAGATCTGATGAATGGTCTAGAGTTGGTATTGATCTGGGTTCTTACCGGTAAAAGACTAGCATGGTAACGGATCCCGACATAAACCCATTAGAAACAAACGACTGATCGAACAGGGGTGATTCCCACTCAATCGGAACTTTGGGCGCTAAAGGTTTTTACCGTTGTCTCGATACGTGTCGTGCCATCACCGTTAATCTAAAAACTTAGAGATTTTACAAAATGGCAAATAAGAACAAGGATCGCCCATTCGAGCGGCAATCCGATCGGGCAGCCGTTCGATCGGACAACCACCCGATTGAGTGACACAACCATGAAGCTTGGAAACTTGGAAAGCTTTGATCAAGTGGTAACCCGATTGGACAGCCATCCGATCGGGCAGCCACCTGTCCCACCTACTCTATAGCCACCCTATCGACTGGCAATCCGATCGGACAGCCGTCCGATCGAACAGTTATCCGATCTAGTGACTGATTTGACACTTAAGCAATCTTGTTATTCTACCCGGCTCTTATCCTATTGTAATCTAATCAGGCTAATTCTAAAAGAGCTCCTTTTGATCCAATAACAGTTGTGACTGTTACAATCACTGTGAGTATACTCGATTCCCCTTTTACTTTTAAACTTTGGGGTGTAACATGTATTCTATATAAACTTGAATCTTTTTGAAGTCTGAACTCTATCCTATGTGTATGTGAAAACTTGTGCATTCTAGTATTCTATTTTGCGCTATGTGACGTTTAATCTAGAGTGTGTAGTTCTGCCTTAACAATAGTAGCGCTATAGGGGGTGCACCTCTCCCATTATTCCCAGGGGGTATTGTTAGGAGGATTCTAGTTTACCTTGAGTCTTGGGTAAACACTAAAGCATCGGGATACTTGGGCTTCCCCGACGTGGACTGCGACACTAGCACGGCTGAAACTATTTTTATCAGTTACATTGTGGATATGAGTTGTTTTAACCTATTATTCTACTATCAAACTTGTATACTCGCCAATACTTTTGTATTGATATTTTAATACATGTTGCAGGCTAATAGGCTGCTTTGGAATGCATGAAAATCAAGCTAGGAGATGCTTAGAAATGTCGCCTAGTTAATTTAGACATTTTGAAATATTTGAAACAATGTTGTTATGTTCGATGCTTGACATTTTTGATGGTTGTTTTAGACAATTATTATGAAATTTATTAATGTCTATCAAAATATTTAGTGTTATGGAATTCTCAAGGGCAATCTGAAAGCTTAGTGCTCGCACCCCGATGTTTCTGCCATCGGTTGGGGTGTGACAGCCGACTCTGAGATTTACCGATTTCATGTGAATTTTATTAGATTTTATGCGTTTATGTGTTTCGATTTTTGGTGATTTACTCGCTTTTCACTGTTCGCTTTGATCAACACACACAACTCGCACCGCACATCTACCTCAACACGCTAACAAATCGCTTGACTTATTCGCAATCGCTACTCGCTAATCGCACTCACAATGCTCGATCGCTTTATGCTACTGTGAAAGATAGGTGAATACGTGCAATATATGTAGGTCAATACTGTGACAACTCGAAATCTAGAACCTTTCGTTATATCTCGATGTTACTTGCTTGAACGTTATGTGATTAGTTAACTTGTTGGTTTAATGATATAAGTGAACATTCTATGCGATTATTTGTTATGTTATGTGTAGTGCTTGTATGTATGTGTGTATTATTATGACCCGAGACACAAGGACCCAACTCGAGACCATGCGGTCTCGAGTGAGCAATGAAACAATGGGCCGGATGGGCCATACACCTCATTTAACCCAACCGAAAGCCCATTAGGGTGCACCACTTGGAACGGATAATATAAACTTGGTGGATAGCCATGGTTGCCATTTCTTTGGACAACACACTCACTCCCACACACCTCCTCCTACACACTCTCTCTCTCTAGAAACCCTTAAACCCTAAGTCTCAACATCCTTCTCCTTCTTCTCGGATCAAACCGGTGACCACAAGGAGACTTGGTCAAGCTCATCATCAACACTCGGACACTCCATTTTATTCATCTTCTTTACCATCTCGGTGCCTTTCACAATCGGTTAGTATTTCTAGATGCCCACTAGGTGGTTATGTGACTAATGATGCTACTTGCCTTGATGAAATAGCATGATGATGTTCTTAATGTGTATGATGATGATAATCGGTTAACATGTCTTGATTTCGGATATATTGCATGATAGGTTAATGATGTCTTGTGTTTGAATGTGGTTTAAACTATTAGTTGTTAATATTCATGAGAGTAGGCTTGCATTTGTGTGCTAGATAATGTCATGTAATTGGATTAGCATAGAGCCGAGTTTGAGGTGTTATGTGATGATTTGAAACCATTAGATGAGTATGTTCTAGTGTTTTGATGGTTGTTCATGTTATGACTATGACTAATGCTAAAAACCCTAAAATATGATGAACAAGTTTGATGATCAACATGAACATGACTTGAATATATGAAGAACTTGTTGAATATGAGATGAATGTGTTATGAATATTTGAAATCTGATTGTTTGATCCATTTTGGTTAATAGCTAGACAAGAAAACATGTTTAGTGGATAGTACACAATTGTTGCATGAAATCAAAACCTCATTGGCTAAGTACAAGGGCAGAAATCAGCAGATGTTCAGCCGAGAACTTCAGTCTCGACTCGAGACCGGGAGCATGATAACTCGAGACTGCAGTTTTCGACTCGGGTTGCGAGTCGAGAACCCATAGTCTCGACTCGAGACCACACTTGATCAGCATATAAACCTCATGACTCGAGACCATACTTGCGAGTCCGGTTGCGACTCGAGACCAACATATGCATAACCCGAGACCTCATCAGTTGCGACTCGAGACTTGTAAGCTATAACTCGAGACCGCACAGTCTCGACTAGAGACCGCACAGTCTCGACTCGAGACCATGTGCATGTGCACACTGTTTAGACTTGCACCCCATTACGGGCTTAGGTAATTGGGCCGGACTCTTGGGCTTAATGCATGGACCTTATACGTTCTGTGGTGTATGAATGTTATTTGGGCTGCCATGAATGAAACTTGCATGCAATGTGCTAGCATACGTGTAGAAACATACGTGCACTACTTGGATACGAACCTGACTTGAATGGTATCTATGTTAGGACGTAATTGACCACTTACAACTTGATTGACCTTTCTGTGTATCTGCCGAGCAAACCAAGGTGAGTTCACACCCTCTACAAAGCATGGGATTCCCAGGGGTCGGGAATTGGGGTTAAGGAACATGGGTTCCTCGTCCTCCTTGGGTAGGACAGCAATGGTTCAAGAATGTAATTCCTCGTCCTCACGGACAGATAACTCGTACTAGACCAAAACTCTATCACGAAGTCCCTCCCTTTTATATCGACTTAATCACCGGGCCAATGGCGAGCGGGTCATTAGTTAGATAGCGCTATTTAGGTCTGACAAACCTCACACCGTGCCGCAGAGGACGGGCGTGAACTAATGGATTTGGGACACGTCAATGATGATAGACATTGACAGTTTCAGGGCACATAAACATGACTACAGTCAGCAGTCAATATGGTAACGAGTCTAGTATATACATGGGGTAGCCCCCATGGCCGAAATGCCAGATAACTAACACGGGGTAGCCCCCACGGCTGGATTGCCAGAGTAACCGGGAATGAACAAGTCACGTTTTTAACTATGGGGTAACCCCCACGGCTGGATGCCAGATAAAGGAAACTGTTTTTGAAACAACTTAAAACGAACACCCAACCCTGAACTCACTCAACTTGTTGTTGACTCGTTACTACATGCTTTGCAGGTCAATAGGTACTTAGCTGGAGCTTGCATGGAAGAGGGTCGTTGTGGGACATGGACGGCTGTGTGCCATGTTAAACTTTGAAACAATTAAACTTATGTTTTGGTTTTAAGACTTATGCTTCCGCTTGCAACTTAATCTATGTTTTGTTTGAACACCAATTGTATTGGTTGGATTTTATAACCACTTATATGCTTGTTCAATATGATTGGTGGCTGGATCCTGGTCAGTCACTCCTCCAAGCGGTAGTACTCCGCAGGTGGATTTTGGGGGTGTGACAGATTGGTATCAGAGCCATTGGTTATAGTGAACTTGGTTTTAATAAAGGAGAAACGTTTTTGTTAAAACCAGACTATAACCCGTACAGTGCTCTACGATCCACAACGACGCTTCACTGCACATGCAAGGCTCAACATTCTAGGTGATATGATCTGTGTATATATTGCCTACTTGTTAGCTACATAGTACATTGCTCGTGGTATGCTTGGTTAGTATAACTATTGTTGCTTGAACACGTGTGTACTTACTCACTTCTGTCATCGCATTTTCGCGAACCCCTCTCACTCACGTTCCTCTTAATATGAAGATCATGTCTGGACGCGTTAACCTGACACAAGCCCAGTTGACGGCTCTGATCAACGAACGAGTTGCCGCAGCACTTGCAGCTGCACACGCAGGAGGTATATCCTGCGGTCCGAACTCATTCTAGGGTCTTTAGAATCCTACTCTCGTGAACCAACCTTTGTGTTAAACTCTGTCTTTTCTTTCACCCACGATAGGTCAGCATGCTCAGCCACCCGTGTGCACTTTCAAAACCTTTATGGACTGCCGACCCACTACTTTTAGCGGCACTGAAGGAGCAGTAGGTCTCCTCCACTGGTTTGAGAAACTAGAATCTGTTTTCGAAATGTGTGAATGCCCTGAGGCGCGCAGGGTGAAGTATGCTACCGGTACTCTCGAGGGTTTAGCCCTCACATGGTGGAACACTCAGGTCCAAATGCTGGGGTTGGTTGCTGCCAATGCCACCCCATGGGAAACTTTTAAGGAGATGATCAAAGAAGAATACTGCAGTCGGGATGACATTCATAAGCTGGAAGTCGAGTTCTTCAACCTCAAGATGACGGGGTCGGAAATTGAGGCGTACACTAAGAGGTCAAATGAACTTGCCTTACTGTGTCCTACTATGGTGGACCCTCCATTTAAGCGTATTGAACTCTTTCTCAAGGGCTTGGTGCCAGAGATCCAAAGCCATGTGACTTCAGCAAACCTCGCGACTATCCAGCAGGTTGTTCAGTTGGCTCACCGTCTTACTGACCAAGCGGTGGAGCAGAACAAGTTACCAAAGCGCATAGGTGCGGCAACTACTTCTGGTACCTCTAGTGACAACAAACGGAAATGGGATGGAACTTCAAGCAAGGGGTCGACTTCTGTTCAGTCCCAGTCTCAGCAGAGAAAGACTGATGACTACAAGAGCCCTAGTCAGCAATCATCTGGTGGTCAAAGTCACGGTGGGTACAAAGGGAATCACCCCAAATGCAATCGCTGCAGCCTGCACCACAGCGGGCCATGCACCAGGGGCAACTTTCATCGGTGCAACAAGCCAGGTTACGCTGCAAAGGATTGTAGGAGCTTATACCCCGCCAATCAGAATCGTCAACAAGCTCAACAGAACCAGCGCCAGCAACCGCAGCAGGGTGATAACAAAGGGTGCTTTCAGTGTGGAGCTGAGGGCCACTTCAAGAGAGATTGTCCCCAACTGAACAGGAACCAGAACAACAACAACAACAACAACAATAACAACAATCAGGGGAATGGTAACAATGGGAACAACAACAACAATGGTGCCAGGGGGCGAGTGTTCGTGATTGGCCAAGGTGAAGCAAGGAATGACCCCAATGTTGTGGCGGGTAAGTTCCTTCTCGATGACTTTTATGTTTCAGTTTTATTTTATTCGGGTGCCGATACTAGCTACATGTCACTAGAAGTTAGTCGAATGCTTAAGCATATTCCAACACCTTTGAACAACAAGCACACTGTAGAGCTAGCAAACGGTAAGAGTTTAGAAGCCACACACGTAGTCAAGGGTTGTAAACTCGTTCTTGCTGACCAGACCTTCTCTATCGACCTTATTCCTATCGTCTTGGGTAGTTTCGACGTTGTCATTGGGATGGATTGGTTATCCCAACACCGAGCAGAGATTCTTTGCAACGAGAAGATTGTTCGTATTTCGGGTTCCGGTAATGAACCTCTCATGATTCGTGGCGACAAGAGGAGTGCCGTTGAGAACGTCATCTCTCTCCTTAAGGCCCAGAAGTGCTTGCGAAAGGGCCACACTGCCATTTTGGCTCTCGTTACTGACACCTCAGAGAAAGAGAGGAAGATAGAAGATTTTCCAATTGTGCGCGACTACCCTGAGGTATTTCCTGAGGAATTACCTGGCCTTCCGCCTCATCGCCAAGTCGAGTTTCAGATTGAACTAGCTCCTGGAGCTGCGCCTATAGCTCGTGCACCTTATCGTTTAGCTCCATCAGAGTTGGAAGAACTCTCTACGCAACTACAAGAACTCTTGGATAAGGGTTTTATTCGTCCTAGCTCATCGCCCTGGGGAGCTCCAGTGCTTTTTGTGAAAAAGAAAGACGGTACCTTCAGAATGTGCATCGACTACCGGGAACTCAACAAGGTGACGGTGAAGAATCGGTATCCTCTACCGCGTATTGACGACTTGTTCGACCAGCTGCAAGGGTCGAGCTACTATTCGAAGATCGATTTGAGATCGGGTTATCACCAGCTGAGAGTCCGAGAAGAGGACGTCTCCAAAACAGCTTTCAGAACTCGCTATGGGCACTATGAGTTTTTGGTCACGCCTTTTGGGCTGACAAACGCACCTGCGGTTTTCATGGACTTGATGAATCGAGTGTGCAAGCCTTACCTGGACAAGTTCGTTATAGTCTTCATCGACGACATCCTGATCTATTCTAAGAGTCAGGAGGAACACGAGCAACACCTACGGCTTGTCCTGGAACTCCTTCGAACAGAACAGCTTTATGCAAAGTTCTCGAATGCGACTTCTGGCTTCAAGAAGTCCATTTCTTAGGCCACGTGGTAAACAAGGATGGGATTCACGTTGATCCATCCAAGGTAGACTCTATTAAGGACTGGCATGCACCTCGTACACCAAAGGAAATTCGCCAATTCTTGGGATTGGCAGGTTACTACAAGAGGTTCATTAAGGATTTTTCTAAGATTGCACAGCCTCTCACCTCACTGACGCAGAAAGGCGTTGTTTATCGCTGGGGAAATGCACAGGAGTTAGCATTTCAGCACTTAAAGGATAGACTCTGCAGTGCACCTATCCTTTCCTTGCCGGAGGGCACAGACGACTTTGTAGTCTACTGCGACGCGTCAATCCAAGGCCTTGGTTGTGTATTGATGCAACGAGATAAAGTTATAGCCTACGCCTCACGCCAACTTAAAGTTCATGAAAGAAACTACACTACGCACGACTTAGAGCTGGGAGCTGTTGTTTTTGCACTTAAGTTATGGCGGCATTACCTGTACGGTACTAAGTGCGCCATCTACACCGACCACAGGAGCCTCGAACATATCTTCAAGCAGAAGGAGCTGAATATGCGGCAACGACGATGGGTCGAACTGCTGAATGACTACGAGTGCTCAATCAGGTACCACCCGGGCAAGGCCAATGTTGTGGCTGACGCCCTCAGTCGAAAGGACACTGCGCCTAAGCACGTACGAGCTTTGCAACTCACGATCCATTCTAGTCTTCCTTCCCAAATACGAGCCGCTCAGATAGAAGCACTGAAACCAGAAAACGTCAGGGCTGAAGCCCTACGCGGATCAAGGCAACGCTTAGAACAGAAGGAAGACGGTGCTTACTACGTAACGTGGCACATTTGGGTCCCACTCTATGGCAACTTACGAGAGCTTGTGATGGATGAAGCACACAAGTCTCGCTACTCAGTGCACCCTGGATCAGATAAGATGTATCATGATATCAAAACTACGTACTGGTGGCCTAGCATGAAGGCCCACATAGCGACCTATGTCAGCAAGTGTTTGACTTATGCAAGAGTCAAGTCTGAATACCAGAAACCCTCAGGCCTACTCCAACAACCAGAGATACCACAATGGAAATGGGAGCAAATTTCCATGGATTTCGTTACTGGCCTACCCAGATCACAGCGCGGAAATGATACTATTTGGGTGATCGTGGATCGACTTACAAAATCTGCACACTTCCTAGCTATCAAGGAGACGGATAAATTCTCCACCCTTGCAGAAATATACCTCAAGGAAGTTGTTTCGAGGCACGGGGTGCCCACCTCCATTATCTCGGATCGAGATGCACGTTTCACTTCAGAACTGTGGCAAGCAATGCACAAATCCTTTGGCTCACGATTAGACATGAGCACAGCATATCACCCTCAGACGGACGGGCAGTCCGAGCGCACTATTCAAACCCTAGAAGACATGCTTCGTGCATGTGTAATCGACTTCGGCAACCGCTGGGAAAAGCACCTGCCACTTGTGGAATTCTCGTACAATAACAGCTACCACACCAGCATTAAAGCTGCTCCGTTTGAGGCATTGTACGGACGTAAATGCCGGTCACCTCTTTGTTGGGCAGAGGTGGGAGATAGTCAGATCACTGGCCCAGAACATGTGGTAGACACAACCGAACAGATTGCTCAAATACGAAAACGCATGGCGGCAGCCTGTGACCGTCAGAAAGTCTACGCCGATAAGGGCAGGAAACCACTTGAGCTCCAGGTTGGGGAGCGGGTACTACTCAAAGTTTCACCCTGGAAGGGTGTGGTTCGTTTTGGTAAACGAGGCAAACTTAACCCACAATACGTTGGACCTTTCGAAATCATCGAGAGAATAGGCAGGGCGGCCTACAGACTGAACTTACCAGCAGAACTCGGTGCAGTTCACAACGTTTTTCCCGTGTCGAATATGAAGAAGTGTATGTCAGATGAGACCCACGTAGTTCCTCTGAAGGAACTCACTATCGACGAGCAGTTACGATTCGTCGAGGAACCAGTCGAAATCACGGACCGGGATGTTAAGGTCCTCAAGAGCACTAGAATACCTCTTGTTCGAGTTCGTTGGAACTCACGTCGCGGCCCAGAGTTCACCTGGGAACGCGAAGATCGGATGAAACAAAAGTATCCCCAACTGTTCGCAAACAGTACACCCACTACTGAGGCTGAAGCTACGGAATTTCGGGACGAAATTCCAGATCAATGGGGGGTGGATGTGACACCCCAGGAAAACCGGGAAAACCATACAACTTAACTAGCTTCCTCAGTGAGTGCCTACCAAATTTCGGGACGAAATTTCTTTCAACTTGGGGATGATGTGACACCTCGAAATCTAGAACCTTTCGTTATATCTCGATGTTACTTGCTTGAACGTTATGTGATTAGTTAACTTGTTGGTTTAATGATATAAGTGAACATTCTATGCGATTATGTGTTATGTTATGTGTAGTGCTTGTATGTATGTGTGTATTATTATGACCCGAGACACAAGGACCCAACTCGAGACCATGCGGTCTCGAGTGAGCAATGAAACAATGGGCCGGATGGGCCATACACCTCATTTAACCCAACCGAAAGCCCATTAGGGTGCACCACTTGGAACGGATAATATAAACTTGGTGGATAGCCATGGTTGCCATTTCTTTGGACAACACACTCACTCCCACACACCTCCTCCTACACACTCTCTCTCTCTAGAAAACCTTAAACCCTAAGTCTCAACATCCTTCTCCTTCTTCTCGGATCAAACCGGTGACCACAAGGAGACTTGGTCAAGCTCATCATCAACACTTGGACACTCCATTTTATTCATCTTCTTTACCATCTCGGTGCCTTTCACAATCGGTTAGTATTTCTAGATGCCCACTAGGTGGTTATGTGACTAATGATGCTACTTGCCTTGATGAAATAGCATGATGATGTTCTTAATGTGTATGATGATGATAATCGGTTAACATGTCTTGATTTCGGATATATTGCATGATAGGTTAATGATGTCTTGTGTTTGAATGTGGTTTAAACTATTAGTTGTTAATATTCATGAGAGTAGGCTTGCATTTGTGTGCTAGATAATGTCATGTAATCGGATTAGCATAGAGCCGAGTTTGAGGTGTTATGTGATGATTTGAAACCATTAGATGAGTATGTTCTAGTGTTTTGATGGTTGTTCATGTTATGACTATGACTAATGCTAAAAACCCTAAAATATGATGAACAAGTTTGATGATCAACATGAACATGACTTGAATATATGAAGAACTTGTTGAATATGAGATGAATGTGTTATGAATATTTGAAATCTGATTGTTTGATCCATTTTGGTTAATAGCTAGACAAGAAAACATGTTTAGTGGATAGTACACAATTGTTGCATGAAATCAAAACCTCATTGGCTAAGTACAAGGGCAGAAATCAGCAGATGTTCAGCCGAGAACTTCAGTCTCGACTCGAGACCGGGAGCATGATAACTCGAGACTGCAGTTTTCGACTCGGGTTGCGAGTCGAGAACCCATAGTCTCGACTCGAGACCACACTTGATCAGCATATAAACCTCATGACTCGAGACCATACTTGCGAGTCCGGTTGCGACTCGAGACCAACATATACATAACCCGAGACCTCATCAGTTGCGACTCGGGACTTGTAAGCTATAACTCGAGACCGCACAGTCTCGACTAGAGACCGCACAGTCTCGACTCGAGACCATGTGCATGTGCACACTGTTTGGACTTGCACCCCATTACGGGCTTAGGTAATTGGGCCGGACTCTTGGGCTTAATGCATGGACCTTATACGTTCTGTGGTGTATGAATGTTATTTGGGCTGCCATGAATGAAACTTGCATGCAATGTGCTAGCATACGTGTAGAAACATACGTGCACTACTTGGATACGAACCTGACTTGAATGGTATCTATGTTAGGACGTAATTGACCACTTACAACTTGATTGACCTTTCTGTGTATCTGCCGAGCAAACCAAGGTGAGTTCACACCCTCTACAAAGCATGGGATTCCCAGGGGTCGGGAATTGGGGTTAAGGAACATGGGTTCCTCGTCCTCCTTGGGTAGGACAGCAATGGTTCAGGAATGTAATTCCTCGTCCTCACGGACAGATAACTCGTACTAGACCAAAACTCTATCACGAAGTCCCTCCCTTTTATATCGACTTAATCGTCGGGCCAATGGCGAGCGGGTAATTAGTTAGATAGCGCTATTTAGGTCTGACAAACCTCACACCGTGCCGCAGAGGACGGGCGTTAACTAATGGATCTGGGGCACGTCAATGATGATAGACATTGACAGTTTCAGGGCACATAAACATGACTACAGTCAGCAGTCGATATGGTAACGAGTCTAGTATATACATGGGGTAGCCCCCACGACCGAAATGCCAGATAACTAACATGGGGTAGCCCCCACGGCTGGATTGCCAGAGTAACCGGGAATGAACAAGTCACGTTTTTAACTATGGGGTAACCCCGACGGCTGGATGCCAGATAAAGGAAGCTATTTTTGAAACAACTTAAAACGAACACCCAACCGTGAACTCACTCAACTTGTTGTTGACTCGTTACTACACGCTTTGCAATTCAATAGGTACTTAGCTGGAGCTTGCATGGAAGAGGGTCGTTGTGGGACATGGACGGCTGTGTGCCATGTTAAACTTTGAAACAATTAAACTTATGTTTTGGTTTTAAGACTTATGCTTCCGCTTGCAACTTAATCTATGTTTTGTTTGAACACCAATTGTATTGGTTGGATTTTATAACCACTTATATGCTTGTTCAATATGATTGGTGGCTGGATCCTGGTCAGTCACTCCTCCAAGCGGTAGTACTCCGCAGGTGGATTTTGGGGGTGTGACAAATACGTGCAAAATATAGTGTGTCCTCGTGCGTTTCGGTGCTCTACGTGCTTATGTGTTTCTGTGCTTATGTGTTTCTGTGGTTTATGTGCCTACGTGACTATGTACCTACGAGACTATGTGTTTATGTGGTTATACGTGTTCCTGTGCTTATTATAAAGTAGCTTTTGGTGAGATCGCTAGACTATAATAGGGTTAATCGAAATTGTGTCTGAGTCCTATGACGATGTCTGTTTGCAGACAATGTCATCATTTGGATCACACACTGCTCGCTCCACCCGTCGCAACCATGAGGACAAATGCCTCGCTTCACTGGTCGCCAAGAATATGGCGAAAGTCATTCCGCAAATTGTTAGCGAACTGAACGAAAACGCTAGCAAGTCCTCAGAAGAATCCAGGACTGATACTCCTAAAGCAACTTTTAGCTTCAAGCAGTTCAAAGCCAGCGGTCCCAAAGAATTTACCGGAGAAGATGAGCCTACGACTATGTTTCAATGGTTTGATTCGATCGAAGTCACCCTGCGCCAGAGTGGCTGTCTGGAAAACCTTCGCACTATTAACGCCACCGGCGTCTTCCAATCCCGAGCTCTGGATTGGTGGACTGCCGAGAGAAACAAACGAGTGAATGATGCAGCTTATGGGCTGACGTGGGATAGGTTGAAAGACATCATGATGTAAGAGTTCGGCCCTCCCTATGAGCTCCAAAAGCTGGAGGACGAGTTCTGGCATATCAAGCAGGATAGCGGAGACAATGCTGGTTTAACTGCTCGCTTCAAGCAGCTGAGTATCATCTGCCCAGGTCAGGTTACTACCCCAAGATTACGATCAAGAAGTATATCTGTGCTTTGCCGGATTGTGTTGCTGACTTCGTTCAAGCTGCGAAGACAACAACTATCGAGAAAACCTACCTGCTTGCTGCTGAGGTCAACGACAAGCGAGTCAGGGTTGGTTACTTTGATAAAGCCTCCAAGAATCTGAACCAAGTCACCGCTGCTCCCACCGCTGAAACTGCCACATCACAATCTTCAAAGTCCTCCTGCCGCAAGAGAAAGAACAGCAACTCCAGCAACAAGAACTGTGCAGTAACTGCCGCTCCACTCCAACCAGTTCCTGCCCAACCGCAACCACAAAACCTCCAAGTAGCGGCACCGGTGGCCAATGCACCGCCAGCCAAGTATGCATATACTGGACCACACCCGCTCTGCCCTACTTGTACCTATCATCACCCGGTTGGAATCGCATGTCGGTTTTGTGTTCACTACAACCTGTACGGCTATTTCACCGCTAACTGCCGTTCCGGTCCTCGCCAAGCCCCAGTTCAAGCTCCTGCTCTACCAGCTCCACAAGGACAGCAAGCAACTCCTGCTCACGCAAGAGCCTGCTTTGCGTGTGGTGATCCTAACCACTTCGCAAACGTCTGCCCAAACAGAGTGGTGAAGCAAGAGCCACAGCAGCAGCAGCAACCAGCACCGCAACAACACCACCAGCAGCAGCAGTAGCCAGCTCAGCAAGCAGCCCGTGGGCGAGTCTTCAACATCAACGCCCGTCAGGCTCAGGCAGACAACAACGTGGTTAATGGTACGTTTCTCGTAAATGGTATATATGCTTCGTGTTTATTTGATACTTAAGTCGATAACTATTTTTATCGTTCAAATTCGAAAGGCTCCTAAACCGTAAGCATGTTAATCTCCCAGCAACATTCGACGTAGAAGTTTCCACTGGAAGAACCATCACTGTTAGTTCCGTTCTGCGTGATTGTACTCTCGATCTCAACAGTCACGTTTTCCCAATCAATCTCATCCCGATGCAACTTGGTAGCTTTGATGTCATAGTTGGTATGGATTTCCTTCAGGAGAATCATGCTGAAATTGTTTGCTTCGATAAAATGATTTTTTTCTCCCTCGCGAATGGTAATCAATTGTGTGTTTATAGCGAAGTCGCTTCGAAGAAGTTACAGCTCATGTCGTGTGTCTGAGCTAGCAAATATCTCCACAAGGAATACCAAGCTTTCTTGGCATATATCGTAGTAGCGGAGGAAAAGGAAGTTAAGGCAATAGACATGGTGCTTGTGGTTCGTGATTTTCCTCGAGTTTTTCCCGACTGTTTACCTGGTTTACCTCCCACTCGTGATATCGATTTTTGAATCGACCTTATTCCTGGAGCAAATCCTGTTGCTAGAGCGCCTTATCGTCTCGCTCCTTCTGAAATGCGTGAACTCTTGAGTCAGCTCCAGGAACTGCTTGATAAAGGCTTCATTTGCCCTAGCACCTCTCCTAGGGGCGCACCCGTCCTTTTCGTCAAAAAGAAGGACGGATCGTTCCAGATGTGCATCGACTACAAGGAATTGAATAAGCTTACCATCAAGAATCGTTATCCCTTACCTCGAATCGATGATTTGTTTGATCAGTTACAAGGTGCTACGTGTTTCTCGAAGATCGATCTACGCTCAGGCTATCACCAATTACGAATTCAGGAGGAAGATATACCTAAAACTGTTTTTCGAACCCGCTACGGTCACTACGAGTTTGTTGTTATGCCTTTTGGTTTGACTAACACTCCCGCGGTTTTCATGGATCTAATGAATCGCGTGTGTAAACCCTTTCTTGACCGCTTTGTCATCGTGTTCATCGATGATATCCTGATCTGTTCCAAGTCAAAAACCGAACACACGCAACATCTACATTTGGTTCTTGAGTTACTCCAGGGAAACCGTCTCTATGCCAAATTCTCCAAGTGTGAATTCTGGCTTGAGGAGGTTCAATTCCTCGGTAACATCGTCAATAGTCAAGGAATTCATGTCGATCATGTGAAGATCAAAGCTGTTAAGAGTTGGGTTACACCAAAGAACCCGTTTGAAGTTCGATCTTTTCTCAGATTGGTGGGTTACTATCGCAGATTCATCGCTGACTTCTCGAAAATTGTGTACCGCTTACCTCGCTTACGCAAAAGGACAAACCTTATGCCTGGGGAACCGAACAAGAGGAAGCTTTTCAAACTCTCAAAGTTGTGCTTTGTAACGCTCCCATGCTCTCACTGCCCGATGGAAACAACGATTTCGTAGTCTATTGCAATGCCTCTATGTAACACCTCGTAAAATCATGACCAATATAATAAAGACACGTGTCATGGACTTAAACTTGTAATGGATTGATCTGGAGGGACTAAAATTGTCAAACAATGTAAATATGTTAGTAAAAGGATCCAAAGTGTCAACATGCCATTCTTGTGCCTCTGATTGACCTCATACAACGCTCGTATTCTTTAACAAATAATTTGTCGAACATAGATAGTCGTTTGTGTTTAAATTAAGGATCTTACGAAACATAGGGGTTAAAAGCGTCAACATGTTAAATGTTACCTCTGAGTGACCTTTTATCAATCCCAAAAGCATTTTAATAATTGTATATTTCACTCTCAAGAATAATTGATAGTAATTTTGTGGAGTTTCGATTAAAACAAGACTTTTCGGGTGATCTTACAACTAACCGGGAGCTTAACGAAGTTAAAAAGTGACCCAAGGTCCTTAATAGTTAACTATGGGGGTCATAAGTGCAATAAATGAAAGTTAAATAAACTTAAAATGGACCAGGGACTGAAATTGCAAAGTTTGGAAACTTTTTACCGGATTATCCCACGTAAAAGTGCCTGCGACAGAAAACAAGGACAGCTGCATGTTGCAGCCTGTTACACCGCCATTGCATGCCTGAATTCGATACCAGGGACTGAGCAAATGGTTTTTCATGCACTAGAGACACATGGGAGCATCTGGCAGCAACATAGGGACATATGGATTGATCTTAGAGACTCAAAATTCATATATAAGGCCCTTGTGGTTCTTGTGTTCATTTGCACTCTTTCAAATTTCATTCAAGCTCATTCTCTGATGTCCCTTGGAGCTCTAAGAAGCTTTCCTCAGTTCAATATTCGTGCTAAGGACTATAGTAAGTGTTCTTAGCTTCCTAAGTTTAAGTTTTATTAGCCTAATGACCGAAAGTCAAAGTTATCGTAATTAAGCTTTGACTTTGTGATTAATCACAAACGGTCCAGCCATTAGTCGAATTTAAAGTGGCTATGAGTTGTTAATTTTGTAGGTAATAAACCCTTAAAAGGGCACCTACTGATTATCATTCTTACTTGGTCAATTGTCGGGTCAAATTTTTTAATAAAAAGTCAAACGGGTCAATTTTTACAAAGTAATTCAAAACTGATAATGTAGAGGTTATGGAACATGTTTTAACACTTAAATAACTTGGTAATTAATATAGGAACATGTCTAGGCATGTTCAACCCGACAATTCTGAGTTTGGGCTCGGTTCGGAACCGAAAGTCGCAAAAGTAGACTTTTGCTTTGACTTTCAGTTCTGACCCGATTTAGCTTAGTTTAGATATGCCTTAGGGTTCCTTTAGGACCATATTATATGCTAGTATAACCCTCTGAGGTTATACAAATTGATTCCATAGAAATCCTAGTTCATTGCATGTTTCCGTTAAATGCTTAAAAGTTGACCATTATGCCCTTATGATATTAAAACTAGATTTTTGAAAATGTGAGAGGACAAAAACCTTTATTACTGATATTTAAGTATGTCCTAAAAGTTTGACATCATATTTTGTTCAAAAATAGAAGTTATGCGCGATATCGTAAAATGAAAACTTTTTATTAATTAAACGGCATTTTTGGCATAAAACCTATTTAAACCTGAATTTTGACACCAAACTTGCCACCTACTGTTAAGATATAATATTTAGGAATTTTTGGAATTTTTTGTTAAATTTTAAACTGATCATAACATAGGGTTCTTGCATAGGCTCGGTAATTGACGATAATGCCTTTTTGCTAATAAAATGAGTTTTACACATCCTATAGATATCAAACCTTTTTCTACTGATTTTATACATCAAATAAATTTTTTTAAACAGTAGAGGCTGACCAAAATCTTAGATTTCCTTAATTAACCTGAATATCGTCAAATACCGACTTTTATGCGATTTAGGCGCATAGTATGGTTTAAAACCATATTTAGCACCTAAGACTTGTTACCTACTGATGTTATGAATAAAATTTTATACTTAAACAGTAAGTAAAAGTTTTGAACTCAGATTTCTAAATTTGACCCTTGTAGCATACGTGAAATGACCAAAATGCCCCTTCGGTGCATAGTTTGGTCATAAATGATAAATTTCACATATATATAATATCTTACTGATATAACTTATTAAAATAAATATTTTTACTGATTATTTTAGACCAGAACCTCAGATTGCTATTTAACCTCTTTTATAAACTTTAAAATGACCAAAATACCCTTACGGGGCTTAAATTGGTTTTAAACTCGTTTTTGGCATAATGGAAGATATCCTACTGATATCATAACATATTTTAAGCATATTGACTTGTGGAACCTGTAAACGACTCATTTGGTTACCCGTTATGCATATTCGCGTTTGGTACGGTTTATGTAACTAGTTTGCATAAATTAACCGAAACGGGTCAAACCTTATCATTTGTACTTCAAAATCCAGAATGTGTTTAGTTTACCCATATTATACAAGTCTTCATACTTGTCGGGACTAAATCACATTCTAATCCGGTCTTCGCTTAATCTTGCGTTTTGAACCGTAAACCTTTCTTTAAAACTAACCGGTCTAAGTTTGAACTTAAGTAAGACCCGTTAGGAACCTAATAGGTTATAAAAACCTTCGTTCTAGATTTAGGAGCCCAGTAAAAGCTATTTGAACTTGCTATGATGATATCAACTATGTCACGATACTCCCCACCGGGCCCACCGATAATACGTGGAATTATCGGGGTGTGACAGGTTGGTATCAGAGCCAACATTGAGTGAATTAAACACAAGCCTTTTGTGTTTAATCTCAATGACACAGTTTGCACATTCCTTGACTTCCGATTCTAGGCAAATGACTTAGGACTAATCCTGATCTTATTGTATTTCTTTTGTTGGTTTCTTTTGTTTGTTTTGACAGGAACAAGAAAATGCCGCCACGATTCAGAGGAAGAGGTGGAAGAGGCAAGGCGCCGATAACTGCTCCAAATGATCACGAAGCCAGGCCTTCTCACCGGCGAACTCCTTCAGCAACTTTCAGCTTAAGTCCCCATGAAGATTGGAGGACTTATCTAGAGCCGGCGATACATTCAGTATCCCTCAGTTCCTCACCATCATACCATGATTCTTTTGGGCTCCACTAGAACAACGTGTCTGACCACTCACACCACTCATTCATCCCGTTACAGCGATCGGGATCACACCGGGCTTTCCAGGACCCGACCCCGTACTTTTAAAGCAGGTTCAATCCTATGAACCAAATTCCAGAACCCGAGGGTCCAAACCCTTTGGGGCCAGATGACCACTATCCTGAGATGTAGGATATGGAGATGGATGAAGATCCGGATCCGGAGATGCCAACTAGGACACCGACGCATCCCATCGAGATTTTTGACGGATTATCTTTTCATGGTTCGCCATACCAGGGCCCAGACAGCTTTGCAGAAAGGTGGGCCACTTACCACTGGGAGTTCACTCCCCCTTTCAACTTACCTCAACAGCAGCAGCAGGATCCCTCTGAATATTCGCGTTTCCAAGCGGTCACGCCACCACCACCGCCGCCGCCAGAGCAGCAGCCGCCATCAGAACCACTGAGGCGAAGAAGATCAGGTGCATGAATGTCTGTGCGAGGGGGATTTCACTTCAGCACCCCCCAACACTCCAGTGGCAGTCACTACCCGCCACTGTATGAAGACCCGCAAATGGGTGGGCCTTCAAACCCAGTTTCAGAAGTCGACTCAGCTCCAGTCGCACCACCACCACCAATGGGTTATGATAACCCAATCCCTTCATACGCCGGTGCAGCGGCGTATAACCCGTTTGAGCAGCCAGCTTACCCGGGTTACAATTATTACAATGCCCCTGCCGTCGACCCGTACCTTGAGGCGGCCAACTACAATGCTCTCCACCCTCAGCTTCGTACCAATCTGGGTACCAAGCATACGGGTATCAATACCCACGACCTCCTCAACCTCCGCAGCAGCAGCCGCCACTGATCCAGCCACCGCAGCAGCAGGAAATCCTTCAACGATTGCACGAGGTGGAGCAACAGGTCCAGGAAGAGTGTAGAAGCCGTCGGGGTCTGCTTAAGGGTTTGGCGAATCTGATCAAGGGGAAGAAGAAGAAGAAGAAGAAGAAGAAGAGGGATTTTTGAAAATTCCTTATTTATTTGTATTGTAATTTTTATTTTCAATCAAGTCCATGTGTGGACATTTTTATTTATGTACTTGGTCCCTGCGTGGACTTGTCTTTTTATTTCTGTCCCTGCGAGGACAATGTTATTTGTTTAAAAGTCCCGTTTAGGGCAAAATATGTACTTCTCTTTATTTATTTATGGAATGTTCTAATTTAAAATTTTCATTTGTCATTATATGTATGAATATAATATATGAAATAAATCAAAATATCATTCCTTTTTGTAATTGATCTGCCAATAAATATTGAAAGAAAATCTTGAAGGTATAACCTAGTCTATATGTCATTTTAGACATTACCCAGATGGTAAAACCTTTTTAAGATTCAGATCCTGGTTAACATCTGAAAACATGTTAGCACTCCTGGAAAATGTGATTCGATAAAATCACACAAGTCATCCTTATATTGGATTCTTCCAAATCCTTTCCTCTATTTAATTAAAACATCCATTAGTGATGGAGTGCCTTCGGGCCATAATAATTGTCAAATAAGACAAAAGACAGTTGTAGTCTACGACTCCCTGTCAAGAAAAGGTAATGAACTATGTTCAAACCTTAAAGCCCCGATCTTACGAGATCAAGGCTTATGAGTTAAAAATGTCCTTGTGACTAGGCCTTTTGTGCCACTCTAATATCTTTAATTAGTTTTAACTAGGGATAAACTGTAATGAAAACCCTAAATGAATATGACTAACAAAATAACCAATATGGTTTATATTTACCATGGTTAGTGAATTGTCAAAATGACAATACCATAATAAGATTTCTGAATATAATATTGTCATCATTTTTATGTAGCAAACAAGCTACATGGCTGAATCAGAAGAAGCTAACAGTCACCCCAGGGAAATAAACGACACCACCAGGGTTAACGTGGCTGGTGCAGATCTTCAAGCATTAATAGACAATGCCGTTACTAGGGCTCTTAACAGACAATTCAAAGAATCTGGTGGTACTCGTAGCAGGACCCTATCTGTAGCTCATTCAAAGCCACCTTCCAAGACACATGTATCTCATAATGACAATTCTCATCACTCATTAAACCAAAGGAGTGTCCCGTCTAAGAATATTGTGCTCAATCAAGAACCACGTGTTAAGACATGTTCTTATAAGTATTTTGTCTCCTGCAAACCCAGGGATTTCACAGGGGAGAAAGGAGCCATTGATTGCATGACTTGGCTCGATGATATGGATACAGTGGTTGATATTAGTGGTTGTGTAGAACAGGACATTGTGAAGTTTGTTTCACAATCTTTTAAAGGCGAAGCTTTAGCTTGGTGGAGGTCCCTAATCCAAGCTACAGGAAAGATTCCATTGTATAATCTGACTTGGGATCAGTTTGTGGAATTGATCAAGGAAAATTTATGTCCTTAGCATGAGGTAGAAAGGATTGAAACTGACTTCTTGACCTTGGTCATGAAGAACTTGGATTGTCAGGCATACCTTATGAGTTTCAACACCATGTCTAGATTGGTTCCTTATTTGGTCACACCGGAACCGAAACGCATAGCTCGTTTTATCGAAGGTCTAGCTCCAGAGATTAAAGCAAGTGTGAAAGCATCCAGACCCACCACCTTTAGGTTAGTGGTTGATCTGTCGTTATCTCTTACTCTCGATGCGGTCAAGCAGAGATCGCTTAAGAACTCTGATGAAGGAAAGAGGAAACGTGAGGAGGAGAACTCACGCCATTCTGATAAGAAACATAAGAGAAACTCTGAGCATAAGAAGAGTTCGGGGTTTAAAAAGGATAACCAACAGTCGGGTGAGAAACCCAAATGCAAAACCTGCCAAAAACATCATTTCGGGAAATGTAGACTCGAGTCAAGATTGTAGACGCAGTCAAAGCCTATCACATGTGGGATATGCAAGTCCAAGGAGCATAAGACATTGGATTGCAAAAAGATGAAGGATGTAACCTGTTACGGTTGCAACGAGAAGGGGCACATTAAGACCAATTGCCCCAAGTTTGCAAAGAAGCCTGAAGAGGCTAAGAAGACCAATGCTCGGGTCTTTCAAATGAACGCTCAAGAGACCATTCAGAACGACAATGTGATAACAGGTACCTTTTTTATCAATGATGTTTATGCTAGAGTGTTGTTTGGTTCGGGTGCAGACAAGTCTTTTGTAGACAATAAATTTTGTAAGTTATTAAATCTGCCTGTTAAGACTCTAAGCAAAAGGTATGAAGTATAATTGGCTGATGGTACTATAGAGACTGCCTCAACAGTTCTAGATGGATGTTTTATATCCATTAGGAATCACTCTTTTCCGTTGTCCTTGCTTCCGTTAAAATTAGCAGGATTTGACATAGTAATAGGCATGGATTGGTTATCCCATAACCAAGACCAAATCGTTTGTGATAAGAAGCAAGTGATTATCAAGACTCCTTATGGTGAGCCACTAACAATACAAGGAGATACGCAGTATGGGTTACCTAAGCAAGTGTCCATGCTTAAGGCATCGAGGTGTATGAAGAAAGGTTGTGTCATTTATATGGCACAGGTAACCATTGATGAACCAAAGCCCAAGATTGAAGACATCCCCGTTATTTCTGAATATCCAGACGTTTTTCCTGAAGAACTACCTGGTTTACCCTAGATAGGTAAGTGGAGTTCAGAATCGATATTATTCCTGGAGCAGCACCAATTGCAAGAGCACCTTATCGGTTGGCACCAACTGAGATAAAAGAGTTAAGGACTCAGTTGGATGAATTGATGGCGAAGGGTTTTATTCGACCTAGCTCGTCCCCTTGGGGAGCACCGATTCTGTTTGTGAAAAAAGAAGGATGGCTCGATGCATCTATGCATCGATTATCGCGAGCTAAACAAGATTACAATCAAGAATAGATATCCATTGCCCAGGATCGATGATCTGTTCGATCAACTACAAGGGGCAAGTTATTTCTCCAAGATTGACTTAAGGTCAGGTTACCATCAACTGAAAGTCAGATATGAAGATGTGCATAAGACTGCATTCAGAACTCGTTATGGTCACTATGAGTTCTTAGTGATGCCTTTCGGGCTTTCTAATGCACCTGCAGTATTCATGGATCTCATGAATCGCGTTTGCAAGCCATACTTGGACAAGTTTGTCATTGTCTTCATTGATGACATTTTTATTTACTCAAGAGTCAAGCCGATCATGAAAGACATCTTCAGTGTATCCTTAAACTACTACAGCAAGAGAAGCTCTAAGCCAAATTTCCTAAATGTGATTTTTGGCTTCGTGAAGTCCAATTTCTTGGACATGTGGTGAGCGAGCGTGGTATCTAGGTGGATCCCGCTAAGATCAAAGCGATTATGCATTGGCAAGAGCCTAAGACTCCTACATAGATACGCAGCTTCTTGGGTCTAGCAGGATACTATCGACGTTTCATTGAGAATTTTTCAAGGATTGATGCACCCTTAACATCATTAACTCGCAAGAATGTCAAGTTTAACTGGGGTCCCAAGCAGCAAGAATCCTTCGATATTCTTAAACAGAAGTTAAGCAATGCACATGTGTTGACATTGCCATAAGGAATTGAAGAATTTGTGGTTTATTGCAACGCATCGCACACAGGTATGGGATGTGTGCTTATGCAGAAGGGCAAGATCATTGCATATGCTTCCCGATAATTAAAGGTGAACGAGAAGAATTACACCACCCACGATTTGGAGTTAGGTGCCGTTGTATTTGCACTAAAGCTTTGGAGGCATTACCTTTATGGGACAACGTGTGTGATCTATTCTGATCATAAGAGCCTTCAGCATCTGTTTAACCAGAAGGATCTTAACATGAGACAGCGACGATGGATGGAGACGCTGAATGATTATGACTGTGAAATCCTTTATCATCCAGGCAAAGCGAATGTAGTCGCTGATGCTTTGAGCAGAAAGGAAAGGGTTAAGCCTATTAGAATCAATGCCAAGAGCATTGAATTAAAGAACAGCTTGAATGAAAGGTTGTTAGCCGCTCAAAAGGAAGCTGGATTAGAAGCTAACTATCCGAATGAGAAGTTAGGGGTAACTGTTGAACAGTTATCGTATGGTAAGGATGGAATTCTTAGGATAAATGGACGAATCTGGGTTCCAATCTATGGAGGGCTTAGAGATGTGATTCTTCAAGAAGCTCATAGCTCCAAATATTAAGTTCATCCTGGCAGTGATAAGATGTACCAGGATTTAAAGGCAAATTATTGGTGGATAGGTTAGAAGAAATCTATAGCCACTTATGTGGCTAAATGTCTGACATGTGCACAAGTTAAAGCAAAGCATCAAAAGTAGTCAGGTTTGCTTCAACAGCCTGAACTTCCCACATGGAAATGGGAAATGGTAAGCATGGATTTTATCACTAAGTTACCAAAGACGAAGCACGGAAATGATACCATTTGGGTTATAGTCGATAGACTGACCAAGTCAGCCCACTTCTTGCTGATTAAAGAAACTCATAGCTCTGACAAGCTAGCTCAACTGTACGTAGATGAGATTGTATCTCTTCACGGAGTGCCAGTGTCTATTATCTCTAATAGGGATACAAGATACACATCGCATTTTTGGAAAAGCTTTCAACAATCATTAGGCACTCGTTTAAACTTCAGCACTGCATATCATTCTCAAACGGATGGGCAAACCGAGCGTACGATAAAAACACTCGAGGATATGCTCAGGGCTTGTTTCATTGATTTAGGAGGGAGTTGGGATGACCATCTTCCGTTGATTGAATTTTCATACAATAATAGCTATAATTTGAGTATTCAAGCAGCACCTTTCGAAGCTTTGTACGGAAGAAAGTGTAGAACGCCAGTTTGCTGGGCGGAAGTTGGAGATGTCCAACTATCGGGACCTGATATAGTCCTGGAGACTACAGATAAGATCGTGCAGATCCGTGATCGTCTCAAAGCTGCCGGTGATAGGCAGAAAAGCTACGCGGATAAAAGCAGTAAACCTCTGAAATTCGAGGTAGGTGATAAAGTGTTACTCAAGGTATCACCCTGGAAAGGGGTGATGCGTTTTGGCAAAAAGGGCAAGCTAAGTCCAAGATACATAGGACCATTCGAGATCATCGAATGTGTCGGAACTGTAGCTTAGAAGTTAAATCTACCAGAAGAACTTAATGGGATACATAATGTATTCCACATCTGCAACTTAAAGAAATGTCTAGCCGATGAGTCGCTAGCAATGTCGCATAAGGACATGCAGATAGATGAGAGCTTGAAGTTCGTTGAAAAACCTTTGTTGATCGAGGATCGACAGGTTAAGAAGCTTCAAAGAAAGCATGTGCCGATCGTGAAGGTAAAATGGGATGCCCGTAGAGGCCCAAAATACACGTGGGAGGTTGAATCCACAATGAAACAGAAGTACCCTCATTTATTTCAGTAAATCTCAAGGTCGAGATTTCTTTTAAGGGGGTGAGGATGTAACACCTCGTAAAATCATGACCAATATAATAAAGACACGTGTCATGGACTTAAACGTGTAATGGATTGATCTAGAGGGACTAAAATTGTCAAACAATGTAAATATGTTAGTAAAAGTATCCAAAGTGTCAATATGCCATTCTTGTGCCTCTGATTGACCTCATACGACGTTTGTATTCTTTAACGAATAATTTGTCGAACATAGAAAGTCGTTTGTGTTTAAATTAAGGATCTTACGAAACATAGGGGTTAGAAGCGTCAACATGTTAAATGTTACCTCTGAGTGACCTTTTATCAATCCCAAAACCATTGTAATAATTGTATATTTCACTCTCAAGAATAATTGAGAGTAATTTTGTGGAGTTTCGATGAAAACAAGACTTTTCGGGTGATCTTACAACTAACCGGGAGCTTAACGAAGTTAAAAAGTGACCCAAGGTCCTTAATAGTTAACTATGGGGGTCATAAGTGCAATAAATGGAGGTTAAATAAACTTAAAATGGACCAGGGACTGAAATTGAAAAGTTTGGAAACTTTTTACCGGATTATCCCATTGTCGCGGCCTGCGTAGACTTCCTATAAGTCTTACGCTGGCCCACGTAAAAGTGCCAGCGACAGAAAACAAGGACAGCTGCATGTTGCAGACTGTTACACCGCCATTGCATGCCTGAATTCGATACCAGGGACTGAGCAAATGGTTTTTCATGCACTAGGGACACATGGGAGCATCTGGTAGCAACATAGGGACATATGGATTGATCTTAGAGACTCAAAATTCATATATAAGGCCCTTGTGGTTCTTGTGTTCATTTGCACTCTTTCAAATTTCATTCAAGCTCATTCTCTGATGTCCCTTGGAGCTCTAAGAAGCTTTCCTCAGTTCAATATTCGTGCTAAGGACTATAGTAAGTGTTCTTAGCTTCCTAAGTTTAAGTTTTATTAGCCTAATGACCGAAAGTCAAAGTTATCGTAATTAAGCTTTGACTTTGTGATTAATCACAAACGGTCCAGCCATTATTCGAATTTAAAGTGTCTATGAGTTGGTAATTATGTAGATAATAAACCCTTAAAAGGGCAACTGCTGATTATCACTCTTACTTGGTCAATTGTCAGGTCAAACTTTTTAATAAAAAGTCAAACGGGTCAATTTTTACAAATTAATTCAAAAATGATAATGTAGAGGTTATGGAACATGTTTTTAGACTTAAATAACTTGGTAATTAATATAAGAACATGTCTAGGCATGTTCAACCCGACAATTCTGAGTTTGGGATCGGTTCGGAACCGAAAGTCGCAAAAGTAGACTTTTTCTTTGACTTTCAGTTCTGACCCGATTTATCTTAGTTTAGATATGCCTTAGGGTTCCTTTAGGACCATATTATATATTAGTATAACCCTCTGAGGTTATACAACTTGGTTCCATAGAAATCCTAGTTCATTGCATGTTTCCGTTAAATGCTTAAAAGTTGACCATTATGCCCTTTTGATATTAAAATGAGATTTTTGAAAATGTGAGAGTACAAAAACCTTTATTACTGATATTTAAGTATGTCCTAAAATTTTGACATCATATTTTGGTCTAAAATAGAAGTTATGCGCGATATCGTAAAATGAAAACTTTTTATTAATTAAACAGCATTTTTGGCATAAAACCTATTTAAACCCGAATTTTGACACCAAACATGCCACCTACTATTAAGATATAATATTTAGGAATTTTTGGAAATTTTTGTTAAATTTTAAACTGATCATAACATAGGGTTCTTGCATAGGCTCGGTAATTGACGATAATGTCCTTTTTGCTAAGAAAATGAGTTTTACACATCCTTTACATATCAAACCTTTTTCTACTGATTTTATACATCAAATAAATTATTTTAAACAGTAGAGGCTGACTAAAATCTCAGATTTCCTTAATTTACCCGAATATCGTCAAATATCGACTTTTATGCGATTTAGGCACATAGTATGGTTTAAAACCATATTTAGCACCTAAGACTTGTTACCTACTGATGTTATGAATAAAATTTTATACTTAAATAGTAAGTAAAAGTTTTGAACTCAGATTTCCAAATTTGACCCTTATAGCATACGTGAAATGACCAAAATGCCCTTCGGTGCATAGTTTGGTCATAAATGATAAATTTCACATATATATAATATGGATAAAGATAAAATACAAATAAACTTAACGTACTAAACGTACAAATTGAAAGAAAAGTCAAAAAAAGGTGGTGGCATTTTTGTAATTACCAATAACTATCAAAGTTAGTCTACAAATGTACCTGTAGAGTAATTTTGATCTTTTGTTGAGTAATTTTGTAAAATGGTCTTGTAGAGTAATTTTGTTCTTGTAGGGTAATTGTCAAAATTACCCTACAAGTGTATCAAAATTACTCTGCATCAAAATTACTTTTACAAGTGAATCAAAATTACTTTTACAAGTGAATCAAAATTACACTGTAAGTTTATCAAACAACATACAATTCAAAATTACTCTACAAATGATCCTGTAGAGTAATTTTGATCTTGTAAAGTAATTTTGTAAAATGATCCTGTAGAGTAATTTTGATCTTATGTAGAGTAATTTTGTTCTTGTAGGGTAATTATCAAAATTTCTCGACAAATCATAATGTAGAGTAATTTTGATCTTGTAGAGTAATTTTGTTAGCATTTAGTTATGGGGTTTAGCTTTGTGGTTTAGATTTTAGTTTGGGGGGGGTTAGGTTTTTTTAGGTTTTTTTGGGGTGGGGGTAGGTTTTTGGGGGTGGGGGTAGGTTTTTTTAGGTTTGGGGGGGTGGGGGGGTTAGTGTAATTTTGATAATTACCCTAGAAGACCCAAATTACTCTACACGAACATTTTACAAAATTACTCTACAAAAGATCAAAATTACTCTACAGTATCATTTGTAGAGTAATTTTGATAATTACCCTACAAGAACAAAATTACTCTACTAGACCATTTTACAAAATTACTCTACAAAACATCAAAATTACTCTACAGGTACATTTGTACATAATTACAAAAATGCCACCGCCTCCTTTTTTCTTTTCATGCAATTCGTATGTTTAGTACGTTTATTTTATTTGTACAGGAACTTAACTCTATATAATATCTTACTGATTATTTTAGACCAGAACCTCAGATTGCTATTTAACCTCTTTTATAAACTTTAAAATGACCAAAATACCCTTACGGGGCTTAAATTGGTGTTAAATTCGTTTTGGGCATAATGGAAGATATCCTACTGATATCATAACATATTTTAAGCATATTGACTTGTGGAACCTGTAAACGACTCATTTGGTTACCCGTTATGCATATTCGCGTTCGGTACGGTTTATGTAACTAGTTTGCATAAATTAACCGAAACGGGTCAAACCTTATCATTTTTACTTCAAAATCCAGAATGTGTTTAGTTTACCCATATTATACAAGTCTTCATACTTGTCGGGACTAAATCACATTCTAATCCGGTCTTCGCTTAATCTTGCATTTTGAACCGTAAACCTTTCATTAAAACTAACCGGTTTAAGTTTGAACTTAAGTAAGACCCGTTAGGAATCTAATAGGTTATAAAAACCTTCGTTCCAGATTTAGGAGCCCAGTAAAAGCTATTTGCACTTGCTGTTTGATATATGGATGAGGTTAAAACTATATTTTGCTCAGTTAAATACTTTTAACTTACTTTCCGTTATACGGGTTTGGGATACGGTATTATAATAATACCGCTTGGTCGGGTATGTAGTTATTTAAATCGGATTGTGATTAATACATTTACATAACCCGTTTTAATCTGTTTTGTTTGACGCAATGCCTTTGGGGGGTTAATGACCATGTCCCGGATATCCTCGGCTCATTTATTAGAAATGGCCACGGCTTAAGCACGGGGTGTAGGCATACACCTGACAGTTGCATATGTATAAACGGTATCTCACTCTCTTATGGGCTTATACTTGTGGCGTGTCTATTAATCTAATTCGGCTCTTCTAATCGGGCCCCGGATGGATGAAAAACATGTAAAACAGTATACAAGATTATTTTTAAGTAATTGTCCCAAGTTAAAAAAGATTTTATACCATGTGCATCGAAACTAATTTTATAAATGTTTTCAAAAGAGTCAGTTAATTGTATTTACCAGTGTAAACTGACGTATTTTCAAAAAGGTTAAGTGCAGGTACTAAGCGAAATGGGCTGGAACTCCTGAGTGATTAAATAAAGAGTCTTGCAAGCTTTTATCACTTTAAGTCTGTTGAACATTACTTCTTTTGTTTTGATCCGCATGTGGATCCACTGCAATCCGTTGTGTACTATTTTATGTTACTTTCGAATCGGTTTGTATAAATTACTTTAGACTTCTGTTGTGCATTTAAACTGTGATTATTGACTATGATGATATCAACTATGTCACGATACTCCCCACCGGGCCCACCGGTAATACGTGGAAATATCGGGGTGTGACACTCTAACCTCGGTCTCAGTTGTGTTCTCATGCAACGGGACAAGATTATCGCTTAAGCCTCTCGAAAGCTCAAGATCCACAAGAAGAACTATACAACCCACGATCTCGAGCTTGGTGTAGTTGTTTTTGCGTTGAAGATTTGGCGACACTACCTACGGTACCAAGTGTACGGTCTTCACCGACCACAAGAGCCTACAACACATCTTTAACCAGAAAGAGCTGAATATGCGCCAATGCCGATGGGTTGAACTCCTCAACGATTACGACTATGAGATTCGTTACCATCCAGGAAAAGTTAACGTCGTTTCCGATGCTCAGTCGACGAAGCTATTTGCATAGCATTCATAATACTCAAGCCCAGCACAATCTCGAAGCTCTTATCCGTGACGCCCAACATGCTTATTTTACCGAACGCACTTTGAAGAAAGAAAGGATCATAAATAATGGCGAACAACTGGTGAATAAATCGAATGGTATATTCCATTATTTAGACCGAATTTGGATTCCTAAGCGTACCAACTTACGACAAATTCTGCTGGATGAAGCCCACAAATCTCGATACTCTATTCATCCTGGTGCTGATAAAATGTACCAGGACATGCGCTACAAGTACTGGTGGCCGGGCATGAAAAAGGATATCGTTATCTATGTTTCGAAATGCCTGACTTGTTCGAAAGTCAAGGCTGAGCATCAACGCCCCTCTGGCTTACTCGTACATCCCGAGATCCCTATGTGGAAATGGGAGAGTATAGCTATGGACTTCATAACGAAACTCCCGCGCACGCCATCAGGTCACGACAGCATTTGGGTTATCGTTGACCATCTTACCAAATCCACTCACTTTCTACCGATACGGGAAGACTACAAGGTAGAACGATTAGCTCGGATCTATACCGACGAAGTTATATGTCGACACGGGACACCACGTGATATCATCTCTAACCGCAATGGTCGATTCACCTCGCGTCTTTGGGAAACGTTTCAATCTGCTCTCGGTACTACTCTCAATCTTAGTACTGCTTTCCATCCCCAGACCGACGGTCAGACTGAACGTACGATTCGTACCCTCGAAGACATGCTTCGCTCGTGTATTATAGATTTCGGTGGTAATTGGGATTCGCATTTACCTTTATTCGAATTCTCGTACAATAACAGTTATCACTCTAGCATCCAAATGGCACCATTTTAGGCATTATATGGAAGAAAATGTCGATCGCCTATTGTATGGCACGAGATCGGGGATGCGCAAATTACCGGTCCTGAGTTACTGCAAGAAACGACTGACAAAAACCTCCAAATTCGAGACAGTCTGCTAAAAGCTCGGAGTCGTCAGAAAAGTTACGCCGATAGACGCTGCAAGCCCCTTGAATCTGGCATTGACGATCACGTACTCCTAAAGGCTGCACCTTGGAAGGGGGTGATCAGATTTGGCAAGAAAGGAAAGCTCGCGCCTCGATATGTTGGACCCTTCAAAATTCTAGAAAGGATTGTCAAACTGGCCTACAGACTCGAACTACCGGAGGAACTTAGTAATGTCCACCCGTCTTTCCATGTTTCGAACCTCAAAAATAGTTTAGCCGACCAGGAATTACATGTCCCTCTTGAGGATCTACAAGTGGACAAAACATTACACTTCATGGAGAAGCCTGTTGAGATCATGGGCCGAGAAACCAAGGTACTCCGACGCTCACGCATTCCCATTGTGAAGGTTCGCTGGGAAGGCAAACGCGGCGCCGAGTACACCTGGGAACTCAAAAGTGACATGAAGGCGAAGTATCCGCAACTGTTTGTTACGCCTACTTCTGAAATTTCGGGACGAAATTTCCTAAAGTAGGTGAGGCTGTAACAACCCGCGTTTTGAAGTCTAAGTACAAGTCAAAGGAAGAAAAGATTGCTAATTGTGATCTGTCTCCTTGCTTAATCGTTGATTGTACTCTTTGACTGATAATCGATATTCTATTTTAATTTGCTTTAGTTGTATTATGTGGAGTACTTGTTAATAAATCGCTACTTAATCACAGTTTAATCGCTAATCGACTTATCGCTAATCGCTATCGCATCGCAACTCGAATTATAGGTTATGGATATTGTTTTACATGTGTGTGCTACTATGTGTTCCTTGTGCATGTTATGTTTATGTTAAGGTGATTAATCGCAATTGCAACTCTATTGCAACGCAATCTCATCGCAAACTCGAGATTTAAGGATTTTATTTATGGTATTTAGTAGTAAGGTTATTTGTGCAACTAATTGGTAATACTATCGCACCGTTTACTCGTAACGCATCACAACGCTCAATGCACAAAACAAAAACATGAAAACCAACTCGCGACAGCCCTTTGATCGAATGGTCATCTGTACGGATGACCATCCGATCGGATGGCCATCTGATCGGGTTGCCATCTGATCCGTTACACTGCACCACTCTCCTCTTTTGGACACGTATAAATACCCCTGTCACATCACAAACAGTGATGTGACAGCTCCCTATGCGACTCTTCAACTTCTCAGGCCTTTCTCCTTCAATTTCTCGCGATTCTTGTAAGTTTCTCCCTCAAATCTTGTACATCTATCATCTACACACACTTCTTCATCATTTTCACCTTTGAATCTTCACTTTTAACCATGGAATCTGCCCGATTTGAGGTGTTATAGGGTGATGTCATCATGGGGTTCTTATGAACTTCAATAATTGACCTCATTCCACCAAGAACAACTCAGATCTAAAGGATTTCAACATGATTTAACACTGTTTTCGCATAAATCTAAACATTTTCAAGCTTTGAAGGACTGAAAGATGGTTCACAACTTTTCTTTCAACTCTTTTTCACTCTTTAGCTCAAATCCGATAGAATCAGAACTCGTTCGGGCCTTCTACTCGCTCTATAGTGAAGGGTTGGACTGAGAATTGATTTCATCGGAAGAGACAACCGATTCCGGGTTGAACATCAACAACCGTCAAGGACAGTTAACTGGTCAGAATTGGGTGATTCCCGTCCGATCGGATAACTTGGACTTGAGGGATTTTTCCGTTGTTTAACATGTTGTCATAACGTCTCGATTATGTCACTTTGTTCTTGATGAATATATTGATGGCATGAAGGGATCAAACATTCGAGCAGACGTTGATCTTCAACATGTCACCAAACAAGTATATATCAAAACACAATACAGGATGCCACTAAAAATAAGCATCTTCTAAAGACGGGCATTATGTAGGAAAATAAGGATCTACATAAGGTATTCAAAATAGGTTCAAAACGCCAAAAAGGTTAAAGTAAAAGAGGCTGATGACAATGAAGATTTGGATGAGAAATTAGATTTGAGTTTTTAATTTTTTTTTTCATTTTCTATGGTTTGTTATCTAATTCTCTGTTGTTTATTATCTAATTCTCTACTAATAAAAAAATTGAGTATAAAACACCAAAAACTACAAACACCAAAACGCCTGATATTATGAAAAATGTGAGAACGGAAGCTAAAAAGGCACGTTGTTGATATATAAAACGGCAAAAAATGCCAAACAAAGTATTACTGGAAAAGCAACACTAATTGACAGATGAAACTGAATGAAATAGTAATTGCAAAAACAATGAAATGAAGAGACGGTAACATTATCGCCAAACATTTATTATAATAAAAGCCACTACATGGAAAACTGAATTTGTTTAGCTTTTCAAAACGCCATAATTGTCTGTCACATTATAGGTATGCATCCTACATGGCACAACAATTGATAGAAAACAATAAATATCAAGAAAATTACTGATGTTTTTTACATTATAGGCCTGCATGCTACATGGCACAACAATCAAAGCCATACTTAGTTAAAACGCCAAAATATTTACTATGCTCCTTAATCTAAAAAACAATAAAAACGCCGCGTATTTGTTAAACGCCAAAAAATGGAGAGATGATGTGAGACGCGTTTAAAAAAAGAAAATAAAATGACAAAAAAAGTCCCTCCGCCATTCTCTATGTCGTGTGACACGTGTTACGCCAGAATCCGTTCTCACCATTCTCACACTTTTGGACGATTTCTCCTGATCCCGTACATACATACATACATTTATATATATATATATATATATATATATATATAAGTGACCGCTAAAATGAGAACCACCTTGAGTTGTAAGAACCGTGAGAACTTTTTGATCCGTGGCGAGGTGGACCAAAAAAATTTTTCATAAACGTAGATGCGTGTATTATAAACACATTTGTAAAAAAAATTCAAAAAAAAATGTCGTGTGTGTAGTTTTGAGCACCACAAGTTTGTGTTTACGGGTACCGTAAATTTAACTAGAAAATTTACGGTACCCGTAAACACAAACTTGTGGTGCTCAAAACTACACAAACGACAGTTTTTTTTTTTTTTGAATTTTTTTTTTACAAATGTGATTATAATACACGCATCTACGTTTATGAAAAAAAATTGGTCCACCTCGCCCCGTACGGTATAGTTCTCACGGTTCTTACAACTCGAGGTGGTTCTCATTTTAGCGGTCCCCTATATATATATATATATAAGTGCGGTTAACATACAAGACGCCTTATCGTACTTCACGTACGCGACAGCGTCAACCATCAGATTAGGGAAAAATAACGCATGGAACCCTAGTTTTTGTGATAATCACGCATGGAGGTACAAAATCACGCATGGGAGCCTTATAATCACGCATGGGATACAAATCACTCATGTTATAGTTGATCAAAAAAAAATCACGCAAGTTATATATGCTGTCGCGTACGTTAATGTAGGATAAGCCTTTTTGTACATTATACTTTCTCTCTCTCTCTCTCTATATATATATATATATATATGTTGGCTACAAAGTCCATTTTTCCTACAAAGTGTAAAAAGTCATAAAACACCATAATAGCAACCATAAAACACACTCAAAACCCACAAATAACATAGTAGAGATAACTAAAACACCATATTTGTGGGTTTCGTGTTGCGTTTTGGATGATAAGACTTTTTGATTATCGAATGATTAACATTAGTGTGTTTTACACTGATTATCATGTTGTGTTTTATATTCATAGTTGTATGATGTTGTGTTTGAAGTTTTTAAGGACTGTTAGGGTTTGGATATTGTGTTTTAGTGAACTACACTATGTTATTGTGGGTTTTGAGTGTGTTTTATGGCTGAAATTGTGGTATTTTGTGACTTTGTACAGTTTGTAGGAAAAATTGACGTTGTAGTGGAAGCCCACCCTATATATAGGAGAATGATTCGTTAGGAACCACCCTTTATTGCGAGAACCGCAAGAACCATTGTGAACACAACCAAAAATAACTAAAAATAGCAACAAAAAAACACACAAATTTTTTTTTTATTTTTTATAAAAAAATCGCTGGATTTCATTACCAAAAAAAATTTTAAACGTTTTTTTAATTTTTTTTTTCTACTAAAAGTAGCGATTTTAATGTAAAAAATATTAAAAAAATTGTGTGTTTTTTAGATTTTTTAGGTTTTTTGGGGGTTTAGTTTTTAGCATTTCAGCTTGGGTGGGGGGTTAGGTTTTTGGGGGATTGGGGGTGGGTTAGGTACTTTTAGGTTTTTTGAGGGGTTTAGTTTTTAGCATTTAGCTAGGGGTGGGGGTTTAGGGTTTTTTTTTGGGGGGGGGGGGGGGGGGGGGGGTTGGTGGAGGTTAGGTTTTTTTAGGTATTTTTGGTTGTGTTCACATTGGTTCTCGCAGTTCTCGCAATAAAGGTGGTTCTCGCATGAATCTTACCCTATATATATATATATATATATATATGAGTGAGGATCCTGCGGAAAGTGTGTTTTTCCTAAAAAGTGTAGGAAGTGATCTGGGCCATCAGATGAGTGTGTTTAATGGTTGAGATCATTTTGGTGGCATTTTGGTAATATATGTGTCTTTAAAATAGGCTAATTTAATTGATTGGGGGTAAATGTGTCATTTAAGTTGTTTTAAATAAGGAAATAACTACCAATCATAAAACCACCTACAAAATGTCGCAATTTTTTTCTCTCTCTCTAATCCCTCACATTTGAAAACACCAAATCATACAAAAAATAACGATAAATCAGATCTAGACGTGTTCATAGTAGTGTGTTTTAGCAATAAAACACAGTGTGACGAACTAGTGACTGACTACTAAAACACAACATCAAGAATGCCAACTGATAAAACACAATGTGAACGAGTAACTGATAAAACACAACATCAAGAATGCCAAAATCATATCAATCAGTAACTGATAAAACACGTTGTGATGAAACAGTAACTGAAACAAGTAACTGATAAAACACATTGTGATGAAACCAGCAACTAACAATTAAAATACAACATCAAGAATACCAAAATCACATCAACTAACTGATAAAACACATTGTGATGAAACACTAGATAAAATACAAAAGAACATGCCATTCATGAATCATAACTGGTATAACACATTGTGATGAAACCGGTAATTGATAAAACACAACATCAAGAATGACAAGAATCATATCAACCAGTAACTGATAAAACACATTGTGACGAAACAGTAACTGAAACCAGTAATTGCTAAAACACATTGTGATGAAACCAGTAACTGATAAAACACAACATCAAGAATGTCAAAATCACATCAACCAGTAAATGATAGAACACATTGTGATGAAACAATAACTGAAACCAGTAACTGATAAAACACATTGTAATGAAACCAGTAACTGATAAAACACAACATAAAGAATGCCAAAAATCATATCAACCAGCAACTGATAAAACACATTGTGATGAAGCAGTAACTGAAACCAGTAACTGTTAAAACACATTGTGATGAACCAGTAACTGATAAAACACAACGTGAAGAAATTGTAAATGATTTGTGATGTGTGCAAAATGCAACATGTAAATTACATCAAATGAGGCATAAAACTAACCCTTTTTTAGTACTAATGTTGGAAAAAGTGTGTTTTTTGTCTTCCTTTTGTATTTTCAGGGTTAAAAGAGATTAAATGAACAAAAGAAGCAAAAATGCAACCAAATCCAGCAATAATACAAGAAAAGGAATAAACGTGGCATGCTCGACCCCTCGACAGCATCTCTCCAAGCAAAAAAAAAGAGAACCGAAGGCTGAACACACCCCGTGCTCACTGAGCACGGGGGCGTGCCCAAGTGTCTGCAGAAAAGACAAAGCTGTAGAAGCTTTTATCACCCACCACGGGGGCGTGCCCAGCGGACATGGGGCCGGGGTCAACGCAAAGATTCGCATAATCTAGGCAAATCTTGATAGTACAGATACGCTTCTGCACACGGGGTCGTGCCCAGCGGACACGGGGGCGTGGTCAACTAATGCAGACAAACTGCATTTATTGAAAAAAGAGAAGATGGGTGGACACGGGGCCGTGTCCGGGCTTCTGTGCAGGCTATAAATAGGGGTGCTTGGCTCACTTGCAAATCATCCCTTAGCAAACCACCTCTCTCACACTTCACCCACCCACCACCACCATCACAACCCACATCCACCACCATCATCCATCATAGAGTGTGTGAGTAGTCTCGGGATTCAAGATTAATCGTAAGAGTTCTTGACAATCAAAGGCCATGTTTACCTAAGTCTCTTACATCACTTGGTGAAGACAAATGTTTAGTGTAATACTTTTTATTTTTAATCTTTTCGCACTTTTTATTTGGTTGTGTATTAATGACTTTAATAACTAGTTTCGTGTTCCTTATCGTTTGTCCGTGGTGTCTTGGCATTATTTTACTGTCTATATAAAATAAAAGATTTTCATCATTCATATCTCCAGCGTCTATATGGAGATATGTTGGCTACCTAGTCGGGGGTTAAGGGAACGGTTTGGTAAGAGTCTTGCCTTGTTTAGTGTATAGATCCTGCAAGGACCTGGGTTAACTTTAGTAGGACCTCCTTCAATACCCACTGGTATTGGATGGCGGGGGTCCGAACTCCTTGATCCCCTCATATGTAAACTACTATTAAAACTTTAACCCGGCTACTTAGGATTGTATCCCTGCTGACTCAAACTACTTAGCCGAGGGTAACGTCGCCTTTAAAAGAGGGGTCTACCACAATATGCATTAATAACTTAATAAATTATCTTTCAATAATCCAACCCTTTATGATTGTATCCTTGCTAACTCAAACTACTGGGTTGAGGGTAACGTCACCTTCAAAAGAGGGGCCTACTACAATAACTAAGATAATCTCTTAAAAAGTGCAAAAGTGCGGAAATAATCAAAGGTTACACTAAACACGAGTCGGATCCAAGTGATTCATCTTGTCTATCTGTTTTTACTTTTATTTTTTATTTTTCAGCATTTTTAGTTAGTTTTATTTTTCTTGTTTAAAAACCTTTTTCTAAACTTTTGATTTGATTAGACGTTGATGAAAAACCGGTACTAAAAGCTCTTGTGTCCTTGGACGACCTCGGTATCTTACCAACACTATACTACGCTCACGATGGGTGCACTTGCCCATATGTGTGTTTAGTGTTAGTAAATATCGTGTTTTATAAATTTAAAAGTTGGCTAAAAGTGTTAAAGGGCCTAAAATATACATTAAAAACTATATAACACTCACACGCATCAAGTTTTTGGCGCCGTTGTCGGGGACACAAGGATTTTAAGAAAGTTAGGAATCAACGGGCCGTGCCTGGGCGGACACGGGGCCGTGCTCAGCATTGTTACTGACAGTTTTTATTTTCCGAGTTACAGGGAGTTGAGCATGGGGCCGTGTCGGTGTAGCATGGTGCCGTGTCGAGCTCCCCAGTAACAGGGATCCGGAAAACAACTACTGTATCTCCGACCACGAGCCATGTTGACCTGAGCACGGGGCCGTGGTGAACCTTCTGACCAACGTTCTTTTCTGTTTTTATTGCAGGACTTGGAACCCAGGCGCCACATCTGAACTTTCTACGTAGTGTATGAGCTCCAGTTCTAGTAGAGACATAAAAGAACCTCTAGACGAACCCGAACGCTTTCTAAGAAAAAGACTTAAAGCTAAAAACCAAGAGAAAGTTTCGGGGGACCCACTTCTAATGGCGGACCAACGTACCCTCATGGATTACCTACGACCCACCGTGGGTAATCTTGGCGCCGCTATCAATGCACCGAATGTCGAGGCCAACAACTTCGAACTTCGACCGCATTTGATACAAATGCTCCAAAACTCTGCAACCTTCACGAAGATCTCCATTTGCATATCACTAACTTCCTAGAAATATGTGATACGTTTCGGATCAACAGAGCATCAAACGACACCATCCGCCTCCGAATGTTTCCATTTTCACTAAAAGACCGAGCTAAGGCTTGGCTTAATACCCTCCCAGTTGGCTCGGTAAACACCTGGGATGAACTGGCCCAAAACTTTTTATATAAGTATTTCCCTCTTGCTAAAATGGCTAAATTAATACATACTCACAAGAGGACAGGGAATCCTTGTATGAAACTTGGGAAAGGTTCAAGGAGCTACTAAGAAAGTGTCCTCGTCATGGTCTTGCAGTATGGCAACAAGTATCCACTTTCTACAATGGGTTGTTGCCACACACAAGACAAACACTTGACTCTAGCTCCGGGGGACTTTTAAGTAATCGTCGCCCAAATGAAATTTACAATCAAATTGAGGAAATTGCTCAAACCAATTTTCAATGGCACACTCCCCGAGGCAACAAATCCATTGCCCCTGGCGCCCATAAGGTTGATGAAAGCACTTCCTTACAAGCCCAAATCGAGGCCCTCTCTTCAAAAATCAAAAAGTTAGAAATGGCAAAAACGATCTCGGTTATGGCTTGCGAGGGGTGTGGTGGGCCACATGAAAATTGGAGTTGTATGAAAGAAATGGATAATCAAACAGAATCGGTAAACTACATTGATAATAGACCTAGGCCGCCGGGTCCTCCAACGGGTACCTACAACCAAGGATGGCGTAATCACCCTAACCTTGGTTGGAGAGAACCCGGCAATAGTAGTAACCAACAAAATCTAAACCAACGAACAAGCTTTCAACAACCAAGAAACGAGTCACAAAACTCTCTCAACAACAAGGGAGACGAGAGAGGCTTGAAGATACCATATCTCGCCTCATCTCCGACACCGAAAAGAAAAACTTGGATCGATTCCAACAACTGGAATCAAACTTTCGAAATCAACAAGCTAGTATTCAAAACATTGAAAAACAAGTAAGCCAACTAGCTCAAAATTTCGCCGAGAGACCTCAAGGCGCGTTACCAAGCAATACCAAAACCAACCCGAAGGCGCAAGTGCATCTCATCACCTTGAGAAACCACACCGTGGGCCCCGAGGAGGGTCCGTTACCTCCAATTGAAAAGAGCCGATCTAACCTATCCCCATCTCCACAAGCACCCCAACAAGAGACGGCTCCTCCACCAAATCAAGAGCCCACCAAGAATCCTCCGGTACCATACCCCGGTCGATTAATCCGCCAAAAGACCGATGAGCAATTCTCAAAATTCGTGAATTTACTAAAACAATTGCATGTAAATATTCCATTTGTTGACGTCCTAACCCAAATGCCTAAATATTCAAAATTTATGAGGGACTTCCTCACTCACAAAAGGAAAATTGAATCATTGCAATTAGTTAACTTAAGTGAAGAATGCTCCGCTTTGCTACTCAACAAACTACCGCAAAAGAAGATCGATCCTGGAAGCTTCACCATCCCTTGTTCAATCGGGGAATCACCCATTCGTAATGCACTAGCCGACCTCGGGGCTAGTATTAACCTCATGCCTACATCAATGTTCGACCGACTCGGCCTAGGAAAAACAAGCCCTACAAAAATAAGCATACAACTCACCGACAGGTTAGTTAAATTCCCGCAAGGTGTTGCCAAAAATCTACTAGTCAAAGTTGGGGAGTTTGTCTTCCCAGCCGACTTTGTCATACTAGATATGGAGAAAGATACTGAAGTACCACTCATCTTGGGAAGACCATTCTTAGCCACGGCCCACATGGTGGCGGACATGAATGGCGGGACACTAACATTGAGGGTTGGGGACAAGGAAATGAAGTTTGAAGTTGGTAAAAGAGTAGAAGACGATGACCCGGTCAAGTATATGCAAGTCATAGACTCAAGTTTGGATTATGCTCTCTGACGGTGCAACATGGGATGCAAACATCCCACTTGGGTAACATATGACTGGCTTTGGGTCTAGCCAAGGACCCTTATAAACGTGGCACACCACGGAGGCAATCCGCGGAACTATCCTTAGTTTAGTTTAGATTAATGTTTTTTATGCTTTCTAGTTTAGCTTTAGTTTTCAGAAATAAAACACACTAGGGATGGTGAAGGATACAAAGAGAAACTTGCACCAATACCCCATGCACAAAAACAGAGCCTCCCGCAGATTTTTCTTCGTTACAGAAAGTTCAACACGGGCCGTGTCCAGCTAACACGGCCCCGTGCTGAACATTCTGCAGGAAATCGCCCAGTTCAGTTAACTGGACACGGGGCGGGGCGTGTTCACTGAACACGCCCCCGTGCCCAGGCTTCTGTTTCTTTTTTCTGATTTTTGTTACTGGCAACCTGAACACGTGGCCGTGCCCGGACACCACGGGCCGTGTCTAGATGCCCAGTAACATAAAAATTTGTTTTTAAACACACTTTTACACATTCAAGCAACCTAAAAACTTATTTTTGGGACACATTGAGGACAATGTGTAATTTAAGTGTGGGGGGGATGCTAAAACCTTGAATTTTGCAAGTCCTAATTACAAGCCTTACACAAAACTCTATTGGAACCGCTAAACACCCCAAATTTTTTTCAAAAATTTTTCATTTTTTTTACTTGTCTTGGTTTAATTTGGGAATTACAAGTTCTAAAAAGGTGATATTTTTACAAATTTACAACCGATAGCGTCATGATAAAAAGAACCAGCATAAGAAAATTATGAAACGGCATGACAAATCAAGTTAAAATTTGATTATATATACCTGATCACATAAAAACCTATTCCCACAAAAAGTGAGTTTTGAGCCTTTATTGAGCCTACAAATACACATCTTTAAACTAAATGCTCATTTTTCGTTTCTTGTGTGAATAGCCGATTGGTTCTTACGACTCTAGAACTTTCCATGACAATACATTCCCGGTCCTTAACAACTTAAACCCAAGTAAGTAAATGATGGAGGCATTAGGACTAACCCTTTTTTCAACATCATTATTTTTTTCTTTTTTTTTACCATCTACCCAAAATCCCCCTAGTTAACCCCTTTGAGCCTAAACATTTTCATTTCTTAACCCAAATCAAACACCCTTTTTACCCACCAAAACCCTTTTTCATTTTAAATCCTTTATTTTAGTAACAAAGCTTGGTTTTCTTGTGACTTTATAAAAAAAAAATGAAGTTAGCAATAAACAAACAAAGCTCATCAAAAGAAGGCTTGTTTGAATAAATGCTTCATTGAAATAAAAAATTATAAAAAGTCACAAAAACAAAATGTTTTGCGAAAACCGACGCTTTTTTACGCCTTTCGCCCTTTTCTACTAACCACTAACCCAACCACCTACCTTTAACCCAAGCCTAACCCTTACCCCAAAATTCCTCTTGATATTTACAAAAGTTTATAGTTAAAAAGGAGGAGGATTGATTGCTTGGCAAGCCTATGGTAGGAGTAAGTTCCATGCCGCTCTCGAGTGTTTCACAAAAATACATCTTCGGCCGAGTGTTGAGTGATCCCCCGTGAGGTATGTGAACTTGTATATAAATAGAATTTTAAAGAGGCATGTTATGCCCTAATAAGTAATTTATCTTATTTAATGTTTTAAATAAATCATGATGAATAGGATTGTAAATAAAATAAAAATAAAACCTAATAAAGAATCTTGGAATCCTGACACTCTATGACAAGCCCAAAACCTTCTCTTCTACCCATTCCATTTGGGTGTGTAAGCCACAAAATAAAGAGTTTTGCTTGGGGACAAGCAAAGATTCAAGTGTGGGGGTATTTGATGTGTGCAAAATGCAACATATAAATTACATCAAATGAGGCATAAAACTAACCTTTTTTTAGTACTAACGTTGGAAAAAGTGTGCTTTTATCTTCCTTTTGTATTTTCAGGGTTAAAAGAGCTTAAATGAGCAAAAGAAGCAAATATGCAGCCAAATCCAGCAATAATACAAGAAAAGGAATAAACGTGGCATGTCCGACCCCTCGACAGCATCTCCCCAAGCAAAAACAAGAGAACAGAAGGCTGAACACGCCCGGTGCTCACTGAGCACGGGGGCGTGCCCAAGTGTCTGCAGAAAAGACAAAGTTGTAGAAGCTTCTATCACCCACCACGGGGCGTGCCCAGCGGACACGGGGCCGTGGTCAATGCAAAGATTCGCAGAATCTAGGCAAATCTTGATAGTACAGATACGCTTCTGCACACTGGGTCGTGCCCAGTGGACACGGGGGCGTGGTCAACTAATGCAGACAAACTGCATTTAATGCAAAAAGAGAAGATGGGTGGACACGTGGCTGTGCCCAATGGACACGGGGCCATGTCCGGGCTTCTGTGCAGGCTATAAATAGGGGTGCTTGGCTCACTTGCAAATCATCCCTTGTCAAACCACCTCTCTCACACTTCACCCACCCACCACCACCACCATCACAACGCACATCCACCACCATCATCCATCATAGAGTGTGTGAGTAGTCTCGGGATCCAAGATTGATCGTAAGAGTTCTTGACAATCAAAGGCCATGTTTGCCTAAGTCTCTTACATCACTTGGTGAAGACAAATGTTTAGTGTAATACTTTTTATTTTTAATCTTTTCGCACTTTTTATTTGGTTATGTATTAATGACTTTAATAACTAGTTTCTTATGTTAAAGGTGAGTCTTCCTTATCGTTTGTCCGTGGTGTCTTGGCATTATTTTACTATTTATATAAAATAAAAGATTTTCACCATTCATATCTCCACGGTCTATATAGAGATATGTTGGCTACCTGGTCGAGGGTTAAGGGAATGGTTTGGTAAGAGTCTTGCCTTGTTCAGTGTATAGATCCTGCAAGGACCTGGGTCAACTTTAGTAGGACCTCCTTCAATACCCACTGGTATTGGATGGCGGGGATCCGAACTCCTTGATCCCCTCATATGTAAACTACTATTAAAACTTTAACCCGGCTACTTAGGATTGTATCCATGCTGACTCAAACTACTTAGCCGAGGGTAACGTCGCCTTCAAAAGAGGGGCCTACCACAATATGCATTAATAAATTAATTAATTATCTTTCAATAATCCAACCCTTTAGGATTGTATCATTGCTGACTCAAACTATTGGGTTGAGGCTAACGTCACCTTCAAAAGAGGGGCCAACTACAATAACTAAGATAATCTCTTAAAAAGTTCAAAAGTGTGGAAATAATCAAAGGTTACACTAAACACGAGTCGGATCCAAGTGATTCATCTTGTCTATCTGTTTTTACTTTTATTTTTTATTTTTCAGCATTTTTAGTTAGTTTTATTTTTCTTGTTTAAAAACATTTTTCTAAACTTTTGATTTGATTAGACGTTGAGGATAAACCGGTACTAAAAGCTCTTGTGTCCTTGGACGACCTCGGTATTTTACCAACACTATACTACGCTCACGATGGGTGCACTTGCCCATATGTGTGTTTAGTGTTAGTAAATATCGTGTTTATATATTTAAAACTTGGCTAAAAGTGTTAAAGGGCTTAAAATATACATTAAAAACTATATAACACTCACACGCATCAATTTAAACTTCGTAATTTAAAGTAACTGTCATTTTGAAATTGTAAAGATTTGAAATTGTCAAAAAGATATACGTTTTCATAAATATCTGGATAGTTAGTTTAGGATATATAATATTCCAAAATTAAATTAAGAGTAAACTGCCATTTTGGTCCCTGTGGTTTGGCCAGTTTTGCCACTTTAGTCCAAATCTCAAACTTATTACATCCAGGGCCCTGTGGTTTGCATTTTGTTGCCATTTTAGTCCAAAATCTAAAAAACCCCCCTTGTTGACTGTTGAGAGCAGCCTATTTTGTCCTTTAGTGCAGGGGTATTTTGGTCATTTATGTTTTATTTAAAGCAATTCAACAACAACAACAACAAAACCCAGAAAATCAAGAACATCTTCTTCAACAACAACAAAACCCAGAAAATCAAGAACATCTTCAAAGTTCATCATCAAAACCCAGAAAATCAAGAACATCTTCAAGAAAAAACGAGGCTCAGATCTGTATCTTCAAGAACATCATCAAACATCATCATCAAAACCCAGAAAATCCAGCAAATCAAGAACATCATCTTCAAGAAAATCAAAAACCGATTTGTAAAAAAAAACGAGGCTCAGATCTGTATCTTAAAGAACATCATCAAACATCATAATCAAATTACCATCGTGCCCTTTTGAATAAAAAAACTAAAAGTCACATGTCACGTCCCTATTGCTTCGTAGACTTTCTAGGAAACTTAGGCTTCTAGCCAATTCTCACTCATTTATATATATATATATATATATATATATATATATATATATATATAGGGGAAGGTTCAAATGAAAACCACTAGTTATTGTGAAAACTCGAAAACTAATTAAAAAAAACCAAAAAAACATACCAATTTTTTTTTTTTTTTGCAACCCAATTTTCGCAGCTTTTTCTATATAAAAAAAAAATTTCAAAAAAAAAAAAAAAAAATTTTTGTGTAGTGCACATGTGTAATACTACATATGTGTATGTGTACTACACATGTGTATTATTACACATATGTACTACAAAAAAAAAAATTTTTTTTTTTTTTTTTGAAAAAAAGTTTTTTTTTATATATAAAAACCAGCGATTTTTTATAAAAAAAATTGAAAAAAAAAATTTGTGTATTTTTTAGGATTTTTTTAGTTAGTTTTCGAGTTTTCACAATAAAAGTGGTTTTTATTTGAACCATCCCCTATATATATATATATATATATATAGGAGAATGATCCGTTAGGAACCACACTTTATTTCGGGAACCGCAAGAACAATGTGAACACAAAAATTAATGTTTTTTTAAGTCAAAATTGCTAATTTTCGTTACCAAAAAAAATTTAAAAAAAAGTATTTTTTTTTTTTTTTTTGCTACTAAAAGTAGCGATTTTGAGGTAAAAAAATATTTTTTTTGTTTTTTAGATTTTTTTAGGTTTTTTGGGGGTTTAGTTTTTAGCATTTTAGCTTGGGTGGGGGTTGGGGATTTACTTCTTTTTTTTTTGAGGGGGGGGGGTTAGGTTTTTTTGGTGTGTTCACATTGGTTCTCACAATAAAGGTGGTTTTAAAATAAATCTTACCCTATATATATATATATATAGAGAGAGAGAGAGAGGGGGGGAAGGTTCATTGGGGAACACTAAAAAAGTGGCGAACAGCGGGGAACCGACTCAAACGAACTCCGATTTGACTCATTCCAGTGGCGTTGGAACCGTCTCATCGAACCCTAACTAAGATCTCTTAACCGTAAATCCTAACTCCTAAACTCTAAACCCTAAAGCTAAAAAATAAGGCTAAAACCTAAGCTAAACCGAAAAATCTAAACTATAAACCCTAAAAGCTAACCCCTAAAGGCTAAACCTAAAGATAAACCCTAAAGCTAAACTTTAAACCCTAAAGCTAAACCCTAAACCCTAAAGCTAAACCCTAAAGCTAAACCCTAAAAGTCAAACCCTAATATATTTAGGGTTTATGGGTTATGATTTAGGGTTTAGGGTTAAGAGATCCTAGTTAGGGTTCGACGAGCCGGTTCCAATGCCGCTGGAATGAGTCCAATCGGAGTTCGTTTGAGTCGGTTCCCCACTTTTTTTGTGTTACCCAATGAACCACACACTATATATATATATATATATATAGGGGTCCGCTAAAATGAAAACCACCTACAGTTGTTAGAACCGCGAGAACAAGTTCCTAACCATTAGATCAAGAAGATGGATGGATGAGATTAAAGTAACTAAAATGAATATTGAATACATTTTGTCTTATTATGTCTTTAATATTGAATACTTTAGTAAATTACTCTTTTTTGTCTTTAATATTTTTTTTACTTTTTTTTATTATATTACTTTTTATTTTTTAAAAAGAATTTTTTTATTAAAAAGCATTTGTAAATTCAAATTTTTTTAACAAGACAATTTTTTTTGCACGCCGGGCTTTTTCAAACGTCGTTTTTTTAACGCACCGATTTTTACGCGTCGTTTTTTCAAGCGTCGTTTTTTAAGGCGTCGTTTTTCACACGTTCTTTTAACGCACCGTTTTTTACACGTTTTACGTTAAACTTTTTAAACATTTTACGTTTTAAGTTTTACGTTAAACAATTTACGTTTTACGTTTTCCGTAAAACTTTTTACGTTAACATTTTTACGTTTTACGTAAAACTTTTTACGTTTTTACGTTATACGTAAAACTTTTTACGTTTTTACGTTTTACGTAAAACTTTTTACGTTTTTACGTTTTACGTTAAAAAGTTTACGGTTTAACTTTTTTGTATAAAAACTTTTTTACACAAAAACGAACGCACCCAAAAATCACAAACTCGGGAGGTGTCTCAGATATATTATTATCATCATCGAATAGGGGGAAAATAAAAAACCAACAACATCAAAACAAATTGTATCTCGAAAAAAAAAAACGTGGTTTGGCTCAGATTATCCGATAATCAAAAAGGCTGCAAAGTGGGGTTGCAGGTTCAAAAACCTACCCTCCACCATCGTTGTTGCGCCATCGTCATCAAAATCTAGGTTTTTTTTTCCATCATCGCCACCCAAATCCAACCGTTCAAAACCCACATAGTTCACTTATCAAAAAATTACCGGAAAATCAAAAAATCAGCCGTAAATCAACCCCATCAGATCAAACCCCCCAACATCAAAAAACAAATCAACACAAATCAACCCCCCCCCCCCCAAACATACCAAAAAACCAAACAAAATCAAGAACATAAATCAACACCCACCATTTCTAGAGAGAGAAACCCACAAGAAATCAACACCAAACAAAATCTAGAATAGAAACCACCACCACCGCCTCTCGGGTCTCTCTATTTCATCATTCTCCCCGTCTCTCTTGCTGTCACCACAGTCACCGTCGGACATTGGTCACCGGTCAACCACAATCATAATCATCTTCAATATCACCATCTTCGCCATCTCGTATCATCAAAGACAACATACTACCACCGCCGCCAACTGTAAGCACCACCACTACAACCAACTCAAACTCTATAGATCTGAGACAATAGCAATAGAGTAATGAGAGGTTCACTAACCGAACCCTAAATCATCGGAGTCTGACCATAAACCTGAGCTTCCGATGTACATCTCCACCACTCTGTCACTAACAAAACACCACCGCCATCATCAGACGGCGAACAACACCACCACTAACCCAATATCACCATCACTCTGCAACTCCAATCTTGAACCTCAACCACCACCGAAGCACCGCTGCCGCCGTCGTCCACACACGCCGTCGCGTATGGTAGTCCCCGCCACCTCTCTTTTTTCCACCGTCACAGTCTCCCCGCTGCTGCTAACAAAGGCCTCAAGAAGAAGGTTACGAAAATTGTCACAAATTTCTCCATAGATCTGTTCCATCTGAGGGTTCATTTGCAAATCTGAATTGGCAAGAGATCTACACCAAACCCACTTCAACCCACCAACAAAATTCAATAAAGATGAAAGCTTTGTTCTGGGTTTGTCTAAAATCTAAAGTAAACTGAAGAAAAAGGGGGGATGTTTGATGAACAAGAATGAGATCTGTGATTTTGAATATGGATATGAAGAGAGAGATAGACCAGTGCTTTTAAAAGAGAGATGAGATATGAGAGATATATAAAAAGTCTGTGACTTTAAATGAAGAGAGAGAGATAGATTTGACATTTGGGGTAAATGACCAAAACACCCTTTAGGTTGGAATAATCTGATTGGTTGAGAGTGGTTCTCATGGTTCTTACAACTGGGGGTGGTTTTCATTTTAGCGGCTTCCTATATATATATATGTAAAACTTTATACTTTATATTAATAAATTTACAAGTTTAGGAACCATATGTAAACTAGTGACAGAAGGAGGGGGTTAAATGTCAAAATAACTAAACTTAATATAACCTAATCTCCACCCACGTTCATCATACGCCGCCTCTTACCCTAAATCCTGACTTTATATATATATATATATATATATAGGATCACGCTAAAATGAGAACCACCTCGAGTTGTAAAAACCGCGAGAACTTTTTGATCCGGGCCTTGGTGGACCAAAAATTTTTTTCAGAAACGTAGATGCATGTATAAAAACAACATTTGTAAAAAAAATTCAAAAAAAAAATGTCGTGGGTGTAGTTTTGAGCAACACAAGTTTGTGTTTACGGGACCCGTAAATTTTCCGACCAGATTTACGGGTCCTGTAAACACAAACTTGTGGCGCTCAAAACTACACACACGACATTTTTTTTTGAATTTTTTTTTACAAATGGTGTTTTTATACATGCATCTACGTCTATGAAAAAAAATTTTGGTCCACCACGCCCCCTACGATGTAGTTCTCACGGTTCTTACAACTCGAGGTGGTTCTCATTTTAGCATTCCCCTATATATATATATATAAGGTCAGGATTTAGAGAAAATGGTGGAAAGTGTGAGAACGATGAGAACGCTTATTGATCGTCCGATCAAAACAATCTATGGACTAAATTGGCGCGGTGGCATTTTTAGTAAATAACACCAATTTTATTACGTGGACGTGCTTCATTAAGGGTAAAAAAGTAAAAAACCATTTCTCACATAAAACGTCATTGAAAAATAAAACGTCAAATAAATACAAAACACCAATTTTATCACTGCGTAATTTTTCCTGTGTTTTTTATTTAAGCTCTCTGGCTACAAAAACACAAAAAATATGAAACGCCATTATATATAATGCCAAAGCTTACATCCAGATAAATGTTAATTACATTTTTTGTTATAAAAATAACATCCCGCCTAAACTACGCGCCATAAAAAATTCTATAAATAGAAACGTCTCACCACCCTTCCGTTTATCACACCAAAAAAACAACAAAAAAACACAGTGGTTGCTAGAAAAAATTACAACTCAATGTAAAACGCAAAAAATACAACGACGGCAAACATCTTTTCTTTGATCCTCAGTAGTGTTCTGCATGAAGCTTCATTGAATGATTTGTTACGTGAGTGTAGTAAGATTTTGTTGCATGAGAGGGACAAAATTGAAAAAAGAGGGACTGATAACACCCATATGTCATACTGTCATCTTTGTTCCTGAAGAAGGTTTGGATGATAAGAAGAGACCTATACAAGTGTAAATGCTACTTTGGCCTCGATGATTATAATGAAGACGACAGGCAGATAGCATCCACCCACACGGGGTCGATCTATGTCTCCAACATCCACAAAGACACTTCAACACATGAACAAAGAAAATAAACAACGCCAAACCCAAAACACCATTTATTTGTCACATTTCTTGTAGTTTCAAAAGAAAAAAGAGACTGATGACACTGAAGATTTAAAATCAAAAATTGTTTCCTTTGTTTTTTTTTAATTTTCTTTATCTATTGTTTGTTTTGTAATTTCAGTTAATAAACAACAAAAGAATATTAATGCTATAATGAAAAATATAATAAAACGCCAAAATTAGCAAATGCGTGTAAAACGCCATAATGCCATAAAAAACGCTCCCAAAAAACTACCAAACTATAATAAAATTAATTTGAACAACTAATATTATAAAAAAAAGTGTGAAACAATGTGCAAAGAATATAAAACAAAAAGAAGTCCAATAGTTATCTAACCACCATTGGAAAACAAAACGCCATAATTACAGTCGTCAAAGATTTGACGTGTTACACCATAAAAACAGTTGAGTCTGAAAAACAAAACACGGTAAACTGCAAAAAAACAGTAAAATGAAACGACGGAAAACATAATTACTAACATTTATTATATTTATTTATCTATCTTTTTCAAAACGCCATAATTACCTGTCATACGCGAGAAAAAAAAGTGAATATAAAAGAAGACCATGAAACCCAAGCTCAAACACTCCAAAAAATTTGACTAAAATGCCACATATTGTCCAAAACGCCAAAAAAATTAAAAATGGCTAAGGTTATTGCATGGAGGTTTGAAAATGTGACAACCGGTAATTTACGGCTCATAATTACGCGATTAACGCGATAATAAATAGTGTTTACAACGCTAATTAACTTAACCAGGCCCTTGGAGTGCCCAGGAACGTTTGTTCAGCTATACAGTACGCGTATGAAGATTCGCGAGGAATCTGCGGAACAACAAATGACAACGGACTGAAACCGTACAAAAAAAAAACTGACGACACCGACAAAAAAAATGGATGTTACACGAATAGTTCATGCGTATGGAGATTGGGTCACGATATCGGGTCTCGTAGGAATTACGGGTTACTTACACATGAGATGGGCTTGTGGGCCCTGGGACCAAGCCCAAAACCCACAAACATAAACCTGCACATAATATATTAGATTTTAAAGATCTATACAAAATCTGCCCAAATCTCCACAAGATCCCTAATATATTTTGTCTAATAAAAAAAAATGGAATATACAAAATCTCTTTAAAGGATCTTTATTCAGTGAATAAAACATATGACCTGAATCTTATTTAAATGCACAATAGACATAAGGAACCCTAAGTTCTATAAATAAGACCCATCCATCCTCTACATACACACTCAAACTTTACTCTCTTCTCTCTCGGTTTCATATACAACCACAGAAAAATCAACTCTCACAAAGAAAACCCAAATAAAACCCTCCCTCCTCTCCTTCTTGTCTGATTATTGGAGCCGAAATTCCGGCTGTATATCCGGCCAAGCACACGTACATACATACACCCCCCTCTCCTCGTTCAGCAAGACGAACCACCACCACTGTTTGGTGGTGGTGAGCGGCGGCGATGGGGCCAGACGGGAGAGAGATCGAGAGAGAGGCTGAGAGGCGAGAGAGAAAGGGAGGACCGACGGTCGAAGACTCGGACCGCCGGTCAGTTCTTTTGTCCGGAGGACAACATCAAAAGTCTGGCAGTGGAGTGCGGCGATGGTGGTATTCACGACATCAGGAGCGGCGAGGTTGCTGTTGGCAGCGGTGGTGGTGGTGACCGGTGGTTCCTGTCACGGACCGGTAGTCCTTGCTTTGATCCGTCGGGTTTCACGGTAAGACCCACCCCCAAGCTTATTTCTTGTTTCCTTTCTTTGGAGATTTGGAAGAGATGACAATGCTCACTGTTGTTGATAATGATGATGATTGGGTTCAAGATGTTTCAGTCACGGCTCGGTTCAGGTTCGGGCGTCTCGGTGCGGTTCAGTCAACAAGTCAGCAGGTTTCGGGTCAGATTTCGGGACTGGGTTGACTCGGTCAACCGAGTCAACTCAGTCAACAGATGGGTTCGGCTCAACAGTGGTTCAAGTCAGTTCGGGTCCGTTTTAAAGCGGGTCGGGTCAACTCACCGAGTCAACTCGGTCAAACCCGAGTCAACTCGGGTCAACACCAGTCAACAGGCGGTCAACAGAAGTCAACGCCAGTTCGGTAAAGCCTAATCAACGCGGAATTTCTAATTATATTTAATTATTGATTTTTATTTATACGCGAAAACGAGCTCGAACCGATAGTTAAAGTATACATTGATTTATCATTTCGTTCATATAAATTGATTATATTGGTTGAATTTGATTGATTAATTGTTGAATCTTGAAAAATAACGACAACTTGTGTTGTCGGGGCGTCCAAAAACAGAGGAACCTCTGCCCGTTTTTCGAGAAAAATTCGTAAACGCGACACGTATTATATTTCAAAAACGACGCTTAATGGAATTCGAGTCTATAATATTTCAAACCTTGATATTTCCAAACGCTTTTACAAATAGATATAATGTTATATTTATTTCAAACGTCGTTAACTTGTATCCTTTTACAAAATAAATATAGCTTATATATTTATTTCGAATATCAAACAACACGACCTTGTTTTATAAAATAAATATAGATATATATTTATTTCAAACACATGAATTCTTTTACAAAATAGATACAGTTTATCTATTCAACGACTCGATGAAGTTCTTATAAAATAAATATAATATTTATTATGAACGCCGAAACGGCATGTACATATATTTTGGCAAAAATATACAAGACGTAATATATATAATACAAATTATTATACGAATATTCCTACATACACAAACGACTTCTCGCGGCAGTTTAACCTAGTCATTTACATTAAGTTAACTATTTACCGTCAAATCGTTCGGTCAACGATTCGGTAGAGCTCGGTAGCACGTAGATTAGTTACCGCATTATTCGAAACTTATTAGATATTCCATGTTCGGAATATTGTAGAATGCACGCTAGCAAGTCAAGTCTTGGAAACGACGTCACGAAGTCGTAATTAGCTAGCTTTGCACAGGAATATTCAGGTGAGTTCATAACCCCACATTTTTACACTTTTATAAATGTTTTCGGGGTGGAAAGACATGCACTTTTTGCAAAGCATACAAGAATTATATATTTCTAAACCATGTTACAAAGAACACAAATGGTTTACGAAAAGCTTATGATTTATACCGGTTTTCCAAACAAGCGTATTTTTCTGAAAATACAAATACAAGAGTTTAAAAATACATGAGTTATGGTATGAAAATATAAAAATATAAGAAACGCACTTGGTGAGGACGAGAACCAAGTAGGATGCGTTATGAGAAATGATAACAAGAAACGCACTTGGTGAGGACGAGAACCAAGTAGGATGCGTTATGAGAATGATAACAAGAAACGCACTTGGTGAGAACGAGAACCAAGTAGGATGCGTTATGAGAAATAGTGTCACGAATAGGGTACAGAAGCACCATTAATCAACGTATACATTCAGACCGCAGAACAAAAGGTTAGATCTAACGGGTGCCTGGCAGCCACACTCCCGGTCGGGGCGAGAACCGAGGAGTGCTTTTGTGTCTCAGAATATACCAATTAAATGCCTTAGGTTTGGTGACTTCCTATGACGTGCCACATGTTAATGGCCTTGCAACCCATTAACAATCCTGATATTTACAGGAATACTTTAATTACATGAAATTCATACCATACTAAAACTTGATTAATACTTGAAGTACGTGGGGTACTCAAGAAAATTAGAATTATACTTGAAGTACGTGGGGTACTCAAGAAAATTAGAATTATACTTGAAGTACGTGGGGTACTCAAGAAGATTAGAATTATACATAAGTACTTGGTGTACACATGAATACTTGAATTATACATGAAAACTTGATTTATACATGACACAAACTATGTTTTCATACAAAGTTTCAAGTAACTCGATAAGAAAATGATTTTAAGTACATTTTCTCAACAAAACATCAAAAACCGGTTATTCAAAAAGATTTATTTCAAATCTTTTACAAACAAACTATGAACTCGCTCAACTTTATGTTGATTTTTCGCATGTTTCTTTCTCAGGTTGCTTTTCAAAGTTATGGCACGGTTGGAATAGGAGAACCATTGTGGAGTCGAGTACTTAGTGGCGTTCAATTACTAAAAGTCTTAGCTTAATTACTTCCGTTGTGCAATGAAGATACCAGTCCAGTCACGCCAACGCTCTGATATTTCGGGGTGTGACAGATTGGTATCAGAGCTATAGGTTACAGCGAATTAGGTTTCTATAGAGATACCTAGGCTCTAACCTCACTTTCCTCTGGGAACTTAGAATATTAAAACCTGAATACATACAGAACGCTTAGTACTCGAATATGGTCTCCAACCGTTGCCGAAAATCAAACAGTCGAAATTTTGATTTCAAACATACGCTATAGTGGTGTTTTACACACGGTACACAAAACAGTCGCATACAGTGCACAAAACTCTGAGAATTTAGGAAACATGCATTTAAGACCTTCGGAAACTCATGGTGAAGTTCATTAAAGGTCATCACGTAGGTACCACGTTTATTAACTCGGACAAACGCCATTTTTATGTCATCTATGCTATTTAGCCGAGCAGGTAACCTACGCAAAACGAAGCACGGGCGTGCAAAAGTACACGAGAACTCGATCAACGGAGGTTGAAGTATGTCACATACGACTATCAAGGCGATGCCTTAGAAAAGACGCGATGGCGCGATTCAACGACGACGCTAGATTCCTGTCAGCAGGAGAACTAACGATCAGGAAGCGGAAACTTGTCACGCGATCCTGCAAGCAACACGAGTCATGCTAAAAAGAAGACGTATGTCTCTGCATTTCCCCTATCGCAATAACAACGAATACGCTATGTTTGACATTCCATGGTAATGTCGCCTAACAACTGGTTATCACATGCAACCCCAGGTAAAGTCCTTAAATTTCTTTTATTGAAGTTTCGACTTTCACATTTACTGAGTAGATTTTTGTATCTCTACTCCTCCTAATGGCCAGTGGGTCACGATCATTTCTTTCAGTATAGCGAATATTCATTTGCTTCTTGAAAATTTATATGTTACGCATGCATTGTTTGATACGCATGTGGTTTTGTTTCGAATAAAGCGTTTCATTAAAATTCAAATATTATTTCGCTTGTGATTCAAATGACCCGCATTATTGAAATTGTTGGCTTCTTTGTTCTCAAGTCAACACGTTTTCTTAAAAATTCTTTTCTTTTTCAAGATACATGGCATTTCTTTGTGGCCATGCCGGAAGTTTTCTTGTCAATACATGTAATTATTGTCGGCTTGCGCCGAAAATCAAATTCAATTGTTTGAACTTGTTCATTACACATATTCAATTCAAGACACCATATGATGTATTGGAAACATCATATTCGAATTCGTTTTAACAAGCGTTTCATCGTTCTAAGTCGTGGTAGATTTGTTTGGTCTACGACTCCATTAAGTCGTTGTTAACTACGACACCTTGTGGTGTCAGTACAAACTTGTAGCTTGGGCTAATCATGATTGAGCTTTTTATGCAAAACACAGGTGATACTTGTTCGATCACCGCTATATTTGAATTGTTTCATTCATTACGACACCTTGTGGCGTCGGTAGAACTTGCAGCTTGGGCTGATCATGATCGAGCGTTTCATGCAAACTAGTACATTTGAGCTTGTTGAAATCTGAATTCATTTACTTGATGCAATCATTTCTAGAATTCATTTGCATATTGTGATACGTCCTTGAATTCACATCATTCGAATAAGTCTTGATTCGACTTCATGATCGTTTACTTTGGTACTATTCGTATTTTCTACACATAACGTAACTCTGAGGAGTTAACGTAGTCTAAATTTCGAGGACGAAATTTTATTAACAGGGGGAGAATGTGACAACCGGTAATTTACGGCTCATAATTACGCGATTAACGCGATAATAAATAGTGTTTACAACGCTAATTAACTTAACCAGGCCCTTGGAGTGCCCAGGAACGTTTGTTCAGCTATACAGTACGCGTATGAAGATTCGCGAGGAATCTGCGGAACAACAAATGACAACGGACTGAAACCGTACAAAAAAAAAACTGACGACACCGACAAAAAAAATGGATGTTACACGAATAGTTCATGCGTATGGAGATTGGGTCACGATATCGGGTCTCGTAGGAATTACGGGTTACTTACACATGAGATGGGCTTGTGGGCCCTGGGACCAAGCCCAAAACCCACAAACATAAACCTGCACATAATATATTAGATTTTAAAGATCTATACAAAATCTGCCCAAATCTCCACAAGATCCCTAATATATTTTGTCTAATAAAAAAAAATGGAATATACAAAATCTCTTTAAAGGATCTTTATTCAGTGAATAAAACATATGACCTGAATCTTATTTAAATGCACAATAGACATAAGGAACCCTAAGTTCTATAAATAAGACCCATCCATCCTCTACATACACACTCAAACTTTACTCTCTTCTCTCTCGGTTTCATATACAACCACAGAAAAATCAACTCTCACAAAGAAAACCCAAATAAAACCCTCCCTCCTCTCCTTCTTGTCTGATTATTGGAGCCAAAATTCCGGCTGTATATCCGGCCAAGCACACGTACATACATACACCCCCCTCTCCTCGTTCAGCAAGACGAACCACCACCACTGTTTGGTGGTGGTGAGCGGCGGCGATGGGGCCAGACGGGAGAGAGATCGAGAGAGAGGCTGAGAGGCGAGAGAGAAAGGGAGGACCGACGGTCGAAGACTCGGACCGCCGGTCAGTTCTTTTGTCCGGAGGACAACATCAAAAGTCTGGCAGTGGAGTGCGGCGATGGTGGTATTCACGACATCAGGAGCGGCGAGGTTGCTGTTGGCAGCGGTGGTGGTGGTGACCGGTGGTTCCTGTCACGGACCGGTAGTCCTTGCTTTGATCCGTCGGGTTTCACGGTAAGACCCACCCCCAAGCTTATTTCTTGTTTCCTTTCTTTGGAGATTTGGAAGAGATGACAATGCTCACTGTTGTTGATAATGATGATGATTGGGTTCAAGATGTTTCAGTCACGGCTCGGTTCAGGTTCGGGCGTCTCGGTGCGGTTCAGTCAACAAGTCAGCAGGTTTCGGGTCAGATTTCGGGACTGGGTTGACTCGGTCAACCGAGTCAACTCAGTCAACAGATGGGTTCGGCTCAACAGTGGTTCAAGTCAGTTCGGGTCCGTTTTAAAGCGGGTCGGGTCAACTCACCGAGTCAACTCGGTCAAACCCGAGTCAACTCGGGTCAACACCAGTCAACAGGCGGTCAACAGAAGTCAACGCCAGTTCGGTAAAGCCTAATCAACGCGGAATTTCTAATTATATTTAATTATTGATTTTTATTTATACGCGAAAACGAGCTCGAACCGATAGTTAAAGTATACATTGATTTATCATTTCGTTCATATAAATTGATTATATTGGTTGAATTTGATTGATTAATTGTTGAATCTTGAAAAATAACGACAACTTGTGTTGTCGGGGCGTCCAAAAACAGAGGAACCTCTGCCCGTTTTTCGAGAAAAATTCGTAAACGCGACACGTATTATATTTCAAAAACGACGCTTAATGGAATTCGAGTCTATAATATTTCAAACCTTGATATTTCCAAACGCTTTTACAAATAGATATAATGTTATATTTATTTCAAACGTCGTTAACTCGTATCCTTTTACAAAATAAATATAGCTTATATATTTATTTCGAATATCAAACAACACGACCTTGTTTTATAAAATAAATATAGATATATATTTATTTCAAACACATGAATTCTTTTACAAAATAGATACAGTTTATCTATTCAACGACCCGATGAAGTTCTTATAAAATAAATATAATATTTATTATGAACGCCGAAACGGCATGTACATATATTTTGGCAAAAATATACAAGACGTAATATATATAATACAAATTATTATACGAATATTCCTACATACACAAACGACTTCTCGCGGCAGTTTAACCTAGTCATTTACATTAAGTTAACTATTTACCGTTAAATCGTTCGGTCAACGATTCGGTAGAGCTCGGTAGCACGTAGATTAGTTACCGCATTATTCGAAACTTATTAGATATTCCATGTTCGGAATATTGTAGAATGCACGCTAGCAAGTCAAGTCTTGGAAACGACGTCACGAAGTCGTAATTAGCTAGCTTTGCACAGGAATATTCAGGTGAGTTCATAACCCCACATTTTTACACTTTTATAAATGTTTTCGGGGTGGAAAGACATGCACTTTTTGCAAAGCATACAAGAATTATATATTTCTAAACCATGTTACAAAGAACACAAATGGTTTACGAAAAGCTTATGATTTATACCGGTTTTCCAAACAAGCGTATTTTTCTGAAAATACAAATACAAGAGTTTAAAAATACATGAGTTATGGTATGAAAATATAAAAATATAAGAAACGCACTTGGTGAGGACGAGAACCAAGTAGGATGCGTTATGAGAAATGATAACAAGAAACGCACTTGGTGAGGACGAGAACCAAGTAGGATGCGTTATGAGAATGATAACAAGAAACGCACTTGGTGAGAACGAGAACCAAGTAGGATGCGTTATGAGAAATAGTGTCACGAATAGGGTACAGAAGCACCATTAATCAACGTATACATTCAGACCGCAGAACAAAAGGTTAGATCTAACGGGTGCCTGGCAGCCACACTCCCGGTCGGGGCGAGAACCGAGGAGTGCTTTTGTGTCTCAGAATATACCAATTAAATGCCTTAGGTTTGGTGACTTCCTATGACGTGCCACATGTTAATGGCCTTGCAACCCATTAACAATCCTGATATTTACAGGAATACTTTAATTACATGAAATTCATACCATACTAAAACTTGATTAATACTTGAAGTACGTGGGGTACTCAAGAAAATTAGAATTATACTTGAAGTACGTGGGGTACTCAAGAAAATTAGAATTATACTTGAAGTACGTGGGGTACTCAAGAAGATTAGAATTATACATAAGTACTTGGTGTACACATGAATACTTGAATTATACATGAAAACTTGATTTATACATGACACAAACTATGTTTTCATACAAAGTTTCAAGTAACTCGATAAGAAAATGATTTTAAGTACATTTTCTCAACAAAACATCAAAAACCGGTTATTCAAAAAGATTTATTTCAAATCTTTTACAAACAAACTATGAACTCGCTCAACTTTATGTTGATTTTTCGCATGTTTCTTTCTCAGGTTGCTTTTCAAAGTTATGGCACGGTTGGAATAGGAGAACCATTGTGGAGTCGAGTACTTAGTGGCGTTCAATTACTAAAAGTCTTAGCTTAATTACTTCCGCTGTGCAATGAAGATACCAGTCCAGTCACGCCAACGCTCTGATATTTCGGGGTGTGACAGAAAGGAAAGAGAAACGATTCATCATAAAGTTCTCTGATAGGAGAAGGGTAAAGGTAAGGACAATCAAAGCCATGCTTGGAATGAATGAAAAGGTTCAGAAGGATATCCTGGCCCTTAGGGTTCTAATAGACAACGATTGTGAAAGAACGAGAACTGTAATAAAAAGACTGAAGAGAAAATTCCCGGTAGAAGATGATGAAGATGATGATGATATTGAAGATACTCCTATACCAAAACTTAGCAGTTGGGTATTGCATGAGGAAGAAGGAACACTTAAAGTGACTTATAAAAAACAGGGTGCAATATTCAAGGCCAATGGAAGAAATGTTGAAGACAGGGTTACTATCTATCATTGAACAACTTTGTGATTTAACACCTTCAAACGATCCAAAATCCAAGGATGCATTGATATTCAAGAATAAGCTGCAGCAAAGAAGAGACGAGCTAATGGCGTTATACGGAAAAATGAAATTTGATGATGAAGAATCTGAAGAAAGTGATGAACAAAGCGACGGGTACATCTCTGATGTAATCCCACCTACGGAAGACTATTAGTTTATTTTGATTTTCGTGTTATTGTAGTTTTATAAAATATTAATCTATCGTAATCAATTATTAACAAAACGATACAAAACATCAAAAATGACATGGAAAAAGCCATAACGCCAAAAAATTAACTATGTGACACAAAAATAATTAATTCAACGAAAAGAAATCTGAGAAAAAACAGTAAAACGCCAAATAATTAACAATTCTACATAACGCCAAAATTATCTTGCACGCAAAAAAAAAATAAAGCAGCATGTCAAACGCGAAAATCATGAAAGGAGAAGAATACTAAAAAGACAAAAAAAAACCCTCGGACCCTGATCATGCCCCGCGCCACGTGTTCGGCCAGGATGCGTTCTCACATTTTTTGTCGTTTTCTCCTGATCCCGTTTCTATATATATATATATATATATAAGGTTAAGTTCATGAGTGAACAACTTCTTGAAAGTGAACTAAGTGAACTAATCTTGGCCCTTGATTATTTTTTAGATTAAAAGGGTAAGATTGACATTAACCAAGTATTTTTAATTAAAATTACTTAATTTTCTCCTCTCTTAACTCTCTCTCTCTCTCTCATTTTTAATTATTTCTCTATTATTTTAATTATTAATTATAAGAGATTGAATGACTAATGTTTTTTTTAAATTGTTATGTTCCTTTTAAAATTAAATATTAAATATAATTAAATTAGGATTTTTAACATATGTGTATACAGGTCAGTATATACAAGACTTATACACTTGTGTATTATTACATCTTGTTTCCACGGGTCAGTATAACCCAGATTTATACACTTGTGTATTATTCAAGTACATATGCGTATACGGGTCGGTATATAGCAGACGTATACACCTATGTATTATTCAAGTACATAGTGTATACATGTCGATATATACCAGACTTATACACTTGTGTATTACTAAATATTGTTTCCACTATACATCTTTTCATCAAACATTGATCTAATACATATATGTATAGAGAATGCAATTAAATATTTTTAATTGTGTTCTAGATGAAACAATATTTTGATAATGTTTGTATTTTTTTAAATTATCAAATATTAAGTTAGGTAATATGGTAGAGAAAAAAATATATAGAGAATGTATTTAAATATTCTTTTAATTTGAAAGAGAAATTAGGAGAGAGAAAAAATCAATTAATTAAATGAAGATAGAAATATACAATTATGAGGAAGAAGGAACACTTAAAGTGACTTATAAAAAACAGGGTGCAATATTCAAGGCCAATGGAAGAAATGTTGAAGACAGGGTTACTATCTATCATTGAACAACTTTGTGATTTAACACCTTCAAACGATCCAAAATCCAAGGATGCATTGATATTCAAGAATAAGCTGCAGCAAAGAAGAGACGAGCTAATGGCGTTATACGGAAAAATGAAATTTGATGATGAAGAATCTGAAGAAAGTGATGAACAAAGCGACGGGTACATCTCTGATGTAATCCCACCTACGGAAGACTATTAGTTTATTTTGATTTTCGTGTTATTGTAGTTTTATAAAATATTAATCTATCGTAATCAATTATTAACAAAACGATACAAAACATCAAAAATGACATGGAAAAAGCCCTAACGCCAAAAAATTAACTATGTGACACAAAAAGAATTAATTCAACGAAAAGAAATCTGAGAAAAAACAGTAAAACGCCAAATAATTAACAATTCTACATAACGCCAAAATTATCTTGCACGCAAAAAAAAAATAAAGCAGCATGTCAAACGCGAAAATCATGAAAGGAGAAGAATACTAAAAAGACAAAAAAAAACCCTCGGACCCTGATCATGCCCCGCGCCACGTGTTCGGCCAGGATGCGTTCTCACATTTTTTGTCGTTTTCTCCTGATCCCGTTTCTATATATATATATATATATATATAAGGTTAAGTTCATGAGTGAACAACTTCTTGAAAGTGAACTAAGTGAACTAATCTTGGCCCTTGATTATTTTTTAGATTAAAAGGGTAAGATTGACATTAACCAAGTATTTTTAATTAAAATTACTTAATTTTCTCCTCTCTTAACTCTCTCTCTCTCTCTCATTTTTAATTATTTCTCTATTATTTTAATTATTAATTATAAGAGATTGAATGACTAATGTTTTTTTTAAATTGTTATGTTCCTTTTAAAATTAAATATTAAATATAATTAAATTAGGATTTTTAACATATGTGTATACAGGTCAGTATATACAAGACTTATACACTTGTGTATTATTACATCTTGTTTCCACGGGTCAGTATAACCCAGATTTATACACTTGTGTATTATTCAAGTACATATGCGTATACGGGTCGGTATATAGCAGACGTATACACCTATGTATTATTCAAGTACATAGTGTATACATGTCGATATATACCAGACTTATACACTTGTGTATTACTAAATATTGTTTCCACTATACATCTTTTCATCAAACATTGATCTAATACATATATGTATAGAGAATGCAATTAAATATTTTTAATTGTGTTCTAGATGAAACAATATTTTGATAATGTTTGTATTTTTTTAAATTATCAAATATTAAGTTAGGTAATATGGTAGAGAAAAAAATATATAGAGAATGTATTTAAATATTCTTTTAATTTGAAAGAGAAATTAGGAGAGAGAAAAAATCAATTAATTAAATGAAGATAGAAATATACAATTATACCATGGTGTTTATTAAAATACATGTAAGTTACAAAAGATAATTACAATCTTGCCACTAAAAAAAATCTAGATCTACAAAATCAATGGTCAGGATAAGTTCATTTTCTTCACAAATAAATCATTGTTCGCTCATTAACCCTACCCTATATATATATATATATATAGGGAGCCGCTAAAATTGAAACCATCCCCAGTTGTAAGAACCGCAAGAACCTCTCTCAACCAATCAGAAAAAGGGGTAATTTAGTCTTTTACTCCAAATGTCTAATCTATGTCTATTTTAAGTCTTCACACTCTCTCACTATCACTTCAATTCAATTGCATACATTTCTCTCTCCTCTCTTAAAAAATACAGACCTTCAAAAACACAGAGTCCTTCAACCTAAACCATAACCCTCCCACCTTATCTGCAGCCGCACCCCCGTCCCCTTGTGCCCCCTCCTTCTCCGGCGACAAGACCAGTTTGTTCACCACCATCTGACCACCACCACCACCCGACTACCCCCTCTTTGTTTGATGTGGTGGGTTAGGGACGACGGTGTGTCGAAGGCGTTGGCGGCGGTGAAAGATGGGTGAAGGGGTGGGTGAGGGGGTGTCGAAACCGGTGACGACCGGAGATACTTACAGATCTTTTCTCACTTCATTTGTCGGAGACTCTTTGTCGATCTAAAAAAATGGGTTTTAACGGTATGTTTTTTGGATTTTGTGTCTCTGTTTTTCGGGTTTTGATCTTGTGTCTCTGAATTGTAAATTAGGCCCCCTCGGTTGTCGGCTACCCCCAAACACCACACCCTTTTGTCTATAAACCCGGTGGTGCCGGTGATGCCGTCGATGTCGGTGGTGCCGGCGACGTCGGTGGTGCCGATGGTGCGATCGATGTCGGTGGTGCCGGTGGTTGGGTGGTGGCTAGAGGTGCCGGTTTTGGGGGGGTGAAGGAAGAGGGTGTTTGTTTAGGGGTGGTGGCTACTGGTCGAACTTCTTGTGTTGTTTGGGTGGTGGCTACTGGTCGAACTTCTTGTGTTGTTTCTGTTGGATTGATTACCTGTACAGCTTGTTTGTTTGATTATGTTTGTTGGGTTTTTCTTTGATTTGTGTATTTCTATATGAAATGGGTGTGGGATGTTTTTATTAGAGATGCTTGATGGGTCTGTACAGCGGTGCCGATAGTGCCCGGTGGTGCCCCGTGGTGCCCGGTGGTGCCGGGGGAGCCCCGTTGTGCCGACTGAAACTTTTTTTGCCGACAATTGATATTGACGATCGTTCTTGGCAGTGATGATGCAAAAAAAAAAACGCATATTTTGATGACGATGGCACGGCAAGGATGGTAGAGGGTAGGTTTTTGAACGTGCAACCCCACTTTGCAGCCTCTGATTATCGGAAAATCTGAGCCAAACCCCGTTTTTTTTTTCGAGATACACATTGTTTTGATGTTGTTGGTTTTTTTAATTTTTTCCACCCAGTCGATGATGATAGCAATCTATCTGAGACACCTACCGAGTTTGCGATTTATGGGTGCGTTCGTTTTAACGTAAAACTTAAAATATAAAAAGTTTAAAAACTTTAACGTAAAAAGTTTAACGTAAAGCGTAAAACGTAAAAAGTTTATCTTAAAACGTAAAACGTAAAAAATTTAAAAAGTTTAACGTACAACGTAAAAACCTAAAACGTAAAACGTAAACTTTTTAACGTAAAACGTAAACTTTTTAACGTAAAACGTAAAACGTAAATTTTTTAACGTAAAACGTAAATTTTTTAACGTAAAACGTAAATTTTTTAAAGCAAAACGCAAACTTTTTAACATAAAACGTAAACTTTTTAATGTAAAACGTAAAACTTTTTTTATGTAAAAACCCGGTCGAAAAAACGGCGTGAAAAAAACGGCGCGTAAAAACCGGACGCTAAAACGGCACGTAAAAACGGGACGTAAAAAATGGGGCGTAAAAACGGCTTGTAAAAAAGTGACGTAAAAAACGGCGCGGCAAAAAACGGTGCGTAAAACCGGGCATAAAAAACGGCACTTAAAAACCCGGTTACAAAAACGGCGTGAAAAAACGGAGCGTAAAACGGGTCGTAAAAAATGCGCGTAAAAAACGGGTCGTAAAAAAACGCGCGTAAAATTTTTTTATCAAAAAATCTGATTTCAAAAATGTTGTTTAATAAAAAAATATGATTTTAGAAAAAAACAATTAATGTAATAGGACAAAATTGAAATAAAAAACAATAAACTTAATAAAACAAAATTACTTAAATACATTTTTAGATTAAAATATTAAAGACATAATAATAAGACAAAAAGAATTTAATATTACTTTTAACTACTTTTAATCTCATCCATCCATTTTTAAGATCTAATGGTCAGAAAGTGGTTCTCGCGGTTCTTACAACTGGAGGTAGTTTTCATTTTAGCGGTCCCATATATATATATATATATATATAGGATGAGGATCATTACAGAACACTACTTATTGCGAGAACAAAAAGAACAACTCTAAATCACTAGATTTTATGATTTAAAGTTCAATTTTTTTAAATTTTATATTTCCTACATTCGTATGTATATTATATATGCATGGAAAACCTTATATTTTTACATATACTTAGCCTACATAAATGTAGGTAATTTAACCTACACAGAATGCACATATGTGTAGTTATATAAAAAAATGAAATTTTTTCATATTTTGTTTTAAATTCTAGTGTGAGAAACAATAAATCTTTCATCTGTAATATCTTCCTTTACTTTTTAGGTTTTTAAGATTGAAAAAATAGGTGATTCATTTTGTCCTGTGTGTTCTCGCAATATTTAGTGTTCTGCATAGAACCTTCCCCTATATATATATATATATATATATATAGGATTAGGTTCAAACGTGAACAAAATCCCAAGAGTGAACTGCGTGAACTGATCTGGGCCCTTGATTTTTGTGATCTTGAGATTAAAGTGAGTCGCATGATGGTAATTATTTGGTTAGTTTTTTTCATTTAATTAAATACAAAAAGGGTATATGTGTAATTTCAATCTTAAATTGATTGCATAAATCTCTCACAAATCAAGTAATCAATTATCCTCTTAAATTGATTGCATAAATTTCTCACAAATCAAATCAAGGATTAGGAAAGATGTAACTTAATTCAATTATTAAAATAATTATTTTGTTTAAATGCGATGTACACATGTGTATTCTGATTTTGTCCTCTTTTTAATGCGATGTACACATGTGTATATCGTCTGTTTTTGTGATATCTCATAATTTTTTTTTGTATTGAATGTTGATGTACACATGTGAATTACTGTACACATATGTACGATGCTGAGTACACATGTGTATACCGTTGAAATATAAAGGTTACGTGGATCTTAAAAATCAAAATTTGAATTCTGGTGATGAAATCTGAAATAAAAATTAAAATTGAAGTCGGGTGATTTGTTGTTTGTTTTGATAAGTATCTTATTAATAAATAAACATAATGTGGATAATGAATTTAAATTAGGAAAGATGTAACTTAATTCAATTATTAAAATAATGATTTAAATCTAATTTTTTATATAATTACAATCCTACCCTTAACAACTAAAAAGGAAATCAAGGGTCCATATCTGTTCACGCAGTTCACTCTTGGGAGGTTGTTCACGCTGGAACCCTACCCTATATATATATATATATATATATATATATATATATATATATATATATATATATATGGGACCGCTAGAATGAGAACCACCTCATGAGAACCGCGAGAACCACACCATCCGGGGCGAGGTGGACCAAAATTTTTTTTTTACAACTAGATGTGTGTATTATAAACACATTCGTAAAAAAAAAAATTTAAAAAAATGCCGTGTGGGTAGTTTTTTACACCACAAGTTTGGTGTTTTTTTTTTTTGTTTTTTTTTCCAAACTTGTGGTGTAAAAAACTACCCACACGGCATTTTTTAAATTTTTTTTTTTACGAATGTGTTTATAATACACACATCTAGTTGTAAAAAAAAAATTTGGTCCACCTCGCCCCGGATGGTGTGGTTCTCGCGGTTCTCATAACTCGAGGTGGTTCTCATTCTAGCGGCACCCTATATATATATATATATATATATATATAGGGGAGGGCTATATAGAAAACCCTTAAGTTTTTAGAAAACTCAGTCAAATATAAGGTCAAAATCGGATCATAATGGGCAAAAATCGAATCAAGACAATAAAAAAGGAACGAGTCTTACCACGATTCAAACTAAAATCGGATTTGAACTCGTCTCCATTGTGCAAAATCGACCCACATTGAAGAACTTATCGATTAGATAAAGTGAAATTGGGCATAGAGTATGCGTTTTTTCGTTGTCTGATGAAAACGATGGAGATGGGGGTAAGAGGCGGCGTATGATGAACGTGGGTGGACATTAGGTTATATTAAGTTTAGTTATTTTGACATTTAACCACCTCCTTCTGTCACTAGTTTACATATAGTTCCAAAACTTGTAAATTTATTAATGTAAAGTATATATATATATATATATATATATATAGGATAATGCTAGGTAGAAAACCCTCCATTTTGAGAAAACCCTAGAAAACCCAACCTCCCGACATTTTTTTTTTGAAAAAAATAACACATGTAATATACATGTTTTAAAGTGTTTTGGGCCAAAAAAAAAAAACAAAAAAGTGCCGAAGGGATGTTTTTAAAAAAAATAAACAAATTTCAGCAAACTTCGGGTGACTAACATGTGTTAGGCACAAAAGGCAGAAACTTGCTGAAATTTGTTTTTTTTTTAAACATTCTTTCGGCGCTTTTTTGTTTTTTTTTTTTTTTTGGCCCAAAACTCTTAAAAACATGTATATTACATGTGTTATTTTTTTCAAAAAAAAAAATGTCGGGAGGTTGGGTTTTCTAGGGTTTTCTCAAAATGGAGGGTTTTCTACCTAGCATTATCCTATATATATATATATATATATATACACTTTACATTAATAAATTTACAAGTTTTGGAACTATATGTAAACTAGTGACAGAAGGAGGTGGTTAAATGTCAAAATAACTAAACTTAATATAACCTAATGTCCACCCACGTTCATCATACGCCGCCTCTTACCCCCATCTCCATCGTTTTCATCAGACAACGAAAAAACGCATACTCTATGCCCAATTTCACTTTATCTAATCGATAAGTTCTTCAATGTGGGTCGATTTTGCACAATGGAGACGAGTTCAAATCCGATTTTAGTTTGAATCGTGGTAAGACTCGTTCCTTTTTGATTGTCTTGATTCGATTTTTGCCCATTATGATCCGATTTTGACCTTATATTTGACTGACTATGTCCGATTTTTTGCGATTTTTGACCGATGTTGACGACTTTGACCGAGGTTGAAGAGTAATCTAATTATTATTTAACAAGTGATGACATGTTTAAGAGTAATCTATTGCAAGTTGGCTAATTTTGTAAACCAGGGGACGCTAGGCAGCGGGAATGAGGTGGCATTGGCTCGATTCGTTACGGTACCAACACTTGCTATAACAACTAAAAAGAAAAGAAAACCAAAATAAAAAAGCCGCGGTGTGCACAAAAAGATATAGGGGCGGATCCAGCCCATATTTGTGGGTTCCAAGGAACCCTTTGCGTTTGGAGAAAATGGGAAAAAATAATGAGAACTTTATAGAATTTAGAAAAAAATAGTGAAAATTAAAGAAAATTTACCAAAAGGAACCCATTGGAATAAAATCCTAGATCCACCACTGAAAAGATATAACGCATCGGCATCAATTCAATATGTTGTAGTACCGGCACTTGGTATAGTAACCGAAAGAAAAACTCAAAAACTAAGATTGTAATATGACACCCAAACAACATCAACAAATGTTCAAACAATGAAAAGATATAACGCATCGGCATCAATTCAATATGTTGTAGTACCGGCACTTGGTATAGTAACCGAAAGAAAAACTCAAAAACTAAGATTGTAATATGACACCCAAACAACATCTACAAACGTTCAAACAATGAAAACGGTATTTCAGGTTCACTACATGGTACTCCATTATTCATAGTTCATAGTTCATAGTTTAATTTAAAGGTGAACTAACCTTTGAATAATCTTTATAGATTCAATACATAATATAAAAAACTTAAATAAAGGTATATCGAGTATTCGAGTGGGACGTTTAGTTAGAAGAATAAAATATTTTTTTTTCTATTTTGGAACTGGTTTATGTAATTATTAATTATTTTTAGTAGTAGAAAATAATTTTTAAAACTTTTTATCATCGAAATAAGATCATACTGTAGAAAGAAAAATTTTATAGTCAATATTTTTATTATTTTCAGCAAACGAATAATTAGTATAAAAGAATTATTTAAGATTATTGTTGAAAAATACACTTCAACTAGATCTATCACCCACCGTAATGCGGCGGGGGCATAAAAAAGTGTCGTGTAACACCAATGTCACACCAACGTCAACGACAACCAATACTGAAGTTACGATGTCTTAATGCGAAGAAATTAGATTGCAACGTAAAACATGGAAAATAATAATTAAGTAGATGTTTGGCAATTTTTGAATGGTTAAGTGCTGAATCAGTAAGAGGTCTGAACCAGTAAGAGATCTAAACCATTAAGAGCGAGTATAATGTTTAACCGTTCAGAGGCAAATGTCTAACCAATTCAGATTATAGGTCTTAACCATTCAAACTCAGTATACTTAACCATTCATAGGCAAATATCTGAACCATTCAGACATCTGCTCGTGAAACAAACATCCTAAACCATTAAGTGCTGAATCAATAAGAGGTCTGGATCATTACGAGCCTCGTTAAGAGGTAAACAAACAATCCTAAGTCAATTTAGGACCACGCGCGTTGTAACGAATTTGTCAGACGGGAAAAAATAGACGACGCAAAAACGTTGAACCACACACGCACGTTGTGTCGTGTTAACTCACAAAATCTAAAACGAAACGTTAAAACGTTTAACCATACACACACGTTACGCCGTGTTAAGTCGCAAAATTTAAAACGAAACGTAAAACGAAAAATCTGTTAAATCTGAAAAGTTTGAGGGAACAAAGTTGAAAGTAAAAAAGTTGTGAGATTAAATTGCAATAGATGAAAACTGTGGGTTAAAAGTAAAATGTCAAATAGATTTAGGTTAAAAGTGTAAATCAATTTGTTTTTTTGAAAAACTCCCAAAGCTTTGAATAGAATACTTATATGCCTAAATATATTGCTAATTTATAGTTTGTTAATAATTAACAATTCAACAATTAACTTCGTTACTTAGTTATTTGTTTGTTACTCTGCTTCGTTACTTGTACTTAGTTATTTGTTTGTTACTCTGCATAAATTGTGGTTGCTGGGCTAATGGTCAGGATGGGCTCGAAGCTAAGCAGTGGAGTAGACCTAATCTAAGCAGTGGAGCGGGCCTGAGCTTCAAGTCCAAGATTAGAAGCGTTAGAACTTAGAAGGCCTGGTTTGTTTATTCGCTTTTAGGGTTCTGACTTCTGAATGCTAGTTAGGCTATGGGGTGTGGGGGGTATGGGTTGGGACATTATTAATCAAATGGTTCACCGCCCCTTCCTTGATTGATTGTGGTTCACATGGATTGAATCACGTTTACGGTAAACCGAGCGGACCTTTGCTCATGCTTGGCTCGTTTACAAACCGAACCGAGCGGAGCGGCTCATTTAAAACCGAGCCACAAATCAAGTGAGCATTTTCCAAGCAGTAAATATTTCGAGCGAGCGAAGTTCGAGCGGTTTGGACAACCGTGTCGCCCGATTTAAATTTGCCGAGAGAGATAGTGACAATTTAGGGTCTCAAGTTTTTATGTCTTAATAAACAAGCACATTTCATGGCATAATATTTTTATTATGAATAACAATGTTGTGGCCAACGAGGCGATGATCATATTGCACGAACAATGACGTTAAGAGCAAGAGACGATCGACTTAGGGTAATGACATGAAACATTGAGGCGATGAGCAGACTGACGTTCATCTATTTAGGGTTTAACTTTTAGATTTGATATTAATTTTTTTATTGGTGTGATCGGGTTGGTACATATAGATATAGTTCTAAATTTGTATATAGTTGTTGACCAAAATCTAATAGAGTAGTATATATAAAACTAGAGTAAATTTCACTTTTTGTCCTTTATGTATTACCTGAATTTTGAAAGGTGCCTTTTAAAAGTTTTAGTTTTAGTTTATATCCTTAAATCACATGTTTTATATCACTTTAAGTCCTTTACACCAAACTGAGTTAAATAATTCAGTTAAGTTTATTTAATGCAAGGGTATTATTGGTATTTCACCTTATATATTTTGTTTATAAAAATAAATCAAAACAATTAAAGGTGGGACCCACTTTACAAAGTTTCAAGGCTTCATCTTTCCCACACCCCATGTTTTCCGGTCATCTTCTCCGGCTCCGGTCTTCTTCTCTGGCGGGCTCTTCATTTCCGGCCCTATTGGCCTTCATTTGTAATTAATGAAAGTTTAGATTTCATTCAAATCTCTCTCAATTATAAAACCCACAAACAACCCTGTTGGCTTTCAATTGGTATCAGAGCGTAGGATTATCACCCACCGTTTCCAAATCACGAAGAACATATCAGTTCATGTTCATCCCATGTTTTGCGAATTGTAATAGAGGACACATAATTTGGAAACCATAATTGTTGTTAAGGAATTCTACCAGTTTAGAATTCATCGCCGAAACATACGAACAATCAAAGGTGGATCGTTTATATATAACCAGAATCGTTACAGAGGATCGAAGTCGAAGATTAGCGTTTTCCGGCGAACCAAAAAACGAACAATGAACATATAAAGTCAAGAATTAACGGTTAAAATAATCATCCCTTACCCTTATTGCATAATCGAATACATAAGAACTTTAATTCGGAATCAAAATCCTAAATTTCTGAATCTTTGTTTGTTCAAATCAAAACCTTTCCGGAAAAATGAATTAGAAACAAAAATTTTAATGCAATTCGAAACAACAACATCAGAAACTTTTGAGGAAGAGAGCATCAAATTATTTTAAGGAAAGTCAGAGTTGACTTATTTTAAGGAAAGTCAAGGTATAATATATTGTTGCCGGAAACGAAGAGCCCGTCGGAGAAGATGACCGGAGCCGGAGAAGATGACCAGAGCCGGAAATGAAAAGCCTTGAAACTTTGTAAAGTGGGTCTCACCTTTAATTGTTTTGATTTATTTTTAAAAACAAAATAAATAAGGTGAAATACCAATAATACATTTGCATTAAATAAACCTAACTGAGTAATTTAACTCAGTTTGATGTAAAGGACATAAAGTGATATAAAACATGTGTTTTTTGGACATAAACTGAAACTAAAACTTTTAAAGGGCATATTTCAAACTTCAGGTAATACATAAAGGACAAAAAGTGAAATTTACTCTATAAAACTATAAATTTAATTTAGAGTGAATTTCAAGGATTGTCCTTTATCTTTATACCTATTTTCAGGCGCTGTCCTTTATGTTTAAAATTGATGAGTTTTGTACTTTATCTTTTAAAATCTATCACGTTTTGTCCTTTTGGCATAACCTAGTTTGATTTTCAGTTAAATGTGGTCATATGCAGGTCATGTGAGGGTAGATCTGTCATTTAATACCTCATACCCAAAGTTATCATCTTCCCCAATTTCATTCTTCATGAACCCTAGTTTACAGACTTATTGAGATCTGACTTCCCACCCAAAACCCTAGTTATAAACTAACAATAACACTAAATTATTGCATAACAGTAAGCTTCGAAAAATTACAACTAGTTTCAATTCTGTTGGACTCATCAACAAAACCAAATCTCTGTATCTTCTGATCTCGAAAACGACACATTGACAATATCAACAACAATTAATCAAATAATCAATCAATTATATGCATTATGTATAAAGTATACACCCCCAAAAGCGTATAACTCATGGCAACTTTCAGTTCTACCTTCGTTGCATCAATCAGAAGTCTAAACACTGTCAGATCTACATCATTCACCAATCAATCAAACAATCAACGACGATTGAAACTGGTGGTAGCGATGGGAGGAACGGCAAGGTATAAGGGGACACATACGAGAGAGATGAAGCTGGCGGAGATGATAGAGAGAAAAGTGACGGAAGCGGAGGATTTGTGCGCCGGAGATGAAGGTTTCGATGAGTGTAAGGTGGCGTGGGATGAGGTGGAGGAAATAAGTCAGGCGAAAGCTCATCTGCGAGTGAAATTGGAGCGTGATGAAGACCCGATGGAAGAGTTTTGTGCTGGAGATCCGGAAACGGAGGAGTATATGGTGGTTTACGATGGCTGATCAGAGAAGTGTATGGTGGGAGTATATGGTGGTTTACGATGGCTGAAATTGGGGAAGATGATTATTTGGGTATTAAAAGAGATTAAAATGACAGATCTACCCTTACATGACCACATTTAACTGAAAAAGCAAACTGGGTTATGCCAAAAGGAGAAAACGTGATAAATTTTAAAAGATAAAGTACAAAACTCATCAATTTTAAACAAAAAGGACATCGCCTGAAAATGGGTATAAAGATAAAGGACAATCCTTGAAATTCACTCTTTAATTTATATTTAAGTATATATGTATGTGTGTATAAATATAGGTGTGTGTGTGTATATATGTGTAATTTATATTTTTGTATATACATATTTATATATGTGTGTGTATATGTATATATGCATATATACTAACTAAAAATAATAATTCGAGCCGAACCGAGCCGAGCGGACCTTTGCTCATACTTGGCTCGTTTACAAACCGAACCGAGTAGAGCGGCTCGTTTACAACCGAGCGTCAAATTGAACGAGCATTTTCCGAGCAATTTCTGAACGAGCGTAGAACGACCGACGAGCGCCGAGCGGTTTAAACGGCCCTACGTTTACCACAGCCCTCCTATTTGATGATTTTGAGACAAACTATATCTAAAAAAATTAGAATTTGTCGTTTTTTACGTGATTTAAGCGTGCTGGTTTTTTTTTGTAGTTGCTTAACGATCAAAAGGTAGACTAATGAAAAAAGTCCATAAAAGAAGCACGAAAAATGTATTATATTTGACATGACACATGAAACGTAAAATAACTCTAATTTATAAAGTCTAAAGAAAATGTAGGCCTACTTAAAACCTAAAGTGACTCTAATTGACCCGATTCATTTTCGAACAAAATTTATGTTAAAATGTAGGTCAACTGAAAACATCTACAAAAATAAGCACAAAATGTATTATATTGACATGACTTGTTTTCGATAAAAATCAAAATGAAACGTAAAACATCAATTTATACCTAACTTATACATAAAAATAAGCACGTAAAACTCGAGGGGGTATCAAAATGACATGTTACAAAGTTTTTAGAAATTTTAGAGCGTTTAAGTGTCAATATTAAAAGTTGGGGGGTGGAATTCACAAAAAAGACAAAAAAAAAAAAATCGAATTAAAGTTGAGGTGTGAAATTCACAAAAAGACCAAAAATCAAATTACTGTAGCTAACAATTTGATTTATTATATATATATAACTAGCTTTTTCCCATCCGCACGTTGCGAACCTGATGATTGATAACGATTTATTTTTCAGTTAGAGATTCTCAGCACAATAACATAAACTATCTATAAAACCCATAACTAATTTAGTGCCACCACCGCTTCCCACCGTTAACTGTCCCCTGGCAACTCACACCCTCAAATAAATTCTACTTTCAAGACTCTTTAGCATTCGCTTCACTTCCTTCGAACAAACAACCACCCAAAGGTTGCTTTTTGACATATAGTATAACGTGTTGTAGTGGGTCGGTTTAAGGGTAGATAAAAAAACACGTAAAGGTATATTTTTTACATGAGTGCCAGATGGTTTAAAAAACCAAATACTATCCAAACACCTGGCCAATTTAAAAATAACATTATGTAAATAAATGTCGAAACGTAAATAAAAATAGCTCATGTGCACTGTTAATATCATTTGAAACTATATACAAAAAGATGAAACATGTAAAAACTTAAGATGTCGCAACAGAAAATTCATTTAAAATTTAAAGCGATAACTTTATTAAAGTTCGGGGATTGTAGTGTAAAACGGTTTAAGAAGGATAAAAATAACTTTATTAGAGTTCAAGGGACGTTCGATAAATTTAATAAAATTCAGTGAATAATAATGTAAATTGGTATTAAAAAAACTAACAAAAGCGAGGTAGTAAAAACGTAAGAACCAAAACTTTTGTGGTAAAAAGATAGAAATAAGGTATCTTGGCTAATTATGTAATGTAGCACCAATCTGTATTTTAATACCTATAATAATGTGGTTAAAGTAGAAAAAGAAAAACTTTTAAAGACCAAACCTAAGAGCAAATAACCTTACTGTAGCTATGTGGCTAAAACATTGGATAACCAAACTAAAAAGTAAATAACTTTATTGTAGCTAATGTGATGTAATTTAATATATATTATAATATAATATAATATAATATAATATAATATAATATAATAATAAAGGGTTAGTAATTTGGGTCATGATCACATCTTTAGGGTAGTGGTTTTAGATGACGGATTAGAGGTGGATGACATGACTTCTATCCGGAGGGCCATGGTAGTCGAAACTACACCCTTTAGCCGGTATTCATTATTATAAATCAAGAAATAACCAAATTTATATGTAATTAATATATGTGGTTTAGGAAGGTGAAATATGTAATTAAATTTAGAGATTGGGGAAGTATGTAATAAAAATTTAGAGATTGGGGAAATATGTAATAAGGCTTCTTTAGAAAGAGGAAATATGTAATTAAATTTATGAGTTGGGGAAATATGTAATAAAGTTGCTTAGGAGGGGGAAATATGTAAAAATCCCTTAATATAATACGCATAGAAATTATGTTTTATTATTTTTTAAGTCAAACAAGGCCCGAGTTGACCTGCTAGATACGATTTTGGCCGAGGTTGACCGTGTTTGACCGATTTCGAGTAATTAGGCGGAGTCAAAGAAAGTCGCCACGGCAGCCTACCTTGTAGCGACTACTCGGAGAGTACTCGGTCTTGAAAACCTTGTTTTACAACCATGGGTATGACTTAACACCATACCCGCTCGTACTAGGGAAAACATTTTAAACGAATGATATACCTGATATCATACTCATGTAGCCATTCAATTACCCATCCTAAACATTTTGGATTTTCACGTTGTGTGACGTGTTAGGCAGTGAATATGTAAAAATTTGTGTACGCTTGTTGCTCATACAAGCTGATGTTTTAAATCACAAATATTAATATACTATATTTCTATAATTTCCATCCATGAAAACAAGATTCAAGTGAACCTTGATCAGACGATCTTTACAGTCTGGATATAAATATATGAAATAAAAAACTAAACATGTGGAACAAAATGTTTTATTATTTGGAATTTTAAGGTAAGCAATAGTGAAACAAAACCAAACAAAAAAAAAATAATGTTTTCTTAGAAAAAGAGTATGAATAAAACTAAAAATTGGAAAGAATAAACGAGAAAAAGTAACGAAGACAGGCATAAAGATCCAAGAAGTACGCAAAGAATCACGCTTGCAACTCTGATCATTATTCTCTCCTAATTAATTATTTTGAGAACAAAAACAATATCACTAAACCACTAAATTTTAGGATTTAAAATTTTTATGTTTCTTACGTTTATATGTATTATATATACATAAAAAACATATATTTTACCTACACACAATCTATATACATGTAAGTAATTTTACCTATAGATAACCTACATATATGTAGGTTATATAATAACTGGAAAATTGTCATTTTTTGTTTTGTATTCTGTATGTTGTGAAAAACAATAAATCTTACATTTGTAGATTGAAAAATCGGTGATTCATTTTGTTCTCCATATTTTCATAATATTTAGTGTTCTTCATAGAACTTTCTCATATTTTATAATAGGATAACTTTACCCTTATACTCATAAATGATTCTTTATATGTAAATGGGCCTATGTAAAGAAAAAACTTTTTATTTAACCACGATAATACTGTGCGAATCCTGTCGGTACCACAGCCTTCGGGTATCCAAAAAAGATTTGATAATATGGTTGTTGGTTCCGAAGATTAGGGGTGTGCATGGGTCGACTTTGGCTCAAAACGATAACGATAACAGATAGGTTATGGCAGTTTTGGTTAATCAGTTTCGAAGGTTATAACAGGTTGGTTATGGATGGTTAACCATGGATTAAGATCTAGCTAAAAATAGGTCAGTTCTTTTAACTTGTAATGAATTGTTATTACATATGTAACTTTTTAACGAAATCACTTAGACGCTACCAAACAACCTCTAATTTCGAAGTGTCCATAAAAAAAAAAAAAAAAAAAAAAAAGTCGTGCAATTAAACAAGGAGGCCAACAATTAGCGAATTAGATCAATTAAAGGGGGCATCAATTCAGCGGATAGGGTGGGTATACTTTTAATTATTGAGGAATACCAAAGACAAACTCATGAGATGAACCTAATCGATTGAATTTTGAAACATAGATCAAACAAGAAGGTATGTTTCTGATTTTTGATTTCTGAATTTGAATTGAGGATATATCGAGCCGGGAGTCTCACTGGAAGCAGCCTCTCTACTCCTACGGGATAGAGGTAAGGTTGTCCACATCTTACCCTCCTTAAACTCTACCTTAGCTTTGCTATTGGTGAGATTTACTTAGTATGATGATGATGTTGATGAATTGAGGATATCTCGGATATGTTTGATACTTTGATTAGAAATATGAAAACAATTGACTACTTGGATTTAAAAGTTAAATCCAGTTCAACTATCATCGAGAGGTTTGATACCCATAGTTGACTAGTAATTGTCTTTAAACTGTTAAAAGTTTAGTCCGGTCCAACTATTATTGAGACGTTTGCCTATAAATTTGAAAAACAGTTGAAATACTTGTTAAAAGTTTATTCTTTTACAAGTTTTAACTCAATGGTTCAAGGGTTTCAATCATTCAAGTTATCAAGTGTTAACAAATGGACAGGTTTGTGTTGACTGGTATAGAGACGAAACTTTGTAATAGCGTTTGAATTGTATTGAGAAAAACTTAATTTAGGGAGAAGGGTGGTTATATAGAGCACCACGTTACACATTTAGCCCCTATACTATGACGCTTTTCGACACTCCCTCTCAAGTTGAGTAGTGAGATCACCAATACTTAACTTGCTCAAACAGCTACTTAAGGCGTTTCCGTTGACAGCTTTTGTGAGAAAGTTGATCTTTTGACGAAACATATGGGAGTTCTATGATTCTTTCTTCCAATTTCTCTTTGATGAAATGTTGATCTACCTCCACATGTTTTGTTCGATCATGTTGAACTGGGTTTTCTGAAATTTGTATCGCAGCTGTATTGTCACACATAACGTTGGGAGCCTTTTGGGAAAAACCAATGTCTTCTAGCAGCTTCCTGATCCAAAGAACTTCGCTTAACCATCGAGCTATACCTCTAAATTCCGCTTCTACACTCGACAGAGCGACCACCATCTGTTTCTTACTTCTCCAGGTAATGAGGTTTCAACCAACCAATGAGAAGTATCCCGATGTTGACCTTTGGTTTCCCTTATCTCCTGCCCAGTCTGCGTCAACGTAGAGCTCAACATTTAAATGTCCATTTGTTTTAAACAACACTACATGGCCCGCGGTTCCCTTGAGATATCCAAAAATTCTCTGAGCAGCTTCCATGTGGATAACTTATTATAACAACCCTCCTAAAAACCCCTTAAACACGACCCTAAACGTTCCTAATATACCCCGTATATGAAAAACGGACCCTAGTAACCTTTATATTAATAAAAAAACAAGTTTTTAAAGCCTATCGTGGCCCGCGACAGACGAAGGGAATACATGTGCGGGGCGCGATGGAGTGTAACTTGTCCGGCACACAATTGCGCCACGTGCCCACACGTGGCAAGGCTATACTCGTTGATTCACCAAGCCTAGCCCTAGCTATGGCGGCTGGCGGCCCGCGACGGGCAGGCCTTGGGGCGTCGCGGGGTGCGACGGAGTGCCTGATCAGCCCTATAAATGGAGTCGAGAGCTCAGTTGTTCAAATGTTCAGAATTTTCTTTTCTCTCAAATCTCTAGTTGTCACACCCCAACCGATGGCGGAACATCGGGGCATGGCACTGAGCGAAACAGATTGTCCAGAAGTTTCCATAACAACTATATTTACCAAGTATTTAAAGCAACACGTCCTATACCATGTCATAAATGATAATATAATTATTACAGAAAAGATCTAGTCAAATTGTTCTGTTCCGACAACTCAGATTTTTATTACAGACAATTGTTTGTTGTTGACCTAGGACTTTCCTAGCCTCGATTTCACAACAAAGTAAGCAAATAAGCATCCTAAGCACCTGTCACATACGTTAAAGTAAAAGTCAATACACATAGTGTAAAGGTGAGCATACAAGTTTGATAATAGCATATAGAGTTCGAAATCGTTACGCATAACCAGCACGTACACAGAGTGAAATGAGGCATGTTAGTTATCGACATGAACCTATCGATACCAATGACTGCGGGTTGACTGCCCAAGGCAGTTCGCAATACATACTCACCACTGTGAGCCATGTAAGTAATTGTCCTTAACAACCCCTGAGTGAATAGGTGCTGAGTCCAAACTAATAGTACTATCGTTGCTAAGGCAGGTAGACAACATTCCATATGTAAACATAACAAACAAGCATTCATTAAGTCACGTATAACATGCAGTAACGGTTAGCGTTAAAGTATTGCGTAGTGTGTTTGATGTGATTTAGAATAAGTAACGTATGTAACACCCAAAAGTGCATAAAGCAAAAAGGGATCGAGTATACTCACAGCGGTTGATGTATTGAAGGGAGCCCTAGAGAGTAGGGTTAGCCTGATCAAAACGATAGCATAACAATAAGCGACGCGTAAGACGGAACATGTGACAGTGGGTCGAACAGCAGTTCGATTGGATGGTAGTCCGATCAGACAGCCGGTTGTTCGGTTGTCAGTCCGCTCGGATGGTCATCCGGTCGGGTGGCCCTTCGAGTGGATTGTTCCTTCCTTTGTGAAGCATGTGTTTGTGTATGATGGTTTGACTTTTGAAGTTTTCGCTATAGCATTTAGAAAACATAGAAGTATCTCTACCTTTCAGGTCGATCGATCGAACGACTGTTCGATCGGGCGAAGGTCCGATAGGTTGGGCACTTCAGCGAGAACAGTTCACAGCAGGTTGTCACTCAATCGGACGGTTGTTCGATCGGGTGGCAACACAGGTGCATTGAACATGTTGAAAATTTGTTTAAGTATAAAGTTCCAAAACATCATATAGTCGGACGGTCGGTCGATCGGGTGGTAACCCGATCGGACGGCAATCCGTTTAGTGTTCCAAAACCTTTGAAGTTTGAATGATAGTTAAGTGTGGGGACCAGGGTGCAAGTCGATTGGGTGACTGGTCGTTCGGGTGGCTGTCCGTTCGGACAGCAGTCCGATCGGACGGCATTCCGTCCTGGTCGACCTGTTCGTCTTCTTCCTTGGTCACTCTGGTAGTTTGTCGTTTTATCGAGTTGTTTTAATAACGCATTAGACAACAGAAACCTCGTCACAACTTAGTAACCTAGTCGGACAGGAATCACCCAAATCCGGCCGGTTAACTGTTTGAAGCGGTGTTCCATGTTTAACCCGAAATCGGTAATCTCGTGGATAGAATCCAGATCTTGAACCAACGCATCAGCATGCAAGAGTGAAAGGTTAGAACAAGCTCTGATTCCATCGGTTCTGAGGCATTGGGTGTAAAAGAGTTGAAAGAAAGTTAGAAACCATCTTTCAATCCTTTTTCACCTTGAATGTGTTTAGATCTATGCAAGATCTTTGTTTGTTTGTATGGAAATCGTTCAGATCTAAGTTGTTCTTGGTGGATTGAAGCCAAAACATGAAGTTCATAAGAACACCATGATGACATCATCCTAGAACACCTCAAATCTAATGATTCCACGGTTAAAAGTTAAGATTCAAAAGATAGAAAGGTGTAGGAGTGCGTGTAGATTAAGGAAGTACAAGATTTAGGACGAGATCTTACCGAAATCGTGAGAAATCTGAAGAAAAGTGGGGAAGATGAGCTGGTCGGATAAGAGTTCCCAAAAGTGGAAAGTATGAAGGTGGCAGGTGGTATTTATAGGGTTCCCTAAAAAGGAAAGGGATAGAGAGGGGCTGGTCGATCGGTTGGTAGCTCGATCGAACAGCTCGTCGATCAAGCGGCAGCTCGATCGAACGGCTGGTCGATCGGCAGGTCTCCTGGTCGATCGGCCACCTGATCCGCGTGTTCGGTGCGACGAGTCTTGTCATTTCAATTTGCAATTGCGAGCGTTGCGATGCGATAGAATTTCCTAGTCAAATTATTTTTAATCCCAACTACTATATCAACATACAAGCATCCTTATTTCATATTTGTTTAGCGTTTGCGATTCGATTGCGATTGAGTTTCAATTGCGTTTCGATTGATCACCACAACAAATTATAAATAAACATGCACAAGTAAACACATAAGGCACACACACACGTATAATAATACCCAAAATGCGTAATTCGAGTTGTGAGTGCGATTGCGATAGCGATGAATCGATTAAACATGCCATAATTAATAGATACTCCACATAATACAACTAAAGCGATAATAAATAAGCTAATTAAAAGTCAAAGAAGTCAAAACAGGAATTGAGCAAGGAGAGACAGATCGCAATTAGCAATCTTTTCTTCCTTTGACTTCAATCTTGACTTTGACTTTGACTTCCGAAACACGGGGTGTTACAACCTCCCCTAGTTGAGGGAATTTCGTCCTGAAATTAGGCCGAAGCCGTAACAAACAATTGCGGGTACTTCGCCTTCATGTCGCTTTCGAGTTCCCAAGTGAACTATGCGCCTCGTTTGCCTTCCTATCGGACTTTCACAATAGGAATGCGCGAGCGTCTGAGCTGCTTGGTTTGGCGGTCCATGATTTCGACAGGCTTCTCCACGAAGTGTAGTGTTTCGTTTACTTGGAGATCATCGAGAGGTACAATCAAATCATGCTCAGCCAGGCACTTTCGGAGGTTTGACACATGGAAAGTCGGGTGGACGTTACTAAGTTCCTCCGGTAGTTCGAGTCTGTAGGAGACTTTTCCGATCCTTTCCAGAATCTTAAAAGGTCCAACATATCGAGGCGCTAGTTTCCCTTTCTTGCCGAATCTGACCACACCCTTCCAAGGTGATACCTTTAGGAGTACGTAGTCGCCAACGTCAAATTCAAGGGGCTTGCGTCGTCTATCGGCGTAACTTTTCTAAAGACTCCGAGCTTTCAGCAAGTTGTCTCTTATTTGGAGGACTTTGTCAATCGTTTCTTGCAATAGCTCCGGACCGGTTAATTGTGAGTGACCGATCTCGTGCCACACAATAGGCGATCGACATCTTCTTCCGTATAAAGCCTCAAATGGTGTCATTTGAATGCTGGAATTATAACTGTTGTTGTATGAAAATTTTACCAACGGTAAGTAAGCATCCCAATTACCAACGAAATCTATGACACACAAACGGAGCATGTCTTCAAGAGTACGGATCGTTCTCTCAGTCTGACCGTCGGTTTGAGGGTGGAATGCGGTACTTAGGTTAAGCGTAGTACCGAGAGCCGCTTGAAACGTTTCCCACAGTCGCGAGGTAAACCGAGCATCACGGTCAGAGATGATGTCGCGAGGCATCCCATGTCGACAAATGATCTCGTTGGTGTATATTCGGGCTAATCGTTCTACCTTGTAGTCTTCCCGTATGGGCAATAAGTGGGCTGATTTGGTCAAACGGTCAACAACAACCCAAATGCTGTCGTGACCTGACGGCGTGCGCGGAAGTTTCGTTATAAAATCCATAGCTATACTTTCCCACTTCCACATAGGGATCGGGGGTTGTTCGAGTAAGCCAGAGGGTCTTTGGTGTTCAGCCTTAACCTTCGAGCAAGTCAGGCACTTTCCAACGTAGAGAGCGATATCCCTCTTCATGCCCGGCCACCAGTACTTGTAGCGAAGGTCTTGGTACATCTTGTCGGCACCGGGATGAATAGAATATCGGGATTTATGGGCTTCATCCATCAAAATCTGTCGCAAATTTGTCCGTTTAGGGATCCAAATTTGGTCCAGAATGTGGAATATCCCATTCGACTTATTCACAAGCTGGGCTCCATCATGATAGATTCTTTCCTTCTTCAAAGTGCGTTCATTGAAACATGCTGTCACACCCCAACCGATGGCGGAAACATCGGAGTATGGCACTGAGCGAAACAGATTGTCTAGAAGGTTCCATAACAATTATCATTACCAATCAATTTAAAGTAACATGTCCCATACCATGCCTCAAAAGGTAAACAAATTATTACAGACAAAATCTAGGCAAATAGTTATATTCCGACAACTCAGATTTTCAAATAGAGCAATTGTTTATCTGCTTCTAGAGACCCTTGGTTCAATTTGTACAGACAACTATTTGTTGGCCTCTAGAGCCTTATTCTAGCCTCGATTTCCTAGCAGATGTGCATCCTAAGCACTTGTCACATACGTTAAAATAAAGTCAATACATATAATGTAAAGGTGAGCATACAAGTTAGATAATAGCATATAGAGTTCGAATTTCGTTTACGCATAACTAGCATGTACACAGAGAGAAATGAAGCACGTTAGTTATCGACATAGATCCATCGATACCAATGACTGCGGGTTGACTGCCTGAGGCAGTTCGCAATACATGATTACCACCGTAATCCATGCAAGTAATTGTCCTTAACAACCCCTGCGAACATGTGCTGAGTCCAAACTATAGTACTATCGTTGCTAAGGCAGGTAGATAGCATTCCATGTGTAAACATAACAAACAAGCATTCATAAGCCACGTATAACATGCATTAACGGTTAGCGTTCAAATAGTATTGAGTAGTGTGTTGTTTGTGATTTGAATATTCGTAATGTATGTAACACCCAAAAGTGCGTAAAGCAAAAAGGGATCGAGTATACTCACATAGATGATGGATTGAAGGGAGCGCTTAGAGCGAAATTAGCCTGATCAGAATGATAGCATAACGATAAGTAACGCGTAAAGTGATGCAAGATGTAAGTGGCTCAGACAGTAGCTCGGTCGGATTGGTAATCCGATCGGACGGTCCGGTCGTGCGGATGACAATCCGTTCGGATGGTCATCCGGTCGGACAGGTTGTCCGATCGGGTGACTATTCGAGTGGATTGTTTCCTTCCTTTGATGTGTTTGTGTATGATGGCTTGTCCTTTGAAGTTTTCGTTGTAGCATTTTGAAAACATTGAAGTATCTCTACCTTTCAGGTCGGTCGATCGGACGGTCAGCCGTGCGGACGACAATTCGCTCGGATGATTTATCCGGTCGGACGGTGACTCAAGCGGCGAGGTTACTCAGTGAGAATAAATCCACAGCAGGTTGTCACGCGATCGGACAGCAGTCCGGTCGGGTGGCATCCTAAGTGCATTGAACAGGTTGAAAATTGTTCGAGTGTTAAAGCCTAAGTATCTCATGATCTGAAGAGTAATCCGGTCGGATTGGTAGTCCGATCGGATAGCGATTCGTTCAATACTTAAACTTTAGATAAAGTTGGTTAAGTGTGGGACCAAAGGTGTAATCCGTTCGGATGACCTAGTCGCTCGGATGACTTATCCGTTCGGACAGTAGTCCAGTCGGATAGCACCCCATGCTGGTCATTCCGTTCGTCTTTCACTTGGTCGTTTTGATTGTTTGTTTCTTTTATCGAGACGTTTTGACAACGTGCTAACCAATGGAACCCCATCTTAACCCAAGTGACCTGATCGAACAGGAATCACCCTAGTTCGACCAGTTAACCGGTTCAAGACGGTTGTTCTTGGTTAACCCGAAATTGGTGGTCTCATGAGTAGAATCCAGATCTTGAACTAGTACAACACCACGAATGAGTAGAAGACTAAAACAAGGTCCAAATCTATCGGTTTTGAGTGTAAAAGAGTTGAAAGAAAGTTAGAAATCATCTTTCAATCCTTTTCCACCATGAAAGTGTTTAGATCTCTGCAAGATCTTTGTTTATTTGTGTGGAAATCGGTTGGATCTAAGTTGTTTTTGGTGGATTGAAGCCAAAACATGAAGTTCATAAGAACACCATGATGACATCATCCTAGAACACCTCCAATCTAGTGATTTCACGGTTAAAAGTTAAGATTCAAAAGATAGAAAGGTGTAGGAGTGCGTGTAGATTAAGAAAATACAAGATTTAGGGCGAGATCTTACCGGAATTGAGAGAAATCGAAGAAAAGGTGAGAAGCACGAGCTGGTCGGTTAGAGAGTTTCCAAAAGTAGAAAGAATGAAAGTGCATGGGTATTTATAGAGTTACCCAAAGAGGAAAGTGTTGGCCGGTCGGATGGCATCTCGCCCGGATGACTTGTCCGGTCGGATGTCATCTCGGTCGGATGACACCCTGGCACCATGATCAAGTGGCAGCCCGGTCGGATGGCTTATCTGGCCGGATGGCACTTGGTTCGGGTGTTCGGCGTGACGATTTTTGAGGTTTTGATTTCGATTGCGAGCGATGCGATTGCGATAGAGTTTCCTAGTCAAATTACTTTTAGTCCCAACTATTCATATCTAGCACTGTCCCTTCTTCACCAATTATCATAGTTCGATTTCGATTGAGTTCGATTACGTTTCGATTGCGATTCGAGTTCGATTGCGTTTCGATTGATTATCACAACACAACATAAATAAACATGCACAAGTAACACGTAAGGCACACACACGCGTATAACAATAACCAAAATGTGTAATTCGAGTTGCGAGTGCGATTGTGATTCGATGTCGATTTGGCTATCATAGTTTGATTATCGTTTAGTTAACTTTATCGCATTGTTACTTCCTATAGTTCACAGTCGTAAGTCGATTAAATAGCGAACAACATACGTCGATTATTATATTTATTGTCACTTACTCCACATAATACAACTAAAATAAACACATAAAAGAAATTCACTACTAGTCAAGTCGTGCGAAATCGGTCGTTGACTTTGACCTTGACTTTGACTTAAAAAACACGGGGTGTTACAGCCTCCCATTGTTTAGGGAATTTCGTCCCGAAATTAGGCCGAAGCCGTAACAAATAACTGCGGGTACTTCGCCTTCATGTCGCTTTCGAGTTCCCAAGTGGACTCTGTGCCTCGTTTGCCTTCCCATCGGACTTTCACAATAGGAATGCGAGAGCGTCTGAGCTGCTTGGTTTGGCGATCCATGATTTCGACAGGCTTCTCCACGAAGTGTAGTGTTTCGTTTACTTGCAGGTCATCGAGAGGTACAATTAAGTTATGCTCAGCCAGGCACTTTCGGAGGTTTGACACATGGAAAGTCGGGTGGATGTTACTAAGTTCCTCCGGTAGTTCGAGTTTGTAGGCGACTTTTCCGATCCTTTCCAGAATCTTAAAAGGTCCAACATATCGAGGCGCTAGTTTCCCTTTCTTGCCGAATCTGACCACACCCTTCCAAGGTGATACCTTTAGGAGTACGTAGTCGCCAACGTCAAATTCAAGGGGCTTGCATCGTCTATCGGCATAACTTTTCCGTCGATTCTGAGCTTTCGTTAGATTGTCTCGAATTTGGAAAATTTTGTCTGTCGTTTCTTGTAATAGCTCGGGACCGGTTAATTGCGAATGCCCGATCTCGTGCCACACAATAGGCGATCGACATCTTCTTCCGTATAAAGCCTCGAATGGTGCCATCTAAATGCTAGAATGATAACTATTGTTGTACGAGAATTCGACTAACGACATGTATTTATCCCAATTACCACCGAAATCTATGATACACGAACAGAGCATGTCTTCAAGAGTACGAATCGTTCTTTCAATCTGACCGTCGGTTTGAGGGTGGAAAGCGGTACTTAGATTAAGCGTTGTACCGAGAGCCGTTTGAAATTTTTCCCACAGTCGCGAGGTAAACCGAGCATCACGGTTAGAGATGATGTCGCGAGGCGTCCCATGATTACAAATGATCTCGTCGGTGTAGATTCGGGCTAATCGTTCTACCTTGTAGTCTTCCCGTATTGGCAAGAAGTGAGCTGATTTGGTCAAACGGTCCACAACAACCCAAATGCTATCGTGACCTGATGACGTGTGCGGAAGCTTTGTTATGAAGTCCATAGCTATACTCTCCCACTTCCACATAGGGATCGACGGTTGCTCGAGTAAGCCAGAGGGTCTTTGATGTTCAGCCTTGACTCTTGCACAAGTTAGGCACTTCCCAACGTAGAGAGCAATATCCCTTTTCATGCCCGGCCACCAGTACTTGTAGCGAAGATCCTAGTACATTTTGTCGGCACCTGGATGAATAGAATACCGGGATTTGTGGGCTTCGTCCATCAAAATCTGTCGCAAATCGGTCCGTTTGGGGATCTAAATTCGGTCCAGAAAGTGGAATATCCCATTCGACTTGCTCCCAAGCTGGGCTCTATCGTGGTAGATTCTTTCCTTCTTCAGAGTGCGTTCATTAAAACATGCATGCTGAGCTTCACGGATGAGGGTTTCTAGATCGTATTGGGCTTGGACGTTACGAGTGCAAAGCAGATGTCACACCCCGATATTTCCACGTATTACCGGTGGGCCCGGTGGGGAGTATCGTGACGTAGTTGATATCATCATAGTCAAACAACACAATTTAAATGCACAGCGGAAGCAAAAGATAAATATATTACAATCCGATAAAGAGTAATATCAAGTATTACAAATACGGTTGTAAAAGATCCACAGGCGGATCAAAAAAATAAAAAGAACTTTATTCAACAGTCTTTAAGGCATCTAAGCTTGCGAGACTTTTATTTGATGCTAGGAGAGGCCAGACTATTTCGATTTGTACCTGCACTTAGCCTTTTTGGAAAAATACGTCAGTTTACACTGATAAATACAATTTACTGACTCATTTTGAAAATGTTTAAGAAAATTGATTTGAATGCACATGGCACAAATTTTTTTTATAACTTGGGATAATTATTTATATATAAACTTGTAAAAGAATCACATGTTTCTTATACGTTCAGTAGCCCGGATTGACACCAGGTTAAATATTTATAGACACACCACATGATAGAGTCCCGCGACGAGTTATTCCCAAAACCGGCGGTTATACCTTATTATTTATATATGCACTGTCGGGTGTACGCCTACACCCCGTGCTTAGGTCGTGGCCATTTCTTAAAATGATGCCAAGGATATCCGGGACATGGTCATTAACCCCCCAAAGGCTTTAAGCAAACAAAACAATTTAAACGGGTCATATCAATAAATTAACCTTCATACGATCAAAAATTCAATGCCCGACCAAGCGGTATTTTATATACCGTACCCCAAGCCTGTATAAGGGAAAATAAGTTAAAAGTATTTACCTAAGCTAAATATAAATTCAATCCCAGCCGTATATCAAATCAGCAAGTACAGATAGCTTTTACTGGGCTCCTAAATCTGGAACGAAGGTTTTTAATAACCTATTAGATTCCTAACGGGTCTTTAATTAAGCCTAAACTTAGACCGGTTAGTTTTAAAGGAAGATACGGTTCAAACGCATGATTAAGTGAAGACCGAATTTAGAATGTGGTTTAGACCCGACAAGTTTGTATACTTGTTTAATATGGGTAAACTAAACACATTCTGGATTTTGAGACAAAAATGATAAGGTTTGACCCGTTTCGGCTAAATTATGCAAACTATATAAACCGATCTGAACGCGAAAAGTGCCTAACGGGTAACCAAATGAATCATGAACAGGTTTTCTAAGTTAATATGCCTTAAATATGTTGTGATATCAGTAGGATACCTTCCATTATGCCCAAAACGAATTTAAACTGAAATTTAACCCCGAAGGGGTATTTTGGTCATTTTAAAGGTTATAAAAGAGTTTTTATATTAATCTGAGTTTCAGGTCTGATATAATCAGTAAAAATACTTACTTTAATAAGTTATATTAGTATGGTATTACATATATGTGAAATTTATTAATTATAACCAAACTATGCACCGAAGGGGCATTGTGGTAATTTCACATAAGCTTAAAAGTCAAAACTGGAAATCTGAGTTTAAAACTTTTGCTTACTGTTAAAATATAAATATTTACTAAAAATATCAGTAGGTATCAAGTCTTATATATTTAAAATAGTTTTAGTACATACTATGCGTTTAAAATGCGTAAAAAGACGGTTTTAAGCGATTTTCGGGTTTTATAAGAAAAGCTGATATTTTTATTATTCTAGAAGGCTTAAAATAATTTATTTATCATATAAAATCAGTAGCAAAAAGTTTGGTATCAAAATGATTTGTAAAACTCATTTTATAGGCCAAAATGGAAAACCGGCAATTACCGAAATAAAGCTAGAACCCTATGTTATGCTCAGCCTAAAAATAAATAAAAATCTATAAAAATCCCAAAATATTATTTTATATCAGTAGGTAAAAATTTTGGTATCAAAACTTTGGTTTAGATAGAATATACGCTGATTATGCCGTTTAATTAATAAAAAGCTTTTCATTTACGCTATTGAGCATAACTCCTAATCTAGACCTCAAACTGATGTCAAATTTTAGGGACAAGTTTATAATTTAGTAATAGAGGTTTCTATCCTCTCACATTTTCAAAAATCTCGTTTTAAGGTCAAAAGGGCATAATGGTCAACATTTAGGCATTTAACGGAAACATGCAAACGAATCGGATAACTTAGGATCCAAGTTGTATAACCTCAGAGGGTTATACTAACCTATAACATGGTCCTAAAGGAATCCTAAGGCATATCTAAACTAAGCTAAATCGGGTCAGAACTGAAAGTCAAAGCAACAGTCAACTTTTGCGACTTTCGGTTCCGAACCGAGCCTAATCTTAGAATTGTCGGGTTGAACATGCTTAGACATGTTCAACTAATATTTACCAAGTTATTAAAGTGAGAAAAACTGATTTTATGGCTTCTATATTAATAGTTATGAATTTTATTTAAAACTAACCCGTTTGACTTTTATTTGACCCAACAATTTAACTAAGTAAACGTGGTAATTAGGAGGTGTCATTTTGAGGGTTTAACACCTACCTAATTACGGTCATGTAGCCATGTTCGTTACGAACAATGGCTCAACCGTTTAAAAGTCAAAGCATTTATCGCAAACGCTTGACTTTTCGGCTATAAACGCTAAACGATTAAACTAAGCACGAATGAACACTTACAAAGGGTCCAAAGGACTGAAGGAGGTTCTCCAGGAGCTCAAGACCCTCTCCAAAATCAGAGAACAAGCAGAATGAAAGGAAAAGTGTGAAAAACAATGAAACCCATCTCCTATATATACTTTTCGGGACCTCGTAGGATCGTGACATGTGTCGAGAGGTTATATTCAGATCATGACAGGTGTTAAGTGGTCTTATAATTCAATGGGCAGCTTGAACAAAATCCAGCAAGAAACAGGTTGTCTGCAGCTGTTTTCTACATCCGTTCAGGTCTCGCGGCCCGCGTAGGGGTCTGAGTGGCCTTACGCGGCCCACCTAACAGTCCAGCCCAGCAACACATGTTTCTGAAATGGCAGATTTGGTCCCTGTAATCATATAAATGTGTTTCTGACACATCTAAGGCCTGTTAACCTCATTTCAAGGATATAATATGATGCCTAAACATAGGGGACATGAAACATGCTTGAAATCATGTCGGATGTCGGTTCGTTTGGCCGTACGGTTACGTTGTTCGTCTAATTACGACGAAACACGAACGGACGCGAAAAACGATCCAAACTACGCGACGAATGGAATTTTATCAAGCCAAACACTAAAATAAAATATTTTAGTGCTTACATAAATTTTTGGGTGTCCGGGTATACTCAGAATGTGAGATATGCGCGAAAATGCAAACTTGTGCATTTTTTGACACTTTTAGTCCCTGCACGACTTAAAAGTTTATTTTTGCGCACGAAACACCTCTAAGCCTATTTCTAAGCTAGGTAGGGGATAATTAGGGCATGTTTAACTCATGGTCATATTCCGGAAAGTCCGATATCATACGAATCGACATACTTTTGCAGTTTGACGCAAATAGTCCTTTAATCGCACAAAGTAGTGCGAAATGTCGTTTAATGATATCCAAGCCTTCCATGGCCCATAATGGGAATTCCCAAGCATGAGTTTAATTATTTCTACGCTCTCGATCGCTTAAATGGTCACCAAAAGGCGTAGATTCAAAAGTTGACGCTTTTGGTCCCTCTAATGCGCAAACTTGCGCATTTCATCGCTTAATAGCGTTGAAGCCTCATCTAATCCATATTAGGCATTCTTGAGAGTATTATTAAACATCACGATGCTTCATGTTCGCTAAAAGGTCATTCAGAGGTGTAATTAAACATATTGACACTTTTAGTCCTTCTAACTTGCAAAGTTGCGCGTATCTTTACTTATAAGCATAAAAACTTTAGACGGCCAATGTTTGGCATTCCCGAGAGTACAATTAAATATCATGAAGCTCCCGGTTTGTTAAAAGGTCACTCAGAGGTAAGAATTAACATGTTGAAGCTTTTAACCCTTCATTGCGCAAACTTTCAATTAATTATGCGAACGGCTACACTCGATCAACAAGTGGCTCATTTGTGAATATAAATACCGTATGAGGTTATTCAGAAACTTATTTTAGGTATACAAACACTTCCAGTCCTTTCATAATCAAGGTTTTCGATTTTTCAAAAAATTAGTCCCTTAAATTCAATATTTGACTTCATTAGGGTTTATTACACGTGTCAATACATCATTGGACGTGATTTTACGAGGTGTTACATCCTCACCCCCTTAAAAGAAATCTCGACCTCGAGATTTGCTAAAATGTTGGAAGTACTTTTCGTCGCATAATGGACTTAATTTCTATTGCATATCTGGAGCCTCTCCAAGCTCCTAAGTTGAACTCTATACTAGGTACATGTATCCTTTTTGGAGCTTCTTAACATGTCGATCCTCAATCGATACATGTTTTTCATCATATCATAAATCTGCATATCATTATGTGATAATGCTCCTCGACTTATTGGTGAAACACATCCTTAAATTATTAGTGTGTAATGCATTGCGAGCTCCGCCAAGTTCCTTAAATAGGTTTTAGCTTATAAGCTATTTGATCTTGATACATTCGATTCCCTCGAATGATTCTATATATTCAGAGTTTAACTAGCCTGATAATTAACAAATTGGCACACCCTTCAAGGGTGATATCTTTTGTTGAACCTTATTCCTCAACAAGAACTTAAGAGGGTTGCTACTTTCATTAATCCTTGATTTTCTGCCGAATACTGGCAACTTACAGATGATTATTGATTTGTTTGATCTTATTCGTTGTTTCCAAGGCAACTTTCAGATCCTGATAATTGGACTTACCAAACTTTTGTCTAACAATAATTGTTTAACATTCCATCTATACAAGGTCTCCAAAGGAGCAGCCTTGATACTTATATGACAACTATTATAGAAAAAACTTATTTTAAGGTGAGATGGTTATTCCAACCACTGCTTAAAACTAATCTTAAGGAATAGCTAATCCTTGCCGTTAGTCGAACAAATCGACGATCCTGGGCAGCTGATGGCAATTCTTAATTGTTGCCTAATTAGGGTTGCGGTAATCAATGCATAGGCAAAATGAACCGTCTTTCTTAATTAACTATACCGAATTCTTAGAATATTGAGTTAGGCTATATGAATCCTCTATTTAAAACTCAGTTAATCAGGGTTTCGATTCCTCCAATGATGGTACTAGCCGTCTTGGAGATTTAATAATAATACAGTCCTAAATGGGGTATAAATCTTAACTCTACTTGCCTCTGAGGAGGTAAACAGGGTAATCTTAGGAGAAGATAATCAAGATACAAGGAGGTTACAGAGATTTTCCAAATCTCAGGCTCCAGTTCATCCATCATAGTCTGTGTCAGATAAGTGACCAATTTATGTTACGAGTCCACGAATTTCTTAATCGGGGACATTTACTTGGATAATTCCATTCTGGATATCTTCTTTGAATACCATTAGCTGACTTTAGTACCATATAACCATCGGAATATCTTTGTGGTCCCATGCATTAAACCTCCATACTGATCAGGCATGGAAGCAATCTATGGAACACATTAAGATACACCAATCCTCATATGGCATTTTTATCATACCATCTGGTATTCGCAATCGCTAGAGATTAAAGAGATATCAACTATATATGCTGACGCACTTCCTCTAGAGAGTGGATACTTCTAAAATTATACGACTGAAGGTTTCTGACAGGAACAGAAGAAATGGTTCTTATGATTTTGCTTGTAAGTTTTATCTTACACTTAATATCTGGGGTTCTTACGGGAAAATTTCTAAAAGTTTGCTAAGCTTATGATCTTATGAGAGACTTAGCAGCACCTGAACCCAAACGTAACTCTTAGCAATAAAATCACAATAAGGGATTTATCTGGTGTCATTATTAATGTGAACTGCCCCTAATCATTCATCAGGAGGGTTAAACGCCTCCATTCTTAATCCTTTTTAAACTTAGCTGCAAAATCTTTGACAAATTTTAGGGCAGACTCAGCTTTGACTTGTTGTTTCATAATCTATATAACGTGGGTAGCTGAGGTAGATCCATAATGGATTTATAATGAGCAGGCTTTGAAACCTTAATGTGCCCTCTTATTGCCGTTGCTAACCATCAATAATTATTGCATTAAGCTTAGATTTTGGGTAATTTAAATAGAGCACTTTCTCAGCCAATGAATTAAAATTTGCAACATACTGTCGACAGTCTAGAACTTTTATGGTGAGAGTCAGAAAATTCTTATTCCATCTTTTTCCATTTCGTGATGCGGATAATAGGTTTTTTTTCTTCTAATAAGGTCATTAAAACTTGGACCATCCCATAATGTATAAGAGGATCTTTCTTGTGGACTTCATTAATGTCCTTACTAATCAAGGGTATTGCCATCGAATGACTGAGATGTATACCTCACTGTGTCCTTTCCAGCATAACCGCTGATACACCTAATGGTTTCTACTTCATTCAACAATTTCCTGCAATCGATGACCCCTTTTTACTATTGAAGTCTCTTGACTTCCAAGAGACGAAGTACTTTTAAGTATATCCTAAAAGGAATGGGCTCCTTGCCACATATGATTTTGTTTGGGTTATTCTTCGCATTTGAAGTATGAATAAAGCTCTTCTCATGAGCAGCGACATGTGTTTTAGAGCGAGCAGCATCTGGCTTCTTGAACCTTTTCATGACTTTTCTCATAGCCTTTCTAATAGCTGCGTTAATTACAGTTTTGGAGATTAACTCCATTAACATTGAGGTTCACATTGGATGCACCATTAACATTTGTCGCATCTCCAGCATCGCGACTGTTGTTTGTCTCTTCTGAGTTTTCCACACTGAATCTTTGGTATTAAATACCATATTCAACAAGTGCTTAGGCAATCCATACCCAGTGTCTCCTTGAATTGTCAAAGGCTCACCATAAGGAGTCTTGATAACTACTTGCTTCTTATCACACACAATATGGGCTTGATTTTTAAGACGACTAATTCATTCCTATCACTATATCGAGTCCCTCTTATTTTAATGGAAACAAGGACAACGGAAAAGAATGATTCCTAATGGATATAAAACATCCATCTAATATTGCTGAAGCAGTCTCTGAGGTACTATCGGCCAATTCTACTTTATATTTAACGCTTAGAGTTTTAACAGGCAGATTTAATGATTTACAAAATCTATTGTCTACGAAAGACTTATCTGAACCTGAATCAAATAATACTCTAGCATGAGCGTTATTGATAAAGAAAGTACCTGTTGTTACATTGTCATCCTGAATAGCCTTTTGAGCATCCATTTGAGAGCTTCCAGCTTTGGTCTTCTTAGCCTCCCTAGGATTCTTGGTTTTATTTGGGCAATTTGTCTTGATGTGCCCTAATTCATTGCAACCATAGCAGGTTGCGTCCTTTATGTCTTGGCACTCCATGCTCTTGTGCCCTTCCTTATTACAAATCCCACAAGGCCTAGCTTGTGACTCCAAAGTGCATTTCCCTTTAGTTGCCTTCTTTGGGCAGCGGGTCTTTATGTGCCCCTTCTCACCACAACCATAGCATGTGGCGTCCTTCAAGTCCTTGCATTCATGGTTCTTGTGATCCATCTCTTTACAGACGACACATCCCCTGGTCTGCTTATAGAAACATTTTCCGAAGTGCTTCTTCCCGCAGGTTTTACATTTGGGTTTTGCCTCATTTGGCTTGAACTAGTCATAGTTTGAACCGGTCTTACCCTTTTTGTAACCTTTATTTGGGGTATTATCGCACTTTCACTTATGATCCTTTAATACACGGTCCACGGCTTTGTTTACGGCTGTATCCAACAAAGCCTGTAACTCGGTGCCCGTTAAGTTCAGTCTTGCATTATCATTCTGCTTAACTGGATGATTGTGAGCTTCAGATGAGTCAGCCATGGTGAAGCTTTGAAGGCTACAAACCAAGTAGTAATAATTTGTTTAATTATATAGTGAATTGTCGAATTTGATGATTAAATAGCCATGGTGCAAATAAACCATATAGGCCAATAGATAGTATTTAATTTATTGGATTATGTTTTGCCTAGGTTTTTAAATAAACCATTTTTGGCGTTTAAACGGAATATATTCCTTCATATTTATTAGACAGGGGACATAAGTCACGACTGTCAATGTCGTACTGACATTTTATATATAGCACAAGGGCTTGTTCCAAAGGACTTTTTGATGGCATAGATGCCTTGTCACTAGGGAAATTTTAAAACATAATCGATGATTCCTTTGGATTGGAAAATTTCATAGTTCATTGTCTTGACAAGAAGTTATGAAATAAAACTATCTTTTTCATGTATAGATCTTTGCCCGAAGGTATTCATCCTAATGGATGTTTTGATGTGTTCATCATGTTCGACGTTTATTAGCCATGATTCCTCTTGATCATTTACGCTAAATAAGGGTTTTGGAAATTCCTAATATGAAGATGACAAGTGTGATTTTATCGCATCACTGTTGTCGGGAGTGTTAACATGTTTTCAGATGTTTAACAAGGATCTGAATCTATTTTAAACAGGTCTTACCATCATAGCTAGGTCTTTAATGACATTCAAGCTAGGTTATACCTTTTAAGATTCTCTTTGAATATGTATACTGGCAGGAAAGGAATGATATTTTGAGTTATTTCATATATTTTATTCAGGATTTTCATTATAATTATCCTAAACTTAATTAAAATATAACTATGGCACAAAAGGCCAAGTCACAAGGGCAACTTTAAATTATAAACCATGATTTTGTAGAATCAAGGTATTTAGGCTTGAACGTTGTTCATTGCCTTTTCTTGACAGGGAGTTGTAGGCTACGACTGTCGTTTGTCTTATATGACAATGAATATGTCCCGTAAGCATTACATCCCTAATGGATGCTTAATTCACAAAGAAAGGATTTCGGGAGAATCCAGTATAAGGATTATTTATGCGATTTTACCGAATCACATTTGCCAGGAATGTTAACATGTTTACAGATGTTAACAAGGATTTGAATCTTTTGAATAGGTTCTACCATCTTGGCCTTGTCTGAAATGACATATAGGCTAGGTTGTACCTTTAAGATTCTTTTTAATATTTAACGCAGAACAATCCTAAATTGAGATATTAATAAGGATCTGAATCTAATTGAGGGACTACCATCTTGGCCTTGTCTTAAGATGACACATGGGCTAGATCTTGTCCTTTTTAGATTTTGTCATTTTATTATAATGGTAGATCTTATAAGAGGAATGTTATTATTTCATATTTTATGTTCATATACAATGATATAAATAAAATTTAGACAAAACATTCCAATGATTTTTAAGAGAGGTACAGAATTGCCCTAAACGGGACTTGAAAGAAATGATGTTGTCCATGAAGGGACGGAAAGATGAGAATGCCCTTATAAGGACTTACTAAGGAAACGAACTTCAGCAAAAGGAGTTTCTTCTTCATTTTATTTCTGAATGTTTTCTCCTTGGTTGCACGTTTATCCTAGTCGCAGTACCAAGCTCGGCCTTTCCTAGGCTTCGAATGGGGAGAATTTCCATTACGGCTTCTTTGCTTGGCGACAAATTAAAATATATAGAATTGAAAGCAATAATTCTCCGAATAGAGACGAGAGTATTCCTATGTTAAGTCTAGACTCAGAAGGTCAAGGAATGTGCTACTGTGTCATTGAGATTAAACACAAAAGGCTAATGTTTAATTCACTCAATATTGGCTCTGATACCAACCTGTCACACCCCGATATTTCCACATATTGCCGGTGGGGAGTATCGTGACGTAGTTGATATCATCATAGTCAAACAACAAAATTTAAATGCACAGCGGAAGCAAAAGATAAATATATTACAATCCGATAAAGAGTAATATCAAGTATTACAAATACGGTTGTAAAAGATCCACAGGCGGATCAAAAAAATAAAAAGAACTTTATTCAACAGACTTTAAGGCATCTAAGCTTGCGAGACTTTTATTTGATGCTAGGAGAGGCCAGCCTATTCCGATTAGTACCTGCACTTAGCCTTTTTAGGGAAAATACGTCAGTTTACACTGGTAAATACAATTTAACTGACTCATTTTGAAAATGTTTAAGAAAATTGATTTGAATGCACATGGCACAAAAACTTTTTATAACTTGGGATAATTATTTATATATAAACTTGTAAAAGAATCACATGTTTCTTATACGTTCAGTAGCCCGGATTGACACCGGGTTAAAGATTTATAGACACACCACACGATACAGTCCCGCGGCGAGGTATTCCCGAAACCGGCGGTTATACCTTATTATTTATATATGCATTGTTGGGTGTACGCCTACACCCCGTGCTTAGGTCGTGGCCATTTCTTAAAATGATGCAAAGGATATCCGAGACATGGTCATTAACCCCCCAAAGGCTTGAAGAAAACAAAACAATTTAAACGGGTCATATCAAAAAATTAACCTTCATACGATCAAAAATTCAATGCCCGAGCAAGCGGTATTTTATATACCGTACCCCAAGCCCGTATAAGGGAAAATAAGTTGAAAGTATTTACCTGAGCTAAATATAAATTCAATCCCAGCCGTATATCAAATCATCAAATACAGATAGCTTTTACTGGGCTCCTAAATCTGGAACGAAGGTTTTTAATAACCTATTAGATTCCTAACAGGTCTTTAATTAAGCCTAAACTTAGACCGGTTAGTTTTAAAGGAAGATACAGTTCAAACGCATGATTAAGCGAATACCGAATTTAGAATGTGGTTTAGACCCAACAAGTTTGTATACTTGTTTAATATGGGTAAACTAAACACATTCTGGATTTTGAGACAAAAATGATAAGGTTTGACCCGTTTCGGCTAAATTATGCTAACTAGTTACATAAACCGATCTGAACGCGAAAAGTGCGTAACGGGTAACCAAATGAATCATGAACAGGTTTCCTAAGTTAATATGCCTTAAATATGTTGTGATATCAGTAGGATACCTTCCATTATGCCCAAAACGAATTTAAACTGAAATTTAACCCCGAAGGGGTATTTTGGTCATTTTAAAGGTTATAAAAGAGTTTTTATATTAATCTGAGTTTCAGGTCTGATATAATCAGTAAAAATACTTACTTTAATAAGTTATATTAGTATGGTATTACATATATGTGAAATTTATTAATTATAACCAAACTATGCACCGAAGGGGCATTTTGGTAATTTCATATAAGCTTAAAGGTAAAACTAAAAATCTAAGTTTAAAACTTTTGCTTACTGTTAAAATATAAATATTTACTAAAAATATCAGTAGGTATCAAGTCTTATATATTTAAAATAGTTTTATTACATACTATGCGTTTAAAACGCGTAAGAAGACGGTTTTAAGCTATTTTCGGGTTTTATAAGAAAAGCTGATATTTTTATTATTCTTAAAGGTTTAATATAATTTATTTATCATATAAAATCAGTAGCAAAAAGTTTGGTATCAAAATGATTTGTAAAACTCATTTTAAAGGCCAAAAGGGCAAAACCGGCAATTACCGAAATAAAGCTAGAACCCTATGTTATGCTCAGCCTAAAAACAAATAAAAATCTATTAAAATCCCAAAATATTATTTTATATCAGTAGGTAAAAAGTTTGGTATCAAAAATTTGGTTTAGATAGAATATACGCTGATTATGCCGTTTAATTAATAAAAAGCTTTTCATTTACGCTATTGAGCATAACTCCTAATCTAGACCTCAAACTGATGTCAAATTTTAGGGACAAGTTTATAATTTAGTAATAGAGGTTTCTATCCTCTCACATTTTCAAAAATCTCGTTTTAAGGTCAAAAGGGCATAATGGCCAACATTTAGGCATTTAACGAAAACATGCAAACGAATCGGATAACTTAGGATCCAAGTTGTATAACCTCAGAGGGTTATACTAACCTATAACATGGTCCTAAAGGAATCCTAAGGCATATCTAAACTAAGCTAAATCGGGTCAGAACTGAAAGTCAAAGCAAAAGTCAACTTTTGCGACTTTCGGTTCCGAACCGAGCCTATTCTTAGAATTGTCGGGTTGAACATGCTTAGACATGTTCAACTAATATTTACCAAGTTATTAAAGTGAGAAAAACTGATTTTATGGCTTCTATATTAATAGTTATGAATTTTATTTAAAACTAACCCGTTTGACTTTTATTTGACCCGACAATTTAACTAAGTAAACGTGGTAATTAGGAGGTGTCCTTGGAGGGTTTAACACCTACCTAATTATGGTCACGTAGCCATGTTCGTTACGAACAATGGCTCAACCGTTTAAAAGTCAAAGCGTTTATCGCAAACGCTTGACTTTTCGGCTATAAACGCTAAACGATTAAACTAAGCACGAATGAACACTTACAAAGGGTCCAAAGGACTGAAGGAGGTTCTCAAGGAGCTCAAGACCCTCTCCAAAATCAGAGAACAAGCAGACTGAAAGGAAAAGTGTGAAAAACAATGAAACCCATCTCCTGTATATACTTTTCGGGACCTCGTAGGATCGTGACATGTGTCGACAGGTTATATTAAGATCATGACAAGTGTTAAGTGGTCTTATAATTCAATGGGCAGCTTGAACAAAATCCAGCAAGAAACAGGATGTCTGCAGCTGTTTTCTGCATCTGTGCAGGTCTCGCGGCCCGTGTAGGGGTCTGAGTGGCCTTACACGGCCCGCCTAACAGTCCAGCCCAGCAACACATGTTTCTGAAATGGCAGATTTGGTCCCTGTAATCATATAAATGTGTTTCTGACACATCTAAGGCCCGTTAACCACATTTCAAGGCTCTACTATGATTCCTAAACATAGGGGACATGAAACATGCTTGAAAACATGTCGGATGTCGGTTCGTTTGGCCGTACGGTTACGTTGTTTGTCTAATTACGACGAAACACGAACGGACGCGAAAAACGATCCAAACTACGCGACGAATGGAATTTTATCAAGCCAAACACTAAAATAAAATATTTTAGTGCTTACATAAATTTTTGGGTGTCCGGGTATACTCAGAATGTGAGATATGCGCGAAAATGCAAACTTGTGCACTTTTTGACACTTTTAGTCCCTGCACGACTTAAAAGTTTATTTTTGCGCACGAAACACCTCTAAGCCTATTTCTAAGCTAGGTAGGGGATAATTAGGGCATGTTTAACTCATGGTCATATTCTGGAAGGTCCGATATCATACGAATCGACATACTTTTGCAGTTTGACGCAAATAGTCCTTTAATCGCACAAAGTAGCGTGAAATGTCGTTTAATGATATCCAAGCCTTCCATGGCCCATAATGGGCATTCCTAAGCATGAGTTTAATTATTTCTATGCTCTCGATCGCTTAAATGGTCACCAAAAGGCATAGATTCAAAAGTTGACGCTTTTGGTCCCTCTAATGCGCAAACTTGCGCATTTCATCGCTTAATAGCGTCGAAGCCTCATATAATCCATATTAGGCATTCTTGAGAGTATTATTAAACATCACGATGCTTTGGGTTCGCTAAAAGGTCATTCAGAGGTGTAATTAAACATATTGACACTTTTAGTCCTTCTAACTTGCAAAGTTGCGCGTATCTTTACTTATAGGCATAAAAACTTTAGACGGCCAATGTTTGGCATTCCCGAGAGTACAATTAAATATCATGAAGCTCCCGGTTTGTTAAAAGGTCACTCAGAGGTAAGAATTAACATGTTGACGCTTTTAACCTTTCATTGCGCAAACTTTCAATTAATTACGCGAACGGCTACACTCGATCAACAAGTGGCTCATTTGTGAATATAAATACCGAACGAGGATATTCAGAAACTTATTTTAGGAATACAAACACTTCCAGTCCTTTCATAATCCAGGTTTTTGATTTTTCAAAAAATTAGTCCCTTAAATTCAATATTTGACTTCATTAGGGTTTATTACACGTGTCAATACATCATTGGATGTGATTTTACGAGGTGTTACAGCAGATAGCTCCGTCTGCTGAGTGCGTCGGCAACAAAATTTTCTTTGCCTGGGTGATAACGGATCTCACAGTCGTAATCATTGAGAAGTTCTACCCATCGGTGTTGACGCATATTTAGTTCCTTCTGATTAAAGATATGTTGTAGGCTCCTATGATCGGTGAAGATCGTACACTTTGTACCATACAGCTAGTGTCGCCAAATCTTTAACGCAAAAACAACTGCGCCTAGCTCGAGATCATGGGTTGTATAGTTCTTCTCGTGGATTTTGAGCTGACGAGATGCGTAAGCTATAACCATGTCCCGCTGCATAAGGACACAGCCGAGACCAAGGTTAGAAGCATCACAATAGACAATGAAATCATCGTTTCCGTCGGGCAATATGAGAACATGAGCATTACAAAGCATGTGCTTGAGAGTTTGGAAAGCAGACTCTTGTTTAGTTCCCCAAATAAAAGGCTTGTCTTTGTGCGTGAGAGCGGTAAACGGCACAGTGATCTTTGAGAATCCTTCGATAAATCGTCGATAATAGCCCGATATCCCGAGAAAAGAACGGACTTCAGACGGGTTTTTATGTGCAATCCAACTCTTAACGGCTTCAATCTTTGCAGGATCGACGTGAATACCTTGACTATTAACAATGTGACCCAGAAACTGAACCTCCTCCAACCAGAATTCACACTTGGAGAACTTGGCATAGAGTCGATTCCCCTGGAGTAGCTCGAGAACCAAAAGTAGATGTTGCGCGTGTTCGGTTTTCGATTTGGAATAGATCAAGACATCGTCGATGAATACGATGACGAAACGGTCGAGATATGGTTTACACACGCGATTCATCAGATCCATGAAAACCGCGGGTGCATTGGTTAAACCGAAGAGCATAACAACGAATTCGTAGTGGCCGTATCGAGTGCGAAACGCGGTTTTGGGAATATCCTCCTCTTGAATGCGTAGTTGGTGATATCCTGAGCGTAGATCGATCTTCGAGAAACACGTAGCACCTTGTAGCTGATCAAACAAATCGTCGATGCGGGGTAGGGGATAGCGGTTCTTGATAGTTAACTTATTCAATTCCCGATAGTCGATGCACATTCGGAACGACCCATCCTTCTGTTTAACGAAAAGGACTGGCGCGCTCCAAGGAGAGGTGCTCGGGCGAATGAAGCCTTTCTCAAGTAATTCCTGGAGTTGGTACGAGAGTTCACGCATTTCGGATGGCGCGAGTCGGTAAGGAGCTTTGGCAATAGGGTTGGCTCCAGGAATGAGGTCGATACGAAAGTTGATATCACGACTTGGTGGTAAACCTGGAAGATCGTCAGGGAAAACATTAGGAAATTCGCGAACCACAGGAACATCTTTCACCTCTATCTTTTCTTTCTTTTCCTTCTCCGCTACTACAATGTTAGCCAAGAAAGCTCTGTATTCCATGCGGAGATACTTGCTAGCCTGGACACATGACATGAGTTTGAGGCCTTTCAAAGCAGTTTCTCCATAAACACACAATAGATCACCATTCGCGAGCGAGAATCGAATCATCTTATCGAAGCACACAACTTCAGCATGGTTTTCGCGAAGAAAGTCCATGCCTACTATGACATCAAAACTTCCGAGTTGCATTGGAATAAGGTCGATTGGGAAGGTGTGATTGTTGAGTTCAAGAGTACAATCACTAAGAACAGAATTAACAGCGACAGTTCTTCTAGTAGCGACTTCAACATCAAACGTCGAGGAGAGTTGGGAGCGCTTACGACTAAGTAGCTTCTCGAATTCGAACGACATAAAGAAATTATCGGCTCCAGTATCAAATAAACATGAAGCATAAATACCATTCACAAGGAACGTACCATTGACCACGTTGTTGTCGGCTTGGGCTTGGCGCACGTTGATGTTGAAAGTTCGTGCGCGTGCTGCTTGTTGCTGTTGCTGCTGGTGTTGCTGCTGCTGCTGAGGCTTCTGCTGCTGGGGCTCTTGTTTCACGACCCTGTTTGGGCACATGTTGGCGAAATGGTAAGGATCGCCACATGCGTAGCAGGCTCTGGCGTTGACTGCGGGTGCCGGAGGAGCTTGTTGACCCTGAGGGGCGGTGAGTAGAGCTTGATGAGCAGGAGCTTGTCGAGCACGACAATTGGTAGTGAAATGGTCGTACATATTGTAATGAGCACAAAAACGGCAAGCGATGGTAGTCGGGTGGTGGTAGGTACAAGTAGGGCAAAGCGGATGTGGCCCAGTGTATGCACGCTTAGCAGGCGGTGCATTTGCCACAGGCGCCGCTACTTGACGCTGTTGGGCTGGTACAACTTGTATCAGTGCAGCAGTGATCGCACAGTTCTTGTTGCTGGAGCTGTTCTTTCTCTTGTTCTTCCTTTTGTTGCTCGATGCGGTGGTGGTTTCAGCAGTTGGTGCGGCGGTGGTGGCTTGATGCAGGTGCTTTGAAGTTTTATGCCAGACACCATCCTTGACCCGCTTGTCGTTGATTTCATCAGCCAGTAGGTAAGTCTCTTCGATCGTCTTAGTCTTAGCCGCTTGCACGAAATCTGCAACACAGTCATGCAGGGCTCAGATATACTTCTTGATTACCATGTCTGGAGTCTTGACTTGGTCAGGGCAGATGATGCTGAGCTGTTTGAAACGAGCAGTGAGAGCAGCATTTTCACCTTCCTTCTACTTTATGTGCCATAATTCATCTTCTAACTTTTGGCGTTCGTGAGGAGGGCATAATTCTTCCAGCATGACCTCCTTGAGTTCGTCCGTAGGCTGCATCATTCCCTCGTTTGTTTCTCCCGACCGTCCACCAGTCTAGTACGCGGGACTGGAAGACACCGGTAGCATTTAGAGTGCGGAGATCGTCTGGGCAACCGCTCTGTCGTAGAGTGACCTCAATGGAATCAAACCATTGGAACAACGCTGTAGGGCCTTCCTCGACAGTAAATTCCTTTGGCCCACAAGACTTGAACTGCTTCAAATTGAAGGGATCTTTGGTGGTAGCCTTAGGAGTTTCGGTTCTCGACTCCTCAGATGATTTGCTGACGTTCTCGTAGACATCACTCACGGATTTTGCTACTTATTTAGCGATGATAGCAGCAAGACGTTTGTCTCTCTTTTCTTGACGAGAAAGTGATGGGTGGCGGGATCCAGATGACATTGTCTGCAATCAGACATCGTCACAGGACTCAACACAACGTATTCGAATCTCACCTCACACGTCTACTACTTACTAAAGCTTAGGAACACGCAATGTAACATGTATCACATAAACACATAAGCATAAAATCACATGTTCATATAACCACAGAAGCACATAAGCACGTAGGGCACATAATCACTGAAGCACCTAATCATGTAGTCACAAGAGGCAGTCAGAATACAGAAACCTATCATTCATAGTTCGCGAGTGTTTGAATATAGCGATCACGTTTAGTATCTCGAATAGCGTAGTACTAGCGTATATCATAGCATAAGGTCGTCCACCATTCAACGATTTGTTAATGTTTTGAGATAGGAATGCAGTGCGAGTTGTGCGTGTCGATCGAAGTGAAAGCAAAATATCGAGTAAATCTCCAAAATTTAAACACACAAACAGGTAAACACACAAAATCACACAAAACCAACGAATCATCAGAGTCAGCAGTTGCGGGCTTAGAATCGAAACACATAAAAATCGAAAAATAGATTTTCTGCGGTTAGTAGAATTCGATTACCCAAAGTGGTTCAACTATTCACAATAACTGGTTGTGCACACTTGACCTTCAGGACTATGCCTTTGCCTCGATTTTTGGGCGTTTGGCACACATCCCGTTAGCCATATTGTGACTTCAGGTCGTTGGAGTCCGTCGAGACTTTGGTGAGAGTTTTGTAAAATGGGCGGAACAAGTCGTCAAGGTTAGGGTTTCACCCCTGTCTTAACAACTTTGTCCCTGTCTTGATAAAATAGAGGAGATTATTCATCAAAATAAGGGTTTCACTCCTGTTTTGGCATAATTCTCCCCGTTTGTAGATAAAAATGCGGGTTGATTAAGCAACTTTAGTCGAGAGTTTGCGGTTTTCACACCTAATCTTGACTTAGTTGCTCTTTCTTAGTTGAAAATTCGAGTGCGGTGATAGTGTAGCATAAGCGAGAATAGCGAGAAATAGTGGTAAATATATACATAATCCCTAACGGATATGCACAAGTCAGTATGTTGGTTCCTAACTATAGACTAGGTCTCTAAGACATCGACCCGGACTAGGTTGAGTCTTGCCTAATTCCCTATAGTTATGGCTCTGATAACAATCTGTCACACCCCAACCGACGGCGGAAAAATCGGGGTATGGCACTGAGCGAAACAGATTGTCCAGAAGTTTCCATAACAATTATCATTACCAATCAATTTAAAGTAACATGTCCCATACCATGCCTCAAAAGGTAAACAAATTATTACAGACAAAATCTAGGCAAATAGTTCTATTCCGACAACTCAGATTTTCAAATAGAGCTATTGTTTATCTGCTTCTAGAGACCCTTGGTTCAATTTGTACAGACAACTATTTGTTGGCCTCTAGAGCCTTATTCTAGCCTCCATTTCCTAGCAGATGTGCATCCTAAGCACCTGTCACATACGTTAAAATAAAGTCAATACATATAATGTAAAGGTAAGCATACAAGTTTGATAATAGCATATAGAGTTCGAATTTCGTTTACGCATAACCAGCACGTACACATAGAGAAATGAAGCACGTTAGTTATCGACAAAGATCCATCGATACCAATGACTGTGGGTTGACTGCCTGAGGCAGTTCGCAATACATGATTACCACCGTAATCCATGCAAGTAATTGTCCTTAACAACCCCTACGAACAGGTGCTGAGTCCAAACTATAGTACTATCATTTCTAAGGCAGGTAGATAGCATTCCATGTGTAAACATAACAAACAAGCATTCATAAGCCACGTATAACATGCATTAACGGTTAGCATTCAAATATTATTGAGTAGTGTGTTGTTTGTAATTTGAATATTCGTAACGTATGTAACACCCAAAAGTGTGTAAAGCAAAAAGGGATCGAGTATACTCACATCGATGATGGATTGAAGGGAGCGCGTAAAGTGATGCAAGATGTAAGTGGCTCGGACAGTAGCTCGGTCGGATTGGTAATCCAATCGGACGGTCTGGTCGTGCGGATGACAATCCATTCGGATGGTCATCCGGTCGGACAGGTTGTCCGGTCGGGTGACTATTCGAGTGGATTGTTTCCTTCCTTTGATGTGTTTGTGTATGATGGCTTGTCCTTTGAAGTTTTTGTTGTAGCATTTTGAAAACATTGAAGTATCTCTACCTTTCAGGTCGGTCGGTCGATCGGACGGTCAGCCGTGCGGACGACAATCCGCTCGGATGATTTATCCGGTCGGATGGCGACTCAAGTGGTGAGGTTACTCAGTGAGAATAAATCCACAGCAGGTTGTCACTCGATCGGACAACAGTCCGGTCGGGTGGCATCCTAAGTGCATTGAACACGTTGAAAATTGTTCGAGTGTTAAAGCCCAAGTATCTCATGATCCGAAGAGTAATCCGGTCGAATTGGTAGTCCGATCGGATAGCGATTCGTTCAATACTTAAACTTTAGATAAAGTTGGTTAAGTGTGGGACCCAAGGTGTAATCCGTTCGGATGACCTAGTGGCTGACTTATCCGTTCGGACAGTAGTCCGGTCGGATAGCACCCCATGCTGGTCGTTCCGTTCGTCTTTCACTTGGTCGTTTTGATTGTTTGTTGCTTTTATCGAGACGTTTTGACAACGTGCTAACCAATGGAACCCCATCTTAACCCATGTGACCCGATCGAACAGGAATCACCCTAGTTCGACCAGTTAACCGGTTCAAGATGGTTGTTCTTGGTTAACCCGAAATCGGCGGTCTCGTGAGTAGAATCCAGATCTTGAACTAGTACAACACCACGAATGAGTAGAAGACTAAAACAAGGTCTGAATCTATCGGTTTTGAGTGCATTAAGTGTAAAAGAGTTGAAAGAAAGTTAGAAATCATCTTTCAATCCTTTTCCACCATGAAAGTGTTTAGATCTCTGCAAGATCTTTGTTTATTTGTGTGGAAATCGGTTGGATCCAAGTTGTTTTTGGTGGATTGAAGCCAAAACATGAAGTTCATAAGAACACCATGATGACATCATCCTAGAACACCTCCAATCTAGTGATTTCACGGTTAAAAGTTAAGATTCAAAAGATAGAAAGGTGTAGGAGTGCGTGTAGATTAAAAAAGTACAAGATTTAGGGCGAGATCTTACCGGAATTGAGAGAAATCGAAGAAAAGGTGAGGAGCACGAGCTGGTCGGTCAGAGAGTTTCCAAAAGTAGAAAGAATGAAAGTGACATGGGTATTTATAGAGTTACCCAAAGAGGAAAGTGTTGGCCGGTCGGATGGCATCTCACCCGGATGACTTGTCCGGTCGGATGACACCCGGGCACCATGATCAAGTGGCAGCCCGGTCGGATGGCTTATCCGGCCGGATGGCACTTGGTTCGGGTGTTCGGCGTGACGATTTTTGAGGTTTCGATTTCGATTGCGAGCTATGCGATTGCGATAGAGTTTCCTAGTCAAATTACTTTTAGTCCCAACTATTCATATCTAGCACTGTCCCTTCTTCACCAATTATCATAGTTCGATTTCGATTGAGTTCGATTACGTTTCGATTGCGATTTGAGTTCGATTGCGTTTCGATTGATTATCACAATACAACATAAATAAACATGCACAAGTAACACGTAAGGCACACACACAGGTATAACAATAACCAAAATGCGTAATTCGAGTTGCGAGTGCGATTGTGATTCGATGTCGATTTGGCTAGCATAGTTTGATTATCGGTTAGTTAACTTTATCGCATTGTTACTTCCTATAGTTCACAGTCGTAAGTCGATTAAATAGCGAACAACATACGTTGATCATTATATTTATTGTCACTTACTCCACATAATACAACTAAAATAAACACAAAAGAAATTCACTACTAGTCAAGTCACGTGAAATCGGTCGTTGACTTTGACCTTGACTTTGACTTCAAAAACACGGGGTGTTACACATGTATGCTGGGTTTCGCGGATGAGGATTTCGAGATCGTATTGGGCTTGGACATCATGAATGCTGAGCAGATAACTCCGTCTGCTGAGGGCGTCGACAAGGACATTTGCTTTGCCTGGGTGATAACGAATCTCACAGTCGTAATCGTTGAGAAGTTCTACCCATCGGTGTTGACGCATATTAAGTTCTTTCTGATCAAAGATATGTTGTAGGCTCCTATGATCAGTGAAGATCATACACTTGGTACCATACAGGTAGTGTCGCCAAATCTTTAACGCAAAAACAAGTGTGCCTAGCTCGAGATCATGGGTTGTATAGTTCTTCTCGTGGATTTTGAGCTGACGAGATGCGTAAGCAATAACCTTGTCCCGTTGCATGAGGACACGGCCAAGACCACGGTTCGAAGCATCACAATAGACTATAAAGTTATCGTTTCCATTGGGTAAAGTGAGGACAGGAGCATTGCAGAGCATGTGTTTGAGGGTTTGGAAAGCAGATTCTTGTTCAGTTCCCCAAACAAAAGGCTTGTCTTTTTGCATGAGAGCGGTAAGCGGCACAGCGATTTTTGAGAATCCTTCAATAAATCGACGATAATAGCCCGCTAATCCGAGAAAAGAACGGACTTCAGACGGGTTCTTAGGTGTAATCCAACTCTTAACGGCTTCAATCTTTGCGGGATCGACATGAATACCTTGATTATTGACAATGTGCCCGAGGAATTGAACCTCCTCCAGCCAAAATTCGCACTTGGAGAACTTGGCATAGAGTCGATTCCCTTGGAGTAGCTCGAGAACCAAACGTAGATGTTGCGCGTGTTCGGCTTTCGACTTGGAATAGATCAAGACATCGCCGATGAATACGATGATGAAATGGTCGAGATAAGGTTTACACATGCGATTCATCAGATCCATGAAAACCGCGGGTGCGTTGGTTAAACCAAAAGGCATAACAACGAATTCATAATGGCCATAACGAGTCCAGAAAGAGGTTTTGGGTATATCTTCCTCTTGAATGCGTAGCTGGTGATAGCCTGAGCGTAGATCGATCTTCGAGAAACGTGTAGCACCTTGTAGCTGATCAAACAAATCATCAATGCGAGGCAGGGGATAGCGATTCTTGATAGTTAGCTTATTCAAATCCCGATAGTCGATGCACATCCTGAACGACCCATCCTTCTTTTTAACGAAAAGGACTGACGCGCCCCAAGGAGAGGTGCTCGGGCGAATGAAGCCTTTCTCAAGTAATTCCTGGAGCTGACTCGAGAGTTCACGCATTTCGGAGGGAGTGAGTCGGTAAGGAGCTTTGGCAACAGGGTTGGCTCCAGGGTTGGCTCCAGGAATAAGGTCGATACGAAAGTCGATATCACGACTTGGCAGGAGTCCGGGAAGATCCTCAGGAAAAACGTTAGGAAATTCTCGAACCACTGAAACATCGTTTACTTCCGGCTTACCTATATTTTCCTTCTCCGCTACTACAATGTTAGCCAAGAAAGATCTGTATTCCTTGCGGAGATACTTGCTAGCTTGGACATATGACATGAGCTTGAGACCTTCTGTAGCAGTTTCTCCATAAACACATAATACATCACCATTTGCGAGCGAGAATCGGATCATCTTATAGAAACACACAACTTCAGCATGGTTTTAGCGATGAAAGTCCATGCCTACTATGATGTCAAAACTTCCGAGTTGCATCGGAATAAGGCCAATTGGGAAGATGTGATTGTTGAGCTCAAGAGTACAATCACGGAGAACATAATTAATGGCGACAGTTCTTCCGGTAGCGACTTCGACATCGAACGTCGAGGGGAGATGGGAGCGCTTACGACTAAGGAGCTTCTCGAATTCAAACGACACAAAGCAATTATCGGCTCCAGTATCAAACAAACACGATGCATAAATACCATTCACCAGGAACGTACCATTGACCATGTTGTTGTCAGCCTGGGCTTGGCGCACATTGATGTTGAAGGTTCTGGCGATGGCGGCTTGTTGCTGTTGAGGCTGCTGCTGCTGAGGCTCTTGTTTCACAACCCTGTTCGGACACATGTTCGCAAAGTGATTGGGATCACCACACGCGAAGCAGACTCTGGCGTTGATCGCGGGTGCCTGAGCTGCTTGTTGGCTATGCGGAGCTGGAAGCAGAGCTTGATGAGCAGGGGCTTGAATCGGTGCTTGGCGGGGACCAGTACGGCAGTTGGCGGTGAAGTGGCCGTACATATTGCAGTGCGCGCAAAAACGGCAAACTAGACCCACCGGGTGATGATAAGAACATGTTGGGCAGGCAGGGTGAGGGCCTGTGTATGCACGCTTTACAGGCGGTGCATAGGTAACTGGTTGAAGTGGAGCAGCAGTGGTAGTGGCAGCACAGTTCTTGTTGCTGGAGCTGCTGTTGTTGTTGTTGTTCTTCTTGCGGCGTGAGACTTTCGATGATTGAGCGGCGGCGGTTTCAGTGGATGGTGCGGCGGTGACTTGGTGCAGGTTCTTTGATGTTTTATCCCAAAAACCAGCTTTTACTCGCTTGTCGTTGATTTCGGCGGCAAGCAAGTAAGTTTCTTCGATCATTGCTGGCTTTGCGGCATGCACAAAATCTGCAACATAGTCTGGTAGAGCTCGAATGTACTTCTTGATTGCCATGTCGGGCGTCTTCACTTGATCGGGACAGATGATGCTGAGTTGCTTAAAGCGAGCAGTCAGGGCGGCGTTGTCACCTTCTTTCTGCTGAATGTTCCAGAACTCGTCCTCCAGCTTCTGGCGCTCATGGGGAGGGCAGAACTCGTCGAGCATAACGTTCTTCAACTCGTCCCATGACAGACCATAGGCTGCATCATTTCCGCGCTTGTTCCTTTCGGTCGTCCACCAGTCTAGAGCGCGGGACTGGAAGACGCCGGTTGCGTTCAGTGTACGAAGATTATCAGGAAATCCGCTCTGTCGCAGGGTGATTTCGATTGAGTTAAACCATTGAAACAAAGCCGTAGGGTCTTCTTCGCCGGTGAACTCTTTCGGTCCACACGCCTTGAACTATTTGAAGCTGAAAGCAGCTTTGGGAGTTTCAGTTCTGGATTCCTCAGATGATTTGCTCATGTTTTCGTACAGTTCACTAACGACTTGGGGTACAACCTTTGCCATTTGCTTAGTGATCATGGCAGCGAGGCGTTTGTCTGCTTGCTTTCGGCGGGCGTCTCGGGTAGCGCGAGATCCAGATGACGACATTGTCTACAACAGACATCGCCACAGGACTCAACACAATATAATCGAATCTCACCTCACACGCCTAATACTACTAAAGCTCAGGAACATGTATAATCACGTAAGCACATATTCACATATTCACATAAGCATGGAAGCACAAAATCACGTAAGGCACAGAAGCACAAAAGAGCACACAAGACACAGAATCACAGAAGCACTTAAGCACATAATCCCATATTTCACCTAGAAGCACGTGGGAGCAGTCAGAATACAGAAACCTATTATTCAAAGTCTGCGAGTGTTCGAGAATAGCGATCGTGTATGACATAGCGAGTAGTATAGTATAAGCGTATAATATAGCAAGCAACATAGCGATTTGTTAACGTTTTGAGATAGAGTGTAGTGCGAGTCATGTATGTCGATCAAAGCATTAGCGAAAATCGATTAAATCTCCAAAAATTAAAACACATAAGCAGGTAAATACACATACAACACATATAATCGACAAATCATCAGAGTCAGCAGTTGCGGGCTCAGAATCGAAACACATAAAAATCTAGAAATGGATTGCCTGTGGCTATTGAGACATCGACTAACCAAAGTGATTCGACTATTCTCAAGGACTTGTTGTACCCACTTTGACCTTTAGGATTGTGCTTTTGCCTCGAATCTTGGGCTCAGCACACATCCCTCCAGTCATATCATGACTTCAAGTCGTTCGAGTCCGTCGAGACTTTGGTGAGAGTTTTGTAAAACCAAGTGAAGGTCGGAACATGTCGTCAAGGTTTGGGTTTCACCACTGACTTAACAGCTTTGTTCCTGTTTTGATAAAACAAAAGAGAATTATACGTCAAAGTATGGATTTCACTCCTTGTTCAACGCAAATTCTTGTGTTTATAGATGAAAATGATAGGCGAACAAGCAATTTGGTCTAGAGTTTGCGGGTTTCACACCTAACGTGCAATGATAGTGTAATGTAGGCGAGAATAGCAAGGAATAGCAGCAAGCTCGTACATAATCCCTACTAGTCATGCACAAGTTGGTCTGTTGGTTCCTAACTATAGACTAGGTCATTTCTAAGACATCGACGGGGACTAGGCCGAGTCTTGCCTAATTCCCTATAGTTATGGCTCTGATACCAATCTGTCACACCCCAACCGATGACGGAAACATCGGGGCATGGCACTGAGCGAAAAAGATTGTCCAGAAGTTTCCATAACAACTATATTTACCAAGTATTTAAAGCAACACGTCCCATACCATGTCATAAATGATAATATAATTATTACAGAAAAGATCTAGTCAAATTGTTCTGTTCCGACAACTCAAATTTTTATTACAGACAATTGTTTATTGTTGACCTAGGTCTTTCCTAGCCTCGATTTTACAGCAAAGTAAGCAAATAAGCATCCTAAGCACCTGTCACATACGTTAAAGTAAAAGTCAATACACATAGTGTAAAGTTGAGCATACAAGTTTGATAATAGCATATAGAGTTCGAAATCGTTACGCATAACCAGCACGTACACAGAGTGAAATGAGGCATGTTAGTTATCGACATGAACCTATCGATACCAGTGACTGCGGGTTGACTGCCCAAGGCAGTTTGCTATACATACTCACCACTATGAGCCATGTAAGTAATTGTCCTTAACAACCCCTGAGTGAACAGGTGCTGAGTCCAAACTAATAGTACTATCGCTGCTAAGGCAGGTAGACAGCATTCCATGTGTAAACATAACAAACAAGCATTCATTAAGTCACGTATAACATGCAGTAACGGTTAGCGTTAAAGTATTGCGTAGTGTGTTTGATGTGATTTAGAATAAGTAACGTATGTAACACCCAAAAGTGCATAAAGCAAAAAGGGATCGAGTATACTCACAGCGGTTGATGTATTAAAGGGAGCGCTAGAGAGTAGGGTTAGCCTGATCAGAACGATAGCATAACAATAAGCGATGCGTAAGACAGAACATGTGACAGTGGCTCGAACAGCAGTTTGATCGGATGGTAGTCCGTTCGGACGGCCGGTCATTCGGTTGTCAGTCCGCTCGGATGGTCATCCGGTCGGGTGGCCCTTCGAGTGGATTGTTCCTTCCTTTGTGAAGGATGTGTTTGTGTATGATGGTTTGACTTTTGAAGTTTTCGTTGTAGCATTTAGAAAACATAGAAGTATCTCTACCTTTCAGGTCGATCGATCGAACGACCGTTCGATCGGGCGACCCGTTCGATCGGGCGACGGTCCGATAGGTTGGGCACTTCAGCGAGAACAGTTCACAGCAGGTTGTCACTCAATCGGACGGTTGTTCGATCGGGTGGCAACACAGGTGCAATGAATATGTTGAAATTTTGTTTAAGTATAAAGTTCCAAAACATCACATAGTCGGACGGTCGGTCGATCGGGTCGGATGAGAGTTGCCAAAAGTGGGGATCTTACCGAAATCGTGAGAAATCTGAAGAAAAGTGGGGAAGATGAGCTGGTCGGATGAGAGTTGCCAAAAGTGGAAAGTATGAAGGTGGCAGGTGGTATTTATAGGGTTTCCCAAAAAGGAAAGGGATGGAGAGGGGCTGGTCGATTGGTTGGCAGCCCGATCGAACAGCTGGTCGATTGAGCGGCAGCTCGATCGAACGGCTGGTCGATCGGCCGGTCTCCTGGTCGATTGGCCACCTGATCCGCGTGTTCTGTGCGACGAGTCTTGTCGTTTCGATTTGCAATTGCGAGCGTTGCAATGCGATAGAATTTCCTAGTCAAATTATTTTTAATCCCAACTACTATATCAACATACAAGCATCCTTATTTCATATTCGTTTAGCGTTTGCGATTCGATTGCGATTGAGTTTCGATTGATCACCACAACAAATTATAAATAAACATGCACAAGTAACACATAAGGCACACACACACGTATAATAATACCCAAAATGCGTAATTCGAGTTGTGAGTGCGATTGCGATAGCGATGAATCGATTAAACAAGCGGTAATTAATAGATACTTCACATAATACAACCAAAGCGATAATAAATAAGCTAATTACAAGTCAAAGAAGTCAAAACAGGAATTGAGCAAGGAGAGACAGATCGCAATTAGCAATCTTTTCTTCCTTTGACTTCAATCTTGACTTTGACTTTGACTTCCGAAACACGGGGTGTTACACTAGTAGTCTAAACTCTCGAGAATAGTACCCCCTAAAAGCGAAGCTCTGCCTTGTTGTAAGTATTATAACCCCTGATCATGTATCTGTTACCCTACCCGATCGATCTAGGGCTCCGTAACGCATGTCAAGGCTCTGCCTGACTCAGTCCTTGGAGTTCTGTCTCGTGTTACACCCGATTGATCTAGGACTCCGTAATGCATGTCAAGGCTCTGCCTGACTCAGTCATTGGAGTTCTCGAGTTGTACGGTTAATGTGATTTGGGTTATCTTACTAACACATGTGCATTGTTTAAATTTTAATAGATAATAACCAGAAGAATCACCAGAAAGCTATAGTAGTATCACCTAAGTCAACAATGTGAGTACATATTGTTTTTACAAATCTTTTTGCAAAACCTCAAGTATTTTCATTTATAATTAACAGTGATTGAGTCTATGTATTCTACAATTACTGCCGGTATGTTGGGTTTTTGTATACATTATTTGAAATCCGTTACTATTGGACAAAGAGTTAGCCAATGAGCAGCATGACCCACAAGTCAGAATTGACAGTACTGAATGAGTAACTGTGAAGATATAAACATTGTAATCGCTCTCAATACTGTGAAATTATAAAAGCTGTTTTGATTAAACTGTGATGCACCTTGCCAGTATTTCTTGCTGATAAAACCTTTTTAAAACGCGTTTCAGGTAACTTAATGTGAAGCCAATAAGAAGCCAACGGGAGAGCACTGAAGGCTTAAAGTTGTGGCTATAAAAGTTACCTAATAAGAAAAAGGAGTTTATGTTTTCAATAATTAGGGTTTACCCCTACAAATGTATTGTCAAATGGGACTTGGGTTTTATCCCTTTTGTTGTTATAAAAAGTTTGGTGTTTAACTCGGATAAAAATATTTCCTAAATACGGTCCCGATGTATTACATTGCTAAATTAATAAACACCGATACCATCTGACTGGTTTGCGGCTCCCGCTCCCGAGGTGGGGTCGGGGGTTGCGACAGATGGTGGTATTAGAGCTACAACCACTGGTTTAAGCCAATGAAGTGTTCTGCTGATATCTAAATTTCAAATAAATTATGTTAGGAAATAACTTATGTGCTTATGTGTAAATATGTATATTATTGTTTTGTGTTATCTAACAATTTGTTAGTTTACAGTATGAGTGAGCAAGGTACATCCGACGCTTATCGTCAATTATCTAACTAGTTCCCCAAAAGATGAAGGAACCTCATCTAAGCCAAATCTCTCAGGATACTCAGCTGATACTGAGGAAGGAATATTTATTTTTAAGGCACAATCTGAGGAACCATTCCCTACCAAAAAGAGAGGATGGTTTAGTAGAGGAGCTCAAGAAAGGAGAAAGAGGATGAAGAAACTTCAGCAACAGAGAGCGATAGTAAAAGCCAATAGGGAAGTGAATTCACAAACTCAGGAAACAGTCAATAGACCACTGTGGGAAGAGGAACTAGATAGACAGTTGGTAGATTTCCATATGCTAGCCACTACAGCAGTAGACTCTAATCTGAACCAAATAGCTGAACCACCACTGTTACCCTTATTCCCAGACCAACAAATGTTAGAACCCAACTAGGAAAACCAATTCCCGATACCTGCATTTGACTCCAATGAGTTACCTAGAATCCCAACCCCAATTTATTCAGAATATGATCCATGGTTAGATGACAGTAGGTCGTATTCGGCACTATATACTCTCGAAGAACCAGGGCCAGCCCCACCGTTAAACCCACCAATGAGTCGAGAATATGTGCAGGAGCTCCGTCAGTATGGCGAAAACTTAGTGGACGAAGGAAATATAATTCGACAGATAGGAGAGAAGCTAGTTTGGAAATATGATGAGAATGAAATGCAGTATTGGATGAACGACACCTAGAATAATATATGGACATGTGTGTAATATTGTATTTTGATAATATATATATATATATATAATACATATATGTATAATCAACTAAAATAAATAGACCACTACTAGAAAAAAACACTTTTCTTAACATTCATTGCACGTCATAAAAGGGTAATTATGACACGCAAAAGCATGTCGTTGATCGAGAAGTCATAAAATTAACATGACATGCATTTGCATGTCATGTTTTTATGACACACTTTAATGACAGACATTCATGACATGCGTTTATGACACACATTCATAACATGCATTTATGACACTCTTTAATGACACACGTTGATGACACAAATTTATGACACATATTTATGACGTTCATTTACGCGTGTCATGCTTTTAATTGTTTAAAAATATATTTTTTATTAAATTACTATTTTGTCATGGATACATATATAATAACAAAACAATAAATCTATTTCATAAAGCAAACAAATACACATATATATATGAAGGGGTAAGGTCCCAAAAACCTCATAATAAGTATTTGAGACCATACCACAACCTGGCCTTTTAACCTTTTAACCTTGCGCGACCGCGCACTGGTCTTACAAAAGGAAGAAAGTAATCCGCAATCTATAGTCGCGCGCCCAAAGGAAAACATAAATCCTTGCGCCTTCTCCCATTAGCAAAGGATAAAAATCCTGAGATCAATACTTCCACCTAAATATCCAGACTTGGATATTATTCTACCCAGATTTAGATTTGTTATTCAGTGGTCTCCACACGATAAAATACCACACTATATTACAGCAGTAATCTTCTAGAAGAAATACAATCGTGCACCACCCAGACGGTTATAACCGTCTGGACACGTGTCATTACCACAGACACCCCTGAAATCACAACGAAGGCATGCAATTGGAGAGTAATCTCCAATTGATCACATTACACTTGGCAAATCCCCAGCCTTTGATCTAGACCACGATCCGTGTGCTCTCACGTCGGATCAAAGAACTTAAACGGAAGGAAATGTAACCGCTTACGGGGTTAGCATCTTCCGTTAACTTTTCACTAACGGGTTTTCCCGCCTAAAACGACTCCCGGCTATAAATATGAGAAGCAACCCAGGTATGAATTCTAGTGATACACACTTCTCAAATACATTCTCTTCTTCATTACCAATACTTATTCTCACACCGGAGTCGGGTCAAGGAGAGAACCCCTTTCTCCCCTTGGCGAGGCTAACGGTGCTCTTTTTTGCAGAGTTTTCGGAGAAGAAGATCGGTCACAACTGAATCAATCGAGAGGGAACTAACCTTTTTATGCGGATTTAAACCCCCTAGATATCTCGGTTCCGACTATTTATCTAGTGTTTCTTCATTGGCGCCCACCGATTCCTCTGTTTTCTAGTTTTTATCTCGTTTCGATTCAGTTCGTTTCATTTTCTGTTTTGCACATGGCAGAAAATTCGTCATCTCACCGGCAACCTGGTCCTCGACCAAATGTCGGAAACAATTTCCAAATAGAAGGATCCCCAGAACATTGGTTTAACAGATGCCAAGCTGCTTTAGACACAATCGTTATACAAATCGCCAGATCTGATTTCCCAAACATCAGATCTGGAGAAGAAATCAACACTACAGTATTGGACCCACCAACACCACGTCGGGGGGACATCCAATCCAGTCAATCCAGATATAGCAGTTATCAGAAACCTAAACAAATACACATGGTTCAAGGAGGTCCGTCACGAAAACCAAATAAACGAAACTATGATCAACATTGGAGAGAACAGTAAGTTGTGTTTCCTGTTGTTCCTGGGGGCCCTCAGGAAGAACGACCAGTGATTATTACTGGTATCTTCGGACATTACCAGACGGATTATATGTTTATAGATCCGGGAAGCTCGATGGACATCATATACGAGCAATGTTTTAAACAACTAGACTCGGAAGACAAAGCACGTCTAGAACCGGTTGATTTTCCCCTCACCGGATTCTGCAATGAAGCTGTATTCCCATTAGGGCAAATAGCTTTTCCTATGACTCTATCAGATGGCGAGCATTCACGAACAGTCACAGTCAATTTCATGGTCATGCCAGCAACATCACGCCATGATGTCTTACTCGGAAGAAGGTCACAAAGAGAATTTAGCATGATCACTTCTATTCCACATGCTGCATGCGGATTTCCAACGGAAACCGGAGTTGCAATTTTATACTCAAGTAAAGAAGTCATGTACGTGGACGACGAGCCACCAACAAAGGTAGTCAAACCTTCGGCATCAAACGAACCAGAGAAATGGGTCCTGAACAACGAATACCCAGAGCAGACCATTCTGCTAGGACACGCCATTTCACCGGCAACACGAATACAACTGAAAGAATTGTTGTCTAACAACAAAGATATATTTGTTTGGTGTCCAGCAGACATGACTGGAGTCCCACGCGACATCGCGCAACATTGTCTAAACATCAAACCATCAGCGGAACCTGTTGCTCAGGGGAGGCGCAGCTTTAGTGAAGAAAAAGCAAAAGCCATGGACGAGCAAGTGGCAGAGTTACTTAATGCGGGAATCTTACGCGAAGTAAAATACCATACATGGGTTGCCAACCCAGTCATGGTACAAAAACATAGTGGCGGATGGAGAATGTGCATCGACTTCAAAGACCTGAATAAAGCATGCCCAAAAGATTGTTACGCGCTTCCAGAAATAGACAAAAAAGTCGACTCTCTAGCATCGTTCAGATGGAAGTGCTTTCTCGACTGTTACAAAGGTTACCATCAGGTCCAGATGAAGGAAGAAGACGAAGATAAAACCGCATTCCGCACAGACAAAGGCATTTTCTGCTACACTAAAATGCCCTTTGGCCTGCGCAATGCTGGCGCAACTTATCAACGTTTAATGGACACAGTTTTCAACAGCGACATTGGCAAGACAGTTGAAGTATACATGGATGACCTCGTCATCATGAGCCATGAGGAAGACTCAATGCTCAACAATATTCAGCGCACATTCGACTCTCTGCGCAGCGTGAATTTAAAGCTCAACCCAACAAAATGCTCCTTCGGCATGGAAGAAGGAAAATTTTTGGGTTTCATAGTCACAAGAGATGGCTTTAAAGTAAATCCAGAAAAAGTACAGACTATCCAGCTAATGCCTTCACCCGCAACTATGAAAGAAATGCAAAGGCTCGCTGGACGCTTAGCAGCCTTGAACAGATTCTTGGCTAATCATGCGGCAAAATCTTATCCATTTATCAGTACGCTACGAAACTGCGGAAAGAAAACTCCCTTTCAATGGACACCTGAAGCAGAAGCAGCATTCAAACAAATGAAAGAATGTTTAATTCAGTTACCAACGCTGACTGCGCCAAAAGAAAAAGAGCCACTAATCTTATACCTATCAGCCGCGGAAGTAGCGGTAGGTGTAGTATTAATGGTAGAACGAGAAAATATTCAGACTCCAATCTACTATATCAACAAAATGCTCACCGGCCCCGAAACTCGTTACTCAATGATAGAAAAATTGGTTCTAGCACTAGTGCACGCATCCCGACTCTTGCGCAGGTATTTCTCAGGCCATGTCATCACGGTTCTCACAAATTATCATTTAGGCCAAATCTTGTCAAAACCTGATGTGGCGGGAAGATTGGCTAAATGGGCTATTGAGCTGGGAGGATACAACATCTTTTACAAGCCAAGACCAGCAATCAAAGGGCAAGTTCTAGCAGACTTCGCCACCGAAGTTCCCATCGATAAAATACAAGAATGTGAGGCAATCCAGAACCCTACACCTGTTTTCGACGACAGAGTCTGGACCTTACACACAGATGGCGCTTCCAATGATGATGGAGCGGGAGCAGGCCTCCGATTGGTCAGTCCGGATAATCACGAGCTTACATATGCCATACGCTTAGACTTCCAAAGTACCAACAATGAAGCAGAATACGAAGCATTTTTAGCAGGCCTTCGTCTAGCACTCAAAATGGGGGCAAGAAACCTTGAAGCCAACGTTGATTCAAAGCTAGTAGCCGAGCAAGTTAACGGTCACTACGATGCAAAAGGAGAAGCTATGGCATTATACCTTGAACAAGCGCGGATGTTAATCAGCCAATTCCAAACGTTCAAAGTTAACCACATAAACAGAAGTGAGAACAAACACGCAGATGCGCTGAGCAAGTTAGCCGCTACCAGCTTCAAGCACCTAGCAAAGGAAGTACGCATAGAGGTACTGTCCAACCCTTCTATTCATCTCAAACAAGTAAACGTCATAGAAATGGGAAATCCATCTTGGATGTCCCCAATTATCTCGTACCTTCAACACGGAAAACTTCCGGAAGGAAAGGCAGAAGCTCGAAAAATACAACACAAAGCGATAAATTACAAAATGGCGGATGGCGTCCTTTACCGGAAGTCATTCATGGGACCATTATTACGCTGTGTCGATAAAACAGACGCCCAATACCTGGTCAGAGAGATCCATGAAGGTTTATGTGGAATACACGCGGGACCGCGCATGGTCGTGGCAAAAATAATGAACGCCGGATACTACTGGCCAGGAATGCATATGGATGCAGTTGATTTATTAAGGAGATGCGCAGCCTGTCAATGCCATGCACCAAAGATGCTCCGACCAAAGAATCCACTAATACCCGTCACGTCTGCTTGGCCATTCCAACAATGGGGCATCGATCTTGTTGGCCCATTTCCTGACGCGCCAGGCGCAGTAAAATTCATCATTGTGGCGGTCGATTACTTCACTAAATGGGTAGAGGCCAAAGCCTTGGCTTCAACCACAGCAATGGTAATCCGCAAATTCATATGGGAACATATCATTTGAAGGTTTGGATTACCATTGCGCATTATTTCTGACAATGGCACAAACTTCGCCTCAGAAGATCTTCAAAAATGGTTCAAAGAAATGAAGATCGAGCATAATTTTGCCTCCGTTGCGCATCCACAAGCGAACGGTCAAGTAGAAAGTATAAACAAAAAGATCGTTGACGGTATAAAAGCACGACTAGGGACAGCACGCAGAGGGTGGGTCGACGAACTCCCCAGCATCCTCTGGGCGCATCGAACAATGCCAAAGACTAGCACAGGCGAAACTCCGTTCAGTCTAGTCTATGGGTCTGAGGCCGTCATTCCAGCTGAGATCGGTCTACCATCACCGCGCATGATAGCTATGGAAAAACAGAACAATGAATAAGAGCGAAGAATGGATTTAGACCTTCTGGAAGAAAGGCGCGAGAACGCCGCCATAGCAGAAGCAAGGTACAAATCCAAACTCGAAAAATATTACAACGCGCGCGTCCGCGTATGTACCTTTGTCCCCGGTGATTTTGTCTTGCGCTACAATGAAGCTTCAAACGCTGAAAAACCGGGCAAATTAGCGCCAAAATGGGAAGGGCCATACATCATCAATGAGGTCCTAGGCAAGGGGGCATATACCCTAAAAAGGATCGACGGGACCCTAGTTCCCCGCACCTGGAACGCACAACAGTTGCGCAGGTGTTACATATAAAACCAGTCTAAAAAAAAGCGGAAGAACATACAGGCAATGTATTTCTTTATTATCCTTTGTATTACGAGCCTTGCGCTCTTATCAATACAAACATCATTTTTACTTATATCACTGTTTATTACAAATTGCATGTAATTTCTTTGGTTCGCGCGAAAACAATATGGTCAAACATTGTACACCTCATGAACAGTCTAAATCAGGCAAGCTATTACGCCTTTTGGACAAACGTTCACACATGAGCACAATACCATCTCTCATTCGCCCTACCTATCTAAAAGCAAATAAACACATGCAACATATTGTAATCCAAACATGCTAGAAGTAAAATCATATAGCACATAATAAGGGTACATATCATTAAGTGTAACAAAACACTTCATAACAAGATCATGGCAGTGATCTTCAAAATTTTAGTTCCAAAGACTGGAATATTCACAAAAACAAAAAGAAAACCTGTCTCCAAACTAACCGGTAGCAGGACATTCAAATGACAGCCATTTACAACAATCACAATAGTGATTTTCAAAAACATCTTCGATAAACCAACAAAAGCATCAAAAAGGGGGAATACACAAATCCCAAATCTAACCTACTCAACGGCAGGATTATCGTCAACGACAGTCACCGGAACCTCACAACGCTTCTTCCGGCGACGATATACGAGACGGCACTCACCCCTTTTGATCATCGGAAAGCGGGACATCAATCTTTCAACGGATAGCACACCATCCTCCTTACAAATAGAACCAGCAACAGGTGAAGGATCGGAGTCAACCGGCTTTTTTCCCTTAACAGTCAACGGCGGTGAACGAGAAAGCAGTAAGAGGCTTTCGGCAGCCTCATAGAAATTCAAAACGTCAAGAACACGACGGGTACGGAAGGAACCTTTCATCTTCATGTTCTTCAAAGATAAGAAAAGGAGATAAACCATTTCCTAAATATATAAAGGAGAAACAAGGCTTCGGGAAAAGAAAAGCTGGATCCCCATGATTAACTGTCAGAAAGATATCACATCCAAGCGGCGCTATAGGAACAGGAGTCATATCCTCATTAATAAGGCCTGACAAAGCGCCACTACAAATCCCAAGGGAAAAGAAAAAATACACACTCTTACTGACAAGTGACGTCACCACACGTCAAGATATGATTACAATTTCCCCTAAAAAACTTTTTTAGCAACATTCAATCTTCTCATAGAAGATTCCCTATTCCTCCCTCTTTAGATAAATTAAATCTTCTCATAGAAGATTTCTTATTTCTCGCGCCCAAAAGCATTTCCCTCTCACAAGTCCAGTGCTCCACTTATTTGCATAAGTACAACACTAGACTGGGGGGACTTGAAGGGGTAAGGTCCCAAAAACCTCATAATAAGTATTTGAGACCATACCACAACCTGGCCTTTTAACCTTTTAACCTTGCGCGGCCGCGCACTGGTCTTACAAAAGGAAGAAAGTAATCCGCAATCTATAGTCGCGCGCCCAAAGGAAAACATAAATCCTTGCGCCTTCTCCCATTAGCAAAGGATAAAAATCCTGAGATCAATACTTCCGTCTAAATATCCAGACTTGGATATTATTCTACCCAGATTTAGATTTGTTATTCAGTGGTCTCCACACGATAAAATACCACACTAGATTACAGCAGTAATCTTCTAGAAGAAATACAATCGTGCACCACCCAGACGGTTATAACCGTCTGGACACGTGTCATTACCACAGACACCCCTGAAATCACAACGAAGGCATGCAATTGGAGAGTAATCTCCAATTGATCACATTACACGTGGCAAATCCCCATCCTTTGATCTAGACCACGATCCGTGTGCTCTCACGTCGGATCAAAGAACTTAAACGGAAGGAAATGTAACCGCTCACGGGGTTAGCATCTTCCGTTAACTTTTCACTAACGGGTTTTCCCGCCTAAAACGACTCCCGGCTATATATATGAGAAGCAACCCAGGTATGAATTCAAGTGATACACACTTCTCAAATACATTCTCTTCTTCATTACCAATACTTATTCTCACACCGGAGTCGGGTCAAGGAGAGAACCCCTTTCTCCCCTTGGCGAGGCTAACGGTGCTCTTTTTTGCAGAGTTTTCGGAGAAGAAGATCGGTCACAACTGAATCAATCGAGAGGGAACTAACCTTTTTATGCGGATTCAAACCCCCTACATATCTCGGTTCCGACTATTTATCTAGTGTTTCTTCAATATACCAAAACAATCTATTACATAATCATTTGTCAAGTATACTACATATGTTTTAATGTTAACAAAAAAATTGTTTGTCAATACATTCGTCAACACCTAAAATACAGTTTGTCACTAAAAATAGAGGTAACCACATAAGTCGACCAATCTTCGTGAATGCCATCCATATCCGCAGCCGAGTATTCCTCTACTCCTTCCCCAACCTGAGACAACAATTAACTGAAATAAATCTTAAAAATCACAATTTAATCTTAATCTATGAATTTAAGCATTTGTTTGGAAATATAAATACATATTTCTCTAACATGCAGACTAAAATATGTCTAAACTTACATTATCATTGTTAATTATTTAAACTCCATCGTAAGTTATCTCCTTCATGAACTTCATCACATAGTAGCCGCATTTAGTACCTCTCGGTCGACATGGACACTACACAATTAAAATACCAAGAACGGTGAAACCGTTGTGATTTAAATTCAAAGTAAAGGGTTTCTATATCTACAGTATCGTTCCAACCACGATTTAAATAAGGGATTAAGTACTCACCCTAGCATTGACCCAGTTGAGTTTAACCCTTATGTTGGCAGCACTTTGCGGCATACACGACCATTGCCCTATAAAAAATCAAAAATATATCAAAGTATTACTTACATATCAATAATTTGCCTCAACTGCTCATCGACACTGGTAGGCCTTAAGGAATCAAGATAATAGAAAGTTGTTGTGTTTAGGTTTAGCTTGCCAACACCCAATGGTTTCTACAAAAGCCAAAATCCAAAATTCAATCAAAATAAATCAAGATAATAAGCTTTTTCTTTACGAACACTTATTTAAATGGAAAATCAAACACGAGATTATAGGGCAATAGGATGACGTCATTGCCCTTTCTTTTAAACAATCGATCAACAACCGCTCTACTTGCATCCTCGATATGCTTGGGTTTGGCTTTGCGTTGATCATTCGGCGAAATTGCAGACGGTTCATAAAGACCAGTTCTATAAACTTAATGAATTCAAATATAACTAAACAAATCCAAATACTTGAGATATAATGCATGTTCTACTTAGTTCACAGAATATACTACATTCTAGTTGAATGATTAAAAACCCAATAAACAGATGATAAATCTAAAGTCTAGTAACAACAATCAAACAAATAGGTGTATATGCATTTAATATTTAAAGATAACTTATGTGATTATTTATCTTTAAACAAACAAATGATTAGGTTCTCATCATGCCAATAATAGAGCATCGTAGTTCTTATCTATGAGTAAATATTGATAAAACAACCTCAGAACATCTGCTCCTATTTTACCTACCACTAGCCTATTTCATAAACAGTTTAAGCAAAGTAATATGTAATAAAAAAATCACACCTTAGCTCTTCTCTTTTTATTTCATGTTCTTACAGAGTATGAGAAGGCTTGGGAGGCTCTGATTGATTTACTCTTGGCAGATACCTAAGAGAGAGTTACATAAAACTTGGTAAGAAAATCCATGTTTTTGCACATGATGAAAGGATATAGCAATTGGGTGAAAATTACCAAAGGCATCTGATCCATCAACATCATCCTCGTGTTCAACATGCCTGAAGACTCGAGTTACCTACAAACATATGTTTAGATGAAAACAAGACCAATGTTATGCTCGATAAAAAAACTATATTTTAGTTAAAACAAAGTATTATATCAAAAGGATGAAAATTACACATTTCAACCTTACTCAAATTCAGAGTGCATAAGCATAAATAGAAACAAAATGTCTAGAAAGAGACTCCGAACTAAGAGCTTCAGCCCACTCATTAGAGAAATGAAGAGCCCGGCTTACCCTTTCTTAAAAAAAACCATCGACTCAACATAAGGAACAAGCAATTCTACGACAGTCACAGGCGTCAGATTAAAAAAAAACACCACGGTCTGCTCATCCTATACAGATAACATCATTGCTAGGACCAAAATGCATGCTTATTACTAACAGTGGTAAGAGTTTGTCTGAATCAAGCTCAAAAACTCATGCACAGTTAGAAAGGATAGAACTACCTCAATACATAACAAAATCTAAGCAATTAAGTAATCAATTAGATCTTAGTTTTAGTTCAAAATACAACCAACAACAAACAATACAAACACCTAGCTCTATATTATTATACAAGAAATGATTTAGCATCATATTAGCTCTATATTAGTATACAAGAAATGATTTAGCCTCATATTAATTGAATTAAAATACAGGTTCTATAAACTAACTGGTCAAAATACTTTAGTTGAAGGGAATAAGCAAACGAATGATGGCAACCCCGTAGGTTACGAAATGCACATTATTTGATAAGTAGTTATACAGGTGCAATTCAATTGACTTTTTATATGCAACATATATAAATTTCCCTAACATATATATAATATGGCATGACTACAAATGGAAAATCATTAATTCAGATTTAAAAAAGGTTAGTCTATTAAACATTATAGTGATTAAAGAAAACATAGATGAAAGAGCATAAGCTTTCCATCGTGGTAAAGTGTTTAAAGTTAATAGTTATAAATATTCAACTACAAAAGCGCTGCAAATATAATCATTTAATTTTTTTATAAAATCTTCAAGAAAAAACTAGATTGTTAATAACATCTTCTATAAAAGTAACCTCTCTGGATAATCCACAACGATCTCATTAAAATCTGCCATTTCATTGAGCAGTTGGTACACAACTTCGTCTTCAAACCTTTCACTTTTCAAACAACATAACAGAAAACAAAACCCTCAAACATACAAAATAAAAGCAAATGTAGTGTGTGAAAACAACAGGAATTTGCAATTACGACCTGGAACAAACAGTAACGTATAAACACTTACACAATGGGTCGACTGGAACGTTGTTGATTGTTGTAGAGGAAGCAATCCAATGCGTCAATTGCCGAGGTTGAAGGACTACAAACGGTTGGTCGGTGGTGGCTCGCTGCTAAGCACAAGAATTTTGGGTAGGAAATTATATGGGTAGACCTGAGTTAGTTTTGAGGAAGAGACTGATTAGGGATTTTGAAGGCAGGGGAAGTTTTCAAAAGGTGGGAGTCTTGAGAAATACAAAAAAATTTGGGAGGGATTTTAAAATTTCAAGGAAATTAGAGAATGTGAAATTAAAATAATAAATCTTTATAACTTTAATAAATTAAGATATAATTATAAAATAGTTGTATAATATATTAACTTATGATTTAGGGGCCGTTTGTTTACCTGTTAATAAGCCTCTTAATGGTTCAGACCTCTTACTGGTTCAGCACTTAATGGTTCAGACTATTTGTTTCGTGAGCAGATGTCTGAATGGTTCAGACATTAGCCTCTGAATGGTTAAGTATTATATAGAGTCTGAATGGTTAAGACCTCTAATCTGAATTGGTCAGATATTTGCTTCTGAAAGGTTTAGCATTATATTGGCTCTTAATGGTTCAGACATCTTACGGGTTCAACACTTAATGGTTCAGACCTCTTACTGGTTTAGCACTTAACCATTCAAAAGTTGCCAAACATCCCCTATATAAAATATAAATTGTATTTTTTTTAAAATTCACAAATGTATAACTTATATAAAATAAAGGGTTATTGGATTTTATCACCCCCAACTATCGGCCTTTGGCCGTTGCCACCCCAAACTAACACTTTGACACCCGGCACCCCAAACTTGACAATTAGTTTGTGCTGGCACCACTTGTAACAACACGACTTTTCGGATCATTACTTATCGTGTCTTTCTTTTCGTAGCCGCTTGTACTCCCGAGATTTCGATTAACGCATGGGTTTAAACTATACATTTTCAACACACATTTTAAACGCTTATTACAACGCTTATTCAAAATGCAGTTATCGCATTTAATGTTGTTTACAACGCTTACTACTTAACGCATTTTAACGCATGTTACATCGCTTTTTTAGACTAGACGCTATCGCAACGTAAACTCGAAACGTGGATTTACTTATGTTATGTGTGTTATTTGTGTGATTATTTGTTAAATGTTATGTGGTGATCAACGCAACGCTTACACGCTTATACGCTCACTCGCAACTCGATTAAACGCAACGCTTAAACAAACGAAACGAAAGTTGGAAAACTAACAAACACCACTCGGTTGTCCGAATGTGTTGGTGCATTCATCTGTCGTCTTCGTCTTATGTCGAGTCTCGGGTTCGTTGTGAAGTTGATCAAGCATGATGTCATCATGTTTAAAGATGACATCATCAAAGTGACATCATCACTTACATCATGGAAACTAATGCATGTGAAGATTACATGCACTAATGTAATCAGTTTGCATGTTCTCACATAAGACAAAATAGAATGTATAGATTTGTGAATGATTTCGCTTATTTGTTCATAGGGATTTCGCTTATATGAGATTTGCTGATTTCGCTCATGTGTCATGTTCACATAAGCGAAATCTCAACTAGTATATATAGGTGTCACATAGGCGAAATCAGTAGGAGGCAGTCCATGTATTCCATGCCGAAGCTCTGCCGGTGTGAAGATTGATTGTAAACAAAGTCAAATCAATACAATCAGTGAATTAAGTGAAGATCAAGCTGTTTCTACCTTTGTTTCTTAGTTTCCGCCTCTGAAACGAAGTTAAACTTCTCTAAACGACTCATTCGGATCAGTCGCACGATCCTACAATTGGTATCAGAGCTAGTTGGAGAAGTTTTGCAGTTTACAGCCTTAATTCATTGAGTTTTCTATCTTCTACACCTTCTTTCTTTATCAGAACGAGATTTAACGGTCGGAATCCGCTCAAAATTTCACAGATTGTAGATAATTGAACATAAACAAATCCTTGAAAATTTGAGACTGAAATTCGGAGTAAAAATGGACCAAATTGATGTGCGAAGTGATTTCGCTTTTACGGACATTATATGAGATTTCGCTCTTGTGTCACCAAAATTGAGGGATTTCGCTCATAGGGACACCCAAAACCCTGATTTCGCTTTTGTGTACATCTGATTTCGCTTTTATGAACATAAGGTTTCGCTCTTGTGAACATTATCAGTGATTTCGCTTTTATGATCAGTGACTATTTCGCTCATAGATACAACTTGACAGTTTCGCTTTTGTGAACATAAGATTTCGGTTTGCATGTGTTGATTGCCAGCTTTAGTGAATCATTAAACGAGGTTGTCAGTCGGTTTGAAAAAGAAATCATGTGAATGTCAGGTTGAATCGGTGGATCAGTTTTTGCATGTGCTTTGTCTGAACATATATATTGCGGTTCAATAGTTTGTGAAGTAAATATTTGAAAGTCATTGTGTCAGCTCACTATTCTATATCTGCGGCCCAATCAGTGATCCATAGCCCATGTGAAGAAATATATCGATTCATGTGATCATTTATTGAAGATTGTCGGTTTAGTGGACTTTGAGGTTCAATCAATTTGTTTTGAGTATTAAACTTTGTTGGCCCAAGGTTTGGATAAATACTGAAAAGTCACGGCCCAATCACAAAATTTAAGTTGGTTGAAAAATTAAATGAAAATAGCGGCCCATGTGACTAGATGTGTGGAATTGTCAGATATTGATAAAATTCAAGTTCAGTCCACGTGAACAGTTGTAGTTAAAGTTGTTTTCGGCTCAATTAAATATATTTTTATTGGCTAATTCACTCAGTTTGCACAATTTGGAGTTTAGTCAGTCCGCAAATCTTCGACACGAGTCCTAGATTGGTTCAACCGTCACTCACATTTTTACGTATTCAATTTGTTTAAACTGATTGTTTGTTTGTTTGTTTCAGGTATTCTGCTTGAAAGACAGGTTGCTATTCCGCTTGAACTACAAGAATCATGGATATCAATTTCTTTAATATGACAAGATAAACATTTGATAGAATAAATGTATTAAATAAAGAATTTGATTCATTTTCAGGTTGTCCAGGAGAAAGTACAAAGAGTATCATTGAGAGGTATAGCCATCTTGTTCGCTCAATGTCTGAGAAGGGTATTAAAAAAGAATCAGAAGAATGGGTTGAAAAATTTGTCAGTGCTTTACCTCAAGAAGAATGGGAAAATTATATCTTAAACTTGAAGATTTCTGGAGAATTTTCCCAACTGACAATTTGTCCACTCATTAAAAAAATTGAAGAACAGATGGTGATCAATGCTGAGAAGAAGAAAAGTCAAAGTGGAAAATCAATATTAAAGAAGAGCAAGAGTAAAGGTGTCCAAGTGGGAGAGGAACAGACTGAAGAGATTTCAGTTATGAAGAATGAAAAGAAATATGCTGATAAACAGATTCTTGTTTTGTAGGAAAATTGTGAGAGGTTGAAATTTGAAAATGACAAACTGTTAAATGATTTGAACAGTTTGACATTAGAAAACAAGATTTTGAAAGAGAAAGAAAAGGATTTTGAAAGCAAAAAGAAATCTTCAGAAGATGAAGATTTCTGGATAAAGCTGGAGAACAAAAATTTGAAAGCAAATGAAACAAAATTTCAAGAACAGTTAAAAGTTTTGGAAAATGAAAAATCTGTTCTTGAAAACATTAAAATTGAAAACGAAAAAACAATCAAGTCTCATCTTGAACGAATATCTCAGCTTGAAAATGAAGCTGAGAATTCAAGGAACAAAATTGATGAGCTTGAAAAGAAATTGAAAGGTTTTGTGACTTCATTTGTGTTGCCCTGTCCAAAACCGATCAATTCCGTTCCAATAAGTGACAATGTCACAAACTTTGACAAAGTCAAAGTTGAAGATTGTGATGATAAAATTGATGATGAAAATGAAGAGTTTTATTCAGCAGATGAGTCTGAGTCAGAGTCTGATGCTGAAAATGAGAAAAAGAAAATATTTTTGAAATTAAAAGAAAAATTTCAAGAAACTGTTCTGCAATCGACTGAAAAGGGTGAATGCTCTACGCAAAAACCTTTGAAGAAGAAAGTGGAACAGAAACAAAAAGTTAAAAATTCAGAAAATAGTCATAACAAGAATAAAAGCTCATCAGTTCAATCATCCAATCATTATACAAAATCACAAAAATCTGAAAAACTAAACTCAAAAATAGTTGGTGAAAAGTGGTGCAGGTTTGACCACAGTGCTTCAAAGCCAAATCTAGCTTTCAAGAGGAGTGATGATCACTACAAAGCCAGACAATGCTATGATCTGAATGTTTGGGCTGAAGGTGGTGATTGGTACGATAACAGAGTGTGTTACACTTGTGGTGTTCGAGGACACATTACTGTTAACTGCCAAAGTTGGAGTTATGAGACGAGGAGATGCTTTGAATGCCATATCAAAGGTCATATTGCTAGAGATTGCCCAATGAGATCAAACGGAAGATCGAGGGCTTAATCTCAGAAAATGGAAATGAAGAAACCAGTTAATGTCAAGCCCAAAGAACAGAAAGTTCAAGAATCTAAAGTTCAAGAACAGAAAGTTCAAGAAAAGAAAGTTAAGCTTTCTCAAGGGCAAAAAGACAGACTGAGGAAAAAGAGGAAGAAGGCGAGAGAGTATCTTGAAAGGATCTTGTCCTCGGATACAACTGGCAAAACAGATAAAAGTTCTGATAAATCGTCTTGCTCTCCAAAGAACAACAAATCTAGCAAAACGCATTCATCAGATACAAATCTGAGGACGAAAGAAGAAAAGAAGAAGAAGAAAATGGTCGGCGATGAATCTGACATGTCGAAGTCAGACAAGCCACCTTCAGGCGATGAATCTGGCTCATCAAAGTCAGACAAGCCACATTCAGGCAATGATTCTGGTATGGTAAAACCAGAAGAGCCAGTTGTTGAGGTAAAAATTGAGAATTCGGGTCTAACAATGGATGATGCAAATTTTCCACCATTGTTGAACAAGAATTCAAAATCACCCAAGGACCGTCAGGCTTGGGTGAATCTGTTCAAATGAAAAACCTGACTTGCCGGAGTTCCCAGGTTGGTATGCGTGGAACATGAATCGGCACATTTCTTGAGAAATTCACGAATGTGATATTTCGACTTACAAGTGGTAAATCAGGGACATTAAGTTGTACTTGATTTTCTACAAGTGATGTTTGTGGGTTGATCTTAAAAAATGTTAGTTTTTAAAAATGATTGAAGAAAAGAAAGTGATGAAAGATCCCCGAATTTGTGAAAAGACACACAAAACTTATTTTCCAGAAAAACCATTTTGATTAAAACAAACTTAAGTGTTTTGAAATCACTATGGGAAAATAGTTTGTTGTCAGGGGGAGTTCTGATTGTTCAAGCCAAGTGAATGGAGAATTGAAGTGATTCTCATCATGTTGTCACATTTCTTGTACAGCTTGTTTTCAAATTTTCCCAGAAAATCAAAATTGAAACATATTTTGATTTTAGGGGGAGTAAAATTTTAAAAAATTAGAAAATGTAAAAAACATTGAAAAATGAAAAATGAGTTTTGTTGTAAAAAGAGGAAATGATAGTAGATCAGTTGGACTGTCACAGCATGCTAAAGAAATGGAAAGTCAAAATGTGATAAACGATCTCACTAAAGATGTGACGGTAGGCTCAGCTAGACTAGTAGATCTGCGATAATGATACAAACCTAAATGGAAAAGCCTAGTTCTAGTGGGAAACATGATCAAAAGCATAGTACTTAGTTTTGTCCTTCTTGATTGTGTGCCTACTCAGTAATCGCTGATTGTTGAAAGACATAAAACTGGTTAAGTTTGTGAACTTTCACAACTTTGCTGAAAAGTCACTGTGATTGTGCATTTTATTTTGCAAAGATTTAAACTTGTTTTATTTCTTTATTTTGTTTAAGCATCGGACATCCTCTGCGTATACGTGAGTATCGACCTGGATGTTGTTGCCTAAACGTTCTGCTTTATTTTCTTTGGTGTTTCGTTTAAGCTTTGGATCACCTCTGCGTATACGGGAGTATCGACCTGGTGGTTAAAGCCTAAACAACTTCAACTTGTTTTATTTTCTTATTTTGTTTAAACATTGGACTTTCTCTGCGTATACAGAAGTATCGACCTGATTGTTAATGTTTAAACATTCTGCTTTGTTTTCGCACAAATCATAGTTGATAAAGTTTAAAGGCATTACTTGAGTCAGTGTATTGCATGATGAGGGGATATGCTGAGATCGTGGGGTCCATAAGAATTTAGTGCTATCTTAATATACCTTAAAGTATCGATAAGCAGATTGAAAGTTTTTAGTTTGAGCTTAAGTGGACAACAATATCGTCAATCAATGTGAATCGTTTAGAGCTAAAATGTTTAAAGCTTAACGGTGTTGGTGATTTGTCTCATAAACTGATATGATCCTCTTACGCAAACTCACAAAAATAGTGTTTGTAAATATTTCTTTACTGCATTTCATATTATTCAAAAATCCCAAAAAGATTTTAGTGTGTTTTAGCATAAGTTTTGAAAAATGCAAAAATATTTTCGACAACTGATGTTGAAGAGCTGATTTTCAAAATTCCAAGTGCTAAACAAGATGAACTGGTTTGGGAGTGTGCGTTTAAAAGAAGAAACTGATTTTGAGAAAGAAAAAAAAATTTGATTAGTTAATCAGGGTCATTAATTTGAACTTGATGTAACTATTTCTAGTAAGTTTTTATTATCGATTTAAGTAAAAACTTATGTTTTGGTGAGAAGTGTGCAGGAGATGTGCTGAACAAGAGTTAAAAACAGGGATTGGTCTCAAGGTGATAGCTACTTCCAGACGGCGATCCCATCATGATGAGAGGGGGAGTCTGACAAGGTTAGAGCCAAAGAGAAGATCCTGGTATATGCCAAGAAAGAAAAGAGACTGATAAAGACTGAAGATGCGAAGACTCGACACTTAAGACTCGTCAACATCTGAGGGGGAGTCTGTTGGTGCATTCATCTGTCGTCTTCGTCTTATTTCGAGTCTCGGGTTCGTTGTGAAGTTGATCAAGCATGATGTCATCATGTTTAAAGATGACATCATCAAAGTGACATCATCACTTACATCATGGAAACTAATGCACGTGAAGATTACATGCACTAATGTAATCAGTTTGCATGTTCTCACATAAGACAAAATAGAATGTATAGATTTGTGAATGATTTCGCTTATTTGTTCATAGGGATTTCGCTTATATGATCTTTGCTGATTTCGCTCATGTGTCATGTTCACATAAGCGAAATCTCAACTAGTATATATAGGTGTCACATAGGCGAAATCAGTAGGAGGCAGTCCATGTATTCCATGCCGAAGCTCTGCCGGTGTGAAGATTGATTGTAAACAAAGTCAAATCAATACAATCAGTGAATTAAGTGAAGATCAAGCTGTTTCTACCTTTGTTTCTTAGTTTCCGCCTCTGAAACGAAGTTAAACTTCTCTAAACGACTCATTCGGATCAGTCGCACGATCCTACAGAATGGGCATCCGATCGAATGGGCATCAACCGGATGACCATCCATCCGGATGACCATCCCACCGAACACAACCTCACGCACCAACTTAAACCTTCGCACCTCCACTATAAATACTACCCATACACCTCCATTTTCTGATTTGACACCTCCATCCGCTCACACGCTCTCAGTCACTCTCAATCGCAATTCAAGGCCATTTTATAAGCTTTTCTTCTCAAATCTTGTACAATCTTCATCACTAATCACTTCTACATCACCTTCTCCATCAAAATCACGCACAAACACTAACTTTTCTTCGAAATCGCCTAATTTAGGCCTCTTGAAGGTGGGTTTCCACCAGTTTTGCTTAGGAAAACTGTTGTGGAGCACCATCTGATCGAGAATGGTTCTAGATCTAAAGGATTTCACACTTTTAAACTCAATCACAGCATGATTTCAACACTTTATCAGCTGTTTTCAACTTTTCTTCAACTTTTACACATATTCGATGGAATCTAGAATCAATCAGACTCTTGGCTTGTTACTTAGTCGAGAGCCGGCTTGAAAATGGATTTCCACCAAAGAGATGGACCGACTTTCGGGTCAAACAGGAATTTCCATCAAGAATGGTGAGTTTGATCGAATGGGCTGAGACCATTCGACCGAATGAGCTGGACTTGGTGTGTTTTCCGTTGTTCGACACGTCGTCACGCCGTCTCCGTTAAACTTTAAACATTTTATTTAGAAAATTTTACAAAGTTCCAAACTACAGACCACTCGAATGGCTATCCGATCGAATGGTCATCCGTCCGGATGACCATCCACTCGGATGACCTGACATCTGTGTTATTCATTTATTTAAACGCATTTAACTAAAATTTTCAACGATCTACAAACACCCACACATCTCATTCGAATGACCATCCGTTCGAATGGCCATCCGCTCGGATGACCATCCGTCCAGATGACCATCCACTCGGATGGATTATACTCATCCGTTCGGATCACCATCCGAACACTTAACATCTGACATTCTGTTTACGCACTGTTCAACATTCTGCTCAACGACTTATGCTTCTGTAGACAGGCTAACTCAACACGCTCCCTTCAATCCAATACAGACTGTGTTTACTAGCTAAACACGCATTGTGAGTATACTCGAACCCATTTTCATTTAACGCACTTTTTGGGTGTTACATACGTTCTATATCAAAACACAACACAAACACTTTAAACGCTAATCGTTCCCGCATCCTATACGTGATCTATGAATGCTTGTACTATGCTTATACAATGTTACACTATACCGCCTCTAGCAACGATAGTACTATAGTTTAGACTTAGCACCTGTCGTGGACAAGGGTTGCTAGGGATCACATCACTTTACTTCACATGTTCGCTGAACATGTGTCGCGCATACTCTACAACGTAGTCTCGTGGTTAAGTTGTAATCATTGTTTGATAGTTATTTGCTTTGCCCGTTACGTGATACATGCTTGTTATGCGTAAACGCTTTCTATACTATATGCTATTCAAACTTGTGTCCTCACCTTTACATTTTATGTATTGACTTTATTTTAACGTATGTGACAGGTTGATAGGATGCTATGCTATGCTGAATCAAGCTAGGAAGTCTAGAAACCCACTAAATAAATCTGAGTTGTCGGAATAGACTTGTTTTTGAGACTGAATATCTGTAATGACTGTTTTTGCTTTATCTGTTAGTAGTATGGGATATTAACGTTAAAGATATTGTCATTTAATAGTTGTTGTAAATTCTCTTGAACAATCTGTTTCGCTCAGTGCTACGCCCCGATGATTCCGCCATTGGTTGGGGTGTGACACCACTCAGTTAAATCTTTACTAACTGGGTTAGTTTCTGATCCTATGTGGCACAATCTTGATGACATGGTTATGGTTATGTGGCGAATCTTGATTATGTGGCACACGCATATAAAAACCTGCATCTTCTTATGACTTTCTTTCTACTACTACTGATTGCGTAGAGAGAGAAAGATTACTTTAAGACCAGAAGAGAGAGAAAGATACAGATTCAGATACATACATACATACATACATACATACATACATACATACATACATACATACATACATACATACATACATACATACATAGGACTGAAAGCTCCGGTGACTTAAAGCTCCGGTGAATCTCCGACTGTAGCACTCTCCGTTCGTCTGTTATAAGACGTCGTTTATCAGTGATTTTTGGCATTTTCTCTGATCTGAGTTTCAGTAACTGAATCTCGTTGGTAGGACACTCTGATCATGTGTAATTCGACACCGTTTATCAGTGATTTTAGGCATTTTCTTCGATTTGATTTACAGTAACTGAAAGCTCCGATGAATTTCTAGCGGTAGAACACTCTTACTATCCATAATACGGTGCTATTTTTCGGTGATTTGATTTGAACAACGAGCAATGAAGATATCGGCGAACAGTTCCGGATCAAGTTTAACAGCTACGAATCCAGTTGAAGGTGAGTTTATCATCTTCTCCGATTGATTTTCCGTCGAATTTATTAAACTTTTGTAGCGATTTTGATTACTTTTGTGACGAATCTAGTTTAACTTTTGTGATTTTCCGGATCGAGTTTAACTTTTGTGAATTTATCATCTTCATGTTTTGAAGCAGGCGGAGAGAAGAACAGGACAATCAATCCGGAGCTATGGCAGGCCTGTGAATACCAGATGCTTATGAGGAAATTAGGGTTTGATATATGATCTCTGGTGTTATAAATAAGGTGATGAAGGTTAGTAACATGTCATTCGCCACGTAATCTTGTCCATCTCAGCAAGTCAATGCCACATAGGATCAGAAACTAACCCAGTTAGTAAGGATTTAACTGAGTGTGCAACTTGTATAATATGTGTACCACAATAGGTGTGTTATTTGAACCGAATCTGACTTGTATGGTAACCATAATAGAACGTGGTTGACCACATTAGCTCAAGTTACTTAATCCACCGAGCAAATCTAAGGTGAGTTCACTTCTCTTGAGCATGCGTCCCGGTGGGTGGGACAATCAAACGGGTGTTCCTGAGAGGAATACGTCTTTTCTGGGTTAAACGGGGATGTTGGATAATACACTCACTCCTATCACCTTAAGTCCCATCTTATACCGAATTAGTTACCTGAGAGGTAACGGGGTATTAGTTGATAGCGCTATTAGGTTTGGCAACCTCACCAACGTTTGATAGGGCATTGGGGGCGGGCAAACAAACTGACGCCATCTTGCGGTACTCGGGTTATTATCAACATTGTTTTAAATTAAACTAAACACTTGGCAACTAACGTTTTTACAAAACGGTGAACTCGCCAGCTTTGTGCTGATACATTTGTTGCATGCTCGCAGATTCTTGGATATGGAACTTGCTGTCTGGAATTGCTGGAGTGGTTATGGGTCGAGAAACTTGGAAACATGTGACAAGACCATTGGTTTTCATATATTTAACTTTTGAACATTGAACAATGATTTACATTATGCTTCCGCTGAACATGTTGGGTTTTTAAGTTATTAGTTCGTTAAATGGGAATTTTTATTTAATATTTCGTTATTAGTTCAATATGATTAGTGGCTGAATCCTGGTATGTCACACGCCTCGCGGGGTTTCTACATGTGGTATTTTGGGGATGTGACAATTCACATCCTATCCATCATTTTCTACCATGTAATTACACTAAAAATAACTACATTTTCTCTTTCCTTTCAATTAAATAATATTTTTTTATACCTTTGTCACTACCCTTTTCTTTCTTCTCCACTCACAACCACTTTCAAAATATATTAAAAATTAAAGAGGGTAAACAGTGTCCCCTCAAATACACTGATGAACAATAACATCTTCTCTCTCCTTCACTCACAACCAATTACAATCACTTTTTATAATTTAAAAACCTATCTCAAAATTTGTAATGGATAGGATGTGAATGCTCTTAATGGATAATAGTGGACCTTAACGGCCGTTATGGCTCTCAATGGACCATAATGGACTTTATTTTGGTCACATTACATCTTAATTGAGTAGATTATGTTATAGTCAATCATACTATATCAATAGTCATCCTAATTTGGTTGTTCATTATTCAAACTGGATTCGAAAAACTCAAATATTGATCCAGATCGAACTCGAAGTTCAATCCGGGTCGAATTCGAATTTAATGGTTCGAATTCGGTTGTTTAAAATTTGAATTCAATTTGAATCGATTTCAATAATTGAATTACCAATCGAATACGAATTTATGATTTTCAATTGGATTCGATTCGAAATTCGAATTCAAGTTATGTATATTTTTATTATGTATAAATAGCCAGTGTTTGGACGGTCGTGAAGCTTAGAAATTAATAATTCTCGACTTTTGGTGGTTATTTAATCTTCCAGTAACTTGTTGTCAAATACGAACTTGTGATTTGGATGTGCCATTTTAAATATTTGTGATGTTTCTGATGGTTTATTACTTTTATAAACTTGTGCTTTATGCAAGTTTGCAAAAGGTTTGAAAATAAAATACATTGAGTTTTGGCTTAATGTTTAATTCGAATTCGAAGTTTGAATTCAAATCGAATCAAATTACAAATTATTTCATGTACAAGATGTCTGAGACTTATTATTAGTATTAATGATTCCCTTAAAATTGTAGAACTTGAGACAAATAATTGAATACTAAAAGTCAGTCCTTAATCTTACATATAAAAAGCGTTTAAGGCTGTATATCAGTCCCTAATGTATTTCAATTTTATGAATACTAAGAGCTATTTTTCGGTCTCTAATATGCCGCCCCCCATTAGAGACTGAAGATCAGTTGCCGATAGATTCACACCATTTTTTCATTAAAGAGGGAACAAATCGGGGAGTGTAATTTAGTCACGAAAAAGGTTCTCTTCGAAACCTTATATTACCTAGACATATTTGTCACAAAAATTTAGTCTCAAAAAACGTGGAAAATATTAGCAACTAATTACTATAAGTCAATAAAGCAGTCCTAGATATTAGGTATCTGAGACTCATATATATTAGTGATAGTTTAGTCTATGATAGTCATTTTTTGTAGTGGCTTTGAGTGAGTGTTATTGAAGGTTTTGAAGGAGAGAGATATGGAATTGTAATTGAGGAAATGGAATTAATTGGTTTTTTGTAAACATAATTTGACATTAGGAGATTACACACAAAATTGAGTGTCTTAAATTTATTTGAGTTTTGAAACAATGACATTTTCTTACGACACACAAAAATAGGTGTCATTAATTTATCATAATTTTGAAACAATGACCTTTTTATAACACAAAAAATGGGCGTCATAAATTTCTCAGATATATGAAACGATGACGTTTATTTTATGACACGCGCTTTTGTATGTCATAAAATGAGTGTGTGTCATCGTTCGTGTGTCATTAAAAGTGTTTTTTCTAGTAGTGGACTAAAATAGATATAGATGCATAACTACTAGTGTGTTAGTTTTCAGTTGTAATATATAATCGATGCATATATATATAGTGAACTGAGTGAATTAATCTTGGCCCTTGATCATTTTTTAGATTAAAATGATAAGATTGACATTAGTCAACTATGTTTAATTAAAATCCATTAATTTTCTCATCTCTTAACTCTCTCTCTCTCTCTCTCATTTTAAATTATTTCTCCATCATTTCTTTATCCATAAATTTTGTTTTAATTTTAACTTGAATATTGTTTTTTTATTATCCGTATATATAGATATCATAATACATTGTTTTTAACATTTTATAATTTTCAATAAATATTAAAAAATTTCTCAAAGATTGAAATTGTAATTATATTTGGGCATTAACCTTTTTTAATATGTGATGAAGTTATTTATTTTTTGCACACATATGATATGTTTCGTTTTCATTAATTTCATAATTTTTTTATGAATCTATTAGTGTGCATTCATAATATACTATATGTTGTTAATATACACATATGTAATCATTTCAGAATATAATACACAGATGTATAAAAGACTGTACACATGTGTATAAACTAACAACTGTATATCTTGTATAAACTGATAGTTAGCGAGACTTTACACATGTGTATAAACTAACAGTTGTGTATCTTGTATAAACTGATAGTTAGCGAGACTGTACACATGTATATAAACTAAAATTTTGTATCTTGTATAAACTGATACTAGCGAGACTATACACATGTGTATACACTAACAACTATTTATCTTGTATATACGGAAACTAGCGAGATTTTAGGTATTTTGATTATATTATTTATTAAATACAATTTACAAAAGACGCAAATACCCTTCTGTCAACTATTTTAAAGGGAAGTTACAAAATTATAATTACAATCTTGATATTGTTTAAAAATCTCTTGATGATGTAATCCAATGGCCCAGATTAGTTCACACAGTTCACTCTCAACCTAGTGTTCACTCTAGAACCCTACCCTATATATATATATATATATATAATATAGAGGAGGAGTGGGTAGAAAGTGGGTTTTTCCTAGAAAGTCTAGGAAGCAATAAGAATGTGACACGTGGCATGGAGGGATTTTAACTAAAAGAGCACTTGTGTAATTTGACATTTTATTTTAGTTTTGGAATTTTATCTCTCATTAACTAACAATGCCTATAATTATGGAAACTGTTTCTCCAAGATTTTTTGTATTTCGCAACCTTCTCCTTCTCCTTCTCCGTCTTTGTCATCATCAAACACTTCTCCATCTCCACCATCTCCGAGTTCATCATCACCATTCAAATATTGTTCGTATCATCTCCGTTTTCTTGACGATGTGTTTTAACAACAAGCAAATTAATACGGTTGTGTTTTAGCTGCAAGCAGATTCATACAGTTGTATTTTAGCATTCAGATACATACAGTTGTGTTTTAACAGCAAGCTGATTCATACAGTTGTGTTTTAGCATTCAGATTCATACAGTTGTGTTTTAACAGCATGCAGATTCATACAATTGTGTTTTAACAGCAAGCAGATTCATACAGTTGTGTTTTAGCATTCAGATTCATACAGTTGTGTTTTAGCTGCAAGCAGATTCATACAGCTGTGTTTTAGCATTCAGATTCATACAGTTGTGTTTTAACAACAAGCAGATTCATACAATTGTGTTTTAACAGCAAGCAGACTCATACAGTTGTGTTTTAGCATTCAGATTCATACAGTTGTGTTTTAACAGCAAGCAGATTCATACAGTTGTGTTTTAGCATTCAGATTCATACAGTTGTGTTTTAACAGCAAGCAGATTCATACAGTTGTGTTTTAACAGCAAGCAGATTCATACAGTTTTGTTTTAGCATTCAGATTCATACAGTTGTGTTTTAACAGCAAGCAGATTCATACGCTGTGTTTTACCATCCATGCTGGTAATGCTGGAGGATTTCTTTACGCTGCGTTTTAACAGCAAGCAGATTAATACGATGTGTTTTCTTGATGTGTTTCTTCATGAAGGATAGAAGGAAGAGAGAGAGAGGGGAAGAAAGGGAGAGAGAGAGAGAGAGAGAAAGGGAGAGAGAGAGAGAGAATCGCATAAAATGTGGGGTGGTTATGGAATGACAATTATTTCCATATTTAAAACTAGCTAAATGACATATCTACCCCAGATTAATTAAATAATCCTATTTTTAAGAAACACATATTACCAAAATGCCACCAAGATGATCTCAACCATTAAACACACCCATTGGATGGCCCAGATCGCTTCCTAGACTTTCTAGGAAAAACACACTTTCCATAGGATCCCCACTCTATATATATACATAAAGAGTAAAGTCGCAATGTTCGACGTTTTTGATCAACCTGCCTGTGTGATTGTTGTATAAATGTCTGTATTAAATTTTATTTTGTGATATTGATACCTGATAAATGTTTACAATCCAGATGTCGAACGAAGTAAATCAGGAAAACCAGAATAATGATAATAACGAGAACCAAGTGAATACTAGTCTTATAAAACATATAGTCGCACAAGGAATTATAGATGCTATGCCTTATACGGTTAAAGAAGCAGAACATAATAAATCTGTAACTGGGAGTAAACGTCAACCCACTGAACCAAGTCATAGCGTGAACGAAAATCACGGACCAATAATTCAAGCTCCAATTCCTAAAAGAAGAACCGTCTCTTACGGTTGTTCTTATAAAGAATTATTGGCCTGCAAACCAATAGAATTCTCAGGCAACGAAGGAGCCATTTCAGTTTTGCGCTGAATAGAAAAGACAGAAGCAGTCATAAAAATAAGTAAATGTGCAGATGAAAATAAGATTATGTTTGCTTCTAATCTTTTTAAGAATGTAACCTTAGAATGGTAGAATACTATTCTCCAGTCTAGAGGAAGTGACAGAGTTTATAATATGGACTGGACTAACTTTAAGGAGATAGTCGAAAGAAAATTTGTAGGTCCCCTTGATGTGTATGGATCTTTTACAGAATTGTCAATCCGATCAAGAGTGTGGAATCCTCTTGATCAGAATAAGCAGAAAACGTGTAGGAAAAAGAAACAGCAATTCACTTTCAAACCGGATCTTTTTTTATTATCAATCAACATAATTACAATCAATCAAGATCCCTAACAACCTAAATTTCGTCCAAGACTAGAGTTTCTCACGAAATTGCTCTCACGCACTGTTTTTGGCCGATCAACCTAAACCCTAAAGCCTATCCTTGTTTATATAACACAAGGTTGCAACATTAGGCTGGGTTTGCTACATGGGCTAGGCCCAAATCGTCCCCCATCACCCAATGTGGGTTTTGTTTAGCCCAAACTCTATTATCTCACTAATACAAAGCTAAGCCCGCTAACTGTTTATCGTTTAACTAATTACAAGATATCCAAAGACCAAATCTAAGCTGTTGTCACAAACATGCACCAGCAAACTCCCCCTTGACAATAGCTTCATAAAATAACTTTGTCTTCAGTCTTCTTGCAATCTTCATGTAATCTTGCACTGTCTTTGGTCTTTGGATAGCTTCAGCTTCAATAGCTTCTGTCAGCAACAGACTCCCCCTAAGCTGATGCATCCAATCACCAAATCTTCAAAAACTTTAGCGTTTGAGTAAACTCCAGTTCAGCATTTGAATAGCAATCTCCAAACTCTTCAACTTTGTCTGCAATGTAGAAAGGAGGTTCTACCATGCATCCAATCAAACTCTCATCTTCACAGCAACTCAGCAACTTTAACTTCTCAGTAACACAGCAACTTCTCAGCAACACACTGCTTCAATCTGTTTACTATAAAACAAATATCTCGAGAAACCATAAGAATTTTTCAACATGAGTTAAACAAATTATTATTATTCAAGAGATAGTTAAACTGTATCACAGATTAAGCATTTTCAACTTATCACCAACACACAAAACTTTTTAATCACACACCCTATAACCCGCATGATTTGAAATTTTGAACTCACTTTCTAACACCGTCTCCCCCTATCAGTAACAATTCCTCCAAGAATAACAGTTTTTCGTACGTTAAGAATTTCAAACAGAAAAAGACACTATTTTTGGATTTTTTTTTTATATTTTCTGAAAGCAAGTAAATACAAAAGCAATAAACACTCTATTTTTGTGAGAATCACCGGTAAGAAGATCATATCAACAAAATCAAACTGTTTTCCACACTATTACATAATTCTTTATTTAATTTTTCATGAAAAGTAGTCCAAGACGATTACCAGTATGTTTGTCCACTTAAACAAAATGCATGAACATTTCAAGTACCATTACCGTATGATACGTTAAGGTAATTTTATTTACTGATATATTAGTGTGTCCCACTTCAGGATATACCCCCGCGATCAAGGTATGCACAAAGATTCATCGTAGTAGGTGAGTATACTGATGTCATCCTTTAAGATATCCTGACAATGTCTAGGTCTGCATATAATCTGTTTTATCATGTTTTGATTGCTTAACTATGAACACCCAAATAAATACTAATCAAATCCTGGAAATATAAACAACACACTCTATCATGCAAGTATCTTCCCTACCACATATTTCACAAGTCCAATCCAGATTTCTGAAATCTTAACTGGGAATAGGTTGAGAAGAGAACATAATAGATCTTTAGCAGAGATGGTATAATATACAGATCAAATGAGTTTTTCTCAGTTTGATATAGGTTTCTTGGGTTTCATTTGGGCACTTGAGGGCCTCTTTCGGGTGTATTAGATCTATAGCGCGACAACGTACAGCTAGGTCACCATGTATCTGGATGCAGCAGAAGCTGTCGTTGCCTAGCACCTCCAGGTCAGCATATATCTGGATGCAGCAGAGGAGGTACACGACTTTTTTCAGAGAAGATTTCAGAATCAGATCAAAATTGTGTGTATCGGGACAACATACAGACATTCAAATAGAAATGAGCTAATTCCAAATGACTTTCTTTCCTGGGGTCATGTACAATTTTAGTTCTGAACAGAAGGACAGCCAAGATATCCCCAGATGAAATAACAGTATAAAGACCCAAAACTTCAGATTTTGGCAATCTATCAACGCAAGATTTAAGGTCATTAAACCATACACCACTGATGTGTTCCCCACTCATATTCAGTTTATTTAGGTTTATATCACATGGGTAAGTTGATTATTTCATGCTTTTTGCCTACTGGTACATCATATGATGAAGCTGCTATCACACTTATACAATTTAATTTCAGTTTCAGTGTGACAGTCTAACTTGCTGATGTACTATCATTTCTTCTTTTTCACACAGTGAACTCATTTTTGTTTTTCTTTTTTTTATGTTTTTGATTTTCCAAAATTTTTTTTATTTTTGATTTTTAAGAAAAACAGTAAACTATTTACAAAAATTCTTATGAAAAAACAGTTATTCAGGATTCCTCACCCCGTTGAGTTCGACTAAATGTTCAAAGCAAGCCCTGTCAAAAGCTTTAGTATAAAGATCTGCCAGGTTATCTAGTGTGTCAACTCAGCACTTTGAACTTCAATTTAAATCAATCAATATAAATATATCAACAATCTCACATCCCCCTTCATATGCCTAGAGCAGCCACTATCAACATAAGTTGATAGTTCTCCTTAGCAGCTCCTGCACACACCTACTAAGAAATTAGTTAGATTGGGGGACCCAAGCCTTAATGGTCTTGGGTCGTCCAAATTCACCAACCACTGGAACATCCATCCAATATCCATTACTCCTAACTGGAGTCTTGGTTCTCAGACCTGTTGATGGAATTTGATTTTGATTTCCATAAGGTCTCTGGTCCTGAGGGTTCCTATATGTATTTGGACTATTTGACCTTTGAAAATTTTGATTCTGATATCTTGAGTTTTGATTCCAAGAAGCATGATTGTTATAATTTCTAAAGCCATTGTTATAAAAAGTTCGACCACCATTATTTTGGTATCGATTTTGATATTGACCTTGTCTTCTGAAATTATTAGCATTATAATTGTTCATTCTTGGTGAACTGCTTCTAGGTCTGTCAAATCTGCCTGGTGGAGATCTAGGCTGAAATCTTTGTTGATTTCTTTGAAAATGTGGAACTTGTGGAGTTCCTTTTTCAGCCTTATCCACACCAACAGCAACATTCTCTGGTTGCTTAGGAGCAGATTTCTTTGGAGAATTTGAGCCTTTCTCCTCACTATCACCTTTCTTCTCTGGTAATTTCCCTCTCTATTTTTCACTAAGTTGTGCTTCACTCTTTTTGTTAGGACAGCAGCTAGCTACATGTCCCTTTATGTGACACTTAAAGCACGATCTTCTTTTCAAAGACTTCTTAGCTGGAGTCTCTGAGGTAGTTCCCTTATCAGATGGTGATGATCCCTTAGATGAACCTTGTTTAGTTTGCTTGGGTTCAGATTTTTCTTTGTTTTTATTTTTAGCAAACTCTACATTTGATTCATTTTCAATAACAGTAGTTTCATTTTTCATATCAGTACCTTGAACAAAATTAATCTTTTTAACAAAAGCTTGATTTTTATTCTTAGGAGGTGAATTTTTCTTTTTAAAAGGTTCCCTGTTATTGTTATTCTTAGCCTCATCACTCTCAGATCCATCACCTTGACTTGATGTGGATGCGAAACTACTTGGTGTAGATGCCATAAAGTCTGCTAGCTCATCTTCACTAGGCAGGAATGAATAGTTATGACTAAGAGGAGGTGGAACTTCATTGAAGCCCTGGAAGCCCACACTGGTCTTGTCATTACTCTTCTTTAACCCACCCATCATGTGTTTCATTACAAAAGACGAATATCTGAATTGACTCAATTTCTTTTCAAGTTCAACAATTTTGAGTTGTGCATCTGACAACTCTTTGCATTTTTCAGAAATCTCTTTTGTTTTCTCAGCCATCATGTCATGAGCTAAATCTATTACTTGAAGTTTTTCATTTAACTTGCATGTTAAAGCTTCAATTTCACTTTCATAACCTCTTATCTTCTTCAAGTATGTAGATTCATTTCTTTTAGCAAAAAAAATTGCTTCTTTTATGTTAGACATCTCACTTACCAGACTTTGGTTTTGTTTTGACAACCTGTCAACCTCACCCTGTAGTTCACGACATCTCAAACACACAGAAATAGATTGTACCTCTTTCTCATGAACTTCTGAGCTTTCATCAGCAACAACCTGTTCAGCTTCACTCTCTTTCTCTACTTCAGCATCCACTTTTGCTTCAGCATTCTCCACTTAAGCTTCAGCATTCTCCACTTGATTTCAGCATTTTTCACTTCAGATTCAGCATCACTCACAATAGTTTCAGCCTCATCAACTGGCACTATCTCTGCCATGAATGCCTGAGTGGCACTCTCATTTCCCTGATATCGCTTTTGTAATGCATCCCACATATCCTTTGAATTAGTGTACTTTGTGAAGGTATGCTTGATGCTATCAGGTAAGGACATCTTTATCGCAGCCAAGGCTCTCTTTTCAGCCTCATACATCTTTTTATCATCCTCTTTCATGTTCACATAGTCTGTTCTACGTGGTCTGCCCTCATAATCGTGTGTTGGGTTTATGTACCCATCTTCAATACAGATCCACATGCGTGCATCCTAAGATTCAATGAAGGATTTGAAGTTGTCCTTCCATGTAAGATAATTCTCCACCTTCATCATCTTAGGTACATTCAAATTCGTCATGTTCGACATTTTAACGCAACAGACTGGTAAAACCGTACAAAATATCTCCGAAAACAATGGTTTCCAAATTACACCTTTAGAATCGTCTCGAAAAGACAAATCCAATGATATATAATGTCGAAAACCGAATTCGGGACTTTTTTTTATTTGCCCTAAAAATCCAAGGAATCTAACGGTGCAGATGGTTCTGTCAAACGAGCTACGGATCAATTTCTAAATGCAAAACACTGAAATTTTATCGACGCTTGCCAACTAATATTCCACCACTTTAAATTCGCTATTAATTTCGCTCAAACAGGTCAATTTCGTTGGTTAGTATTCCTCTGTTAAATTCGCTGGTTAGTCAGCTAAGTTCGCTGATCAATTTCCCTGCTAATTCGCTGGTCAATTTCGCCGGGTATTTCGCTGTTACGACGACTTGTAAAGTCCCCGAAAACCGTAGTAATTTCGCTGTGGATAATTACACGGTTACCAAAGTCGCCTTTGGATTTACTTCGCCGGTAAGTATGCTGGTACACTTAATTTCGCAGGTCAGACAATTTCGCTGACTTATTAATTTCGCTAAACCAGTAAATTCGGAAAGTCAATCTGATCAAAATTCTGAAGATTTTTCTGATTCTCCAACACAAATCTGCAAAATCAAGACACCAAATCAGCACAATAATCTCGAAAATTATCAAGAACTGATCTAAAAACACGAAGAACACGAAGAACAGTCTTCGAATCTTCAAGTCTATCAGCCGAAAACTTTTCCAGAATCAACAAAAACTTTCCAGAAATCCTGCAAAACAGCAATCAAACAAACCAGAAGATCAAAACAGCCACAAAATTACCAAAATTTTATCAAACCAACAGAAAATTTCGAAACCCTAATTTTCAGGTTTCAAAAATTTCGAAAAAACTCCCTGTTTCTCCAAGAACAATTCTGAACCGAGCCTCCAAGAGCCTAATGCTCTGATACCAATTGTAGGTCCCCTTGATGTGTATGGATCTTTTACAGAATTGTCAATCCGATCAAGAGTGCGGAATCCTCTTGATCAGAATAAGCAGAAAACGTGTAGGAAAAAGAAACAGCAATTCACTTTCAAACCGGATCTTTATTGATTATCAATCAACAGAATTACAATCAATCAAGATCCCTAACAACCTAAATTTCGTCCAAGACTAAAGTCTCTCACGAAATTGCTCTCACACACTGTTATTGGCTGATCAACCTAAACCCTAAAGCCTATCCTTGTTTATATAACACAAGGTTGCAACATTAGGCTGGGTTTGCTACATGGGCTAGGCCCAAATCGTCCCCCATCACCCAATGTGGGTTTTGTTTAGCCCAAACTCTATTATCTCACTAATACAAAGCTAAACCCGCTAACTGTTTATCGTTTAACTAATTACAAGATATCCAAAGACCAAATCTAAGCTGTTGTCACAAACATGCACCAACAAAATTATGTCCTCCTCATGAAAAAGAACAAATCGCCAATAAGTTCTTAAATCTTAAAATGAATGGAATAGACTGGAAAGGTTACACTACCATATTCTTTGAATATGCTAGGATAGTACCAACCTTAGGCTCACCTGAGCCAGTATTAATCTCTCGTTACATTTGGGGATTAATTAGTGAGATCAGACATGTAGTCAAGGCAGCTAGACCTCAGACCATAGAGGAAGCAGTAGAACTAGCCAACACCCTAGCTGATGAATTAATACGCACACAAGAGGAAAACCAGAGAAAGAACCTAGCTCAAACGCTTACCCAGGAATTTCGCTACCGTAATTCTAACCATGGGAAAGGTACAGGTTCTTCCTCTACACCCTACTGCAAGTATTGCAAAAGGAAGCACTCTGGAAGGTGCTCAACATACTGCAACTTTTGCAATATGTCTGGACATAAAGAAGAAGACTGTGGGAGGAAACCTAGTAATAGGCTATGCTTTAATTGTAGAGAAAATGGTCATATCAAACCGAATTGTCCGAAACTAGCTCTAGCAACAACCAGCATGGCTAAGACAATTGAAAGACCCAAGAAGAATGCTAGAGCATTCGTCTTAACAGCTGAGGAAGCCAAGATGATTCTGGACGTGATAGCCGGTACGTTTTTAGTTAATGATATATTTGCCAAAGTATTATTTGACTCTAGTGCAAACCAAAGTTTTATCAATACTTCTTTCTACAAACTTCTCAACCAACCATTAACTAAACTTCAACAAGATTATCTGGTAGAGACAGAAAACGGAGATTCCATCAAGATAAGTGAAATCTTGCAGGGAGCAAGAATAGAAATCCTAAACCATAATTTTTCGGCTACCCTTTACCCAATGAATCTAGCTGTATTCGATGTTGTTTTAGGAATGGATTCGTTGGTAGCCAATCATGCCAGTATTTTGTGTGATCAAAAGTCGGTACAAGTAAGTACCCCAAGTGGTGAAAAGATCACAATTAAAGGAGACAAGCCAACCAGGTCAACAAAGTTCATCTCTGTGATGAAAGTTGTAAGTTATGAAAGGAAAGGTGGAATAGTGTATATGATCTCTATAATCATTAACACTAAAGAAAAAGAATTAAAAGATATTCCTGTAATATCTAAATTCTCAGATGTTTTTCTGGAAGAGTTACCTGGATTACCGCCAGATAGAGATGTTGAATTTAGAGTTCACCTAATACCAGGAACGACACCGATTGCCAAAGCACCATATCGACTAGCACCAACGGAGATGTAGGAACTGAAGAAACAATTGGACGAACTTCTTGACAAAGGTTTTATACAACCTAGTTCATCACCGTGGGGAGCACCAGTGTTATTTGTCAAAAAGAAGGACGGATCAATGCGTATGTGCATTGACTACCGAGAATTGAACAAGGTTACGATTAAAATCGGTACCCACTACCGAGAATCGATGATCTGTTCGATCAACTTCAAGGAGCTCGATTCTTTTCTAAGATCAATTTACATTCAGGATATCATCAATTGAAAGTACAGGAAGAGGACATTCCTAAATCTGCTTTCAGAACAAGGTACGGTCATTATGAATTTACCGTCATGCCATTTGGTTTAACCAATGCCCCAGCCAGATTTATGGACATGATGAACAGGATATGTAAACCATACCTGGATAAATTCATAATTGTCTTTAAAGATGATATTCTAGTTTACTCTAAGAGTAAAGAGGATCATGCAGAGCATCTTCATACACTTCTGACATTCTTGAGAAAGGAAAAGCTATATGCTAAATTCTCAAAATGTGAATTCTGGTTACAAGAAGTACAATTCCTTGGACATTTGGTTAATCATGAAGAAATTCATGTGGATCCCACAAAAATCAAGGCGATTACTAATTGGAAAGTCCCTAAATCACCGACAGAAATAAGAAGTTTTCTTGGACTGGCAAGATATTATAGACGGTTTATCCAAGATTTCTCTAGGATAGCCATTCCATTAACCAAATTGACCTGCAAATCAGTTAAGTTTGAATGGGGACCAAAACAGGAAGAAGCCTTTAGGATTCTTAAGCAAAGGTTAACCAACGCACCCATACTCGCATTACCAGAAGGAACTGAAGACTTTATAGTCTATTATGATGCGTATAAGTTAGGATATGGATGTGTATTGATGCAACGTCAAAAAGTTATAGCTTATGCCTCTAGACAACTTAAGAAACATGAAGAGAATTACTCAACCCATGATCTAGAGTTAGGAGCCATAATTTTCGCCCTTAAGATTTGGAAACACTATCTTTATGGTAGTAAGTTCATTGTGTTTACACATCATAAGAGTTTAAGGTATATTTTTGGGCAAAAAGAACTGAATATGAGACAGAGACGTTGGATGGAGATTATTAGTGATTATGATTGTGATATCTAGTAGCATGTAGGAAAAGCTAATGTAGTAGCTGATGCTTTATGTCGAAAGTGTCACGAGAAGCCGAAACGAGTATGCTCTCTTAAGTTAAATCTGCAGATAGATTTAAAAGAGCAAATTAGAGAGGCACATGAAACAACAATCAAGGATGATGCTAAAGGTTTAAAAGGAATGATTAAGGAATTAGAACAAGGATCAGATGGAATTTGGAAGTTCCAAAAGAATAGGGCATGGATACCTAAACAAGGAAACCTACACCACATAATTTTAGAAGAAGCCCATAAGTCTAAGTATACGATACATTCCGGTAGTGATAAGATGTATCAAGACTTAAGAAAGAATTTCTGGTGGATAGGAATGAAAAAGGATATAGCAAACTATGATGCTAAATGTCTAACCTGTTCACAGGTTAAAGCTGAACATCAGAAACCCTCAGGGTTGTTGCAGCAATTAGAAATGCCAATATGGAAATGGGAATTGGTAACAATGGACTTTGTTACCAAATTACCCAAAACACGAAAAGGTAATGATACAATCTGGGTGATTGTTGACAGATTAACCAAATCTGCTCATTTCTTATCAATGAAGGAAACTTTCAGTATGAAGCAGTTAGCTAAGTTATATGTATATGAAATAATTTCATTACATGGAATTCCTTTATCTATTGTATCTGATAGAGATAGCTGTTTTACTTCTCATTTTTGGACAAGTTTCCAAAAAGCAATGTGAACCAGGTTAACTCTAAGCACAACTTATCATCCTCAAACGGACGGACAAAGCGAAAGGATAATACAAACAATGGAAGATATGCTTAGAGCTTGTGTAATTGATTTCGGAGGAAATTGGGACAATCATTTACCATTAATAGAATTTTCCTACAATAACAGCTATCATACAAGCATTAATGTTACACCTTTTGAAGTACTTTATGGACGAAAGTGCCGAACTCCAGTCTATTGGGCAGAGATTGGAGAAAAGAAACTATCTGGACCAGAGATAGTGCAAGAAGCAACGGACAAGATTATTCAAGTCAAGGAAAGACTAAAAGCAGCACGAGATCGTCAAAAGAGTTCTGCAGATAACCGACGAAAACCTTTGGAATTTAAAGTTGGAGATAAGGTATTGTTAAAAGTCTCTCCATGGAAAGGAGTAGTCAGATTCATTAAAAGAGGAAACCTAAGCCCCAGGTATGTTGGACATTTTCAGATTATTAAAAGAATAGAACCCGTAGCTTATCAGCTACAACTTCCAGAGGAAATGGCAGGAATACATGATGTTTTTCATGAATTTTATCTCAAAAAGTGGTTAGCAGACGACTCATTAGTTATACCTCTTAAGGACATAGAGGTAAACGAGAAACTAAAGTTCATAGAAAAACCCCTTCAGATTGAAAATAGAAAGATCAAGAATCTCAAACACAAGAGATTATTTCTAGTCAAAGTGAAATGGGATTCCAAGAAAGTACCAGAATACACTTGGGAGCTCGAGTCAGAGATGCAAAAGAAATATCCACACCTATTCCAGCAGACCTCAAGGATGAAATCTAAAACAAGGTGGGGAGGATATAACAACCCTCCTAAAAACCCCTTAAACATGACCCTAAACGTTCCGAATATACCCCGTATTTGAGAAACGGACCCTAATAACCTTTATATTAATAAAAACAAATAAAACAAGTTTTTAAAGCCTGTTGCAGCCCGCGACAGACGAAGGGAATACCTTCACGGGGCGCGTCGCAGTGTAACTTGTCCGGCACACAATTGCGCCACGTGTCCACACGTGGCAAGGCTATACTTGCTGATTCACCAAGCCTAGACCTAGCTATGGCGGCTGGCCGCCCGTGACGGGCAGGCCTTGGGGCATCGGGGGGCACGACGGAGTGCCTGATCAGCCCTATAAACAGAGTCGAGAACTCAGTTGTTCAAATTTTCAGAATTTTCTTTTCTCTCAAATCTCTAGTAGTCTAAACTCTTGGGAATAGTACCCCCTAAAAAGCGAAGCTCTGTCTCATTGTAAGTATTATAATCCCTGATCACGTATCTGTTACCCTACCCGATCGATCTAGGGCTCCGTAACACGTGTCAAGGCTCTGCCTGACTCAGTCATTGGAGTTCTGTCTCGTGTTACACCCGATTGATCTAGGACTCCGTAATGCATGTCAAGGCTCTGTCTGACTCTGTCATTGGAGTTATGTCTCGAGTTGTATGGTTAATGTGATTTGGGTTATCTTACTAACACGTGTGCATTGTTTAAATTTTAATAGATAATAACCAGAAGAATCACCAGGAAGCTATAGTAGTATCACCTAAGTCAACAATGTGAGCACATCTTGTTTTTACAAATCTTTTTGCAAAACCTCAAATATTTTCAATTAAAATTAATAGTGATTGAGTCTATGTATTCGACAATTAATGTCGGTATGTTGGGGTTCTTTATACATTATTTGAAATCCGTTACTATTGGACAAAGAGTTAGCTAATGAGTAGCATGACCCACAAGTCAGGATTGACAGTACTGAATGAGTAACTGTGTAGATATAAACATTGTAATCGCTCTCAATACTGTGAGATTGTAAAAGCTGTTTTGATTAAACCGTGATGTACTCGCCAGTATTTCTTGCTGATAAAACCTTTTTAAAATGCGTTTCAGGTAACTTAATGTGAAGCCAATAAGTAGCCAGCTGGAGAGCACTGAAGGCTTTAAGCTGTGGCTATAGAGGTTACCTAATAAGAAAACAAGAGTTTATGTTTTCAATAATTAGGACTTACCCCTACAAATGTATTGTCAAATGGAACTTGGGTTTTATCCCATTTATTGTTATAAAAAGTTTGGTTTTTAACTCTGATAAAAATATTTCCTAACTACAGTCTTGATGTATTCCGCTGCTAAATTAATAAACACCGATACCATCTGACTAGTTCGCGCCTCCTGCTCCTGGGGTGGGGTCGAGGGTTGCCACACTTATGGTTAATGCATTAACTGACTCACCACTCCAACATCATAAGCTATATCAGGGCGAGTGTAAGAGAGATAAATTAACTTGCCCACGAGCCGTTGATACCTTTCTTTGTCTGCAAGTTCTCCATTAAGTTCCATATGAAGGTTGTGGTTCACCACCATTGGAGTATCTACTGGTTTACAATCAATCAACCCAGTTTCCGCCAAGAGATCAAGGACATACTTCTTTTGGCAGATGAAAATTCCTCGTTTAAACCTAAGAACTTCTATCCCGAGGAAATACTTGAGATTCCAATGGTCTTTCATTTCAAACATTGAAAACAGATTCTCTTTCAGCCGTGCTATTTCTTCTATATCATCTCCGGTAATAATCATGTCGTCTACATATATGATCAAGAAAGTTACAAGGCCGTTTCTTCTCTTGAGGAACAGAGTATGATCAGCGTTACTTTGGTGATACCCATATTCTTTCATGGCCAAAGTGAACTTTCCAAACCATGCCCGATGAGACTGTTTTAGCCCGTATAGAGACTTTTTCAACCGACAAACTTTTTTTTAAAACCTGGAGGTGCTTCCATGTAGACTTCTTCAATTAGGTCTCCGTGGAGAAATGCATTTGTAACATCAAACTGGTTGAGAGGTGTCGCGGCCCCCGACCCCTACCCCGGGAGCGGGCGCCGCAATAGCTCAGAGCTGGTGGTATCGGTGTTTATTAATTTGGCAGCGGAAATGAGACATCAGGATCGTAGTTAGGAAATGTTTTAATCAGAGTAAAACACCACACTTTTATAATAATAATTCATTGGGATAAATCCCAAGTTCATTTGACAATACATTTGTAGGGGGTAAACTCTAATTATTGAAAACAAAAATTACTTTTTATTTAGGTAACTTTTATAGCCATTTTTCCAAGCCTTCGATGCTCTCCAGCTACCTTCTATTGGCTTTCACATTTTGTTACCTGAAACGCGTTTTATAAACATTTTATTAGCAAGAAATATTGGTGAGTGCATCCCAGTTTAATCAAAATAAGCTTTTATCATTTTTACAGAATTGAGGGCATCCGCAATTACATTTGCTTATATCTATTCAATTACCACCCACGGTACTGTCAATCCTGACTTGTGGTCATGCTACTACTCACAATGTAGTAACAAGTAATGTATACAAAACCCCAACATACCGACAGTAATTGTAGAATCACAAATACTCAATTACTATTAAGATAAATTAAAACATTTGAGGTTTTGGGAAGCATTTTGACTCACAAAAAGATTTACAAAAATAAGATGTACTCACTAATAGTGAGAAAAAGTGAATGTACTCACATCGTTTACTTAGATAAAACTAAAGCTTCCTGGTGTATCTCCTGGTTATTATATATAAAAATTAAACAATGCACACGTGTTAGTAAAATAACCTAAATCACATTAACCGTACAATTCGAGACAGAATTCAATGACTGAGTTGGGTAGAGCCGACATGCATTACGGAATCCTAAATCAATCGGGTGTACACACGAGACAGAACTCCAACGGATGAGTCGGGCAGAGCCCTGACATGCGTTAGGGAGCCCTAAATTGATCGTGTAGGGTAACAACAGGGTTATGGTACTTACAACGAGGCAGAGCTTCACTTTATAATGGGTATTATGCCTGAGTATAATTTCTACTACAAGAAAGTTGAGAGAGAATTCGAGAAATGAACGGTTGCAAATGAAGCTCGAGCCCCCCTTTTATAGGCTGATCCGGCAGTCCGTCGTGCCCCGCGACTAAGACGGCTTCGGCCGTCGAGGGCCGCGAGAGCCCACGTGTCGCGCATAGGTTTGCTGAGTCAAAGGGGTAGGTCCGGTGAGTCACGTGCCACGTGGAACTGTGCAGTGTCGACCAAGTAAGGGCCGTCGCGCCCCGCGATAGACCATGGGGGTCTCCGTCGCGGCCCACGAGCGACAGCTTAAATTTGTTTTTCTTATTTTTCTAAGTGTTGGGTTATTTCGGGCTCGGTTTTCGCGTACAAGGTACGTAAGGAATGTTTTAGGGTCACGTTAAGGGTTCTAGGATGTATTTAGGAGGGTTGTTATAAGAGGCCACTCCTTATTGGCTACCACGGAGAAGAGAACTCTGATGGTGTCCATTTTTGCAACCAGAGAAAATGTCTCAGAGTAATCGATCCCATACGTCTGAGTGTACCCCTTGGCTACAAGTCGAGCTTTGTATCTCCCAATGGAACCATCAGTTTTATATTTGATTGAATACACCCACCGGCATCCAACTATTTTCTTTCCTTTAGGGAGAATGCACTTCTCCCATGTGTTGTTTTTATAAGAGCATGCATCTCCATTTCTATTACTTATTTCCAGTTCTTCTTACCTTGACCTTCCTTTACGAAACTAGGTATTTATTCAGAGTATAGGGAGGTAACAAATGCTTTCGCACTGTTAGATAAGTTCATGTTGACCATATTAGCTACAGGATACCTTGAATTTCTGGTTTCCTACTCTGGGGAGTACCGTTTTGGAGGAACCCCTCAATTGGCTCTAGGAGGGAGAGAGTATCTCTCGGTTGTCTCTGCTGCAATTGGTTCAACATGTTCAACAATTGGTTCAACCTCTTCAACATCTGGTTCAACCTGTTCAACATCTAGTTCAACATGTTCTGTAGGTTCTGTTGTTGTCGGTTCTATGTGTTCCCCTGTTGTCTCATAGTTATAAGACGTAGGACATTTAGGGTTCTCAGTATTTCTTATCTCTAGTACACGTTGGATGGACTTTCTTTAGTGGTACTATGCTCTGCAGATTGTGTGGCTGTGTTTAAAGGTGGCTGACTCGAAGTACTGTGATGGTCTTCTGTTGTTACTTCTTCAGATGATGGAAGTTGAGTTAGCCAACTCAGAGTGTCTATACATTCATTCTCCCCCTGACCACTGAGTTGGGTGTTGTAAAAATATTTTGTTTCAAGAAAGTCACAATTCATTGTGGTGAACATTTGACGAGTTTTTGGATATAACACCGGTAACCTGTTTGATCAATCCCATAGCCGACAAATACACATTTCTCAGCACATGGGCCAAGCTTGTTTCTGTTGGTTTTTGGTATGTGGACAAATGTTTTACAACCGAATATTCGAGGTTCAAGTGTAAGAGGATGGGGAATACTGGCAAACTTAGATAGGCAATCTAAAGGAGTCTTAAACTTAAGAACTTTGGTGGGAAGCCGATTTAGGAGATACACAGAGGTTGCAACCGCTTCCGGCCAAAAATATGTAGGAACATGATACTCAAATAGAAGAGCTTGAATCATTTCAAGAATAATGCGGTTTTTTCGTTCGGAAACACCGTTCTGTTCGAGGGTAAGAGAACAGGAGGTTTGGTGAACTAATCCTTTGGTTTAAAAGAATTGTTTCATGGATGTATTGACAATTCCCCCCATTGTCGGATCGAAGGATTTGGACTTCCCTTTTGAACTGGGTGTGAATCCTAGCATAAAACATGGTAAATTTCTCATAAACTCTTCGGCTTTGTTTTTTAAAAAATATGCCCATGTCATGTGAGTGCAATCATCCACAAATAGTAGAATGTACCGAAAACACTGCCCACCATAACAGGAGCAGGACCCCACACATTAGAATGGAATAGTGAAAAAGGTAAAACAACTTTCGTGTTGCTAGGTTTAAAGGATTGTCGATGGCTTTTGGCAAGAAAACAAGTTTCACAATCTATTTTACCATTTGAAGGGAAGAGTTTAGGAAAACAAAAGATGCGAATAACCAGTGGATGGGTGTCCCAAACGTCTATGCCATAGCCAGGTTTCCCGGTTTTCAGTTCCATGTGCCAACATCACAGTACCCTGTTGAGCCACTTCATCCACGTCGTATAATCCTTGGCGCTCAGTACCACCTCCAATAATCACACCCTTCCTGATATCCTATAAGAGGCAGAAGGTAGGGTGCATTAGTTCCGTGCAATTTAGTTCTTTGGGGATATGACTAATTGAGAGCAATTTGTGTGATAATGACGGAACATAAAGGCAATTTGATAATTTCATAGTTGGTAAAATTTCAATTGTTCCTCCGCCTTTCACTTGCATTGTTTCGTTGTTCGCGGTATGAATTTGAGTTTTTTGAGGTTTGGTCATTGAACGCATGTAAAATGGTTCGAACGTCATAGTGTCTGTGGCACCGGAATCAAATATCCATGATCTGTTTTTTTTCATGATTGATTGCCATTTTTTTGAATAAATACGTTGTCAGACAAAAGATAACTGACCAGGCGTATATCTCAAACACATTGGATACTTGAACTCGCGTTCAAGATTTAAATATGCTGGACTAACGACGCCAGGAGAACTACACCGGGCACATTATCTTACCGGCGTATTTATCAAATACGCCGGGCAACTTGAACTCTCCTTCAAGATTTGAGGTAACCTGGGGAAAATCCGCTAGGTAGCGAAGTTATCTTACCGGCGTATTTATCAAATACGTCGGGCAACTTGAACTCTCGTTCAAGATTTAATATCGCCCAGATCTGTGCCGCGGAATTATGCAGCGTAATTATTGGAAATAGGGGTTTTTTTTGGTGTGCGGTTGAACAGAGTGTCGGTGGCTTTCTATTTTTTTGTACGGCTGAAAAATGGTTGAAAAAGGGTTTACTGACAACCTACGACAATGATGAACAATGACAGATAGGTTGATAATTGAAGCACCTTTTGACGGAAGCACCTTTTTTCAAACAATATCAATTTCCCAAACAGTATTAAATACGAAATGGAAGCACCTTTTTGACTATTTCAAACGAAAAACGAAAATATAAACGGGAAACAAACACAAACGACAGCAGAGACAGTGGAGTGGATTAAAGATGATGATGTTCTGTCTTGCGGCCGACGATAGGGTTTAAAGCGGCGGCGACAGTGGAGTTTCGGAGTTGATCAGATTTTTGGGGTTTGATTTTTGGTTTTGGGTTTTTTTTTTGGTTTGATTTTGGTTGAGATAAATTGTAGATGAAGAACAAAGTGTTCATGAATTAGAAACACTGCTCTGATACTATGTTATCTGGTATAGAGAAAAACTTTGTAATAGTGTTTGAATTGTATTGAGAAAAACTTAAATTAGGGTTACATAAGAAGGGTGTTTATATAGAACAACATTTTACACATTTAGCCCCTATACTATGGTGTTGTTTGTTTTTTGAAGAAAAGTGCTTCTGGCCACTTATGTCTGCGTCGCGCAGACACGCGCAGACCTTTGGGTCCTGCAGCTTGTTTGTTTTCTCGCAGACCTTTCATTAAAAAAGGTCTGCGAGACATCTTCCTGATGCAGACAATCACTCAAGTCTTCTAACCTCTTCTAACCTATTTTCCCTGCCTTCTCTCTATTCTCCGGTGATCGGAGTAATTCCGGCCGGCTTCCGGCCGTTTTCCCGGCGAAGCACATCCCACCCACGAAAACCCTTTCCTCCTTGCACCGTTTTTTCACCCACACCCATCTGAAGTTTAGAGAGAGTGACCGTAGAGAGATAGAGGGAGCGCAAGGAGAGAGAGAGAGGGAAAGAAGAGAGAGAGATCGATGGCGGCGGTGGTTGTTGGCGTCAATGGTGGCTGAAGTAGTGGTGGGGGAGGCAGCGGTGGTGGTGCTTGGCTTCGCGTTAGCAAGTGGCGGCGGTGGTGCTTGGCTTCGCGTCTGACCTGAAGGGTTTCGTGGGTGACGATGGTGATGATGATTGTGGTGGCGTACGGTGGTTGTGGGCGTCAGTGGTGGCTGAAGTGGTGGTGGGGGAGGCAAGAGGAGATGGTGGTGGTAGATGAATGAGAGTCTGTTGTTGCAGATGTAAGGGGTTTTAAAAAAGAGGGATGATCAAACACTCTTCTTCTTGCAGACTGTAGACCTTTGATCCACCTCTTCTTCTGCAGATGCCTGCAGATGTAGTCCGCAGACTGCAGACCTTTTACCTCTTCAAAAACAAACAGCACCTATGACACTTTCCGACAGTTTGTCTATTTCTTGATTATTGATTATTTAATTTAATTTCTGTTCAATTTAGAATAATCTCAGCTACTTTGGAATAATCTAGGCTCACGATTTTCAAAAATTATACCTTCTAAATACTTATCCAGTGATGTAAAAGGAGAAAAATAGACGAAAAGTTAACAAAGTCCCAAACCTGAAATAAATATAAGTTTTTTCAAAAATAACCTTTAAAGTTCTAGTGTCGATGAAGAACATTTTCATGTAATGGCGGAGCTTAACCAAAAGTTTTAGAGGGGCAGAAAGTCAGGTGACCCAATTTATATATTGTATAAATATTTAGGCAAAATAATTGGGGGGCGATCCTATATAATTTTAAAATTTTCGGACGAAAAATCAGAAATTTTACATTTCTAACGGAAACATTAGGGGAGGCAGGTGCACCCCGGTTCCCACTAAGCTCCTCCCCTGTTCATGTTGATGAAGATAATGTCAATGCTAATGTTGATAATTGTATATAAGTTTATATTTTAAAGGTCAATTTTTTAAGTCACACAAATCCCTGAATTCTCAGCTATGAGAGCTAAAAAAAAAATAATTTTCACCTTTCACTAACACACATATATTCATGCTAGTTTTACGTCCATCATCAAACTGACTAACCGAATAATTAGTTCAGTTGGCTTGGGTTGTTGATTTAGTCTTTTTTCCGTTCGATTTTTGGGCTACTCAATTTTTTCTTTTTTTTTTAATCTTAAAAAAACCCAACTAACCCGACCCAACAAACCAAATAACTACATGGATGATCCGAATACCAACTTAATATATTTTGCGCCACATAATATGTTAACAACCACAGCCGGAGCAGTGACCGGAAACCGAAATAATTCGGGCGAGTTATTAATAGAAATGGAAGTGAGGAAGATAGTAGTGGTGGTAGAAGAAGAAGAAGTAGCCCGAACCGCAATGACGTGGGCGCTTCACAACGTTCTCCGGTTCGGCGATTTAGTGACTCTCCTTCATGTTTTTCCGGCGAACAGACAGAAGATCAGGCTGCTCCGGTTGAAAGGATTTCAGTTGGCTCTCTCGTTTAAGGATATGTGTGTTCATAGCTTTCCTAACGTAAGTAATGAATATATAATTGTTTGTTTGTTTGTTTAGTGTTTGGTTATGTGATTGAAATATGTTACAGACGAAGATAGAGATTGTTGTGACGGAAGGTGATGAAGAAGGTGGAAGGATAACGGATTTTACCAGGCAGATTGGTGCTTCGACTCTTGTTGTTGGTTTACATGATCAGAGTTTTCTCTACAGGTACATTTCGTTTAGATTGTCGGGTTTGGCTCGTTTACAAACCGAACTAACTTAGCTAGGCTAGGCTCGTTTATCTTAATAAGATAAAATGTTGAGCCCGAGCTATTATTGTTAAGAGAATCGAGCCAACAAGCTGGACTTACCTTGGCTTGGGCTCAACTCTTTACAAAACGAACCGGCTAAGCTCGGCTAGGTTATCATTTTATCTTAACGACTTGAAATGATGAGCTCGAGCTCGACACATTAAGATAAACGAACCAACACGCCAAGCTTACCTTGGTTTGGGTTCGGCTCTTTTACAGGCCAAACCGACAGTGGCGTACCCATGAATTATTTTCTTGGGGGTGCGAACAAGGGGTGTAACCAAAACCAAGGTTCGAGAACTCGCTAGTCTGCCGGTAAATATTTTTATAGGTAAATATTTTAAGTAGCTAGGTTTTAACTCTTACTCAACTCATTTTTGAAGTATACAAGATTAATTGTTGGAATTCACTTGGTTTGATTGGAAACTGGCCGGAATTTATAGGTTTTGGCTGGAATATACAAGTTTTTTGCCGAAATCTGGCCGGAATCGCCGAATTTTGGCTGGCCGACTAGGTCTGACTAGGCCCGACTAGCGATTAATGCACTGATTAAAGAAAAGTTACTCTGGCCGACTAGCGATTAATCGCCGCCTAGTTGTGAGTTTTACAACACTTTAAGGGGTGCGATCGTGATTTTGCCCTATAAAATACACTAAAGATTTTTTTCAAGAGGTGCGACCACCCACCCAACCCTCTACCTAGGTCCGCCCCTGTGAACCGGCTAAGCTCAACTAATTTATCTTAACCACTTTGAAATGTTGAGCTCGAGTGTGGCTCGTTAACATAACTGGGCCAAGCTTATTTTGGAAATGCTGTCGTTTACAAACTGAACCAACTAGGCTAAGCTAGTTTATCTTAATGAACTGAAATGCTAAGCTCGAGTTCGGCTTTTTAAGATAAAAGAGCCTACAAAACAAGTTTACCTTGGCTCAAGCTTGGCTTGTTTACAAACCGAACCAACTCAGCTCGACTCGTTTATCTTAACAAACTAAAATATGGGTCCAACTTGGCTCAGCTCGTTTATCTTAAAACGTAAGTGTTAAGCTTTGGCCGGCTCATTAAGATAAACGAGCCAATGAGTCGAGCTTACCTTGGCTCAGGCTCGGTTTGTTTACGTAACAAGCGAGCTGGGCTAGGCTCGTGTATCACAAGCCGATTTTATGGGAGTTACTTTCTAGTTTCATTTAGAGGGAGCCTTTTGCATGATCATTCCTTTTTTAGCTATTATTCAGTTTTTGGATCATCATAAATCAAGTTTAGTTTCAACTAAACTCCATCAATCTCTACATGGGATTAAAAAGTTTAGTCAAAAGATGGATGGTAAATAACGACAAATTGGGATTTCATTTTAGTAGGATATGAACAAAATTTGTATAAAGTTGAACTAAGACTGATCAAATTCACGTCAAAATCATGTCTTAAATGTCACACATGGATGATTAAAATATAAACTTTTTAATGAGTGAATGATTGTTCAATATTTTCTCTTATAATGTTTAATGGCAATCAATTATGATTTGAATGCATTGGTCATGGAAATAGGGTTGGCAAAAACAAACAAGAACAATAGGTCATATGGGTGCAGGGTGGGGGTAGACACTACACATGTGAACATTCAGGGGGTGAAGTATGAACAGATCTTTTGTCTAACTATTATTTTATGTAATAATATAAATAATTATTGTGGTTACATATCTAGTTTCATCATATTGTGGTTACAAAACTTTTAGAACTATATAATAATGCAACATATCATTTGTTTTGTTATATTACTATGATCAATTGAATCAGTGGCGAAGCTTGACCCGAATGACCGGGGAGGGGGTGTCAAAAACGTATATAGGGGGTCGAAAACGCATATACCTAAAAATTTCTACACGAAAACATTCCAAATTAATGAGCACGGTGTGAATGAAAAAAAAAGTATTTTAGCCAGCTGCAAACAGCTCTGAATTATTAACTCCATATATTCAAGTAGACCCTAATAGTTGACCACAATACAGCAGGACCATTTAACTCTTGTAATTGATACTAATTGAATTCACCTTTTATTTATGGAACAGGATAGCAATGGTCCACAAGAATATAGCCAACAACTTTAATTGTAAAGTTCTGGCCATCAAGCAACCTGCTTCACCATTAACAACCACTAGTCCCACATTGTCAGATAGCTCAACCAGCTTGGACTTTTCTCAGATTGATATTTCTACATTGAGGTATCATTCTTACTTCTAACTTTATTATAGTCAAGGAGTGGAATTAATACTTTGTGCTCATATTAATAACTATGCTAACCCCTATATGCATCAATGTAATGTTTGATATTTTAGCGTAATCGGGATTGACTTGGTGATCAAACCAAATAATGATACACATCAAGCAAGTTAGGAGGTGCGGGAGTGCACGCTTGTCTACGGGGGTTCCAAGGGGGCAACGCCCCCTTGGCGAGGGTCCGGGGGCAGCGCCCCCAGGAGCAGGGTCCAAGGGGCGGCAGCCCCTGGCGGGGTCAAGGGGCAGAGCCCTTGGCGGGGTCGAGCTTTAATTAAATTGCTTTATGGAAAATGCTTTAGAAAATAAAATTTATGAAAATTCGTCCTAAATTTTCAGACAAAAAATTAATGCAATTTTTAATGCAATTTGATTAAATTCGAAAATGCCAGAGGCAGTTATCTGCAAAAACACCCCAAATTCCCATACAGTTTTTTTGATCATTTTTTCCCCTGGTTCACAAAATTCGCAGACAAAAACAACATACTCTGGTTCTATTCTCGAAAATCAGAGTTGTATCCGATTGAATTATTCGGGTGAACCACCGAAATAATTTGATCTGAGAGTGACATCACGCCTCTCTGATCATCCAGCAATCTGATATTTCCCAACATGTAATGTTCATAATTTCCATCTAAAAATTGATTAAGACATTGATATTATTGTGAGGGAGGTGACTTGTACTAGGGGTGTGAATTTTTTACTACAAAAACAAAACTGGCGGATCTAGAAAATCTTTACAAAGGCAACGTTTCATATAAAAAGGGGTAACGAGATCGAGAAAACGCCAAATTTTTCCAAAATTTACACTACCGTAGAAGCGTCAAGAGGTAGCGGGGGCGACCCCTAGTAACATGCTAGGTCCGCCCCTGCAAGAAATTAGTTGGTCAATTACTGGTTGAAATCGTCAACGCACTTAGCTAAACTGGTTGTGTTCATATCTACCCAGCAAGTTTGCGGGATAACCCATTTAATCGTTTTGTTTTTAAAAAAAAATTAATAATGTGATTTACGTCTATACTTAAATTGATTGGGTATTCTATGCCAAAATTTCAGAGATAAAATGTAAACGCAATTATTTTATAATTTTTAAATATTTGTATTCTTTGTTGTATTTTTTAAAATTTAGAGTACTTATATGTAAATAAAATAAAATAAAACTTTGGGTTAAATGGGGCGTTTTTGTGTCAACCACAAAAACACTTGTCGTGTTAGCCTGTTCGGGTTCATGTCAAACTTCGGGTTTGTGCGGGGTTCGAACCGCCAACTTGCGAACACTATGCAGTTAACACCCCTAACACATGTGGTGGTGCATATATCAACCAAAGACATGTGGTGCATATATCAAGTTTGATGGTACACAAATCACCTCCTTGTTTGTGTATGAGTTTTAGAACTAAAAAAAGAGCATATCTCAAATTAAGAGTGTTAGACTTCACTTGATTAGTCAGATCTATCTCCCTTGTACAGTTTTTCCTAAAACAAAGAGGGCGTATATAGTGTTGAAAATGGGCGGGGTGTGTATGTTGTGTAATGGGTCAAATCGGATCACCGACACATATTTTTCCATATTTTTTTATAAAAATGTTAATGCATCATAAAAATGATTACAGAAATTTACTTCTAAAACAGTAGACCAATTTAAGATGCAAGTAGTTTGGAAGCCTTTCTACGTGTTCGACCAATTTTACCAACTTTTTTGTTGCATTTATCTATATGACCATTGCAGTATACCCGAAGTTCCTGAACCGAAAATCCCATATCAAGTATGTCCAGATCCGTCAGCAATTATATGGAGATCAAGAAGAAGAAGAAGAAAACAGTGAATAATGAGCAGCATATTATTTAATCTGAGTAGATGGCCCATTTGGGTCTGTCCTTTAGAAAGTATACACATACACATACTAGAAATGAAAAACTTACACATTTACTCATCATTATTACAAAGTTTTATGCTGGCTCTCATTATTTTTGTGCCATTGTAATTCTCAGGTGCACATAAATTAATGTTTTAATATATTTTTTGATTCATACTAGGCGTGGATCCACTTAAGATAGAGGTCCCTAAATGGGGCACACGTTAATGTTTTTGACCCGACTCATATTTTTCCCATAACCCTAACTATTCACCACTATTGTTTTGTCTCCGGTTAAGGCTATAGAATACGCGTGAGAAATAAACTCAGTGGCGAATCTAGACCAAAATTTTATGGGTAACGTTCAATATTTTTTACCGCACTTCATATAATGTAAACGAAACAAAAATAGATACCCGAAAATAAATAAATTTAAACACATACCTAATAGATTTCTCCTCTTCGGTTTTTGAAAGTATGAAAGTGAGCCATTACATCCTCTTATTTTACTTTATCAAAAGTTGCATTATATTTTCAACCAAAACTTGTTGAAAGAACTGGTTTCAATATAAAAATGAGATTTCTTGAAAGAACTCTTTCTATTATCAAATATATTCGTTTGCAACATGCACAAAAAATCTAAGATTGTCAGCCGGAGAGTGTCAGACAGAGGCGCTTTTGCTTCATTGTTCAAAAAAAAATTAGAGAGGACGAGAGTTGAGACCGAGAGTGTCAACATGAGATAAGTATTTTAATCGCTAATCGGATATAAGACGGAAGTGCTTTTGCTTCGCCGGTTAAAAAAAATTAATTAATTTTATAACATATAAGTTATTCAACTTCTTTTTATCGATTGTTTTAAAATAATATATTTATAGATTGTCAATTCATCAAACTGTATATGACTTTGTCGATCATCTTATGCTTACTATGAAATAATATTACTATTATTTTAAAATAAATTTTATGAGACCCTAAAGAGTATAATATTTTAGAAAATCAAAATAATAATCTAATTATATAGATTAACACGGAGACTTAAAAAAAAAATACTTCTATGACTTGGTTGAAAATTTTAATGGATGTGTACTATTAAAAAATCATGTACATTAATTCAAAAGTGTGAGAAGTGTGAGAAATATTGTGCAGATGAGATATGTCCTCAATCTAAATTAATCTAAAAGGGTAAACAAATAATTTTCTCTATGATGTATGTATAGTGTTATATGCTATATGTTCTGATAGCAGATCTATGATCGATGTATAGTGTTTATGGTGTTATATTTTTCTGGTTGCAGGTGTCACACCCCAACCGATGGCGGAAACATCGGAGTGAGACGAAAACGAGATTGCAAGAGGCTTCATAACGCTATTGATGACAAGTATTCATTTATTGATTTTACATCACTTGAAATAATATACAACAAGTTTAAATCATTTACAACAAATAGTCAAATAATAAATCTTTATTTCATTTATGTAATGTAGTACATGATTTAGAGGGAAAATATCAAATAGGAATTTAATTTTGGCTAGGAAGGATAGGAAGCCATAGGATTATGACATGTGGCAAATTTTAAAATAAAGAGAAAGGGTATTTTAGTCAATCTCATCATTTCTTCTTCCTTCTTCTCCCCAATTACTTCAAAACCCACCATTTTCAAAACCCACCATCTCCAACCTTTTCTTCACTTACTATCTCAATAATCACTACATTATAGTGTGATTTTCGTCATCAATCAATGATTCAACCACCCGATCAACGTGTTCTTCAGCTTTTTTCGAAGAAAACCCAGTTTAATTTCATTCAAAATCTCGTTTTTTCTGGTGATTTTGAAGATAATCACTCGATTTGTTCGATTCAATCGCTGATAAGTGTTTCAATCATTCAAAAATCGTCAATTGTTGAAGAAATCACTTCGATCCATGTAAGAAATTCTTTAATTTCATTTTTACGATATGGGTTTTTGATTTAGTCATTGCGTTTTACGATCTTGTCGGGGGTCCGGGGGCAGCGCCCCTGGTAGTGGGGTCCCAGGGGCGGCAGCCCCTGGCGGGGTCCAAGGGGCAGAGCCCCTGGCTGGGGTTGACAAACAGTTTTATGTGTCCATTGCGTTTTAGAAATAAAAGAGTTTTATGTGTTTTCTGGCTATTGCGTTTTAGAAAAAAACATTTTTAAGTATCTTTAGTCATTGCGTTTTAGGTAAAACACATTTTTGAAGTGTTTTTAGTCATTGCATTTTAGGTAAAACACATTTTAGGTGTTTTCAGTCCATTGCGTTTTACAGAGAACACTTTCTTTTGTTTTTTTAGGTCATTGCGTTTTAGAAATGAGACATTTTTAAGTGTTTTCTGGCCATTGCGTTTTACAAATAAGACATTTCTTTGTGTTTTCTGGCCATTGCGTTTTACAAATAAGACATTTCTTTGTGTTTTTTGTGCATTGCGTTTTAGGTAAAACACTTTTTTATGTGTTTTCAGTCCATTGCGTTTTAGAAATAAGACATTTCTTTGTGTTTTCTGGCCATTGCGTTTTACAAATAAGTCATTTCTTTGTGTTTTTGGTGCATTGCGTTTTAGAAAAATGTCATTTTTTAGGTTTTTTTTTTCATTGCGTTTTACGTAACTGGTGGTTTTTCTATTGCGTTTTACACAATTGGGTTTAAATTTTTTTTTTAAATATAGCAATAGTATACTCGTTTTAAAGATAAAAAAACGCTCGTTTTTTTGGTGCAATTTTTATAAAAAAATAATGTCGTATGAAAGAGTTATTAACGTTTAAAAATGGGGGGGGGGGGAATTGGAGGAGAGAGAAACTATTGGCTTGGATTGACTAGAATGCCTTTGAACAAACTCACGCGCCTCTTTTCTTTCTTTCAATTTCCCTGATTTAATCTTAGCCCTTGATTAACTTAATGGATGGTCAAGATCACTTTCTAGCCTTCCTAGCCAAATAAACTTCCTATTGTATCTCCACCCATGATTTAGATACCAAATCCATCAAGTTTGGAAGTAAAATACAATATAATCAGCTGTAAAGTTTAAATTCGTTTCTAGGCAAATCCTACTAGATTCCGGGCATCTTTATTTATATCGTCAACCTGCAATACATGTTAAAGCATAGTTCAATACAAAAAGCATTGGCGAGCATACAAGTTTTGGATATAAATATAGATAAGAAAGCATTTTAATCAACTTCGCATGCATAACTAATATACTAGATTAATGTAAACATTTCGCGCGATCTACAATTTATAACACATATGATTTGCAAGTATAACACGTAAGGTTACAAGTAAACACATAAGACTACAAGTATAACACGTAAGTTGTATAAATGATTTTTAAGTACATGTATTGCATCCCAAATGTAATAAAGCGTAAAAATGGATCGAGTATGCTCACAGTGGTTGCGTTTGCGATTCCTTGTAAAATAACGCATGAGTAAAGATTGAGAAACCGAATGAACGGGGCGGTCATCCTAGATATTCAAATGCCACATAACAACCTCGTTAAATAAAATTCCTAGTATTTATGGTTTACTTATTTAGTTATTGTAATTTCTATTTATTACTATTTAATGTCATAAAAGAAATGAATTGTTAATTATTTATATATTATTGAGTTTAAAAGTTAAGTTATAAAACAAAGTGAACTAGGATTAAAGAAAAAGGAAACTGGTAGTTATTTTTGGGTTTTAAGGATAAAAAAAAATCAAAATAAAACATCAAAAGAATCAGGTAAAGGGTTACACAAGTTAGATAAGGAGCTTATTAGAGAGTTAAAGGGTTACACAAGTTAGACAGTTACACAATTTACACAACCCTCATAACATCATTCTCGGCTCTCTCTCCCTAATCGAAATCTCCCTTGTTTCGGTTTCATCACCATCATAACTTTACACCCTAAGGAGGAACCAGATCATCCTGACAAGTATGTCAAACTCAATGGCTGCATCTCTGACTGGATTCTCTGCTGGCCTGTCTGCTGTAACAGGTATGTTATTCATGTTTTCCATTATGTTTAAACAGAACTGATCAACATGTGGTATCAGAGCATATGTTGCTAAATCAGTTCTGTTTTCGTATCCATCATTCTGGGATCATAATCTGGAAAACAAAAAGTTTTAACAGCATTAAAAATCACGGCTGGTTTCGGGTTACATTGAGCCGAAATCAGTGTTTTTGAGAAAAAGGGGTGATTAATCATGTCACCCGAAACTAATAAGGGTTAATTTATGTCCTAGACCCGTTTGAAACATTAAAATTCAGGTTTCGGATCCCAGAATTATGTTTTAAATTTTAGGGTTCATCATATTGTTCTAAGAAAACTCGAAAATTCCTTAAATTTTTGGAATATAATTTGGATTAGTGGGTGTTTTTACTGTTTTGATCTGAATTTTATCTATTAAAATCTTTGAAAACTGTTAATAGATAATCAGTTATGATTTTCGAAATCTTTGATAAGTTTAGATCAGCAATAAAACAGGAAACATTATCCCACAATCCCTAAAAGTTCGAGTTTTCAGTTATTATCACAATAAACAGCTATTAACAGTGGGCTCGATACCATCAGATTACGACTCGAGACCATCAGTCTCGACTCGAGACCATAATGTCTCGACTCGAGACCATAAGGTCTCGACTCGAAATCATCAGGTTTTCAAAAACTTTACAACTCGAGACAACAGTCTCGACTCGAGACCACTGAGATTTTGACTAAGGGCTTCAATATTCCAACTCGAGATCGTGGTTGCGACTCGAGACCTCATCATGAGTCGAGATCTCATAAAATGCAGTAGTCAAGACCATGGTTCCGACTCGAGACAAAGGTTGCGACTCGAGACCTCATAACTGACTCGAGATCTCATAACTCAGTCGAGACCTAACTCGAGACCTCACTCGAGACCTCACTCGAAACCTCATTACCTTAGGTTGTTTGATGTGAACTAAGTTTAATACATCTATTTGTTAACACTTAATTAACTAATCAGAATCAGATAATTTTTACAAAACCAAAATAGCTTAACTTGAATGAGCTTCTGATGTATTAATTATGGCCAAAGCTGATTTAATACATCTATTTATTGTTCAAGTATTATAAAACCTATGTTGAGTATGCATTACAAACGTGAAATGTCTTAATTCTGGCCAAAGTTGATTTAATTCATTTATGTTTAGCATGCTTGACAAGTGCATAACTAAAGTGATTGTCTCATTTCTGGCCAAAGCTGATTTGTCACGATTACTTTGCACACATACTTAAATGATTACACTTCTGGCCAAAGCTGATTTGTCTTCGTGTAAGTAGAATTTTTTAACTAAGTCTATTATTTTGATGTTAGTAATAGACAATATCACAGCTTCATAATTAAAATGGTCATTATTTATGCCTGCCTTAGTATAACATGCCCTTAGATCACATTAGGACTTCTTTCTTAGTATCATAACTTGCTCATCTTATTTCCAGTATCAGCACCCAATTGCGGGATTTCACCTTTGACTGGTGATAACTTTGCTGAATGGAAGGATGCCCTCATCATTACTCTAGGATTGCTAGACTTCGATTATGCTCTTAGAGAGAATAAGCCAGCGGACCTTACCACTCAAAGTACTGCTGCTGAGCAGATAGTTCATGAAAAATGGACTAGGTGTAACCGCATGTCTCTCATGTTCATGAAGCAGTCCATTCATAATGCAATTAGAGGCGCTATTCCTGATTCTGAAGATGCTAAAACCTACCTGGCTTCTGTGGAGGCTCAATTCAAAGGAACATCAAAAGCACACGCTAGCACTCTTATCCTCAAGCTGGTGACGACTAAGTATGATGGGAGGAGCGGCATTCGCGAACACATCATGATGATGCATGACATGGCCAATAAGCTGAAAGGGCTAGAGATGGAAATCAGTGATGGTTTTCTTGTTCACTTCATCATCACTTCGCTTCCTTCGTCCTATGACGCATTCAAGATCAATTACAACACTCAGAAGAACAAATGGACGATGAGTGAGCTGGTTGCTATGTGCGTACAGGAGGAAGAGCGTATGAAGATGGATCGCACTACTGATGTTGCTAGCTTCACCACCTCCAACTCTAAGAAGAGGAAGCACAATCATCAAAGGAAGGATGCTTCTAAAGTTCAAAAGCCAAATCCTAATACAAGTGCACCTTCCAGCTCTAAGAACTCCTTAGGCAAACCCTATTGCAAGTTCTGTAAGAAAACATGACATAAGCAAAAGGAATGCCCTGACTTCAAGGAGTGGCTGGCTAAGAAAGGTAACAATTTTTTCATGATACTTGAGTCCTTTAATTTAAATGTTCCTGCTAATTCTAGGTGGTTTGATTCTGGTTCTATGGTTCATGTAACTAACTCTACTCAGGGATTCCTTTCAATCCGGAAGCTGGGAAGAAACCAAAGAACACTTAAAGTTGGGGATGATCGGGAATTAGAAGTGAAGGCCATAGGAACATTACAATTATTTTTGAAAACTGGTTTATGTATTAAACTTTATGATACCTTATATGTTCCTGAGGTAACTCGAAACCTTGTATCAGGACCAAAGTTAGACATGGATGGTTTTGTCGTTTCTCATGGTCATCGCAAACTCTCTATTCTCTATGATTCCGTTGTTTATGGTACTGGCATTCTGGATGGTGGTCTCTATAGATTAGAACTAGATGATAATTTTTCCAAATCTTTGTTGTCATATAATATTAATGAATCACTCACAAAGATGGAAAAGAAACGAGACTTAGAGACTTCATCCATGTTGTAGCATCAATGTTTAGGCCACATCTCAAGAGAACGATTAAATCATCTCGTAAAGGATGAAGTCTTACCTCCTCTCGATTTCACTGATTTTGGAACATGTGTCAAATGTCTTAAAGGCAAAATGACATCAGCGAATAAGAAAGGTGCCACTAGGAGTTCTAATTTATTAGAACTCATTCACACTGACATTAGTGGTCCTTACCAAATCGCTGGCATAACAGGACATACTTCATTTATAACTTTCATTGATGATTATTCTCGTTACATGTACTTGTATCTTATTAAGGAAAAGTCTGAATCTCTTACAACTTTTAAAGATTATAAAGCTGAAGTTGAAAAGCAATTAGATCGTCAGATTAAAGTTGTAAGATCAGATAGAGGCGGTGAATATTATGGAAGACATACTGATGTGGGTCAAGCTCCTGGTCTATTTTATGAGTTTTGTAAGGGCCAGGGGATTGTGAACCAATACACCATGCCTGGTACACCTCAGCAGAACGGTGTCGCTGAAAGAAGAAACCGTACCCTTATGAACATGGTGCGCAGTATGTTAGCCAACACTAATTTACCATTATTCCTCTGGACTGAAGCGTTAAAGGCAGCTGTTCATATACTCAGTAGAGTTCCTTCTAAGTCTGTCCCTAAAACTCCTTATGAACTTTGGACAGGAAGGAAACCGAGTCTTAAATATATGAAAGTATGGGGCTGCATTGCTGAAGCAAAACTCTATAATCCTTTCCTATGGAAACTTGACCCTAAAACAGTTACCTGTTTCTTTATCGGGTATCCTGATCATTCAAAGGGTTATCGTTTCTGTTGTCCTTCCCATGTCACCCGTATTGTTGAAACCAAGCGTGCTGCGTTCCTGGAGGATTTCAAGGTCAGTGGGAGCAGTACCAACCCTTACGAAGAATTGCAAGAAGTACAAGACGCGGGGGGGGGGGGAGACTCGTCGCTTACCATTACTCCGTTTACTCCTCTTGTACCCCATGCAACTGCACCTGAAATCACTGCACAAACTCCATCTCCACAATCAGAACCGATTATACCTCATAACGAAGGCCCATCAAACACTTAAAACCAAGACAACGCTGAACCCGATAATCAACTCAGGAGGTCATCTAGGCAAAGACGGCCTACTAATTGGGATGATTATGTTACATACCTGACTGAAATGGATGCTGGAAAGCTCAATGATCCTATCTCTTGTAATGAAGCCATTAGCAGTGATCAGTCTTCTGAATGGAATAAAGCAATGATTGATGAGCTTGAATCCATGAAGAAAAATGACGTTTGGGATTTGGTAGAATTACCCAACGGTGTCAAACCTGTAGGTTGTAAATGGGTGTTCAAAACAAAACTGGATCCGAATGGGAACGTTGAATGCTACAAAGCGAGATTGGTTGCAAAAGGCTACACTCAGAAAGAGGGAATTGATTATCAAGAGACGTTTTCACCTGTCTCTCGTAAAGATTCATTAAGGATCGTTATGGCCCTAGTAGCTCATTTTGATTTGGAGTTGCATCAGATGGACGTCAAAACTGCTTTCCTTAACGGAGACTTAGACGAAGATGTTTACATGAAACAACCTGAAGGCTTTAAACCTGAAGGTCAGGAGCATCTAGTCTGTAAGTTGAAGAAATCCATTTATGGGTTAAAACAAGCATCACGTCAATGGTACCTCAAGTTTGATGAAGTAATGAAGAGACAAGGTTTTATGAAGAATCAAGTGGATCAATGCACCTACCTCAAGATGAGTAGGAGTAACTTTACTATGCTTGTCCTTTATGTAGACGATATTCTATTGGCAAGTAATAGTTTAGACATGTTGCATGAGTCGAAGCGGTTACTCTCGCATAACTTCGACATGAAGGGTCTCGGAGACGCTTCTTACGTCATTGGCATCGAAATTCACCGAGATAGACACAAAGGGATCTTAGGATTGTCTCAAAAGACTTACATAGATCGTGTCCTTACACGTTACAACATGCAACAGTGCAAACCCTCAGTCGCTCCAGTAGTTAAGGGAGATGTTTTCGGTTCTTTCCAATGTCCGACAACAGAGGTTGAAAAGGTGCAAATGAGCCAGATACCTTACGCATCAGTAGTCGGGAGCCTGGTGTATGCTCAAGTCTGTACTCACCCAGATATCGCTTATATTGCTGGAATGCTAGGCTGTTATCAGACTAATCCTGGCCTAGATCACTGGAAAGCAGCTAAGAAGGTCCTTAGATATCTGCAAGGGACGAAAGACTATAAACTGACTTATAGAAGAAGTGATCACTTATAAGTGGTAGGTTATTCAGATTCTGACTTTCCCAAATGCAAAGATGACAAGAAATCCACTTCGGGTTATATCTTTATGTTAGCAGGCGGACCTATCTCATGGAAGAGTCATAAACAACAGTTAACTACAACTTCCACAATGATGGCAGAATACATTGTTGTTTACAACGCAACCTGTCATGGAATGTTGCTTAGAAATCTGATCACTGGACTCAAAATCGTTAATTCCATTTCTAGACCATTGAAGCTTTACTGTGATAACTCAGCTGCCGTTAGTTTCTCGAACAGTAACAGTTCGACTGGAGCTGGTTTATATCTCGATACAAAATATTTATTCGTACATGAACGAGTTGAGGAAAATAATCTTTGTATCGAGTATATTAGTACTAAAGATATGCTTACGGATCTGATGACTAAAGGTCTCCCACCTAAAGTTTTCGAAGAACATGTATCGAATATGGGACTTACTTGTCACACCCCCAAAATCCACATGCGGAGTACCACCGCTTGGATGCGTGACTGACCAGGATCAAGCCACCAATCATATTGAACATGCATGTAAGTAATTATAAAATCCAACACAATATAATTGGTGTCCAAATCAAAACATAGTTTAAGTTGCAAGCGGAAGCATAATGTCTAGAACCAACGCATAAGTTAATAATGTTTAAGTTTATCATGAACACTCAATGTCCATGCTCCACAATGACTCTTCTCCATGCAAGCTCCTGCTAAACCTAGTGACCTGCAAAGCATGTAGTAACGAGTCAACAACAAAGTTGAGCGAGTTCACAGTTGGGTGTTGGTTCAAGTTATTCCAAAAACGTAGTTTCCTTTAACTGGCATCCTGGCCGTGGGGGTTACCCCATAGTTGAAAACGTGTTTTGTTTAATCCCATTTACTCTGGCAATCCAGCCGTGGGGGCTACCCCATGTTTATACTACTAGACTCGTTACCATATCGACCACTGACTTTAGTCATGTTTATGTGCCCTTAGCGTCAATGTCTATCATCATTGACGTGCCCAGATCCATTAGTTCATGCCCGTCCTCTACGGCACGGTGTGAGGCTTGTCAGACCTAAATAGCGCTATCTAACTAATGACCCGCTCGCCATTGGCCCGACGGTTAAGTCGATATAAAAAGGAGGGACTTCGTGATAGAGTTTTGGTCTAGTGAAATTTAAACTGTCCAAGAGGACGAGGAATTACCTTCCTTAACCCGTACTGTCCTACCTAAGAAGGACGAGGAATCCATATTCCTAAACCCATTCCTAACCCCTAGGAATCCTATGCTTTGTAGAAAGTGTGAACTCACCTTAGGTTAGCTCGGCAGATAAGTAAAGGTCGATTGAGCTCCTAGTGGTCAACCGCGTCCTAACATGGTTACCATACAAGTCAGGTCTAGGTTCAAGTAGTGCACGTATGTTTACACATAAGCTAACAGGTTACGAACACGTATTGATCATGGCAACACATTAACAGTCAGGTACATAACATACTCATACTCGTACGATTCAAAAGATTGGGCTCGCACAAGTCTAACAGTCTTGTGCGATTCACCCATTGAAGCCCAAACAATACCCGACCCAACATTAAGAAGCCCAACAGCATACTCGGCCCATTAAATGACAAACAGTGACCTTGTGCGATCCGGACGACTTGTGCGATCCGGTTGGGTTATGCGAGTGGATATTGGGCTTTAAGGCCCAACCGTCCAAATGTTTGTGTGTGGCCCAAGCCTTGTGCGATCAGCACCTTCTTGTGCGATCCACAAGTCTTGTGCGATCATGCATACCTTAGTTGTACATTGTGTTCTAACTTATTGTACATCAGTCTATCTTGTGCGACTGCCTTGTGCGATCAGATCAGGTCTTGTGTGACCTGATCTTGTGCGACCGAGAGGGCTTGTGCGATTAGTTTAAATATCCGAAACTTATGCTATTTAGTTACATCATTCAACAGTTTCCTTCCTTACATACAATCAATCAACACGATTAACAGTTTTAGATCATTCAAATTATCGATCAAACAATCATATTCTAACCGATTTCTCATGAACCCTAATTATGAATAACACATGAACAAAACATGAGGAATCATCCTAACACTTAATCCTATTAACATGATTCTTGATCTCGAACCCTAGCATGCATACCAACATACCAATCCAACACATTATCCACATATACTCGTCTAACAGCCGATTAACATGCAATCGATTCTAGATCATTATCAACATCATATGATTAACAACTCCATATTGATCTAAGATGCTATACATATGAGTCGATTTACATATACTAAAGCTCAACAACTTTCATCATAATAATCACAAGATATCACTAAATCATCATGTAATACAACTGGATCACAATATCATACAATCAATTCTACAAACACTAACCGGTTGAGAGAGAGAAATAGGATCGATCCAAGTAAGAAAGCTTCGAGAGATGAGGATGTTTGCCGTCGGCTTCAAGAGGAGAGGAGTAGGGTTTGTGTGTGTTATGAGATTTTGCAACAAATGAGAAGTGTTAACCTCCTCATGTGGTTATGCGTGTGAGAGGTGGGCCAGACCCATCACAATGGACTGCTCATTCGGTTCAATTACAAAAGAGTGTGAGCCGAGAGTGTTTAGGAACCACAGCCCAAAGGCTTGTGCGTTCGGGTTGCTATTGTGCGATTGGTTTATTTCGTGTGATCCTAATACATACATACAAGCACAACACATATTCACATAACATTTCATTAATCATCAAAGTTCGCATAATCACATAAGGTCCACATACGTTACATCAAAGTACAAAGATAGGTTTGAAATACGAGTTGTCACATTATCCCTAAGTTGAAAGAAATTTCGTCCCGAAATTTAGCACGTACTCACTGAGGAAGCTAGTTAAGTTGCATGGTTTTCCTGATTTTTCTGGGGTGTCACATCCTTCCCCCGTTGGTTTGGAATTTCGTCCCGAAATTCCGCGGTAGCTTCAGCCTCAGTAGTGGTTGTACTGTTGTCGAACAATTGGGGATACTTTTGTTTCATCTGATCTTCGTGTTCCCAGGTGAACTCTGGGCCACGACGTGAGTTCCAATGAACTCGAACAAGAGGAATTCTAGTGCGCTTGAGAATCTTCACATCTCGGTCAGTAATCTCTACTGGTTCCTCGACGAATCTCAGCTGATCGTTGATAGTGAGCTCTTTCAAAGGAACTATGAGGGTCTCATCTGACAGACACTTCTTCAGATTCGACACATGGAAAACGTTGTGAAGTCCACTGAGTTCTGCTGGTAAGTTCAGTTTGTAGGCCACCCTGCCTATTTTCTCTATGATGTCGAATGGTCCAACGTATCGTGGGTTAAGTTTGCCCCTTTTTTCCAAAGCGAACCACACCCTTCCAGGTTGAAACTTTGAGTAGCACTCGATCCCCAACTTGGAACTCGAGTGGTTTCCTGCGCTTATTAGCGTATGCTTTCTGGCGGTCGCGAGCTGCCGCCATGCGTTGTCGTATCTGAGCAATCCTTTCCGTAGTATCAACTACGAGTTCTGGGCCAGTGATTTGGCTATCGCCAACTTCTGCCCAGCAAAGAGGTGATCGACACTTACGCCCGTACAGTGCCTCAAACGGAACAGCTTGGATGCTAGTGTGGTAGCTGTTATTATACGAAAATTCCACTAGTGGCAGATGCTTTTCCCTGCCGTTGCCAAAGTCAATCACACATGCCCTAAGCATGTCTTCAAGGGTCTGGATGGTGCGTTCAGACTGCCCATCCATTTGAGGGTGATATGCTGTGCTCATATCTAATCGATAGCCAAAAGATTTGTGCATTGCCTGCCACAGTTCAGAAGTAAAACGTGCATCACGATCAGAGATAATAGAGGTTGGCACCCCGTGCCTCGAGACAACTTCTTTAAGATAAACGTCTGCTAGAGTGGAGAACTTATCCATTTCTTTGATAGCCAAGAAGTGTGCAGACTTTGTGAGTCGATCCACGATCACCCAAATAGTATCATTCCCCCGTTGAGATCTACGCAGGCCATTAACAAAATCCATGGAAATTTGCTCCCATTTCCATTGTGGTATCTCTGGTTGTTGGAGTAGGCCTGATGGTTTCTGATATTCAGTCTTGACTCTCGCACAAGTCAAGCACTTGCTTACGTAAGTTGCTATGTGAGCTTTCATGCTAGGCCACCAGTATGTAGTTTTGAGATCGTGGTACATCTTATCCGAACCAGGATGTACTGAGTAACGAGACTTGTGTGCCTCATCCATCACAAGCTCTCGCAGGTTTCCATAGTGTGGGACCCTAATGCGCCCTGTAACGTAGTAGGCGCCGTCTTCCTTTTGTTCTAACCGTTGCCTTGAGCCGTGTAGGGCTTCAGCCCTGACGTTTTCTGGTTTCAATGCTTCTACCTGAGCATCTCGTATCTGTGCAGGAAGACTAGATTGGATAGTGAGTTGTAAAGCTCGTATGCGTTTAGGTGTAGTATCCTTTCGACTGAGGGCATCGACCACAACATTGGCTTTGCCCGGATGGTATCTGATCGAGCATTCGTAATCATTCAGTAGCTCGACCCATCGACGTTGTCGCATGTTCAACTCCTTATGTTTTTTTAGATATGCTCGAGACTCCTGTGATCGGTGTAAATGGCGCACTTGGTACCGTACAGGTAATGTCTCCATATCTTAAGTGCAAAAACAACAGCTCCCAGCTCTAAATCGTGTGTAGTGTAGTTCCTTTCATGAACTTTAAGTTGGCATGAGGCGTATGCAATAACTTTACCCTGTTGCATCAATACACAACCAAGACCCTGAATTGATGCGTCGCAGTAAACCACAAAGTCGTCTGTGCCCTCTGGCAATGAAAGAATAGGTGCGCTGCAAAGTCTATCCTTTAGGTGCTGAAATGCCGATTCTTGTGCATTACCCCATCGATAAGTAACGCCCTTCTACGTTAGTGAGGTGAGAGGTTGTGCAATCTTGGAAAAAACCTAAATGAACCTCCTGTAGTAACCTGCCAAACCCAAGAATTGGCGAATTTCCGTTAGTGTGCGAGGTGCAGGCCAGTTCTTAATCGAGTCTACCTTAGATGGATCAACATGAATCCCATCCTTGTTCACTACGTGGCCTAGGAAATGGACTTCGCGAAGCCAGAAGTCGCATTTCGAGAACTTGGCGTACAGCTGTTCTGCTCGAAGGAGTTCCAAAATGAGTCGTAAATGCTGCTCGTGCTCCTCCTGACTCTTCGAATAGATCAGGATGTCGTCGATGAAAACAATAACGAACTTGTCCAGGTAAGGCTTGCACACTCTGTTCATAAGGTCCATGAAAACCGCAGGTGCGTTTGTCAGTCCGAAGGGCATGACCAAAAACTCGTAGTGTCCATATCGAGTTCTAAAGGCTGTTTTTGTAACTGCGCAGACAGTTCTTCCAATTCAGATGGAGCTAGACGATAGGGTGCTTGAGCTATGGGCGCTGCTCCAGGAGCTAGCACGATTTGAAACTCGACCTGGCGATGAGGCGGAAGACCAGGTAATTCCTCAGGGAATACCACAGGAAAGTCACGTACGATCGGAAAATCTTCTATCTTCTTCTCTTTCTTCGAGGTGTCAGTAACGAGAGCCAAAATAGAAGTGTGGCCCTTTCGCAAACACTTCTGGGCCTTAAGGAAAGAGATGATGCTCTCAACAGCACCCCTCTTATCGCCACGAATCATGAGTGGTTCATCATCTGAACGAGGAATACGGACAATCTTCTCGTTGCAAAGAATCTCTGCTCGGTGTTGGGATAACCAATCCATCCCAATGACAACGTCGAAACTACCCAGAACGATAGGAATGAGGTCGATAGAGAAGGTCTGATTAGTAAGAACAAGGTTACAACCCTTGACTACGTGTGTGGCCTCTAAACTCTTACCATTAGCTAGCTCTACAGTGTGTTTGGTGTTCAAAAGTGTTGGGGTACGCTTAAGCATTTGACTAACTTTTAAGGACACGTAGCTAGTATCGGCACCCGAATCAAATAAAACTGTAACATAAAAGTCGTCGAGAAGGAACTTACCCGTCACCACATTGGGATCATTCCTCGCTTCACCCTGGCCAATAACGAATACATGACCCCTTGCACCATTGCCGTTGTTACCCCCGCTGTTTCCATTCCCCTGGTTATTATTGTTGTTGTTGTTCTGGTTCTGATTCAGTTGGGGACAATCTCTCTTGAAGTGGCCTTCAGCTCCACACTGAAAGCACCCTCTGTTGATACCTTGCTGCTGCTGGCGTTGATTTTGTGGGGCTTGTTGTTGCTGACGATTTTGATTCGTGGGGCGTAAACTTCTGCAATCCTTTGCAGCGTGGCCTGGCTTGTTGCACCGATGACAGTTACTCCTGGTGCATGGCCCGCTGTGGTGTAGGTTGCAGCGATTGCATTTGGGGTGAACTCCCCTGTACCCTCATTGACTTTGACTACCAAATGATTGCTGACTTGGGCTCTTGTAGTCGTCAGTCCTTCTCTGCTGAGACTGAGATTGAACAGAAGTTGAACCTTTGCTTGAAGCTCCATCCCATTTTCGCTTGTTGTCACTAGGAGCATCTGAGGTAGTTGTATCACTAATACGCTTTGGTAACCTATTCTGCTTCACCGCCTGATCTGTGAGACGATGAGCCAATTGAACAACTTGCTGGATGGTGGCGAGGTTAGCTGAAGTCACATGACTTTGAATCTCTGGCACTAAACCCTTGAGGTACAGTTCGATACGTTTGATGGGAGGATCCACCATGGTAGGGCACAAAATAGCCAGCTCATTCGATCTTTTTGTGTACGCTTCAATTTCTGACCCCGTCATCTTGAGGTTGAAGAACTCTACCTCCAACTTGTGGATGTCATCACGATTGCAATATTCCTCTTTGATCAGTTCCTTGAAGTTGTTCCATGGGGTGGCATTAGCAGCAACCAATCCCAGCATTTGGACCTGAGCGTTACACCACGTGAGCGCTACACCTTCGAGAGTACCAGTAGCATACTTCACCCTGTGAGCCTCAGGGCATTCACACATCTCAAAGACAGATTCGAGTTTCTCGAACCAGTGGAGGAGACCTACAGCTCCTTCGTTACCACTGAAGGTACTAGGTCGACAGTCCATAAAGGTCTTGAAAGTGCACACAGGAGGCTGTGCAGGTTGACCTGTCGTGAGAGTAAGAAAGGACAGAGTTTAACACAAAGGTTGGTTCACGAGAGTAGGATCCAGGGATCCTAGAGTGAGTTGAGATGGCAGGGTATACCTCCTGCCTGAGCGGCTGCAAGTGCCGCATCAACTTGTTGGTTAAACAAAGCCGTCAACTGGGCTTGAGTCATGTTAATGCGTCCAACCATGATCTTCATATCAAGGGAAATATGAGTGAGAGGGGTTCGCGAAAGTGCGATGACAGAAGAGAGTAAGCACACACGTGTTTTCAAACAATAGTTGTTGCGTTTGTCTAACCATACCATAAGCAAAGTTCTATGTAATCTAGCAAGTAGGCAATGTAAACATAAATCATATCACCTAGAATGTCGAGTCTTGCACGTGGAGCGAAGCGTCGTTGTGGATCGTTGAGCACTGTTCAGGTTATAGTCTGGTTTTAACAAAAACTTTTTTCCCTTCTTAAAACCAAGTTCACTATAACCAATGGCTCTGATACCAATCTGTCACACCCCCAAAATCCACATGCGGAGTACCACCGCTTGGAGGCGTGACTGACCAGGATCAAGCCACCAATCATATTGAACATGCATGTAAGTAATTATAAAATCCAACACAATATAATTGGTGTCCAAATTAAAACATAGTTTAAGTTGCAAGCGGAAGCATAATGTCTAGAACCAACGCATAAGTTAATAATGTTTAAGTTTATCATGAACACTCAATGTCCATGCTCCACAACGACTCTTCTCCATGCAAGCTCCTGCTAAACCTAGTGACCTGCAAAGCATGTAGTAACAAGTCAACAACAAAGTTGAGCGAGTTCATAGTTGGGTGTTGGTTCAAGTTATTCCAAAAACGTAGTTTCCTTTAACTGGCATCCTGGCCGTGGGGGTTACCCCATAGTTGAAAACGTGTTTTGTTTAATCCCATTTACTCTGGCAATCCAGCCGTGGGGGCTACCCCATGTTTATACTACTAGACTCGTTACCATATCGACCACTGACTTTAGTCATGTTTATGTGCCCTTAGCGTCAATGTCTATCATCATTGACGTGCCCAGATCCATTAGTTCATGCCCGTCCTCTGCGGCACGGTGTGAGGCTTGTCAGACCTAAATAGCGCTATCTAACTAATGACCCGCTCGCCATTGGCCCGGCGGTTAAGTCGATATAAAAAGGAGGGACTTCGTGATAGAGTTTTGCTCTAGTGAAATTTAAACTGTCCAAGAGGACGAGGAATTACCTTCCTTAACCCGTACTGTCCTACCCAAGAAGGACGAGGAATCCATATTCCTTAACCCATTCCCAACCCCTGGGAATCTCATGCTTTGTAGAAAGTGTGAACTCACCTTAGGTTAGCTCGGCAGATAAGTAAAGGTCGATTGAGCTCCTAGTTGTCAACCGCGTCCTAACATGGTTACCATAAAAGTCAGGTCTAGGTTCAAGTAGTGCACGTATGTTTACACATAAGCTAACAGGTTACGAACACGTATTGATCATGGCAACACATTAACAGTCAGGAACATAACATACTCATACTTGTACAATTCAAAAGATTGGGCTCGCACAAGTCTAATAGCCTTATGCGATTCACCCATTGAAGCCCAAACAATACCCGACCCAACATTAAGAAGCCCAACAGCATACTCGGCCCATTAAATGACAAACAGTGACCTTGTGCGATCCGGACGACTTGTGCGATCCGGTTGGGTTGTGCGAGTGGATATTGGGCTTTAAGGCCTAACCGTCCAAATGTTTGTGTGTGGCCCAAGCCTTGTGCGATCGGCACCTTCTTGTGCGATCCACAAGTCTTGTGCGATCATGCATACCTTAGTTGTACAGTGTGTTCTAACTTATTGTACATCAGTCTATCTTGTGCGACTGCCTTGTGCGATCAGATCAGGTCTTGTGTGACCTGATCTTGTGCGACCGAGAGGGCTTGTGCGATTAGTTTAAATATCCGAAACTTATGCTATTTAGTTACATCATTCAACAGTTTCCTTCCTTACATACAATCAATCAACACGATTAACAGTTTTAGATCATTCAAATTATCGATCAAACAAGCATATTCTAACCGATTTCTCATGAACCCTAATTATGAATAACACATGAACAAAACATGAGGAATCATCCTAACACTTAATCCTATTAACATGATTCTTGATCTCGAACCCTAGCATGCATACCAACATAACAATCCAACACATTATCCACATATACTCGTCTAACAGCCGATTAACATGCAATCGATTCTAGATCATTATCAACATCATATGATTAACAACTCCATATTGATCTAAGATGCTATACATGTGAGTCGATTTACATATACTAAAGCTCAACAACTTTCATCATAATAATCACAAGATATCACTAAATCATCATGTAATACAACTGGATCACAATATCATACAATCAATTCTACAAACACTAACCGGTTGAGAGAGAGATATAGAATCGATCCAACTAAGAAAGCTTCGAGAGATGAGGATGTTTTCCGTCGGCTTTAAGAGGAGAGGAGTAGGGTTTGTGTGTGTTATGAGATTTTGCAACAAATGAGAAGTGTTAACCTCCTCATGAGGTTATGCGTGTGAGTGGTGGGCCAGACCCATCACAGTGGGCTGCTCATTCGGTTCAATTACAAAAGAGTGTAAGCCGAGAGTGTTTAGGAACCACAGCCCAAAGGCTTGTGCGTTCGGGTTGCTATTGTGCGATTGGTTTATTTCGTGTGATCCTAATACATACATACAAGCACAACACATATTCACATAACATTTCATTAATCATCAAAGTTCGCATAATCACATAAGGTCCACATACGTTACATCAAAGTACAAAGATAGGTTTGAAATACGAGTTGTCACATTATCCCCAAGTTGAAAGAAATTTCGTCCCGAAATTTAGCACGTACTCACTGAGGAAGCTAGTTAAGTTGCATGGTTTTCCTTATTTTTCTGGGGTGTCACATCCTTCCCCCGTTGGTTTGGAATTTCGTCCCGAAATTCCGCGGTAGCTTCAGCCTCAGTAGTGGTTAACTGTTGTCGAACAATTGGGGATACTTTTGTTTCATCTGATCTTCGCGTTCCCAGGTGAACTCTGGGCCACGACGTGAGTTCCAACGAACTCGAACAAGAGGAATTCTAGTGCGCTTGAGAATCTTCACATCTCGGTCAGTAATCTCTACTGGTTCCTCGACGAATCGCAGCTGATCGTTGATAGTGAGCTCTTTCAAAGGAACTATGAGGGTCTCATCTGACAGACACTTCTTCAGATTCGACACATGGAAAACGTTGTGAAGTCCACTGAGTTCTGCTGGTAAGTTCAGTTTGTAGGCCACCCTGCCTATTTTCTCTATGATGTCGAATGGTCCAACGTATCGTGGGTTAAGTTTGCCCCTTTTTCCAAAGCGAACCACACCCTTCCAGGTTGAAACTTTGAGTAGCACTCGATCCCCAACTTGGAACTCGAGTGGTTTCCTGCGCTTATTAGCGTATGCTTTCTGGCGGTCGCGAGCTGCCGCCATGCGTTGTCGTATCTGAGCAATCCTTTCCGTAGTATCAACTACGAGTTCTGGGCCAGTGATTTGGCTATCGCCAACTTCTGCCCAGCAAAGAGGTGATCGACACTTACGCCCGTACAGTGCCTCAAACGGAACAGCTTGGATGCTAGTGTGGTAGCTGTTATTATACGAAAATTCCACTAGTGGCAGATGCTTTTCCCAGCCGTTGCCAAAGTCAATCACACATGCCCTAAGCATGTCTTCAAGGGTCTGAATGGTGCGTTCAGACTGCCCATCCATTTGCGGGTGATATGCTGTGCTCATATCTAATCGAGAGCCAAAAGATTTGTGCATTGCCTGCCACAGTTCAGAAGTAAAACGTGCATCACGATCAGAGATAATAGAGGTTGGCACCCCGTGCCTCGAGACAACTTCTTTAAGATAAACGTCTGCTAGAGTGGAGAACTTATCCGTTTCTTTGATAGCCAAGAAGTGTGCAGACTTTGTGAGTCGATCCACGATCACCCAAATAGTATCATTCCCCCGTTGAGATCTTGGCAGGCCAGTAACAAAATCCATGGAAATTTACTCCCATTTCCATTGTGGTATCTCTGGTTGTTGGAGTAGGCCTGATGGTTTCTGATATTCAGTCTTGACTCTCGCACAAGTCAAGCACTTGCTTACGTAAGTTGCTATGTGAGCTTTCATGCTAGGCCACCAGTATGTAGTTTTGAGATCGTGGTACATCTTATCCGAACCAGGATGTACTGAGTAACGAGACTTGTGTGCCTCATCCATCACAAGCTCTCGCAGGTTTCCATAGTGTGGGACCCTAATGCGCCCTGTAACGTAGTAGGCGCCGTCTTCCTTTTGTTCTAACCGTTTCCTTGAGCCGCGTAGGGCTTCAGCCCTGACGTTTTCTGGTTTCAATGCTTCTACCTGAGCATCTCGTATCTGTGCAGGAAGACTAGATTGGATAGTGAGTTGTAAAGCTCGTATGCGTTTAGGTATAGTATCCTTTCGACTGAGGGCATCGACCACAACATTGGCTTTGCCCGGATGGTATCTGATCGAGCATTCGTAATCATTCAGTAGCTCGACCCATCGATGTTGTCGCATGTTCAACTCCTTCTGTTTGAAGATATGCTCGAGACTCCTGTGATCGGTGTAAATGGTGCACTTGGTACCGTACAGGTAATGTCTCCATATCTTAACTGCAAAAACAAAAGCTCCCAGCTCTAAATCGTGTGTAGTGTAGTTCCTTTCATGAACTTTAAGTTGGCGTGAGGCGTACGCAATAACTTTATCCCGTTGCATCAATACACAACCAAGACCCTGAATTGATGCGTCGCAGTAAACCACAAAGTCGTCTGTGCCCTCTGGCAATGAAAGAATAGGTGCGCTGCAAAGTCTATCCTTTAGGTGCTGAAATGCCGATTCTTGTGCATTACCCCATCGATAAGTAACGCCCTTCTACGTTAGTGAGGTGAGAGGTTGTGCAATCTTGGAAAAAACCTAAATGAACCTCCTGTAGTAACCTGCCAAACCCAAGAATTGGCGAATTTCCGTTAGTGTGCGAGGTGCAGGCCAGTTCTTAATCGAGTCTACCTTAGATGGATCAACATGAATCCCATCCTTGTTCACTACGTGGCCTAGGAAATGGACTTCGCGAAGCCAGAAGTCGCATTTCGAGAACTTGGCGTACAGCTGTTCTGCTCGAAGGAGTTCCAAAATGAGTCGTAAATGCTGCTCGTGCTCCTCCTGACTCTTCGAATAGATCAGGATGTCGTCGATGAAAACAATAACGAACTTGTCCAGGTAAGGCTTGCACACTCTGTTCATAAGGTCCATGAAAACCGCAGGTGCGTTTGTCAGTCCGAAGGGCATGACCAAAAACTCGTAGTGTCCATATCGAGTTCTAAAGGCTGTTTTTGTAACTGCGCAGACAGTTCTTCCAATTCAGATGGAGCTAGACGATAGGGTGCTTGAGCTATGGGCGCTGCTCCAGGAGCTAGCACGATTTGAAACTCGACCTGGCGATGAGGCGGAAGACCAGGTAATTCCTCAGGGAATACCACAGGAAAGTCACGTACGATCGGAAAATCTTCTATCTTCTTCTCTTTCTTCGAGGTGTCAGTAACGAGAGCCAAAATAGAAGTGTGGCCCTTTCGCAAACACTTCTGGGCCTTAAGGAAAGAGATGATGCTCTCAACAGCACCCCTCTTATCGCCACGAATCATGAGTGGTTCATCATCTGAACGAGGAATACGGACAATCTTCTCGTTGCAAAGAATCTCTGCTCGGTGTTGGGATAACCAATCCATCCCAATGACAACGTCGAAACTACCCAGAACGATAGGAATGAGGTCGATAGAGAAGGTCTGATTAGTAAGAACAAGGTTACAACCCTTGACTACGTGTGTGGCCTCTAAACTCTTACCATTAGCTAGCTCTACAGTGTGTTTGGTGTTCAAAAGTGTTGGGGTACGCTTAAGCATTTGACTAACTTTTAAGGACACGTAGCTAGTATCGGCACCCGAATCAAATAAAACTGTAACATAAAAGTCGTCGAGAAGGAACTTACCCGTCACCACATTGGGATCATTCCTCGCTTCACCCTGGCCAATAACGAATACATGACCCCTTGCACCATTGCCGTTGTTACCCCCGCTGTTTCCATTCCCCTGGTTATTATTGTTGTTGTTGTTCTGGTTCTGATTCAGTTGGGGACAATCTCTCTTGAAGTGGCCTTCAGCTCCACACTGAAAGCACCCTCTGTTGATACCTTGCTGCTGCTGGCGTTGATTTTGTGGGGCTTGTTGTTGCTGACGATTTTGATTCGTGGGGCGTAAACTTCTGCAATCCTTTGCAGCGTGGCCTGGCTTGTTGCACCGATGACAGTTACTCCTGGTGCATGGCCCGCTGTGGTGTAGGTTGCAGCGATTGCATTTGGGGTGAACTCCCCTGTACCCTCATTGACTTTGACTACCAAATGATTGCTGACTTGGGCTCTTGTAGTCGTCAGTCCTTCTCTGCTGAGACTGAGATTGAACAGAAGTTGAACCTTTGCTTGAAGCTCCATCCCATTTTCGCTTGTTGTCACTAGGAGCATCTGAGGTAGTTGTATCACTAATACGCTTTGGTAACCTATTCTGCTTCACCGCCTGATCTGTGAGACGATGAGCCAATTGAACAACTTGCTGGATGGTGGCGAGGTTAGCTGAAGTCACATGACTTTGAATCTCTGGCACTAAACCCTTGAGGTACAGTTCGATACGTTTGATGGGAGGATCCACCATGGTAGGGCACAAAATAGCCAGCTCATTCGATCTTTTTGTGTACGCTTCAATTTCTGACCCCGTCATCTTGAGGTTGAAGAACTCTACCTCCAACTTGTGGATGTCATCACGATTGCAATATTCCTCTTTGATCAGTTCCTTGAAGTTGTTCCATGGGGTGGCATTAGCAGCAACCAATCCCAGCATTTGGACCTGAGCGTTACACCACGTGAGCGCTACACCTTCGAGAGTACCAGTAGCATACTTCACCCTGTGAGCCTCAGGGCATTCACACATCTCAAAGACAGATTCGAGTTTCTCGAACCAGTGGAGGAGACCTACAGCTCCTTCGGTACCACTGAAGGTACTAGGTCGACAGTCCATAAAGGTCTTGAAAGTGCACACAGGAGGCTGTGCAGGTTGACCTGTCGTGAGAGTAAGAAAGGACAGAGTTTAACACAAAGGTTGGTTCACGAGAGTAGGATCCAGGGATCCTAGAGTGAGTTGAGATGGCAGGGTATACCTCCTGCCTGAGCGGCTGCAAGTGCCGCATCAACTTGTTGGTTAAACAAAGCCGTCAACTGGGCTTGAGTCATGTTAATGCGTCCAACCATGATCTTCATATCAAGGGAAATATGAGTGAGAGGGGTTCGCGAAAGTGCGATGACAGAAGAGAGTAAGCACACACGTGTTTTCAAACAATAGTTGTTGCGTTTGTCTAACCATACCATAAGCAAAGTTCTATGTAATCTAGCAAGTAGGCAATGTAAACATAAATCATATCACCTAGAATGTCGAGTCTTGCACGTGGAGCGAAGCGTCGTTGTGGATCGTTGAGCACTGTTCAGGTTATAGTCTGGTTTTAACAAAAACTTTTTTCCCTTCTTAAAACCAAGTTCACTATAACCAATGGCTCTGATACCAATCTGTCACACCCCCAAAATCCACATGCGGAGTACCACCGCTTGGAGGCGTGACTGACCAGGATCAAGCCACCAATCATATTGAACATGCATGTAAGTAATTATAAAATCCAACACAATATAATTGGTGTCCAAATTAAAACATAGTTTAAGTTGCAAGCGGAAGCATAATGTCTAGAACCAACGCATAAGTTAATAATGTTTAAGTTTATCATGAACACTCAATGTCCATGCTCCACAACGACTCTTCTCCATGCAAGCTCCTGCTAAACCTAGTGACCTGCAAAGCATGTAGTAACAAGTCAACAACAAAGTTGAGCGAGTTCATAGTTGGGTGTTGGTTCAAGTTATTCCAAAAACGTAGTTTCCTTTAACTGGCATCCTGGCCGTGGGGGTTACCCCATAGTTGAAAACGTGTTTTGTTTAATCCCATTTACTCTGGCAATCCAGCCGTGGGGGCTACCCCATGTTTATACTACTAGACTCGTTACCATATCGACCACTGACTTTAGTCATGTTTATGTGCCCTTAGCGTCAATGTCTATCATCATTGACGTGCCCAGATCCATTAGTTCATGCCCGTCCTCTGCGGCACGGTGTGAGGCTTGTCAGACCTAAATAGCGCTATCTAACTAATGACCCGCTCGCCATTGGCCCGGCGGTTAAGTCGATATAAAAAGGAGGGACTTCGTGATAGAGTTTTGCTCTAGTGAAATTTAAACTGTCCAAGAGGACGAGGAATTACCTTCCTTAACCCGTACTGTCCTACCCAAGAAGGACGAGGAATCCATATTCCTTAACCCATTCCCAACCCCTGGGAATCTCATGCTTTGTAGAAAGTGTGAACTCACCTTAGGTTAGCTCGGCAGATAAGTAAAGGTCGATTGAGCTCCTAGTTGTCAACCGCGTCCTAACATGGTTACCATAAAAGTCAGGTCTAGGTTCAAGTAGTGCACGTATGTTTACACATAAGCTAACAGGTTACGAACACGTATTGATCATGGCAACACATTAACAGTCAGGAACATAACATACTCATACTTGTACAATTCAAAAGATTGGGCTCGCACAAGTCTAATAGCCTTATGCGATTCACCCATTGAAGCCCAAACAATACCCGACCCAACATTAAGAAGCCCAACAGCATACTCGGCCCATTAAATGACAAACAGTGACCTTGTGCGATCCGGACGACTTGTGCGATCCGGTTGGGTTGTGCGAGTGGATATTGGGCTTTAAGGCCTAACCGTCCAAATGTTTGTGTGTGGCCCAAGCCTTGTGCGATCGGCACCTTCTTGTGCGATCCACAAGTCTTGTGCGATCATGCATACCTTAGTTGTACAGTGTGTTCTAACTTATTGTACATCAGTCTATCTTGTGCGACTGCCTTGTGCGATCAGATCAGGTCTTGTGTGACCTGATCTTGTGCGACCGAGAGGGCTTGTGCGATTAGTTTAAATATCCGAAACTTATGCTATTTAGTTACATCATTCAACAGTTTCCTTCCTTACATACAATCAATCAACACGATTAACAGTTTTAGATCATTCAAATTATCGATCAAACAAGCATATTCTAACCGATTTCTCATGAACCCTAATTATGAATAACACATGAACAAAACATGAGGAATCATCCTAACACTTAATCCTATTAACATGATTCTTGATCTCGAACCCTAGCATGCATACCAACATAACAATCCAACACATTATCCACATATACTCGTCTAACAGCCGATTAACATGCAATCGATTCTAGATCATTATCAACATCATATGATTAACAACTCCATATTGATCTAAGATGCTATACATGTGAGTCGATTTACATATACTAAAGCTCAACAACTTTCATCATAATAATCACAAGATATCACTAAATCATCATGTAATACAACTGGATCACAATATCATACAATCAATTCTACAAACACTAACCGGTTGAGAGAGAGATATAGAATCGATCCAACTAAGAAAGCTTCGAGAGATGAGGATGTTTTCCGTCGGCTTTAAGAGGAGAGGAGTAGGGTTTGTGTGTGTTATGAGATTTTGCAACAAATGAGAAGTGTTAACCTCCTCATGAGGTTATGCGTGTGAGTGGTGGGCCAGACCCATCACAGTGGGCTGCTCATTCGGTTCAATTACAAAAGAGTGTAAGCCGAGAGTGTTTAGGAACCACAGCCCAAAGGCTTGTGCGTTCGGGTTGCTATTGTGCGATTGGTTTATTTCGTGTGATCCTAATACATACATACAAGCACAACACATATTCACATAACATTTCATTAATCATCAAAGTTCGCATAATCACATAAGGTCCACATACGTTACATCAAAGTACAAAGATAGGTTTGAAATACGAGTTGTCACATTATCCCCAAGTTGAAAGAAATTTCGTCCCGAAATTTAGCACGTACTCACTGAGGAAGCTAGTTAAGTTGCATGGTTTTCCTTATTTTTCTGGGGTGTCACATCCTTCCCCCGTTGGTTTGGAATTTCGTCCCGAAATTCCGCGGTAGCTTCAGCCTCAGTAGTGGTTAACTGTTGTCGAACAATTGGGGATACTTTTGTTTCATCTGATCTTCGCGTTCCCAGGTGAACTCTGGGCCACGACGTGAGTTCCAACGAACTCGAACAAGAGGAATTCTAGTGCGCTTGAGAATCTTCACATCTCGGTCAGTAATCTCTACTGGTTCCTCGACGAATCGCAGCTGATCGTTGATAGTGAGCTCTTTCAAAGGAACTATGAGGGTCTCATCTGACAGACACTTCTTCAGATTCGACACATGGAAAACGTTGTGAAGTCCACTGAGTTCTGCTGGTAAGTTCAGTTTGTAGGCCACCCTGCCTATTTTCTCTATGATGTCGAATGGTCCAACGTATCGTGGGTTAAGTTTGCCCCTTTTTCCAAAGCGAACCACACCCTTCCAGGTTGAAACTTTGAGTAGCACTCGATCCCCAACTTGGAACTCGAGTGGTTTCCTGCGCTTATTAGCGTATGCTTTCTGGCGGTCGCGAGCTGCCGCCATGCGTTGTCGTATCTGAGCAATCCTTTCCGTAGTATCAACTACGAGTTCTGGGCCAGTGATTTGGCTATCGCCAACTTCTGCCCAGCAAAGAGGTGATCGACACTTACGCCCGTACAGTGCCTCAAACGGAACAGCTTGGATGCTAGTGTGGTAGCTGTTATTATACGAAAATTCCACTAGTGGCAGATGCTTTTCCCAGCCGTTGCCAAAGTCAATCACACATGCCCTAAGCATGTCTTCAAGGGTCTGAATGGTGCGTTCAGACTGCCCATCCATTTGCGGGTGATATGCTGTGCTCATATCTAATCGAGAGCCAAAAGATTTGTGCATTGCCTGCCACAGTTCAGAAGTAAAACGTGCATCACGATCAGAGATAATAGAGGTTGGCACCCCGTGCCTCGAGACAACTTCTTTAAGATAAACGTCTGCTAGAGTGGAGAACTTATCCGTTTCTTTGATAGCCAAGAAGTGTGCAGACTTTGTGAGTCGATCCACGATCACCCAAATAGTATCATTCCCCCGTTGAGATCTTGGCAGGCCAGTAACAAAATCCATGGAAATTTACTCCCATTTCCATTGTGGTATCTCTGGTTGTTGGAGTAGGCCTGATGGTTTCTGATATTCAGTCTTGACTCTCGCACAAGTCAAGCACTTGCTTACGTAAGTTGCTATGTGAGCTTTCATGCTAGGCCACCAGTATGTAGTTTTGAGATCGTGGTACATCTTATCCGAACCAGGATGTACTGAGTAACGAGACTTGTGTGCCTCATCCATCACAAGCTCTCGCAGGTTTCCATAGTGTGGGACCCTAATGCGCCCTGTAACGTAGTAGGCGCCGTCTTCCTTTTGTTCTAACCGTTTCCTTGAGCCGCGTAGGGCTTCAGCCCTGACGTTTTCTGGTTTCAATGCTTCTACCTGAGCATCTCGTATCTGTGCAGGAAGACTAGATTGGATAGTGAGTTGTAAAGCTCGTATGCGTTTAGGTATAGTATCCTTTCGACTGAGGGCATCGACCACAACATTGGCTTTGCCCGGATGGTATCTGATCGAGCATTCGTAATCATTCAGTAGCTCGACCCATCGATGTTGTCGCATGTTCAACTCCTTCTGTTTGAAGATATGCTCGAGACTCCTGTGATCGGTGTAAATGGTGCACTTGGTACCGTACAGGTAATGTCTCCATATCTTAACTGCAAAAACAAAAGCTCCCAGCTCTAAATCGTGTGTAGTGTAGTTCCTTTCATGAACTTTAAGTTGGCGTGAGGCGTACGCAATAACTTTATCCCGTTGCATCAATACACAACCAAGACCCTGAATTGATGCGTCGCAGTAAACCACAAAGTCGTCTGTGCCCTCTGGCAATGAAAGAATAGGTGCGCTGCAAAGTCTATCCTTTAGGTGCTGAAATGCCGATTCTTGTGCATTACCCCATCGATAAGTAACGCCCTTCTACGTTAGTGAGGTGAGAGGTTGTGCAATCTTGGAAAAAACCTAAATGAACCTCCTGTAGTAACCTGCCAAACCCAAGAATTGGCGAATTTCCGTTAGTGTGCGAGGTGCAGGCCAGTTCTTAATCGAGTCTACCTTAGATGGATCAACATGAATCCCATCCTTGTTCACTACGTGGCCTAGGAAATGGACTTCGCGAAGCCAGAAGTCGCATTTCGAGAACTTGGCGTACAGCTGTTCTGCTCGAAGGAGTTCCAAAATGAGTCGTAAATGCTGCTCGTGCTCCTCCTGACTCTTCGAATAGATCAGGATGTCGTCGATGAAAACAATAACGAACTTGTCCAGGTAAGGCTTGCACACTCTGTTCATAAGGTCCATGAAAACCGCAGGTGCGTTTGTCAGTCCGAAGGGCATGACCAAAAACTCGTAGTGTCCATATCGAGTTCTAAAGGCTGTTTTTGTAACTGCGCAGACAGTTCTTCCAATTCAGTTGAGCGAGTTCATAGTTGGGTGTTGGTTCAAGTTATTCCAAAAACGTAGTTTCCTTTAACTGGCATCCTGGCCGTGGGGGTTACCCCATAGTTGAAAACGTGTTTTGTTTAATCCCATTTACTCTGGCAATCCAGCCGTGGGGGCTACCCCATGTTTATACTACTAGACTCGTTACCATATCGACCACTGACTTTAGTCATGTTTATGTGCCCTTAGCGTCAATGTCTAACATCATTGACGTGCCCAGATCCATTAGTTCACGCCCGTCCTCTGCGGCACGGTGTGAGGCTTGTCAGACCTAAATAGCGCTATCTAACAAATGACCCGCTTGCCATTGGCCCGGCGGTTAAGTCGATATAAAAAGGAGGGACTTCGTGATAGAGTTTTGGTCTAGTGAAATTTAAACTGTCCAAGAGGACGAGGAATTACCTTCCTTAACCCGTACTGTCCTACCCAAGAAGGATGAGGAATCCATATTCCTTAACCCATTCCCAACCCCTGGGAATCCCATGCTTTGTAGAAAGTGTGAACTCACCTTAGGTTAGCTCGGCAGATAAGTAAAGGTCGATTGAGCTCCTAGTGGTCAACCGCGTCCTAACATGGTTACCATACAAGTCAGGTCTAGGTTCAAGTAGTGCACGTATGTTTACACATAAGCTAACAGGTTACGAACACGTATTGATCATGGCAACACATTAACAGTCAGGTACATAACATACTCATACTTGTACGATTCAAAAGATTGGGCTCGCACAAGTCTAACAGTCTTGTGCGATTCACCCATTGAAGCCCAAACAATACCCGACCCAACATTAAGAAGCCCAACAGCATACTCGGCCCATTAAATGACAAACAGTGACCTTGTGCGATCCGGACGACTTGTGCGATCCGGTTGGGTTGTGCGAGTGGATATTGGGCTTTATGGCCCAACCGTCCAAATGTTTGTGTGTGGCCCAAGCCTTGTGCGATCGGCACCTTCTTGTGCGATCCACAAGTCTTGGCGATCACGCATACCTTAGTTGTACAGTGTGTTCTAACTTATTGTACATTAGTCTATCTTGTGCGACTGCCTTGTGCGATCAGATCAGGTCTTGTGTGACCTGATCTTGTGCGACCGAGAGGGCATGTGCGATTAGTTTAAATATCCGAAACTTATGCTATTTAGTTACATCATTCAACAGTTTCCTTCCTTACATACAATCAATCAACACGATTAACAGTTTTAGATCATTCAAATTATCGATCAAACAAGCATATTCTAACCGATTTCTCATGAACCCTAATTATGAATAACACATGAACAAAACATGAGGAATCATCCTAACACTTAATCCTATTAACATGATTCTTGATCTCGAACCCTAGCATGCATACCAACATAACAATCCAACACATTATCCGCATATACTCATCTAACAGCTGATTAACATGCAATCGATTCTAGATCATTATTAACATCATATGATTAACAACTCCATATTGATCTAAGATGCTATACATGTGAGTCGATTTACATATACTAAAGCTCAACAACTTTCATCATAATAATCACAAGATATCACTAAATCATCATGTAATACAACTGGATCACAATATCATACAATCAATTCTACAAACACTAACCGGTTGAGAGATAGATATAGGATCGATCCAAGTAAGAAAGCTTCGAGAGATGAGGATGTTTGTCGTCGGCTTCAATAGGAGAGGAGTAGGGTTTGTGTGTGTTATGAGATTTTGAAATAAATGAGAAGTGTTAACCTCCTCATGAGGTTATGCGTGTGAGAGGTGGGCCGGACCCATCACAATGGGCTGCTCATTCGGTTCAATTACAAAAGAGTGTGAGCCGAGAGTGTTTAGGAACCACAGCCCAAAGGCTTATGCGTTCGGGTTGCTATTGTGCGATTGGTTTATTTCGTGTGATCCTAATACATACATACAAGCACAACACATATTCACATAACATTTCATTAATCATCAAAGTTCGCATAATCACATAAGGTCCACATACGTTACATCAAAGTACAAAGATAGGTTTGAAATACGAGTTGTCACATTACTAAAGACCTTATTTAATGGCATATTGTACTAGCTTATGTTTTAATTAATAAAATTTCCTCAGTTTGATTTTGTATGTCTCTAACATATGTTCTGCTGGTGTAATGACATATAGACAAATATAAATACAAATCAGACGCTAAAGGGCTTATGCATATTTTGATCATAACTATTAGGTTTTAAATTGAGGCTATAGTATGATTAATGGGGGTCCTGAGTCGAATGATGATTCAAAGGCTGTATTTCTCCGCTATAGTGCTTGGTTTAAGGCTAAAATGAGTGTTAACTCCTGGCCAGGCTCATCTAATACTCATGATAAATGATTACTCGGCTAAGTGGGAGAATGTGAGATTAAATATATTAATATTATATTATTTAATCTTGTAGCCATTATAATCATTTATATTATATAGATCAAAATATATTAATAACCTATTAATAATTAGTTAGTAATTGTTGATGGACCATATTACCCTTATTAACTAATTAGGTTTCCTCTTGGGTGTATAAATAAGGAGCTTATTAGAGAGTTAAAGGGTTACACAAGTTAGACAGTTACACAATTTACACAACCCTCATAACATCATTCTCGGCTCTCTCTCCCTAATCGAAACCTCCCTTGTTTCGGTTTCATCACCATCATAACTTTACACCCTAAGGAGGAACCAGATCATCCTGAAAAGTATGTCAAACTCAATGGCTGCATCTCTGACCGGATTCTCTGCTGGCCTGTCTGCTGTAACAGGTATGTTATTCATGTTTTCCATTATGTTTAAACAGAACTGATCAACACCTGAATCTAGAACGAAGCAACTGGGTGAAACTCGAACCTGACTGAGAACCCGAATTCGAACATCATCTTCACACCATCATCGGACATTCTGCAGATGAGCCGCTGCTTGCCGTCGTCGGCGTCTCCGATGGCCGAAGCTCGCCTCCGTCAGTCATGTTCACCACCGCCGCCGCCGTCGTTCTTGTTCATCACCGGAGTCCAACCTGAACATAATCGAACCAAACCCAAGTCCCATCTCAACTTCTCTCGCTCTCGTCTCGGTCTCTCCCTTGTTCTCGTCGTTCCGATCTATCGCCACCGCCGCCATGTACCGCCACCACCAAGAGTGGTGGTGGCCGGTCGTCTTCTTCGTCAGAGCTAAGAGAGACGAGAGGGTGAGGGGGGGAGGGGGTTTGACTGTTTGTCGGGTGTGAGTGTTTGTAAGTGAAAACAAGATGGATGGAGTGTGCTGATGTATGATTTAGTGGATGTTTAGGGTCTTTCTAAGAAGGAATGAAGAAGAAGAAGGAATAGGGAAGTGTATGTTTGTCAAAAATCTCAAATGAGTGGATAAGGTGTAGCTCAAGAGTGAGAGGGAAAAACGTTTTGTGAGCGGCTGATGTTAGACCGTGGGGTATGGTGGGCTTGGGTTGGGGCATGGGTTGGGGCATTTGTTGACACGTGGAATGGGAAAAAACCCCACGCCCATGGGGTATGGTGGGGCTTGGGTTGGGGGCTTGGGTTGACACATGGGGGCATGTGAAATGGCTAGTTTGGTTTGGCCATTGAGAGCCCGCCATGTGACCTTGCTAGCCCGCCCCACGCCCGGGCTGAAACCCACGCCAAAGGGGCCACGCCCAAACCCAAGCCCACCCGGGGTGGTGGCTTGGGCGTTTTCCCCCAACCCACGCCCAAACCCCCGCCCCATACCCCATGGTCCTAAATAAAAAAAATAGGATTAGGGTTTTTTAAACACTACTAATATATACTAGGTTAAATCTTGTTTTAAGTGGGCTTGGGCCTAAGGCCTACAAGCCTAATCCCGTGTTTTGAGTGGCTCAATCGTAATTACGAACCCGATTTCAAAACCCGAACTCTCTGTAATGTCGTAAACTAAAATTTTAGATTTAAAAATATGTAAAACAGTACCGGTAGTCGTTGTTTCGCGTTTGATCGTCGGTTGCGTAAAAAGCGCGTAAAATGTGTCGTTCGCAGTTTTAAATCCGTTTTTTGGTCCGGTTTCGACTGTGGTTCTAAAATTAGAAACTGAACACGAACTTTATAAAACAGGAAATTACGAAAATACGAGGCGTTACAGCAGGTCTATGATGGATGTATAGTGTGATATAGTGTTACATAGTGTTATATAGTGTTATGTATTTCTGGTAGCAGTTACATGTTTACGGATTTTTAGAATGCCCGGATTTTTAGGATAAGTTTAAAAATGGAGCGCTGGAATTTAGGGGAGGTTACCTTATTTGAAACATATAAAAAGACACTATTACCCCTACAATTTTCAAATCAGTCCAAATAATTAAAACATATTTTACAATTTTGTCCCTATTGATCTGAACCATTAGATCTTTACTTCTTACACTTCTCACACTTTAGGCCCTTTTTACACTATTCATACCCGGATGTGGACAAGAGGTTTATTATGATACATTCATCACATATATACATTTACTACATTTAATTAAAATGTAGTAAACTAATAAAACTGCATGAATAGTAAAATAATCTAGATAATACATAAAAACGAAACTTTAAGAAAATAAGGTTAATATGATTTTAATTAAATTGTAGTAAACTAATAAAACCGCATGAATAGTGAAATAATCTAGATAATACATAAAAACAAAACTTTAAGAAAATAAGATAATAAAACTGCATGAATAGTGAAATAATCTAGATAATACATAGAAACGAAACTTTAAGAAAATAAGATTAAGAGTTAAATGTCATTTTAGTCCCTGTGGTTTGGGCCATTTTGCCAGTTTAGTCCAAAGGTTTCATTTTTAACCTATGGGTCCAAAAAGGTTTCACAGTTGCCATTTTAGTCCACTTGGTTAACTTCATCCATTTTTTCTGTTAACGAGAAGGCCAATTTGGTCATTTTGTATGTAATTCTGTTAACTAAAATGGCAGTTCAGTCATATAAAATGACCGAATTGGCCTTCTCGTTAACAGAAAAAATGGATGAAGTTAACCCAGTGGACTAAAATGGCAACAGTGAAACATTTTTGGACGCACAGGTTAAAAATAAAACATTTGGACTAAACTGGCAAAATGGCCCAAACCACAGGGACTAAAATGACATTTAACTCTAAGTTTAATATGATATTTATTTGGATTGATACTAATGGGGTGGTGGTCAATTGACAAAGACAAAGACTTTAAACATCTTGGGAGGGGGAGGTCTTGTGTTCAAGTCACACACACGACAGTAATAAAAGAAATTTTCCGTTCAAAAGAAAAATATATTTGGATTGATGTGATTGATGTAGGTTGTAGGACTGCACTTTTACTATTGCTTTTTGTGTTATTTTAAACTTTATTTAATCATAATTTCTCTTTCATCTTAGTCGTCTTCTTCCTCAAACAACCACACAACCAGGTAATAGTTTACCGTTCATCAGAAAAACGCTTACGTTACTCTCTTCTTTTCTTCAATATTCTTTTTTCTCTTTACACTCTTATTCAGGAGGGGTATCATAAGTTTTTTTCACGGGTAACGAAACCCAAAAAACGTCAAAAAACAAAAAAGTTTACATTTCCAGTTAAAAGTTGACGGGTAGCGGAGGCTACCCCTACTACAATGATAGATCCGCCCATGAATAAACCGTTAAAAAAGATACATGATATGAAGTTTATTTGTTAATGATACCAGATACCATGATAAAGAAAAAAATATTATAATCTTTCTATACTAATAAATTAAAATCTTTTATGAACACATGTCACTTTATGGTGCTTTCTCATCTTATTTTCATATTTATCTTTTATATTAAATATAATAATATCTCTTATATTAAATATTAAATAATAATAATAATTTTAGACATAAAAATTTTACTATTTGAAAATAATATTTCTCATCTTATCTTCATATTTATCTCTTATATTAAATAATAATAATAATAACAATAACAATTTTAGACATAAAAATTTTACTATTTGAAAATAATATTGAACCGATATGTGATCACAAGTTTGAAATATTCTTGGAGACAAACGATTAATTAACTCAATATATAAAAAGTAATAAATGAAAAAAAAAAATCTAAACTGATCGAATGAAATAAATAAAACTTCCTATACTAATAAATAAATTTTTTTCTCGATACGTGTCACTTTCTGGTACTTTGTCATCTTATTTTCCTATTTATCTCTTATATTGAACAATAATAATAATTTTAAACAAAATTAGATAAGAAAAAATATTTATTTTTCTATAAATAACTTTAAACAAATATTTAGATAAGAATAAACGTTTGTTTTTTATATAATTATAAAGTTAGATCCCGAGTATTTTTTTTTAACGGCTAACAAAATCAATCTCGAGTACTCTTTGGGCACTCACTGGACTAAACGGAGTACTACGAGAGTAACCCGAGTCCACAATATACTTTGAAGTTCGGTGATTGAAATTATGGTAAATTAGGAATCAGAGGTTTCCATTTGAAACTGAAATGTTATAATAAGTGAATACTACACCAAAGTTCATTTTTAAAAGATAAATCTTAACGACTGTAAGTGTTAACATATGGCATTATATTTTATTCAACACGTGCGATACACGAGTTTTTTTTTAAGATATATATTTTTTATTATTTATTTATTATATAAAATTACATTTATGCAGCCCGTGTAATACACGGGGTTCAAACCTAGTTTAATCGAATAAAGCAAACAAAAATCATATCATGTTTATTACTTAAATGATTCGTATTTTATTTACATGTACAAATCTCTACAAGAAGATAAATTTGATAAGGACGAAAGAGTTCATGTGAAAACAAAGGTGTTTGAAGTTCATAGAATTAAAGACCTTTTTTTTTAACGGCAAGTAGAGCAACTGGCTAGGTTTTCTCACCAAACTTCAGTTGTCAACAGGAGACTTGGGTTCAAAATAGGAGTACATCTATTTAGAGCAGTATGATGTCACACGCATACAACAGTGGATATCATTAGGCTCGAAAGTCAAACGTACGGCCAGTCCCAAGAGGGAACCGCGCAAATAGTGGCTGGTTTGACCATTAAAAGTCAAAGCCAGCTAATTTAGGATTTTCAATGGATGGGCCATTTCACAAATTGGAGGCAAAGGGTGGATGGCCCATTTAGTTAACTAAGGATTCTAAAAGTTGGGTTCAATTTGGGTATATGGCCCATTTGGGTCTCTCTTCTTCTGCTTCTTTACAATTTTTTTTTTTTTTTTCTGAAAGTCACACAATTACAGAAACATCACACAATAAACTTGAAAACACCATCATATTTACTCTTCATAATCAGAAAGTTCTAAGCTCTCAAGAATTTTTGCCATTGTACTTAAGGAAATTCTATTTAAAATATGAGTCTGTCACAAACACAGAGGCTCTAGGGGTGTTTATCAAATCAAATAACGAATTTTGAATTAATCGAATTGAATTTTTTGAATTTTTATATTTATCTTTTACCTAAATTTGTATTCTATTCATATTCACCCAACACAATAAATTATTTTACTTTCATTTTTTAAAACTACTACAAATTAATTATTTTTAGCATAAGAAAATAATATGCAAAATTTAATAAACTATCAATATGTCAAAAGACCAAAATTTAGAAGTTAAAGTAGATACTGGCAGCGATTTAAGATAGGTAACAGTTTAGAAATAAGGGTGGAGGGAGTGGTCACCAAATGGTGAGTGTTTAAACAATTTTCTAAGCAATAATGTCATGCCATGTCAAGTCCCCACTCCACTCCCCATTTTACACTCAGTCACTAGGAATGGTCAACCACATGGAGAGTGGTAAACAATTTAAAAAAAATATGATTGGTTGAAAGGGGTTGGGGCCCACCATTCACCCTCTCTCTCCCACCTTTCTCTTCATCACCGAGCCGGTGAGTAGTCACTGCCCAAACCACTCACCGCTCACCGATTGAAGACCGACACTACTTCACCGTGCGGCAAACTACCCTCCCCGCCCACTCCCCGCTACCATACCGTCCACCCTAAGTGGTATGGGTGACTTATCACTTATGGATGTAATTTATACCTTGGTGCAAATATAGAACTTATATGTGGGTATACATATGTATTAAAAAATATGTTTAAATTGAATTTGAATTGAAAATAAAAAATTTCTGTTCGATTATTAGACTCGAATATGAATTCGAATTGTTAAAAATTAATTTCGAATCTTTTGATAATCGAATTCAAATCAAGTCGAATTTCGAATTTTTCAAATCTGTCTGAACACCCCTAATAGACTCACGGGCTCCTCCACATTGGTGTTACCGTGAAAAAATTGACATCTCTCTCCTTATCTTCTCACCATCATCCACTTTAGGCAGTTGACGAATTTTTCTCCACATTTGAGTGTTGGAGATGGTTTGACCAACTTATTTTCTTAGTAGATCATTTACATGTTGGTAGGGACTTATGATAAGCCACTAAAGAAGTATACGTCCTGGTGACGTATCCATGATTGTTGAAAATATGATGATTTGGTGATGTAAAATTTAATAACTACTTATTTAATTTAGAGTAAATTGTCAAAATCAGTCCATAAGGTTTGCATCTATTTGTCAGTTTCATCCAAAATGAGTTTTTTTGTACCAAATTGCCCCTTTCCACCAACCGTCAGTCACCAGCTCCGCCACCTCCGCCACCTCCGCCATCAACACAAGAACTAGCGTCTCCACCATCACCCCAACAACCACCGCCTCTACCATCACCTCAACAGCCACCACCGCTGCCACAACAACCATTGGCAGTACCACCATTACCCCATCTCCACCATCGCCTCCACCACCCAAATAATCACCGTTGCTGCCACAACAACCATTGCCACCACCATCACCCCAACCACCACCGCTACTCAGATTAGAGAGAGAGAGAGATACAGATCTAGAGACTGTCGCAGACGTTTGGTTGTTTTTTGTTCAAAATTGTTGTTTGCTGAACGATGACGTTACTTGATATTCAGATCTGTTGCAAGTTATCAACTGAGCAACCACTATTGTTTGACCAGAGATTTGAAAGTTATTAAAGAAGATCAAGGCGTGAGAATTGTATGCGGCTGAAAAGATAAGGATTTACGGTTTGGGTTGTGCTCGTTTTAAAAGATAAAGAAGAAGAATGGCATCTAAGACTGAAAAGAGGAATCGGAGTTTTGTTTTTGTGTGACTGATATAGTGAATTGTTTTTTTATAAAAGGTTAGAAAGAAAATAGAGTAAATTACAAGTTTTGTCCTTTATGTTTACATTAAATTTCAGGCGCTGTCCTTTAGCGCAAAAATTGACAGGCGGTGTCCTTTACCTTTCAAAATTTTGCACGTTTTGTCCTTTAGGCCAAACCCAGTTAGATTTTTTGGTTAAATCTAGTCATGTGCAAGGCACATGAGGGTATTATTGTAATTTCATCATTCAAGGGGCTATTGTGTAAGTAATATATAAATTGGGACTATTTTGTAAAAAATAGAAAAGATATTAAATTATAATTTATAACTTCTGCTACACACACACTCTCTCTCTCTTAACTTTTCTTTTCTCTCTCTAACACAAGCTCTCGCACTCTCTCTTTCTAAAAAACCACCGGACTTACTCTCTCTCTCTCTCTCTCTAAAAATCTCTGTACGGTGGTGGATTGTGGTGGGGTGTGATGGTGGGTTTAGTGGTGGTGGGAGGTTTACGGTGGTGGGTGCGATGGTGATGATGGGTAGCGGTGGTGGGAGGTGTACGGTGGTGGGTTCGATGGTGATGATGGGTGGTGGGAGGTGTACGGTGGCGGTTTTTGGATGGTGAAGGTGGATGTGATGGTGGGTTGTGGTATGTGGATGCTGAAGGTGGGTTGTGGTGAAGGTGCGTTTGCGGTGGTGGAGGTGATTTTAGGGGTGGCTGCAGGTGGTGGTGGTCAGAGTGCTGGTGGCTTGTGGATGGTGATCGATGATGCTATGATTGAAGTTAAAAAATCTTTTGTGAATTTGGGCTTGAATAATTTGTGCCGATGATGATTCATTCTAAGATGTTGGAATTACCGATTGTATTTATAGTGATGATTCATTTTAATTTTTGGAGTTTTGAGGATCATTAGTTTTGGGGGTTTTTGGTTGGTGAGTTGATTTGTAGATGATGGTTCATAATACAGATTTAAACAATTTAATTTTGACGAGAATAATTCAAGTTATAAAGTTGAATTAAATATGTATACCTGATTAGTGTAGGTGTTGGTTTAGAAAGTCTGGAAGTTTAATGTATTTTCACTATTTTAATATTGCTTTTGAAATCTTTATCTGGTAATTTAGAGAGGTGGAAGTGAAGAACCAGTCTGTGTTTCATGTTACGAAAACGTGTACGAGAAATAAGATGATGAGGGTGGTAGTGGTGGTGGTGGAGGTGGAGGTGGAGGATGGTGGTGACAGGTGGTTGCTAATTTCAGAAATATATATATATATATATATATATGGTTATAAAAGTAATATTTTAAATTATTTTGTTTTATTTTTACATAATAGCCCCTTGATATAATTTATCTTACACAATAGTCCTTGAATGGTGAAATTACAATAGTACCCTCATGTGCCTTGCACATGACTAGATTTAACCAAAAAATCTAACTGGGTTTGCCCTAAAGGACAAAACGTGCAAGATTTTGAAAGGTAAAGGACACCGTCTGTCAATATTTGCGCTAAAGGACAGCGCCTGAAATTTGATGTAAACATAAAGGACAAAACTTGTAATTTACTCAAGAAAATAAAAAACATAAAACGGGTAAATGTCTAAATTAGCCCTTAGTTAATAGAAAAAATAAACCCAGTTAGTGAATTGGATGAAAATGGTAAAAACTGGCAAACGTGAAGGGCAATTTGGCAAAAAAAAACTCATTTTGAATGAAACTGACAAAAATACCCAAATCCCAGGAATGATTTTGACAATTTTCTCTTTAATTTATTACTAGAAAAAAACAACCAAAAAGTGTACGGTTTTTAAAACGAAAATGAAGCTTTAGAACGCTATCAAATTTTGTAAATAGAATTTTATCAATATTTTAACAGAAAATCCTATTATTTGATAACATTTATATAGTACTTATGTAAAATGTTACATTTTATATAGAATTGCAACTTAAGTATATAAACCTGTAATTCTTAACATTTTTATATAGAATTTTTTTAAGACTGCTTGAATGTACGTGTGTTAATATTGAACTAGTTATTTTTGAAGTCGCGCGTTACGGCGAAACTGAGCAAATAATAAATAAAACAAACGTGATTTGAAAAGAAAGCATGTTGTTTAGAAAGTCAGACCATTAGAACGTTTTAGTTTATCATCACACCATCTTATAATATCAAATAAATACGTTATTTTGAATATAATTTCGTTTTTAACAAAACTTATAACGGAATGTCAAGAAAAAAATCAAGCAAAACTACGTACTTAAGTTTTAGAAAAAAAAATTATAAACATAAATCATTAAAGAAGTATCAAATTAGTCTATAAATTAATATATGTTCTCAAAAAGAAAAAAAAAAGAAATATTAAAAAAATGGTAAAGGAAATATATGGTTTTAAAAATGAAAAAAAAATTAAAAATATAATATTAAAAGTAAATATGATAATAAAGTATATATTAAATAAAAATAATAATAAAAAACTATATATTATTATAAAAATAAAGTTACTATTCATCGCCTTTGTTAAATATATATATATATAATATAATACATTAAATAAAAAAATAATAAAAAGCTATATATTATTATAAAAATAAAGTTACTATTCATCGCACTTTGTTAACTATATATACTAGGTTCGTTAACGTCGCGCGTTGCGGCGAAACAAAGCAAATAACAATGTAAAACAAACGTTATTTGAAATTGAAGCATGTTGTTTAGAAAGGCAAATCGTCAGAATCGGTTTAGTTTATCATCATACCGTTATATGACGCCAAATAAATACTTTATTTTGAATACAAATTCATTTTAACAAAACTTATACCGTAATGTATAGGGAAATAATTAAACACAACTGGTACCTAACTTTCTAGAAAAAAAATTAACAAACGTAAATTATTAGAGAAATTTGAAATCAACTGATAATTGGAAACATGATTAAAAAAAGAAAATGAATTACCTAAAGAAAAAAATAAATGATAAAAAATATAGTTTAAAAAAAGTAAAATAAAACCAAAGGTATGTTAAAACTTAAAAGTAAATATAATAATAAACTATTATAATATTAAATATTAAAAAACTATATATTTTTATAACAATGAAGTCATTGTTTATGGTCTTAGAAAAAATTAGCGAACATAAGTTATTAAAAAAATATCAAACTAATTGAAAGCGGAAATATGATTTATGGAGAAAAAATAAATAATAATTGAAAAAGAAAATATGGGTTTACAAAACTAAAATAATAATATAAAAATATGTTAAAAACTTAAAAGTGAATACACTATTATAATATTAAATAATAGAATATTAAAAAGCTATATATTATTATAAAATTAAAGTTACTATTTATGAAAAAATAAATTAAAAAATAAATAATAAATGAAAAAGATAACATGATTTTATAAAATTAAAATAATAATATAAAAATATATTAAATTAAAAATGCATATACTGTTATAATATTAAATAGTATAATAATAAAAACTATATATTATTATAAAAATATAGTTACTATTCATGAGCCTTCGCTAACAATATATATATAATATATATAATTAAAGTAAAATCATAATCAACTTGTTAATTCTCGTATGTAAAACTTATAAACTGTGGTTTTCGTCTTTTTTTGATAATTCGTAACTTGAAATAGAGATGGGCATAATAACCGGTTCCAAACCCGAACCGGTAGAACCGACCCGTACCCGGTTCCAGTTCCAACCCGATGTATAGAAGAACTGGTCCCGGTTTAAAAAATCCGGCGGTTCTTACCCGGTTCCATATTTCTTGATAATAAATGGGTCGTACCCGGTTCCTACCCGTACCTGGTTAGTACCCGTACCCGGTTCTTCCAGTACCCGGTTCCACTATACCCGGTAATAAGTTACCGTTAGAACCGGTTACTAGCCGTTAGAATCGATTCTTGGAGGGCAAAAAGCATTAAATGCCAAATGTGACCGTTGGAAAGTGTCTTGTCTCTTAGTGGTAGGGTATTGTCCATTCGAAGAACAAGACTAACACAGGAATTGCTAGAGATGACAATTTGCCTAAAGGATCATTTGGATGCCGTTGACCGTGTTCAACATAAATCGAGTCTAGAAGACGAAGTAGACTTAGAGGCTAGAGCGCAAGATTATTGATGAAGAGGAGGAAGACGAAGTAGAGACCAATGATTCCGAAGAAGATTGTAACGAAGTGCCCGTAGCAAAGCGTAACGCATGTGATAGTGCCGCACCCGACACAAGCAAACGGCCAAGAAAATAAATCGGTTCATGCAGAGCCGGTTACTGTTGCAAATTTTGAACCGTTTTTTTTTTTAATTCTGGGAACCGGTTACTGTTATATGTTTGTTTAAGTACTTAATGTGATTTATTTTTTAGAACCTGTTACTAAAACGCACCATATATTTATTTCAAACAGTTACATCATAACTAAACAAACATAACACACCAAACATAACTAAACACATCATATATTTATTTCAAACCGTTGGAACCGGTTCTAACAGTAAGTGGCAGCTTTTGGTTTGAAAAACCCGACATAACCGGTTCCAAACAGTACCCGAAACCGGGTCCAGAGTACCCGTAACCGGTTACATCGGTTCTAGTTTTATTGACGACTACCCGGGTTCAACCCGGAACCGGTTCTTCAAAGAACCCGGTTCCCCTAACTAGTATCAGTACCCGGGTATGGGTAGGAACCGGTTCAGGGTATTAATAATACCCGATTATGCACATCTCTAACTCGAAGGCTACCAATGGGAAATGGCCTGTTAAAACTCCTTCGGCTTAAAGTCTAATTCTGATGGCCTGTTAAAAAAAAACATACACACACATGAGCCTAAGCATAAGTGTGATGGCTGATGGGCCTTTTATTGGACTTTGTACATTTTTGGTACATGTACAAAAAAAACCCGGTTTCATAACCGAAGCTGGTTATAACCGTCACTCTGTCAGTAACCAAAAACCGGTTACTAACTCATATAAAAACCAGTTCAGATATATATAAGAAATAAGTTAGCAACGGGTTATGAGATTTCTTGTAAAACCGGTTATTATCACTTTTATTGGTTTGTTAGCCTATTAACTCTATAACATTTGTCAACTTGAATGTACAGTACCAGCCTGCTGATTTTTATTTGATTATATCCCTTATCCTTTTACAACTGATTAGGCGCACAGTACAAGTGCAAGTATGACATCAGGCAGTTTCACCACCGGAGCCGCCTTCGGCAGCCCATCAAAGCCGGCACCACGACAACCACAGCAGCGGTTTCGCCGTCAAATGGCGAGGCATAACAGCGGCGGTTTTCCGCTCCAATGGCGTCCTTCGTGTTCGATCTAGGTTTTCCAGCGACTTTGATTTTGTTTCTCTGGATGATACGGTTTTTTGATGGTTTCCGGCAACTGACAACAGTGGCAGCGAGCCTGTACTTGGTCGGCTGCCCACCAGAGGAGAGGGTGCCGTCTAAGAAAGGAAACAACGAAGAACTTTGTCCGGAGAGAGGCAGACGAGGGATATGTTTTATTCGATTATTTTCTGATGAGTAGAAGGATGCTTGATACCGCGGCGTTTTCTGCGGACAGTTGTTGAACGAAGAGATTAAATCACAAGCCGATTACAAAGGATTTCTTCATGACTTTTATTTGTGAGATACCAGGTGCTTAAAAAAGATCGAGTAATTAAATTCCTTGCCTGATTTGTAGAAATGGGATATAGAGATAGTTTGAACTTGAACAGGTGATAAGAGGATCAACTAGAGAAGATGAAGGTAAAAGTAATACTGATAGATTTACAGTAGCACCAGGTGAACATTTTTCCCCCTTTACTTTTCCTTTTTCCCATGTCTTCTTTTCCCCTGATAGCCACGTTGCATACCTAATTTGTGAAAGCTAGGTATAGCTATAACACCTTGCTTCTCCTTCATCCTTCCTTTACTTCAGACTTTCGCTACACTTTGCCCACACTGCCAAAAATTGCGCGAACGACTGCCGCTTACAGGTTGGTCTAAATCCCTTTGATTTTCAATATATGTTTTCCCCTTGATTATATTTTACGAAATTTGGCTCTTATTTCTCTTGGATTTGTTCTTTCCCCCTTTGATTTTAAGGAGATTTCTCTTCGCTTTACTTGGTCTTAATCTTATACGGTGTAACTGTGGTTTCACAGGAGTGTTTGGGGTTATTTCTAAGGCCACCCGGGGTTGTCCGTGATGGAGGTGCCATCACTCGTTATTTCATCACTCAACACCGCCGCCACCCCTTTCTATCACTCGTGGAAGTATAACGAGTGATGGTGGTAACGCGTTGAACTTTGAGGATGATAGGGTATGGACTTGTACATTGTGCATTAATACTTGTACATTGGAATCCCATCACTAGTGATACCACCCCCACTACATTTCTATCACTATCACTAGAATATTGGGTGCTACATGGCATGATTTGATTGGGTGCTCCCATCACAAGAATCTATCACTAGTGAACCACCCCGTCCCCCCTAAGGGAATCAATTGTTAATCTTTTCAGGTAAATACAACTACCTTTATTGCAATCAGTACATGTTTTGTTTCTTTTTTTCTCCATATGATTTATACCAGTAAATATGCTTTCCCAAGGTTTTTTTTACTGTAAATTATTGTAATACCAATATGTAAGACAAATCATACCTATTTTTCATATAACAGCATTTTCCTTTAGTTAGTAAAGTTAAATTTTACTTTATTGGAAACACTTTTTTTTTTGTCCATGGAAAACAAACTACCTGTTGTTAACAAGAAAAGAGGTCGTGCCGAAATTATTTCCGATGTTTGCTGTGGATCTCTTTTGCCTTTCACAGATAATATAGAACAGTTACACTCCTTATCTAATCAGCGTTTATCTGTTATTGCTAAAAGATCATGTGCTACGCCTTCTAATAACCACGCATCTACTTCTTCGATTTCACCAACAGAGTTGTTAGCTACTACCTCTATGTATTTAGATATCGGTGACTGTAAATATTCCTGTGAATATTGTAACGCGCGCTTCTGGTATGACGAGCGTCTTAAATCTTGCCCCGTTAATCAAAGGCCTCGATACAACCAGTGTTGTAAGGGTGGTAGTATTACGTTAAAACATCCAACGGAACCTCCTGCTGCTATAAAGTGTCTCTTTCAAACTTATGAATTCCTTGATAACATTCGCGCCTACAATTCCATGTTTGCAATGACATCTTTCGGGCAAAAATTGATGACTCTATAAATTTAGGTACTGGTCCGTATGTTTTTAAGGTTAGCGGTCAAGTGTGTCATCGACTAGGTGCATTTTGTCCGCCTCCTGACACCCCTCCCCGTTTTCTGCAAATGTATATTTTTGACACTGAACACGAGCTTTCAAACAGGCTTCTTTTTTTTGGCGAGCATGGGATGTCCTGTTTAAATTCAGAAATTGTTACCACACTGCTACGCACACTTGACGAAAACAATAAATTAGTCAAACTTTTCCGTACTGCTAGAGATATTTGCCTATCAGCAGATGTTCCTACCTTCACCATCCATTTATATAACACTGCAAATGAGGTCGGTTATGACGTGCCAACCGTTGATGCTATCGGTGCCATTGTGTTTGCGGATCAGCCTAAGTCGTCTACCTTCGATATAGTTATTCATGCGAAGACTACTGCTCCTGAACGAGTGAGTAAATTACATCCTCTATACATGGCGTTGCAATATCCTTTGCTGTTTATATATGGTGAGCAAGGGTGGACTCCTAAGCTTCGCTTCGCCGGTCAACGACATCTTACTATGGATATGTATTACAGATATCTACTCCATGATCGTCTTAATTTATACACCCTTTTGCTTAGAGGTGGCCGTTTGTTTCAGCAATTTTTAGTTGATGCATACATATGTATTGAACAAAACAGATTAGACTATATATTATCACATCAAGACCTTTTCCGAACCGAGTTTTTGCAAGGAATTCATGACGCATTGTTACGTGGTGACACGAGCGGTCATGATATTGGAAAAAGAACTATTCTGCCTTCGTCGTTTACCGGTGGCCCACGCTATATGTATAAACATTATCAAGATGCTTTAGCCATTTGCCGCGTTCATGGAAACCCCCAATTTTTTATAACATTCACTTGCAACGTTAAATGGCCTGAAATTCAAAGGTTTCTAACTGACACACCATGTACTAAGGCCCAAGATCGCCCTGACATCATTGCTAGAGTTTTCCAGATTAAGGTTGATGCTTTTATTAAATACCTCAGATCGGGTGTTCCTTTCGGTGAGGTAGCTGCAGGTACTTTTGTTTATGTTCTTTGTAACACCCTAAACGTAGCTTTGCTTCTGTAATGATTTTTCTTTCCGTTCTATGTCATCTTTTTCCAGATTTGTACACGATAGAATTTCAAAAAAGAGGACTTCCCCATTATCATACTCTTTTATGGGTAAAGCCGTCTTACAAAATAAAAGCTCCGACCGACGTCGACACCTATATTTCAGCTCAAATTCCTAATCCAGCATTAGAACCTACTCTTCATAAGATTGTTACTGACCTCATGCTACATGGACCATGTGGCTTACCAAAACCAAATGCCTCTTGCATGGTTAACGGTTGTTGTTCAAAACGCTTTCCCAAAAACTACGAATTCTCTACCCGATTTGACAAAGATGGTTACGTACATTACAAATGAGAAATGAATGGGTTCTCTATCTTAAAAAAATGGTATCACTATGGATGATGCATCTGTTGTTCCTTACAATAAAGATCTTTTACTTCGCTTTATGGCGCATATCAACGTTGAATATTGCGGTTGGAGCATGCTCATCAAGTATTTGTTTAAATATATATCTAAAGGTGTCGATCGTATTCGCTTCACAATCACAAAGGCGCCTTCTTCTTCTTCTTCTTCCGAAACCGAACGCCCATCATCGTCTTCTATTGATGAGGTCAAAAACTTTGTCGACGGTCGTTTTGTTTGTCCACACGAGGCCGTTTGGAGAATATTTGAATTCCCAATTCATCATAGAAATCCATCTGTCTTAGTACTTGCTGTTCATTTAGAAAACATGCAAAACATCAACTTCAAGGATTCCCAACGGTTAGAAAGCGTGCTGCACAATCCTGCTGCTAGGCAAACAACTTTAACGGAATGGTTACACAATAACCAGGTAGATGAAAAAGGCCGACATCTTCAATACGTTGACTACGTCTCTGAATATAGATGGGATCTCTCTGGAAAATGCTGGATTCGTAGGTCTTCAAACAAAACACCTGCAATAGGGAGACTTGCTTATGTTCACCCTTCAAGTGGCGACACTTTCTACTTACGTATGTTATTAGGACACCAAAGAGGTTGCCAAACGTTTGCTGATATACGTACCATTGGTGGCGTATTATTTCCAACATATCGTGCAGCATATGACAAACTAGGCTTGCTTGAGAATGATGACGAATGGACATATGCGTTCACCGAAGCATCTACCTGGGCCACTTCCAAAGAGTTGAGATCCTTATTTACACACATGTTATTGTTTTGTGAAATATCAAATCCGTTAGCTATGTGGCAACAACATTGGCATGCAATGAGTGACGACGTCTCACTTACTTTTGAACGTACAACGGGTTTATCTGCTGCTATACGTCTTATTCGAAATTGAAATTCTTCTTAATTCTAATGCCAGCTCATCATCGCTTCGTACCTACAGGCTACCAATGCCACGTTCCGACTTGCTTTCTGTTATAGCAAACCGTCTCCTAATGGAAGAGAAGAATTATGACTTACAAAAATTGGCCTCCGACCATGAGCTTCTGAAAAATGCGCTCAACGCAGAACAGTTAGGCATCTACAATTTAGTTGTTACATCGTTTGAAGAAAAAAAACAGCTCCTTCTTTTTGTTTACGGACACGGAGGTACTGGTAAAACATACCTATGGACCACCCTTATTTATGCTTTAAGAGCATCAAGAAAAATAGTTTTAGCGGTTGCCACCTCCGGGATTGCTTCGTTGCTATTACCATCTGGTAGAACTGCACATTCAAGATTCAAGATTCCTTTGAATTTAACAGATGACTCAATTTGCTTTGTAAAAAAAAATACTCACCTTGCTAGGCTACTAACTGAAACCTCTCTTATAATTTGGGACGAGGCTCCCATGAATGATCGTAGATGCTTCGAGTCGCTTGATAAGACCCTTAAAGATATACTTGACAATCAGTCAAAGCCCTTTGGCGGCAAATCAGTATTGTTAGGCGGAGATTTTAGACAAACGCTTCCTATCAAACCTAAGGCTTTAAAGTCTGAGATTATTAACTCATCTCTTCCTAAGTCAAACCTGTGGGTACATTTCAAACTCCTAAGATTGACAGAAAATATGCGCTTGCATCGTCCTAACTTAACTAACCAAGAACGAGATGAAATCACATGGTTTTCTTCTTGGCTACTTGATTTAGGTGATGGTAAACTTGGCATACCTGCTACGGATGGTGAAACAGATGTGAAAAATATTGAAATCCCATCACAATTTTTGCTACCCTCTACTGAAAAGTCTCTACCTGCTCTTATTAAGTTTATTTATGATGATGACACACTTAAAAATCCAACAATTGCAAACCTCTCCGACAGAGCCATCATTTGCCCCAAAAATAAAACTGCGGACGAGATCAACAATTTTGTTCTTACAATGTCTGAGGGCGCTACTATAACTTACCTGAGTTCCGATTCAATCATTCCTCATCCAAACGATAAGAGTGACCTAGAGCTTCTTTATCCGCTTGAGTACCTAAACTCATTGACCTTTACCGGCTTGCCACCTCATTCTTTAATTCTAAAGGTCAACGTCCCAGTTATATTGCTAAGAAACATTAATCAAATGGCAGGTCTTTGTAATGGAACAAGACTATTAGTTACCAGATTATTGCCAAAGGTTATAGAGGCGCGAATTATAACTGGAACTGCTACTGGCCACCGTGTTTACATACCTCGCATAACATTTGTTCATAATGATAATAATTTACCTTTTGTTTTTAAAAGAAAGCAATTCCCAGTAAAAATTTGCTATGCCATGACTATAAATAAAAGTCAAGGTCAATCGTTACATAAACTCGGCGTTTATTTACCTAACCCAGTTTTCAGCCACGGTCAACTATATGTCGCTTTCTCACGTGTAACTTCCCCTCACGTTTTAAAAGTGCTCATAATACCACAGGAAGAGGATCCTCCTACCCAAACAAAAAATATCGTTTTTTCTACCTTTTTACATGATATACACTTACGCGAGGTATACACATAGCTACAGCTGCATATATTTGTGTAGAATACCATGATAAAATGACTTACAAATATAGATATACAAACCGTCTTTCCATATCTGTATATATACACTCACCCACACACACATACATATATATATATAAACATACATTAAGTGTTGTCCATTTTATAAATGTGCTTATATATACATTAAGCATGCCTTACGAATTTCTTCTCAATGCAAATGCACTTCACATTTACCGTATTTGACAATAGGAAGTCAGACATGGCGTCTAGAGGTATTTCCACCATTACACATGGGGATTCAGCAGAGCCCATTGAAGTTAGAGTAGTAAGAAAATGGATATCGCATGCTTTCAACAACGAGTGCTGCTACCTGTTCGTGGACTTGGCTGTAAGTTTTTCCGTTTTCAAAAATGACATGCTTCTTCTTTTATGAGACTACATTTGCACATGCATACATAACTTTATCGTTCACTAACAAAATAGGGTGATGCGATACAAGCTGTTGTTGATGAAAACGCCAAAAAGCATCTTGAATCTAAAATCACTCTCCGTTCTTGCTATCGTGTGAGCCACTACTTATCAGGAGAGGCAAGAGATAAATACAACGTTGTTAAACATGATGCCATTCTTAGGCTTGGAAAAGGAACCACTTTCGAGTCCATATCGGATTTTGGTTTCCCTTTTCACTATTTCAACTTCTTACCATACGCGAATCTCAAAGAACGCACCGATGATCATACCATACTGACAATTATGTCTCCTTTTCCTAATAGTGAAAGAAGTATATATCATAACAAATTAAAGGTCCTTATTCTTTTCTAATAACATTTTCCACCACCTGTTTAATATAACACGTGCGTTTCAGACTTCATCGACAGATTTGTTAGATTTACATTTGATAGCCATACAGCTTCTAACAGAAGGCTACTTAAGTTTGAAGTTGAAGATATCAGGTACATATGTTTTCTGCTTATAATTATCTCCTTACTTAAATTCATATGTTAAACAATATTTTACTTTAATTTCTCTCCACAGCGAAAAGTTCATTGAGGTTTCCCTATGGCAGGAGATAGCTGACACTATAGATAAAGACAGTTTCACGCGCGCACCATTTCCGGCTATTTTAGCGCTCACATCAATGAAAGTCGGAATATATTATGATCTCCAATTGACATCTACCTCCGCTACACATGTTTACCTCAACCCTGATGTAAACATATGCAAAACCATCGCTTTAACGTACCTCTCATTTTTCCTAACAATTTATATATTACATGTTGACACATTTAGAAAGTAAATTGAAGTTCTATGTCTTTACAGGTTCAAAGCCATGTATAATGATGCATCCACCAACCAAAGGAATAATATCACCCTAGCACAACTTTTGGAATTGAATCCTGCCCAGCAAAATGTACACAGCGCTTATATTCACTTTTTCCCCCAAAAATATCTTCCTTCACTTTCAGCTATTTTTTTCTTTTTTTACTTTTTCCCTATACCAAATACTTCCATTTGTATCCCCACTACCCTATTAAAAAATTCCTTAGAACACAACATACCTCTCTTATTAAAAAATATCTTAAAAAAAAAAAAGGTTCGCTCAATCTTATTTTTTACTTTTTGTGTAGAACAAAACATTTAGCTGCCTAGGATCAATTACAGAGTTCATTCCAGGGAAGTCTTGGTACTACAAAGGTTGCAAGAGGTGCAACAAAAAGCTTGATGCAAAAGGCAGTGCCCTCGCATGCATAAATCACCCGGAAGAGAAAGATCCCAAATTTGTGTAAGCATAAAAAAATTACAACTACTGCATTTAGCGCACAACATTTCCTCTAATTTAACAACAATAGGTACTGTGTTAGTGCAATGTTGGCCGACAACACAAAAACAACAATGGTTACTCTTTTCAATGATGTTATTATCTCGCTGATAGATACACCATGCGTTGAAATGGTTACTCAGCATGGTTATGACAACCCACAACAAATACCAAAACCATTGGAGACCATTAGAGGTAGAGAGAAGATTTTCCTCTTGCAGTTCAATAACCGCTTCCGGCAGAGTCCAAGCTTTGTGGTCAACCAGGTTTTTGACCCGCCTACATCAGAAACTCCCACCATAACACAAGGTATTTATAAGTTATAACACATCTTACTTAACAGTATCATTTAATCTTTAGTATACACAGGTTGAATAGATTATTTGTCAATAATTGACCCGTTTGTTAAAAAAAACCCTCCCGCCTTTACATACACTAATGCAAAGCTGCTCTTTGGAGAAGCAGGCGAAGCAGTCTCAACACCAACCACGACAGCTGAAATCCAACCCACAACTCCCGCAGTACAATCAGCAAGAAAACATGGCCTCCTGAACCCAACAGGTATGATATTGCTCACACTAAGTTTATGATGATGTTGCTCGCCCTAAGTTTATGATCAATTTTCCTTTCAATCTGACTACAATATTTATCTGCAGATGAACATCAACAGAAAACACCAAAATCTCTCGCCCCATAAAAGGAAACAACGATCTCATTTTGGATAAAGTGACATTATAAAGTACAACCTTTTGTAAACGCAGCAACTGTTTTGTAAATAGCTGTAGTAGACACAGGGCAACTTCTTTTGCGTATCCACTGTAAAATAGCAATCTTAGGTGGTTGTGTTAGACAACGTCACTTTTTTTTGGGTTTCCACTGTAAATAACCTGATAATGCTTATAATATTTTCGCTATACACTTTTACAACTTTGCATTCGCCCCACTTTCTATACTGATTGGTGCCTTGACGGAACAACTTGATATCGACTGCTTTTCCGCAGCGTAGCGCGGGTTTCTTTTCTAGTTTATAACAATTTTGAGGTTTTTTTTTTTTTTTTTACATTTTTCCCCATACACACATATGAGTTAAGGGCTTAACCCTATATTCTAAAAAACAGAGTTTATAGAGTTTATAACATAAACTATTCTTTGATTTTTTATATATTTAAGGGTTAAACCCTATATTAAAAAAAAAAAACGTTTTTGTTTTTAATTTATGAACCTAATGGGTTATAGTGGAGAGTTCAAATGAGAAGAAACTTTTTGTAAGAATAAAAAAGAAAAAAATTTCAACCAATAAGAATGCTTCATTTTACTTCATTTAATATAAGTATTTAATATTACTATAAGGGTAATATGGTAAACCTACAAAGATCATTAATTAGTAGTATTCCTCTTTAATATCTAACTATATTAAAATTTGTAACTTATCTTCAAAATATATATTTTTTCAAAAAAAATAAAATAAAATAATTTAAAGTGTATGATAAATTAAAATGTGTATATGATAAATTACGGGTTGTGTATGATAAATTTTAACATGTGTAGGGTAAATTTCGAAAGGTGTAGGGTAACTTTTGATGTGTGTAGCCAAAAAACATTAGTGTGAATGATGATAGTTTTTATGACCAACTAAGTAGTCAAAGATGATAATAAATGAGATAAGTGAAAAAAGTATTTAATGTTTTACAATTGTACCCTTTCTTCTTTTTCTTCTCAACTAAATTTTCTTCTCAAATGAACATTCCTCTGGGTTATAATAGGTTATAGGGTTCCAACACCCAAAATCGGTTATTAAGCTAACCAGTTATGTTTTATCACTGGTTTATTTTTGAACGAAAATACTGATTCGGCTTTTCAACCAATTCAATTTTCTTAACCGATTTGTGCAAATCCATGTTTAGGTGGAATTTGCATGTTTTATACCTTTTTTTGTGTCCATATGTTGATAAATAAGTTTCTATTTTACTTTTTCATCCATATGTCGGGGTCGAACAATTTGTTAATTGAAGACTAACCTAGATCTTTTAAGCTTTATTTCTCTTGATGGCTGCTAAATAAATTAAGGTGTTTGTTAGCTTGCTTCTTAGTTCTTAATTAATTGACCATCCAACTTTCTTGCTTGTTAAAAATTTTTGCGACTAAGAAATGACCCTCCTTCGATTTAATTACATTGTAGAAACCAATATTTGTTGGTCGCTTGTTTGCTACCTCTGATCAAGCAAATCGCAACGGTCTCCTTTTCTCTTCCGTGGCCTCTTATTTTTTACTCGTCTTTTCTTCACTGCCTAACTACCGATCCTTCTACAAACATGGCATCTGCTATTCTTTCTTCTTTCTTTAACGATCCCTGCTACGGTCACCTTTAATTGATGACCCTACCGAACCAATATTACAACCGTTGCAACCCTATATCCTAAAGGGGGCTGCTCCCCGGTCGATGAACGCCTATCAAAACCTTCAAGCTCTTATACCAATTGTTGAAAATCAGGCTCAAGAACACAAAATTTTATCTCAACCAAGATCAAGATCAACTGTTTCTGTTTATTATAATTCTTGACACATTTATAATGACCCCTAATTGATCTATTTATAGTGAAATAAACCTTGCTAAACAAGTCTTCTATACCTATTCAAATAGTGTTTATAGTTATATTCTAACTCTAACAAACCAAGGATCGATGACTTGTTTGACTAACTACATGGTTCTAGCTTTTATTCTAAGATCGATTTGAGATCGGGTTATCACCAACTACGGATTCAAGATGAAAACATCCCCAAGACGGCGTTTCGAACTCGTTATGGTCAATACGAGTTTCTTGTCATGCCTTTTGGCCTAACGAATGCACCAGCGGTATTTACGGACTTGATGAATCGCGTGTGTAAGCTGTACTTAGACAAATTTGTGATCGTGTTTATCAACGACATCTTAATATATTCACAAACCAAGGAGGAGCACGAACAACATTTAAGAACTATTCTAGAGTTGTTGAAAAAGGAAAAAATATATGCGAAATTTTCTAAATGTGAATTCTGGATTCCCGGGGTGCAATTACCTGAACATGTGGTGAATGAGAAATGTATTCACATTAGTCCCTCCAAGATCGAGGCGATCAAGAATTGGGAAGTACCAAAGTGCTCGACCGAAGTGCGACAATTTTTAGGATTAGCGAGATATTATAGGGGATTTATTGAATTTTTTTCTAAGATAGCCCAACCCTAACCTCGCTAACCCAAATAGATAGAATGTTTGATTGGGGAGACAAATAAGAAGCGACATTTCAACTGCTTAAAGACCAGTTGTGTGATGCTCTGATATTATCACTTCCTGGCAGTACATATGACTTTGTAGTTTACTGTGATGTGTCGTATCAAGGATTAGGTTGTGTGTCAATGCAACGGGAAAAAGTCATCGCGTACGCGTCTCGCCAACTAAAGGTTAACAAAAAGAATTAGGCGTGGTGGTATTTGGTCAAAAGATTCGACGACATTATATTTATGGTACGCGATATACCATATTCAGGAATCACAAAGTCTTCAACATATATTTAAACAAAAGGAGTTAAATATGGGCCAACGACGTTGTGTGAAATTGTTAAATGACTACGATTGTAAAATAAAGTATCATTTGGCAAGGTGAACGTCGTTGTGGATGCCTTGAGTCAGAAAGAATAGTCAAGACCTTACGTGCGCGTGCACTAGAATTAACAATTCAGACGAACCTCATAGCTCAAATTCGTTACTCATAGCGTGAAGCTCTCAAGTCAGAAATTATTCAAGAAGAATCGTTACTTGGTATGGAATATCAAATGGTATCAAAAGATGGAACATTGTATTTCATGGGAAGTATTTGTGTTCCATTGTTTGGTGGTTTACGAAATTTAGTATTAGACGAAGCCCATAAGTCTAAGTACTCAATCCATCCAACAACGGATAAAATGTATCATGACTTGAAGGAATATTATTGGTGGCCTAACCTTAAAGGTGATATCGCGACCTACGTAGGGAAATGTTTGACTTGCGCTAAGGTCAAGGACGAATATCAAGAGTCGTCTGGCTTGTTACACCAACTAGAAATTCCTATTTGGAAATGGGAATGATGTGTGTAAAATGCAACATATAAATTACATCAAATAAGGCATAAAACTAACCCTTTTTAATTACTAATATTGGAAAAAGAGTGTTTTTGTCTTCCTTTTGTATTTTCAGGATTAAATGAGCTCAAAAACGCAAAAGAAGCAAAAAGACAACTAAATCCAACATAAATACAAAGAAAGGAACATTAGTGGACTGCCCGACCCCTCAACGGCACCTTCCAAAGCAAAATGGAGAAGGCAGAAGTCTGAACACGCCCCGTGCTCAGCCAGCACGGGGGCGTGCCCAAGAAGCAGCAGAAAAGACAAATCCATAGAAGCTTCTATTGCCCACCACGGGCCGTGCTCAGCGGACACGGGGGCGTGTCGAAAGTACAGCAGGCGCATTTATTGTAATTGCGAATTACAATTAATGAGGAGAGAGAGTGTCAGACAGGCACGGGGCCGTGTCCAGCGGACACGGGGCCGTGCCCAGCTCTCTGTTCAGCCTATAAATAGGAGTGCTTGGATTCATTTCATCTCATCCCTTGGCACACCACCTCTCTCACACTTCATCCACCACCCACCACCATCACAACACCATCATCCACCACCATCATCCATTGTCCATCGTAGAGTGTGTGAGTCATCTCAGGATACAAGATTGATCGTAAGAGTTCTTGACAATCAAGGCCATGTTTGCCTAAGTCTCTTACATCACTTGGTGAAGACAAAGTGTCTAGTATAATACTTTTTATTTCTAATCTTTTGCACTTTTTATTTGGTTTTGTATTAATGACTTTAATAACTAGTTACTTATGTTGAAGGTGATCTTTCCTTATCGTTTGTCCGTGGTGTCTTGGCATTATTTTACTATCTATATAAAATAAAGGATTTTCACCATTCATATCTCCACGGTCTATATGGAGGTATGTTGGCTACCTGGTCGGGGGTTAAGGGAACGGTTTGGTAAAGGTCTTGCCATTGTTCAGCGTTTAGAGGTCCTGCAATGGACCTGGTTCAAATTTAGTAGGACCTCCTTCAATACTTCACGGTATTGGATGGCGGGGGTCCAAACTCTTTGACCCCCTCATAAGTTAACTACTATTAATACTATAACCCGGCTACTTAGGACTGTATCCCTGCTGACTCAGACTACTTAGCCGAGGGTAACGTCACCGCCAAAAGCGGGGCCTACCACAATACTGCATTAATAACTTAATTCATTATCTTCCAATAATCCACCCTTTTAGGATTGTATCCTTGCTGACTCAAACTACTGGGGTGAGGGTAACGTCACCTTCAAAAGAGGGGCCTACTACAATAACTAAGATAATCTCTTAATTATGTGCAAAAGTGCGGAAATAATCAAAGGTTATACTAGATACGAGTCGGAACCAAGTGATTCATCTTGTCTATCTGTTTTTATTTTATTTTTATTTTCAGCATTTTAGTTAGCTTTTATTTTTCTTAGTTTAAAACATTTTTCTAAACTTTTATTTTGGTTAGACGTTGAGGATAAACCGGTATTAAAAGCTCTTGTGTCCTTGGACGACCTCGGTATCTTACCAACGCTATACTACACTCAACGATGGATGCACTTGCCCATATGTGTGTTTAGTGTTAGTGAAATATCGTGTTTTATAAATTTAAAACTTGGCTAAAATAAGTGTTAAAAAGGGCTTAAAATATACACCTAAAATATACGACACTTTATCGCACATCAAGTTTTTGGCGGCGTTGCCGGGGACACAAGGATTTTAAGAAAGTTAGGAATCAACGGCCTAATCATCTTTTATTTTTCTTTTTATTTTTTTAGGATTTTCTTAGTTTTTCAGCTTCTGCAGAGCTCAGCACGGGCCGTGCCCGCTGAACACGCCCCCGTGCTCAATCATTGGAACTGGCAATCCTGTTTTACGTCAGACAGTAAGCTGAACACGGGGCCGTGCCCACTCAACACGCCCCCGTGCCCAAGTTTCAGTTACTGAAAACAGAACCGTTAGATCCCGGCGGTTGGTAATTTCTGACATAAACATGAGTGATAGTAATTGTTTTTACTTTCGGCACTCTTATGGTACGTGGTGTCAATTATGTGGTGGCAAACATGAAGAAGTAGAATGCTACTTTCTAAATTATAGGCCCCACTACATGGACCCACCGACTTCTTACGACCTTAAGAGGGGCGAAAGTAAAAATAAGCACTATTTCTCCCTCGAATGCGCCCAGCCAGATATTCTAGGGGAAATGCTCCTTGATGAGTTATTTCAACTAGAAAAGCTAATTCAGAATTGGTTAGAAGAGCTTAGGAAGGATTTTATTAATCCACCCCAAGACGATGACCATGACGAAATGTTGGAACCGCATTCCGACAACCTCGTTGCTCCCGAAAATACCTTCGTTCCTAGCAAAGAATTGGACGATAGTCGTCCCTGTGTCGATTGTGCCGTGAAGGACTCTCCATCGACTTCGTTCGGTGCATACATAGACCTGAGCGATTCGGCATACACCTTCTTTAACAAGAGCCCGGGAAAGGGTTGGACTTGTCCACCTAGAATGAAAATAGGAATTACCCTCACCGACAACCTCTTGCGTTCTCGCCTTAGTCTTGGACAATTTAGGTATCTTAGGCACTTTGGGGTTGTCCCAACCAGTAAGGAACCACCCGATGTCGATGAGATCCTTAGAAGTAGCGAAACTCCATAAGACAGCCTCCAGACACGGGGCCGTGTCCAGGTCAACACGCCCCCGTGCTCACCAAAAAAGATTCTCTGCTGATTTGGTCAGAATACGGACAAAATGTGTCAGGATTTCCTCTGAACACGGGGCCGTGCCCAGTCAACACGGGGCCGTGCCCAGTGCGCTGTCGTTTTCTTTAAATGCAGCCTGATTCCTGCTCATTTTGACCACTTCAATTGACAGAGATCCCTGGGATTTTCACTCATACCATCCTAGGTAAGTGCTAAAAGAAGGTTCCAAAGGACCCTCTTGTCCCTTCCACTTTTACTCATTTCCTCCTCTTTCAAAAATTTTTCAAAATTTCCTCCATGGAAGCTTGGAAATCCCTTGATTCCAACCCTCTATGTGAAGTTTGTAAGATTATTTGCTAAAGGTTCTTGTTTAAAGTTAGTTGTGTAACTTTGTTTTAAATTATCTGAGCTTAAAACCCAGATAAAAATCATGAGAATAATTTAAAACTCCAAGATTCTTTAGCCAAAAATCCTGCAGACAAATGGACACGGGGCCGTGCTCAACGAGCACGGGGCCGTGTCCAGGGGCTCTGTTTTGTAAAAATTTAGCTTTCTTCGGTTTCCTTCACAGAAAATGGCAAGCAGAACAAGCGGATCATCTTCAAGAAATAACCGACAAGGGAGGAGATCTTCAACAGCAGAAGACTCTCTTGTAAACTATGTTTACGCTCTAAGGGAGGCTATTGATGAAATGACGGGAGTGGAAGAAGCATTGGTCGACCGTATCAACCATCTTACAGTAAGGCTGGAGGGCTGTCTCCATGAAGTAAACCTCTTGCACCAGAGGTTGAACCTTCTCGCCTCCCCGCCTTTGGTACCTATAATAACCCAAAGGGCGTGGAACATGGTGCCCGAAGTTGTCATTCCAGCCGAATGGTACGCCATGCACCAAGAGCCTCCGCGAAGAGTGGTGCAAGGAGTCCCGGTGAATGTTCCCCCTCAACCACCAGCAGCGGAGGAAAATAAAGCCGCATTCTTCCTTCCTAGGGAAATCGAAGAATGGCTTTAAACAACGTTTAGGGAAGAATTCATTCGGCTAAAAGTCCTACTATATCGGGAAACTATAAAAGTCCTACTATATCGGGAAACTATTCTCGAAATTTTCTTAAAATAGTAGAACTCCTTATGATAACCTCGTGTACCTACTGACCTATTTAGTTAAGTTTTAGTTTTATTTTAATTTAGGACTATGTAAGTTCTCTCTATGATGAAATGAAATGATGGTTTTAAGGTTTGGATGGTTTGTAATGAATAAAACACACTCATGGTGGTAAAGGATGAAAAGGGGAACGAGAAAAATGAACTCATGCACAAGAACAAGGCAACCCGACAATTCTCTCCAGTCCAGAAGGTTCAACACGGGCCGTGCCCAACCAACACGGCCCCGTGCTGAACCACCTGCAGATAAACGCCCAGTTCAGGTACCTGGACACGGGCCGTGTTCACCCAACACGCCCCCGTGTCCAGACTTCTGTATCTCTCATTTCAATTTTGTTACTGGCACTTGAACACGGGGCCGTGCCCGGATAACACGGGGCCGTGTTCAGTGCCCAGTAACACAAATATTTGCTTTTTAAACACTATTTTACACATCTAATCAACCTAAAAATTTATTTTTGGAACACATTGAGGACAATGTGTAATTTAAGTGTGTGGGGGGGGGGGGGGGGGAGGGATGCTAAAAACTTGAATTTTGCAAGTCCTAAATACAAGCCTTACACAAAACTCTATTGGAACCGCTAATCACCCCAAATTTTTTGAAAAAAAAAAATTTCAATTTTTTTACTTGTCTAGGTTTAACTCGGGAAATTCAAGTTCTCAAAAAGGTTATATTTTTACGAATTTACAACCGATAGCGTAGTGATAAGAAAAGAACCAACATAAGAAAATTATGAAAAGGCATGACAAACTTAGTTAAAATTTGATTATATATACTTGATCACATAAAAACCCATTCCCACAAAAGTGAGTTTTGAGCCTTTATTGAGCACAATTATATATCATTAAAACTAAATGCTCATTTTTCGTTTCTTGTGTGAATAGCCGCTTGGTTCTTACGACTCTAGAACTTGCCATGACGATACATTCCCGGTCCTTATCAACTTAAACCCGAGTAAGTAAATGATGGAGGCATTAGGACTAACCCTTTTTATTTCTACACCTTTATTTTTCTTTTTCTTTTACCACCTACCCAAAAAATCCCCCTAGTTAACCCCTTTGAGCCTAAACCTTTTCATTTCATCACCCAAACCAAAAACCCTTTTACCCACCAAAACCTTTTTATTTTTAACCCTTTGTTTTAGTAACAAGTTCGGTTTTTCGAAAAAAAAAAAAAAAAGATAAGAATTGTTGATGAAGCAAAAAGAAAATAAACAAACAAGTTTATCAAAAATAACTTTGTTTGAATAAAAGCTTCATCAAAATAAAAATAGAAAATCTTACGAAAACCGACACTTGTTACGCTTTTCGCCATTTTTCTACTAACCACTAACCACTACCACTACCCCAACCACCAACCTTTAACCAAAGCCTAACCCTTAACCCACAAAGTCCTCTTGATATTTACAACGGTATAAAAGTTAAAAAGGAGGAGGATTGATTGCTTGGCAAGCCTATGGTAGGAATAAGTTCCATGCCGCTCTCGAGTGATTCACTAAAAATACACCTTCGGCCGAGTGTGAGTGATTTCTCCCGTGAGGTATGTGAACTTGTATATAAATGGAATTTTAAAAAGGCATGTTATGCCCAAATAAGTAATTTCTCCTATGAAACGTTCTAAATAAATCATTACGAATAGGAGTGTAAATAAATAAAAATAAAACCCAAAAAGATCTTGGATATCCCGACACTCTACGACAAGCCCAAAACCTTCTCTTCTACCTATTCCATTTGGGAGTGTAAGCCACATATTAAAGAGTTTTGCTTGAGGACAAGCAAAAGTTCAAGTGTGGGGGTATTTGATGTGTGTAAAATGCAACATATAAATTACATCAAATAAGGCATAAAACTAACCATTTTTAAGTACTAATATTGGAAAAAGAGTGTTTTTGTCTTCCTTTTGTATTTTCAGGATTAAATGAGCTCAAAAACGCAAAAGAAGCAAAAAGACAACTAAATCCAACATAAATACAAAGAAAGGAACATTAGTGGACTGCCCGACCCCTCAACGACACCTTCCAAAGCAAAATGGAGAAGGCAGAAGTCTGAACACGCCCCGTGCTCAGCCAGCACGGGGGCGTGCCCAAGAAGCAGCAGAAAAGACAAATCCATAGAAGCTTCTATTGCCCACCACGGGCCGTGCTCAGCGGACACGGGGGCGTGTCGAAAGTACAGCAGGCGCATTTATTGTAATTGCGAATTACAATTAATGAGGAGAGAGTGTGTTAGACAGGCACGGGGCCGTGTCCAGCGGACACGGGGCCGTGCCCAGCTCTCTGTTCAGCCTATAAATAGGAGTGCTTGGATTCATTTCATCTCATCCCTTGGCACACCACCTCTCTCACACTTCATCCACCACCCACCACCATCACAACACCATCATCCACCACCATCATCCATTGTCCATCGTAGAGTGTGTGAGTCGTCTCGGGATCCAAGATTGATCGTAAGAGTTCTTGACAATCAAGGCCATGTTTGCCTAAGTCTCTTACATCACTTGGTGAAGACAAAGTGTCTAGTATAATACTTTTTATTTCTAATCTTTTGCACTTTTTATTTGGTTTTGTATTAATGACTTTAATAACTAGTTACTTATGTTGAAGGTGATCTTTCCTTATCGTTTGTCCGTGGTGTCTTGGCATTATTTTACTGTCTATATAAAATAAAGGATTTTCACCATTCATATCTCCACGGTCTATATGGAGGTATGTTGGCTACCTGGTCGGGGGTTAAGGGAACGGTTTGGTAAAGGTCTTGCCATTGTTCAGCGTTTAGAGGTCCTGCAATGGACCTGGGTCAAATTTAGTAGGACCTCCTTCAATACTTCACGGTATTGGATGGCGGGGGTCCAAACTCTTTGACCCCCTCATAAGTTAACTACTATTAATACTATAACCCGGCTACTTAGGACTGTATCCCTGCTGACTCAGACTACTTAGCCGAGGGTAACGTCACCGCCAAAAGCGGGGCCTACCACAATACTGCATTAATAACTTAATTCATTATCTTCCAATAATCCACCCTTTTAGGATTGTATCCTTGCTGACTCAAACTACTGGGGTGAGGGTAACGTCACCTTCAAAAGAGGGGCCTACTACAATAACTAAGATAATCTCTTAATTATGTGCAAAAGTGCGGAAATAATCAAAGGTTATACTAGATACGAGTCGGAACCAAGTGATTCATCTTGTCTATCTGTTTTTATTTTATTTTTATTTTCAGCATTTTAGTTAGCTTTTATTTTTCTTAGTTTAAAACATTTTTCTAAACTTTTATTTTGGTTAGACGTTGAGGATAAACCGGTATTAAAAGCTCTTGTGTCCTTGGACGACCTCGGTATCTTACCAACGCTATACTACACTCAACGATGGATGCACTTGCCCATATGTGTGTTTAGTGTTAGTGAAATATCGTGTTTTATAAATTTAAAACTTGGCTAAAATAAGTGTTAAAAAGGGCTTAAAATATACACCTAAAATATACGACACTTTATCGCACATCAGGGAACAAATATCTATGGATTTCATTACTAAGTTACCTAGAACGTCTAGGGGAACAACATGATATGGGTAATACGCTTAAAAAAGTTTGCCCACTTCCCGCCGACACACGAAAAGGATATCACATATAAGTTAGCGGAACTGTATATCAAGGAGGTAGTGGCACGTCATGGAGTGCCTATTTCAATTGTGTTGGGCGGAGGCCTGTAAGATATGAGTTTGTTATACTTGTGAGTTTAAACAATTAAGAACAAGCAATTTCTAAATTGCAAAGTAAATAAGATAAACACACAAGAAGGAAGTTATATCAAGACTATTTTTATATTTAATTTCGATGATTTCAATTACAGTACAATGATTTTACAAACTCCCTTCAGCCTGATCACACACTTTATTGTTCACACAAAAGGAATGTTTTTGATAGAATGGATCCCTAACACATGAGCTTTATTTATACAACTACGAAAGCTCTATTTGTATCAGCTGGCGTCACCCTGCTAGTGACATCTAACATTCCTAATAGAAAAGATTCCTCAGATGTTAGCAAACATCTGTGGGAATCTAAAAATATGATCTATTACATTAAACATCTGTTCTAAGCTAAATACTGTTACATTGAGTAAACCTCTATTCTTTAAATTGTTGTTGGCTTGTATCAAACATCTGTTTGGCCACAATAAATGTTTGGTCTTCATAATCAGTGCTTTGCTTCAACATAACTTTGGCCTTGATTAGTGTTTTCTTCTTCTATAACAGTGGTTCCAAGGCTTCAAACAGATATTTGTATGTCTTCAACAGATGTTCTGATTAGTGTTCAAGATTCACTATCTTTGGGAGGAGAATGCTTTATCAACTGTTTATTTCTTGATCAGGAAAGACATGTTTTGGCTTTTCAATATCATCTGTTCTTTTGCAGGTCCAATAGTCTCCCTTTGGAACAGATGATGCCAAAAGATGTTTATTTGATCAATCTTTATTTCTCATCAACTTCTCTCTGATCTGGACTTTGAATTGTAATCTGAAGTGCATAGAGAAGCTATCTTCTGAATCCCTTTTTAGTCGAAGACTTATCAAGTTTTGCAGATCTACATCATTGAGCCCACTGACACTATTCATTGAGATCTTTACGACTTCCCCACTAACCCTGAGCAGAGTCAATTCATTGCTTGTCTTGTCAGACTTCCATTTGTAATTTGAGGTTAGGAGGGTTTGCTAGGACTAGATTTATTACAAATGATTTTAGGGAAACAGGTCTTCCCAAATTTTTTACCAAGTAGATCTTCTTGATTTGTATCTAAGCTCCCATACATTAACTCACTTCTGATTCATTCTTTTATTAGCTCATCTTATTGTATTTTCACATTTTCTTTTGACATCTCTATTTGTCTTTTAAGATAGCCCCTTGCAGCTACTGAGATGTTACATGCAGATGGAAGCTCTGAAGGGTCAACTAAAGTTTTTATAGGGAAATCTACTTGTTCATAGTCTAGTTTTTTAGGAACCAATGGATCTTTTTCTCTTGAAAATTCTAGTCTTTTGTAGTTATGAAAGATTGTTGGCTCATCCCATTTTGCCATTGATCTAATGGTGCAAAATTTAGCAGCAACCATCTCTTCCCATTTTGCCATTGATCTAATGGTGCAAAATTTAGCAGCAACCATCTCTTCCTCATCCTCTTTAACTGCAGTACCCTTTTATCGTTGGGGTTTCTTCCTGTTTTCTAGTTAGGAGGAGTAGGATTGATTTCAGGAATAAACTTCATGTTTTCAATACTTACTATTTCATCTAGCAAGGACTCAGTTAGCCATCCTACAAATTGATCTCTAGTTGCATCATACGGCTTTTTTTCATGATGTAAGTTAAATAATCTCCCCTTAACATCTTTTTGAGATCTGGATCATCTATTGGAGCATGGGAGAGATTTTGCATATATATCTCTTGCATAATCCTCCAAGGCACCTACTTTTGTGTATTCCTCAGATAGGATTTGCTGCAGTTGCTTATGATCTTTTCCTATAATCTTTTCCAAAACAATCCTTTTAGCCTTCTTCTTTTTAAGCTCCAAATATTCTTTGACATTGATTGGCATTGGAAGGTCTTGGTGAGAGGTTGTGGTGTTTGATGGAAGTGATGATATTTTGATGGGAGAGGTTTGAGGGGTTTCATCATCATTGTCTTGGATAATGAATTTAACTTTTCTTTTTTTGGTTTATATTGTGGGTGTTTTGTGGATAAGAAGACCAGTAGGGCCCTTTTGTGAAATAGGGGTTGACTGGTTCTAGTAGTGTAGTAAGTACTGTTGTGGATATAACATCTTTTGTCATTTTTGTAATTCCAACAGATGTTTGGTCTAATGGATCAATTATTTGGATTATAGCAGTGGAAGTTGCAATAGAGCTATGAGGAACTTGTCTTGCAAATTGTCTTCTTATGGGAGCATCTGTTGTTGATGGATTTAAATTATTTTTAACCTTTTCTCTTTCAAGTGATGATTTGCCCTTTTAGCTGCAGATGTGTCAGGCTTCTTTTGAACTCTTTTATCTTGAGGAGGAAGCCTTCTCATGTTATTATTCTCCCCTCTTTTGGCATCATATTTAGGACACCTGGGTTTTGGAGTAGTGCTTGTTGTTTGAAGGAGATGATCTTTGATGGCTTTGATCTCTACTTGTATATTGTTGTACCTTGCTTCAATCACATGCCTGATCATTTCCATATGCATATTGCGAGTGGCACCTGCAAACTGCATTTGAAGTTGGAGATTGGATTGTGCATGGGATTGTATCTTCTCTGCAAGTTCTACATTGGTTGGTAGTGGTCTAGAGTTTTGCACCAGAGTGGTCATCATTCCTTTGATTTGATCAATTGAAGATTCCAGTTTGGTTACTATGTCGGCCAATTCTTGATATTTTAATCTATCACCTAAGTGAATCGGATCCTCTAAATTCCTACGTGAGATAGTTGTACTTGGTTTTGAACTAAGTGCCCTTGTTCTTGGTATTGGGGACTTGGAACTGCTATAGAGTGTACTTTTGTAGATTCAGCAATTATTTCCTTCAAGGAGGTCATAGCTATGTAACCACTATCCAACTATGAGACTGTTGTCTCTACAATTGTAGTAACTACCTCACTTGAAAAACCTGCAAGTGTTACTTGTTACAAAAGAGGTGTTCCCCTCTCTGTTTGTGGGCTTGCAATGACATGACTTGGCACAATCACTTTCTGTGGCATACTCCATGTGATAGGTGGTTGGGAGGAATTGGGTATATCCAGTTCACTTTGGTCAATTATGTAGGTCCGTAAAACCGGATCTAACAATGATATCAAACAACCTATTGATTGTGCGTAATCCAATCAATAGGTGATTCAAGAACAAAATGAAGATTAACATGAGAATCACTTTTAACACGCCTTGCACACGATTCTATTACTCAAGAGCAAAATCGTCTCGTATAAGAACTCTCTAAATCGCCTGTAACACCCCAAAAATGTTAAATCATATATATATATATATATATATATAGGGTCAGGATCTAGAGAAAACGGTGGAAAGTGTGAGAACGGTAAGAACGCTTATGAATCGTCCGAACAAAACAATCTATGGACTAGATTGGCGCGGTGGCGTTTTCATAAATAACATCAATTTTATTACGTGGACGCGCTTCATTAAGGGTAAAAAAGTCTTTTGACTTCTCCACACAAAATGCCATCTCATGAAATAAAACGCCAAACATGTAGCACACACCATTCTAACTAAAAACGCCACTAGATATAAAACGCCAAACTTAATTATAATAAAATCCCGCCTAAAAAAGCCACCAAAAAAATCCTATATATACAACATCTCAGACCTTCAATTAAAAACACACACAAAATCCTAAACGCCATATTTAATATATACCATTCGTCTTAGAAACGCCAAAAAACCCAAACATCAAATATCTTCTAACCCAAAAGGTTTATTTGAAATTCAGTTTGCTTGTCTTTAGGGTTTCACTCAATGTAATGGACAAAAATCCTTAAGGGAGGACTTTGTCCATTTCATTGAGTAAAAATCTTATTGACTTTATCCTCAACTTCCATCCAATTTATAACAACAAAACATACAAAAACATTATTGAGATTTGTTGTCAATAAAGTTTAGCTGTATGGGGTGGACAACATTGTCAGTTATCTTTCTTAATCGAGGATTAACAATGTTGTCCATCTCATACAGCAAAACATTATTGATTTTACCATGATCAAATTTTGAGGTTCAAGTTGCTTTTATTTAGTGGCGTTCTTTTTATCGGTAAAACGCTAAAATCAAAAAATCAAACATCGTTCATTGGAAAATTCAAGATTGTTGGCTGAAGGGTGTAAACTCAATAACATTTTTATGCATGAGATGGACAAATCTTCAAGAAAAAGATGTTGATGTCAGACTTTGTGCTTCCAACGGCGACAAAAAAACTACTTGAAAAAAAAAACAAAATGAATCATACGAAAGTCGAAACAGCCAGTTAAGATGATTCAAAAAAGAAGAAAGAGACTGGTGACGGTGAAGATTTGGAAGATCAATTGTTTATATATTCTTTTTTTTTTAATTTTTTTTTCACTTAATTGTTATATAATAAAAACACCATATATCATAAAAACGCCAGACATCCAAATGCTTGTTAAAACGCTATCATGCCGTAAAACGCCCCAAAAACTCCCAAACTATAATAAAATTACTTTGGAAAAGTATTATAAAAAACCCTAAAAATAAAAAAAATAAAAACCAAACTTGAAAATGTAACTAGAAACAGTAACTACAAAACAGTAAAAATGAAGAGACGCAAAATTTATTATATTAGAATCTAAAACGCCAAACTTGAAAGACTAGACGTGTTACTGACTTCAGAAACAATAATTACAAACAATAACCGAAACAACGAATAGTTTAATATAATAATGCACCGCCTAACCTACGCCTCCAAAAGAAATCCTATAAAATAATAACTCTCAGCAACTTCTATTTAATCAAACCAAAAAAACAAACGCCAAATACTACTAAATACCACTCACTGTAAAACGCCGAAAAATTAAAAAAATCAAAGATGGCTATTATGCTTTCTTGGATATTCAGTAGTGTTCTTCGTGAAGTCTCACTGAATGGATTGTTAGCTGAGGGGAGTAACTCAGAAATATTTTGTTGCATGAGATGGACAAATCTTTAAGAAAAAGATACCGATGACAATCGAATGTCATTTTGTGTTCTTTGTTCTTGAATAAGGCTTGGATGAGGAGAAGAGATCAATGACACTGAAGAGTGGGATGATTATAAAGATGAAGATCAAGATGAAGAAAAAGCGAAAAAGCGAAAAACCAACCCACACGTCATAGATCTATCTCCCCAAACATTCACAAAAAGCCACTTCAACAGACGAGCAGGCAAAATAATCAAACCGATGGGTTTGTTAAGTTTTACATAAAACGCCAAATATTTGGTGACAGTTCTTGTACTATTAAAGAAGAGAGAGACTGATGACAGTGAAGATTGTGAAGAGAGATCTGATTAGGATTTTTAATTTATTTTCTTCGCTTCTATTTTTTTCCCTGTGGTTGAAATATAATTTTACAATTGTAAAACGCCAAGATACCACAAACGCCAAAATGTATATAAAAACGCCTTGAAAAAACGCCATTCAGATAGATTTCCTAACCCCCCTAGGGTTCCAATGGCATAGGATTTGAAAATGCCATAAACGCCAAAATGTTAATACAATGAAACCATTAAACGCCATTAATTATTGAATTTGGTTAACGCCAAAAATGTTAAACCCAAAAAATAAAACAATATTGTGAAAAGCGGAACTGGAAAAGGAGAAGATAAAAGGACAAAAAAGCCCATCCGCCCTTCTCTATGCCGCGAGACACGTGTTGGGCCAGGATGCGTTCTCACCGTTCTCACACTTTTGAGCGTTTTCTCCTGATCCCGTTTCTATATATATATTGTTGGAACCTGAAGGTTTATACATTGAGGATTGCATAGTTCAAGGGTTGATTATGTAATTGTTTACTTTATGTTTTGGGTCGACATGTTTGGGTTGGGTTAGACTAGTTGGTTTCGAATGGGCCTAGAGTAGTTGTCCATATCGTTTTGTATTTAAGCAAACTTTAACCTAGGTGTTAAGGTTGATCAGTTGCGCATAGGAGAGGCCATTCGAAACCTATCAAGTTGTCTTGTATCAGCCATAGTTCAAGCTTTGAATGCAAGATACAATGGTTTGTTTGTTCATAATTGGTTTCGATTACTTTATATTGCTTGAATCCACTTGTGTTTGATTTCCGCACTTACACAAGTTGTTGCTTGATATCATTAAAAGATCCACACGGGTTTTACAATTGGTATCAGAGCCAAGAAACCAATTCTTGGTTCGGTTTTGATATCATTCGGATTCAAGAAAGTCTTACTTTACTGATCTTGTTTTGTTAGTGTTTGTGTTTGCAGTGATAACAGTTTTGATTGTATTTTCTGTCTACGGATCATACAATCTTCGAACTGTTCATAGAAAATATTGATAAATATTGCTGATTTGGTTCGTGTGATTTCAGTGAAAAGTTTGCTGATTTCTCGGAAGTTTGTTGAGGATTAAAATTCAAATATTTCAAAATCTTTGAATTTTGGAAGCTGCTGATAATCAGGGATTTCTGCTGCTTTTATCACATTGTTTGTTTTGAAGGGTCTCGACTCGCAATCAGCAGTCTCGACTTGTCTACTTGCCAGTCTCGACTCGCAACCAGCTTTAGTCTCGAGTCATCAACTGCTGATCTCGACTCGCAACCAACTGAGGTCTCGAGTAGTCCACATTCAGTCTCGACTCGCAATCAACTGAGGTCTCGAGTAGTCCACATTCGGTCTCGACTCGCAACCAACTGAGGTCTGGAGTTGTCATCATCACGGTCTCGACTCGCAACCATCTGTGGTCTCGAGTCATCTTCAGTATAGTCTCGACTCGCATCGACAAGCTGCAACGAGATTTGGACCTTGAACTTTGAACTTTGACCTTTGGACTTAAAAAATTAATTAATTAATCAACTATTAATTAATCATGTCTACAAATAATGTTGATCTGGCTGCCCTTAACAAACAGCAAGAACTGGATTCAAAAGTTGGGACCACTACACGCATTCCAAGGTTGACTGATGCAAATGACTTTCCTGAGTGGAAGTGGCGTTTTGAACAACATGTGAAGGTCAAAGATTCTAAAATTTGGAAAAGTATTCTGAGAGGTCCAAGGGAGATTATGACGGATAGTCCTACTAAACCTGGAGTGAAAATAAAGAAACCCCTTAACCAATATACTGAAGATGATTTCACAATAGTTGAAGAAGATGAAAAAGCACTTTCCTATTTGACCATGGGTTTGGGTCCAGACATTGCTATCGGTTTTCGTACTTGCAAATCAGCCAAAGAACTATGGGAATCTCTGATCGATGTTTATGAAGGTAATGAGGATATGAAGGAGAGTCGAAGAAATTTGCTGAGACAAAATTTCAACAACTTCAATCATATTTATGGAGAAACTGTTGACAATCAACTTCAGAGGTTTGTCAAGCTGGTCACTCAAATGCAGATGGAAGAAATACATACATCAAATGCTTCAACAAATAGACAGCTTCTGAATGCATTGCCAAAAAGTTGGGATCATCATGTTGCTATGATCAAGAAAACCAAAGATCTTGCTAGGTGCAGCCTATCTGAGATGATTTCTCATATCAAGGCCTGTGAACTGGATGATAAACAAAGGGAAACTAACTATAAGAACAGCATGCTAGCTGCCGGATTCTCTGTTGCTCCCGCTTCATCAAACAATAACAATGCATCTCTCTTGTCTCAAGGAGGGTTTCAAATGTTCAGCAACGCGGCATCTGCTAAAGCTGCTCCTACTCTGGAAAATGCTTATTACTCTGGGTCTCCTGCTTCTTCACGCACTACTGCTGCTACTACATCATCAAATTCGTCTAATGCTGTTCCTACTTCTGCCGTGAAAAATGATATGATTGCTTTCTTTACACAACAGTCTAAAGAAAATCTGGATATCGCAGCCTCTGTTATAAATTGTTTGAATGCATTTGTTGCAGGAAAAATTGATCCTCCTAAATGGTCTGGAGATGACTTACAGCAAATTCATCCTGATGATGTTGAAGAAATGGACATAACATGGCAGATGGCTATGGCGGCTTTCAGAGCAAGGAGGTTCATGAAAAGAACTGGTAAAAACAGATGGGGTGCTTCGTTTAATGAATCTTCTAAAGTGCCATTCAATCTGCGCTGCTACAACTGTCATGAGGAAGGACATTATGCACGAAACTGCACCAAGCCACCAATTAGTAGAGAACAGACTCCAGTCAGAGAGAGCTCTTGTGACCACATCAAGTATAACTGCTGATGCTGCTGCTGGTGGAAGTCCTCAAGCTCTGGGATTAGCTCAAGCCTTGGTGGTTCAGCCTGATATCAACTTTGATTGGAATTCGGAAATTGAGCGACTAAACATCTCAGCTCCAGAAGATCAAACTGCTTCAAACAACATTGCTTTCATGAACTCAAATGATCAAGTTTCTGTATCAGAGGAGGAGACTTCAGCTGAAAACTTTGCTCTCATGACCCAGATTCTTTCAGCTCCAGTCAAAGGTCTCACCAAAGAAGATGTACTTTCTGTTTTCTGTACTCCTGAGTGTAGAGAGAGAGTTGAAGCTTATAGAATACACAACGCTGAGCTAATTCAAGATTATCAAGATATAAAAAAATAAGAACTTTACCTTATCGAAAAACGAAAAACTTTATAAAGAAAAGATTGAAGCTCAGCAAAAAGACATCATCAAACTCAAGGATGATGTAAGTGTGAAAACAACTCAACTCTAATATGTTCAGGAGAAATTGTGCAATGTGACTAAAGAACTAGAAGATATCAGAGATAGATATCAAATAAATGAACTCAACATTAAGAAATTTGATTCTTCCAGCAAATTAGTCAAAAACTTGTGTGATCAACAGCTCGCATACAAGAAAAAGAAAGGGTGTGGTTTGGGTTTTAATCAGGCTCCTCCTCCTTATAATGACAATTATACTTATTTACCTATGACTGAGGAGGAGATGATGAATGAAAGTCAAATGACTTATGGTCCCAAAAACAATAAGTCTTCATTCAATGACAGACCCATTGAGAAACAGAATTCTACTCAAATAAATTTTGTTTCTAAAGGCTCAATTGATCCTAACACTTCGTCTTCATGTGCAGATAATGTATCTGAAGTAAAGTGTGGAGATGTTCTTGGGAGTGAACCAGTTGTTCATTCTAATATTTCTGAAAATTATTTTGAACAAACTGAATCTGATATTGCTTTTAGTAGGTCTTTGTTTGCGTCGTTTTGTGCTTATGTTTCGTCTAGTGAGCCTGATGTTTTAGGCAAAACTGATGATGTTTGTGTTGAAACTTTGAACAATAAGTCTGGTGATGAATTTTCTTCAGTTAATGATTGTGAATGTGATGTTACTAACCCCTTGGTTGATGACAGTGTTACAGGTGAGGTCCCTTAGGACACATTCAGTGAAACCACTGAAACTTCTTCACAAGAAAATCAAGAGTATCATGATTCTTCTTCTGAATCTGTCTCAGTGGGTGTCCCTAATGTTGAATCTAGTGGGACCCAAGTGGAAACTGTAGTTGAAAATAAACCTGAATCATATTCACATGACAAATATGTTGATGAAACACATGTTGATGAGACTTCTACGTGTTCTAAAACTGAAACTGAATTTAGTAAAGAAGAAAAGGAGTTTGATATAAATAAACAGTCATCAGAAAATGTTTTTGAACTTAAAACAGAAACTAGAACATCAGATTCTCAAACAAATGATGATCACAGTCAAAGAGGGGTATCAAATGGTTCATCAACATCACATGAATGTGTCAATTCTAATCAGCAGACACCAAAATGCTTAGAACGAACACAGGCAAAACATACTAGGAAAACCAAAACTTCCCATCATTCAAAACCAAGCAAAGCTTCTTCAACAAAGTATCAAAATTTTCAAAATACTCACACAGTGAAACGACAAACATGTTTCAATTGTGGTGTTGCTGGACACATTGCCAGAAACTGTGTTCAACTCCCAAGCGTACAGTCTAAGATGAAGATTGTTCATAATCAGAAGGTCAAGTCTAACCGATATCGTTGTTCAGAGTCAGCTGAAAGGTCTAAGACAATGAAGCACAACTATCGCAAGACTAAACCTTCTGTTCAAGATTGGAATGCAACAAAATGTAAAAATCAAAATCAAAAGAACAGTTCTCAAAGAAATCAACATAATGGTTTTGGTAACTATAATTCTAAATGGTTAAACACATTTTGGAAACCCAAAACTGGTGTTGCACAATCTAATACATCTCGTCAAGGGTCTCTCATGAAAAATCCTTCAAGATTTTTGATCAAAGATAACTTAATTTGGCAAAGAGTGACATACATTGATGCACAAGGAAAACCCAGATCCACCTTGGGATGGGTTCCTAGGTCTAACTAATCCCGCTAATCGTGCAGGAACAGGTGTGGAGGACTACCGTGCGACTTTGGTACATGGATAGTGGCTGTTCCAGGCACATGACGGGAGACTTATCCCAACTGATAAATGTGAAAGAATTTAATGGTGGATATGTCTCATTTGCGGGAGGAGAATCAGGAAGGATCACATTGAAAGGAACAGTAAGAAACGGCGTTTTAAGCTTCGAGAATGTTAACTATGTTCCAGAACTGAAACACAATCTGTTGAGCATCTCTCAAATCTGTGATCAAGGAAATTCAGTTCACTTTACAAAGAATGGATGTTATGTGCTTAAACCAGGGATTGTCATTCCTGAAGATTGGTTTTTAATGTCAGCAGAGAGACGAGGAAACGCTTATGTTATTGATATGAACAAGAAACCGTGTGAAGAAGTTACTTGCCTATTCTTGAAGATTTCAGAACATGATGGTCTACTGTGGCATCGTCGCCTTGGGCATGTGAACATGAAGAATCTAAATCGACTTGCTAAAGGTCAACTAGTCCGTGATCTTCCAATCAAGGATTTCATGTTGGTGGAAAAATGTGTTGCTTGTGCAAAAGGAAAAGCGCATCGAAAATCTCATAAGTCTAAACCTGACCCTCAACGAAAGTTGTGCTCGAATTACTTCACATGGATCTTTTTGGTCCAGTGAATGTGTTGAGTATTGGCAAGAAAACTTATTTTCTCGTAATAGTTGATGATTATTCGCGTTACACCTGGGTGTATTTTCTCAGCCACAAGAACGAAACTGCAGTCTTAGTGAAACAATTCGTTACTCTGGCAGAAAATCAAGCTAGTACAAAAGTGAAGGTTATTTGATCTGACAGTGGGTCAGAATTCAAGAACGTAACTTTGGATACATTCTGAACTGAAAAGGGAATTGATCGTCAGTATAGTGCACCACGAACTCCTCAACAAAATGGAGTAGTTGAAAGAAGAAATCGTACTCTTATCGAGGCTGCACGAACTATGCTGGCTGACTCAAAGCTTCCTAGTTTCTTTTGGGCTGAGGCAGTTAGCACGGCTTGTTACGTCCAGAATCATGCTTTAGTAAACAAACGTCATATGAAAACTCCTTATGAGATTTTGGAAGGACGTAAACCTTCGGTTTCACACTTTCGTATCTTTGGATGTCCATGTGTATTATTACTTATGGACTCTAATGGAAAGTTTGAAGTCAAAGGGGACGAATGTTTCTTTGTTGGATATGCTAAAGGCGCTGCCTATAGAGTATACAACAAAGTAACTAAAAAGGTCATCGAGTCGTGCAACATTGAATGGCTCGAAGAAAATCCTACGGATGCTAGAGTTGGACCAGATTGGTTATATGATTAAGCTGAATTGTTTAAATCATTTAACAATTTGTCAAGTGTTTCTTCAGATGCAGGTGTGTCTATGCCAAAACAACCACTGTCTTTTGGTGATACTGAAGAAGAAGAACAGGCAGAAGGGAGCTTCAGACATCATACCATTGACCCGCCAGGAATGGGTTTTACACAACATCCTTTGCCTCAACAAATGTCCCATCGATCTCCTGAAGGTGCACAATCTAGTGGAATTTCAACGAATGCAACTGGATCAGAATTATTTGCTGATCCTATTCCTGAAGAGTGTACTGTTACCACTCCCATGAGTCACAGTCCGATAGCACCTAATGAGGGGGAGTTAACCAACATACACACATCTCTAGACAAGACGATACCTGAATTTGCCATTCCAACAAGTGTTCAAAGAAATCATCCTATTGAGAACGTGATCGGTCCTGTTAGTGCAGGAGTTCAAACCAGAAGCCAATCAGGAACCATTAATTTGTGCTTATACTCTAGCTACATTTCTCAAATTGAACCTAAAACTATTGATGTAGCGTTGCAGGAACCAGGCTGGGTAGATGCTATGCATGAAGAGCTAAACCAGTTCGAGAAGCTAGGAGTATGGAAACTTGTGGAGTTGCCAAAAGGGAAACGCAAGCTTGGAACTCGATGGGTTTTCAGAAACAAGCAAGATTCTGAAGGAGTTATTGTCCGAAATAAAGCACGGTTAGTAGTCCAAGGATTCAAACAGATAGAGGGACTGGATTATGATGAAGTCTATGTCCCTGTTGCTCGACTTGAAGCAATCCGGATCTTTTTAGCATATGCATCCTACATGGGTTTCACTGTTTACCAGATGGATGTCAAGACTGCATTTTTGTACGGAGAAGTGAAGGAAGAAATTTTTGTTGAGCAACCACCGGGTTTTATTCATCCAGACCATCCAGAATATGCCTACAAGCTTGACAAGGCATTATATGGGTTGCATCAAGCACCCAGGGCTTGGTATGTAACTCTGACAGAACATCTTCTGGCTCATGGATACACACGAGGCACAATAGATCAGACTCTGTTTATCAAAAGAGTGGGAAAGGATCTGATATTGGTTCAAATCTATGTTGATGATATTATTTTCGGATCAACAAGTGAGGCTCTTTGCAAGGAATTTGAGGAAGTTATGAAAAAGAAGTTCGAAATGAGTGCGCTCGGAGAAATGACATTGTTTTTGGGTTTACAAGTTAAACAAGATTCCCGGGGAATTCTAATTCATCAAGGGAAATATGCGGATGATGTGCTAAAGAAATTTAAGTTCACAGACGCTAAACCGGCCGAAACACCAATGGCAGAAAGACCGTTGCTAACTAAAGATGCAGAAGGATCCTCTGTTGATCAACGCCTTTATAGGTCTATGATCGGATCGTTGATGTATCTGACAGCAAGTCGTCCAGACATCATGTTTGTTGTCTGCAATTGCGCGCGATATCAGGCTAATCCTAAAACTTCTCATCTTACTGCTGTTAAACGAATCTTTCGGTACCTTAAAGGCCGACCACGTTTTGGTCTGTGGTATCCGAGAGATTCGAATTTTGACCTGTTTGCGTTTTCTGATAGTAATTTTGGAGGCACTGACAAAGACAGGAAATCCACCTCTGCTGGATGTCAATTTTTGGGTGACCGACTCATTTCTTGCCAATGTAAGAAGCAGCAAACGGTAGCAATTTCCACAGCTGAAGCAGAATATGTTGCAGCTTCGGCATCTTGCTCACAAGTGGTGTGGATGCAGCATCAATTGCAGGACTACGGTTTGACTTATTTTAAAACTACCATATATTGTGATAATGATGCTGCTATACAAATTGTGAAAAATCCTGTCTTCCACTAAAAAACCAAGCACATTGATATTATGGTTCATTTTATACGAGACTGCTTTGATAGAGGTCTTATCAAACTGGAGTAAATCGACACAGATGCAAATGCTGCCGATTTGTTCACAAAACCTGTCAGCAGTTCAAAATTTCAAGTGCTTGTGGATTTTCTGAAAATGATCCGCTTTACTGACTGAGCATGTTTTTGTTTTATTCCGTAGGTAAATTTGTTCATAAAGTTTTCTATTCTTAGGTAGTTTTTATTTATGCTCAAATTTAGGGGAAGAAAATTATGAAAAATACAAAAACATTAAAAATTGAAAAATACAAAAAGAAGCATTGCATGACATGGGAAATGAAATGAATTTTCACATTATGGTGAAGGGCTGACTCATGTAAGACCAGTATCGAAACAGTTTGAATCTAGCACGATGTGTTGGTAGGCTCTATCCTTAAGGCTGGAAACATTGTCTGGTTCTGTTCAGAACTAAAATAGTACATGACCCCAGCAAAGAAAGTCACTTGGAATTAGCTCGTTTCTATTTGAATGCCTGTATGTTGTCCCGATACACACAATTTTGATCTGATTCTGAAATCTTCTCTGAAAAAGTCGTGTATCTCCTCTGCTGCATCCAGATATATGCTGACCTGGAGGTGCTAGGCAACGTCAGCTTCTGCTGCATCCAGATACATGCTGACCTAGCTGTACGTTGTGGAGTTATAGATCAATTAAACACCCGAAAGAGGCCCTCAAGTGCCCAAAAGAAACCCAAGAAACCTATATCAAACTGAGAAAAACTCATTTGATCTGTATATTATACCATCTCTGCTTAAGATCTATTCTGTTCTCTTCTCAATCTATTCCCAGTTAAGATTTCAGAGATCTGGATTGGACTTGTGAAATATGTGGTAGGGAACCTACTTGCATGATAGAGTGTGCTGTTTATATCTCCGGGATTTGATTAGTATTTGTTTGGGTGTTCATTGTTAAGACATCAAAACATGATAAAATGAGTAACAGGCAGTTATATGGAAAAGGTCTAGGAAGATGAGTTTAGGAGGACAAATATACTGGCAATCGTCTAGATCATTCAGTAGTAGTAGATTAGTGTTGATAAGTGTGGTCAAGCCCGAAACCTAGTGATTTGATCCCTGAGCAATTATGTTATTTCCTTTTATTTTTGTAAATAATAGTTTATATTATTTATTTTTGTTTTAGGTTTTTTCATTTGTAAAATGTGCTCAGAAAGTTTATCGGGTTATTAAAATTATAATTTTTAAAAGGATTTTATTCTTAGATTTAAAAATTGATCAAAGAAATCCTTATATTAATATGAGACTGAACTGTTGGTCTCGGCCTAAAGTCATAGGCCCAATCATATTAAGGGTTGAGGTATAAAAGACAGGTCTCGAGTCGAGACCTCATTTCTGACTCGAGACCAGCTGATATTCTCTCTCATTCTCTCTTAAATTCCGGCACTCCTTTACTGTTTCCGACGTGTTTTCCGGTCTCGACTCATTGAAGTTTAAAGGTATTTTGATGATATCGTTGAAGTTTTGCAGGTGGTTTGAAGATTTGATGATGAGTTTATGAAGATTTGAAGATAAACTTGAACCCTGGTTTGAATATACCTTGCTCTTCAAATAAATCAAAGGGTGTTTTTGGGATTTTGATCCAAAAATTGGGCAGATGAAAGTGTTTGTGTGGTCTCGACATAGGAAGCACATAAGGACTTGAGACTGATGGTTACGACTCGAGACCTTATGGTCTCGACTCATGGTCTCGACTCGAGACCTCCTGGTCTCGACTCAGGGTCTCGACAAGAAACCACATGATCTTGACTCGAGACCTCATGGTCTCGACTCATGGTCTCGACTCAAAATAAATGGTCTCGAGTCAAAAATTTTATTATCTGAGTCATGGTGTTGTTGACCTGTTCTGATTGTTGTCTTGAAATTTTCATATTTTGATTCTAATATATAACTATTCATGTTTCTAATGCATTTTTGCTTTATGCAGAATATGGATTTGAAATTCATTCCAACACATAATCAAGCAGGATACTTAGCACCACCTCCGGAGAAACACAAGAAGATGTACACTTCATTGATCAAGGGCCTCAACAGTTGTCGAATTGTTCACGCATTACGAGAGAATCCAGTAGTCTATGAAAGTCTTATTCAAGAGTTTTGGAAAAGTGCAAGGATTGAAGTTATTGAAGGAAAAGGAGTTATTGTTGCTGACATTCAAAAGAAGGTTGTCACTGTGACTGAGCAGATGATTCGAGAAGTATTACAGTTCAATGACCAAGAAACAGACTCCATTGAGCTTCCAGCTGGAACTGTGGAAGCAATATTACCTCGATTGAGTTATGAAGGGAAGTATCCGCCTTTGGTAAAGAAGTTTGTGCATCCTTATTGGCATCTTTTGGTGCACATGTTTATTCTGTGCATGACAGAAAACAGAGGAGGCACATATCAATTGAACATTACTCAGTCTGCTGCTCTTGCTTGCGTGATAACAAATGAACCCTTCAATTATTCAAAATATGTTTTTGAAGCCATGAAGAGAAATGTGATTGGAGTTAGAAAGGACAAGTTTCTTATGTATCCAAGGTTTGTGCAAATGATTCTTAATGCTCGTTATCCAGAGATAGAGAGATCTGGAAACACCTTGGAGCTAAAACCCATGGGTCCTTCTTGTTTTGGTGCTCTCACTTCTAAGAAGGGTATTGAAAAGAGATTTGAAGGTTTAATTCCTTTGGAGAAATTTGGTCAGTTTGTAGAGACGGAAGATGTAGCTGCTGATCCAGTGATAGTGCAACCTGTTCCAGTAAATGCTATGGTTGTTGAAGAGCATGATGTTCAAGGAAATACAGAAGATGAGCCTGAGACAGAGATTTTAACGATCAATTCTGACGATGAAGGTATAGAGATTATGTGTGATTCAGGAGATGATGAAGAGCTTCCTCCTGAATCTGAAGCTGATGTTGCTGTTTCTACTGTTCCACCTGTGATTACTGCTGAGAGTTTGGCTTTGTTATTAAAGTCTGTGACTGATAAGATAGGAAATCCTCCTTCCAATCTTACAGCGTCTAATGAAGAGCCTAGTGAGAACCCAAAGGATCCTGATTCATTGCCTTTGAAGCGGAAAAGGAGGGATCCTCGACTCGGAATGTATGTTGAACAAAACAAAGATCAATCCATGAATGCTGCTGAAGATGATGATGGCTTATATGACTTTGATTTTGAGAAAAGTGTCACTGAAACCACCACCACTACTGAAGATGTTTTTGATTTTAATGCTGATACTCAAAGAGATGTTTTAGAGACCACCACTGTTGATGTTCAAGCTACGAATGTTGTTTCTGAGTCTGTAAGTGGGTCAATACCGCTTGGTATCTCTGAATCTGCAGGTCTTTCTGGAGCCATTCATGACGTGCCTGGCAGTTCAAGTGGTAAGAGACCTGAAGAGCTGTTGAGGATGCCGTTTGATGACGACTCAAGTGATGATGATGAGTTCATAAGTATGAGAGAAATGAAGAAACGACTAATTGTGATTGAGCAAGATTCAATTCATAAAGACGCCAAGATTATCCAACTTGAAGATACTATAGTGCAAAAGAATCATCAAATTGAACAGCTTCAAGGAGATGTTAGTTTGCTGTTTAATATGGTTTATGATTTACGTGGAAAGCTGGAGAAGAAGTTTGGACAAGAGTTTTCTGATCCGACTGACGTTGAAAACAGAAGAAAAGCCTTTGATAAGGATGTTGCGGAGAGAAGTGCTGCTATGGAACAATACTTCAAAAGAGTTACTGATCCAGTGGCAGACAAAGAAAAGGCTGAAAGAATAAAAAAGAAAAGGGAGTTTGTAATTCTGAAGAACAAGAATCTTAATCCAGATGATGATGATGCTCAAGCAACTAATCATTTAATGGATGTTGGTGAAACTCTCTATGATAAAGTTGGAAATAGATCTGGTGTGGTTAGCTGGGGATTTGATCATGATCACCGAAGATGGTGGATAAAGAGAAAAGTTGGACCTGTCGAGTGGTACAAAAATCCAGCTCAGTTTCAGACTTTCACAAAGGTTGATTTGATAAACTTGTCTAAGTCACCTTATGTGGATGATAAACCTGGAGGTCGTGGATATTTTTTCTTTGAAAGACTTCAGAGGGAAGTTCTTCGTAACTTTCCTTCGATGCACACTGCAGAGTCCATTGTTAAACCAGCTAAAGGCGTTAGAGATCCATATACAAACAAGCGAATGAAGATTGTACACTGGCCAGCAACTGACAAGGAAAAGATGATTCCTTTAGTGAGAAAGATTCCAAAAGGTGCTTTGAAGTCCTTGCATTTATGGGCTTATGATGAGCGTCTAGGGCAGGCAGTGATTGTTTGTGACGATGATGTGAATTTTCGCTTGGTGGATCAAGTTGATTTGCTGAATCTAGCTTATGAAGACCTGGAAGTGTTAGCTCGCAATCAAATTAGAGCTACTGAAAAGTATGAAGAAATTGTAAAAGGATGGACTGCTGCTGTTGTCTCAGCCATTCATATTCGCACTAAAGGATTTGGTGGACTCAAGGATCGTTTGGGTGGTGACAGTAATTGTTGAAGTCTCAAGATCCTCCATGCATAAACCTAGGGGGAGATTGTTGGAACCTGAAGGTTTATACATTGAGGATTGCATAGTTCAAGGGTTGATTATGTAATTGTTTACTTTATGTTTTGGGTCGACATGTTTGGGTTGGGTTAGACTAGTTGGTTTCGAATGGGCCTAGAGTAGTTGTCCATATCATTTTGTATTTAAGCAAACTTTAACCTAGGTGTTAAGGTTGATGAGTTGCGCATAGGAGAGGCCATTCGAAACCTATCAAGTTGTCTTGTATCAGTCATAGTTCAAGCTTTGAATGCAAGATACACTGGTTTGTTTGTTCATAATTGGTTTTGATTACTTTATATTGCTTGAATCCACCTGTGTTTGATTTCCGCACTTACACAAGTTGTTGCTTGATATCATTAAAAGATCCACACGGGTTATATATATATATATATATGTTGGTTATAGCCTTATGAAAAATAACTAGGAACATTTAGCCTAGATAATAGTAGGTTGCTAAATAATAAAATCATGAATTATGGCCCTTTTTATAACAAATTGAACATGAGGGACTAAAATGGATAATTGAGAAACTGACACAAAACACACACTGATGTGTGTGTTTTGGTCGACCAAGATCAGAGAAAACAAGGGGGAAGCTCCTCAAGCCCTAAAATTACAAATTCTTCAAAATCAAAAGGGAATCAGGCCTGAAATCAGTGCATGAACTAAATTTACTGATCACCTAAACTAGGGGATCATAAGGTATGTCAAAATTTGATATTTGGTGGTGTTATAAAAAATTATGAAATCCCTAAATTTTGTACTCTTACAAGAATGGTGGAAATTAAAGTAAGTTATAAGATGTAAATAAGCTTATGAACAAACCCTTGATGAGAAATCAGTGATCTAATGCCATAAATTATGTGTTTGGATGATTAACCATGCTTGTGATAAATGGGTTTTTATAATTGTAATGAACACTTAAATTGTGATAGTGAAATTGGAGATTTTTATGTTAATATGTTAAATTCTAGGTGTTGATTACACATGCTAAACATAGAGGCTTGAAAAGATGAGAATACATGGCTAATATCTAAATCATGAACTTGATAAATATAGTGTAAAAATCTTGCCCACAAGATGCTTGATGTAATGCCTAAGTGATCTTGAATTGTTGAAAAATATGAAAGAATCACATAATTGACAATTTTGAAAATTTGCGTGTGATATGTTGTAATATGAGTTTTAAAGGATAAACTGGATTGAACTCTATAGGCAATTTGGGTGAAGCATCAAGTGGCCAAGCCGGAACGGACATGCCTTTGAAGGGAAAGATTTAAGGTATGCGGCTTATTTGCTTCGTAGTATTTTTCTTGATAATTTTTGGTTATTAATACACGATGAATGAGGAAATAACGATTTACGATACATTTGGTATGTTTAAAGTGATGGATTTCACACAAACAACCAAACGGGTCAAAATAAAGAAAATAATAGGTTGGCTCGTTCATAAGTGATGGATTTTCACGTGAACAAACCATCGATTAGAAGTGTAAACCGAGTAACGGAAACGAGGATTTGTAATTGACGAGTCCTAGAATGGGGTTAAAACTTAGAGGATATGAATTCCTTCAAGTAAACAAAAGTAAGGATTACGCTTGGTTAGAGTTAACCAAGTGGAATAATAACGTATATGCAAACCGTGTAACTGGAGCTTAAAGCGCGAGTTTAGTAAGCCCGAGGAAGGGATATGATGATAAGAAATTAATCCTTACCATAAGATGTGAATAATGAGACTTAAATGCTAAACGGGTCGAATAATTCAACTAATAGATTTGTGAACCGATAGAGTAAGCATAAGAATTATGAATCCCGGTCAATGATTATAACATAGAAATGTGAGTAATTGTTTTACGATCATTTGGAAATGAATTTCAAATGAAACAGATAAGTAACAAAAAAGTTACGGGAATTTTAGTAAAAAAGCGGAAAAACAAGAAAGTGCAGCAGCAAGCTGCCGTAACTTATGGCAACCAATGGTAGGTTACGGCTGGCGCCTTCTGTCCGAGATGATCAATGTAGTTCGTAGGCTATGGTCCCTTGACAGTAGCTTACGGCGTGCATTTAACATAAATTGATTTTGTTATTTTTTTTAATATTCGGACCATGAGATACCTTTTATGCATCGTATAACTTAGTTAAATGATGTAATTTGATATCTAAGTGCTTGCTATTACGTTTTGGATGAAGATCAAGCATGTCAAAGAACCGAACACATCCGAAGATCAAGCTTTCGCGTTTGTTTAATTGTTTTACTTAACTAAACATTGCAAATAAGTAGAAATGTTTGTTTTAAATACTTGCAAAGTTTTAAAGAACTTCGAATTATGTTTATACATTTTGGTATTAGTATTATATATATTTATAAAATTTAAACTTTTATAAAATTCTTTATGTATATTAAGTGTGGGTCTTACATCACCCCCTTTCTCTCTCTCTCTCTCTGTCTAGGAAATTATGTAACTAGGTGGCTTAACCCTAGTTTGACATAAAAATAGTTTATATACTCTAGACAAGCCCATGTCCCACATATCATCAGCGAGACTGTTTAACACTTATTTAATCATTACATTTCTTTAGCGTATTGCAACTGTCTAGCTGATGTACTATCATTTCCCCTTTTTACACAAACTCTTTTTGGGTTTTTCTATTGTTTTTGTAATTTTTGGAAATATCTATTGTTTTTGTAATTTTGCATTTTTTAATGTTTTTGTATTTTCTGAAAATGTTATCTATCTCCTCCTAAATACCAAAACAACTAAAAATGCGACAAACCAAAGCAGTCTGCTTCTCAACATCATCTGCCTCGGTTTCTTCATCAACGCCAATGATTTTCTCCGCATCCGACAACAATTTCATACCATTTAGTTTTAAAAGATATTGAAAACGAGCTTTATCGAAAGCTTTGGTATGTAAATCAGCTTTTTGTTCGTCGGTGTGGATTTTATCAATTCGTATCAACTTATTTTCATAACAATCTCTTATGAAGTGATGACGAATTTCTATATGTTTGGTTTTAGCGTGATGTACCGGATTCTTTGTTATGTTTATTGCTGCCTCATTATCAACAAAAATAGGTAAGGTAAGAAATTGCAAACCGTAGTCTCGCATCTGTTGCTGGGTCCACGAGATCTGAGAGCAGCAGCTGCTGGTAGATACATACTCCGCTTCACATGTAGACAAAGCAACAAAGGTTTGCTTCTTACATTGCCACGTGACCAATCGGGGTCCGAAAAACTGGCAACCATAAGTTGTTGATTTTGCATTGACTTTGCAGCAACCGAAATCCGAATCAGAGTACCCCTCAAGTGTGAAGTCACCATCCTTTGGATACCACAACCCCAGTGATGGAGTTCCTTTCAGGTAGCATAATATCCTCTTGACGATCGACATATGCGAAGATCTAGGACTTGATTGAAATCGGGCTGCGAGGCAGGTTGGATACATTATATCAGGCCCTGATGCAGTCAAATACATCAGCGATCCGATCATGGAGTGGTATAAAGTTTCATCAACCTTCTCTCCGGTGAGATCAGGGTTTATCCCATGATTCGTTGCTAACGGGGTGGACATTGGAGATGTTCCCGACATCCCAAATTTCTCCAGAACATCATGAACGTACTTTGTCTGATGTATGAACGTTCCCTCGGGCAATTGATCAACCTGAAGCCCTAAGAAGAACTTCATCTCACCCATGGAAGACATTTCGAACTTCTGCTTCATTACTTTCTCAAAATCTTTGCAGAGTTCTTCATTTGTCGACCCGAAAATAATGTCATCCACGTAAATTTGGACTATCAGAAGATGGCCGTCGACTTCTTTTGTGAAAAGAGTGGCGTCTACTTTGCCTCAGATGAAGTTGTTGGCGAGCAAATGTTGCGAGAGTGTCTCGTACCAGGCTCTCGGGGCCTGATACAAGCCGTATAACGCCTTATCCAAGAGGTAAACCTTATCTTTGTGAATTGGGTCGGTAAAGCCCGTTGGCTGTCCTACATATACCTCCTCTTTCACCTTGCCATAGAGAAATGCCGACTTCACATCTAGCTGATACACTTTGAATCCTTTCGATGAAGCAAATGCTAGGAAGATTCCGATAGCTTCAAGTCGAGCAACTGGAGCATACACTTCAGTGAAATCTATCCCCTCCTGCTGACTGAATCCCTGGACCACGAGTCGAGCTTTGTTGTGAACAATAACCCCTCGGTCGTTCCTCTTACACTTAAACACCCACTTCGTGTTTATCTTCCTATGACCATCAGGCAAGTCCACCAGTTTCCATACCCCCAACTTCTCAAACTGACTCAGCTCCTCCTGCATTCCGTTGACCCATGAATCTTCAGTTAAAGCTTCCTTGTATGTTCGCGGCTCAATCTGCGAAATGAAACAACTAAGTGAAAATTATGTTTGTAAAGGAGTAACTTTTGTATAAAAGTAAGTAAGGCCATGGTCAATCTGTCGTCCGGTGCAGACGCCTGATTGCAGCTCTCCTATTATCAACTCTTCTGGATGGTATGAAAGAGTCCTTGGCATCACCCGCCTGGAACATCCACCTCGCCTTCCAAATTCGTAACCTTCTGATCCGCAACTTGTTCATTGACAGGAATTGTCTGATCTGAAGATTGGATTTTCTCCCCCTCAGACTCTGAATCACCGCGATCAAATGTTGGTCTTTCATCAGAATCTTGATTATCATCATTGACAGTCGTCTGGTTGTCAAGAGCAGGTTCACGTTCCGAAGTAATCGGAGTTTGCTGAACTTCATCATAATCTCCAGTGTGGCTTGGACCAGCTTCATCATCATTGGAAGTTTGTCGTTGACATGTAGAAGACCTTTCTGGAAACCTTTCCTGAGATGCTTCATAATCTCTCAAAATATCCAAATCATCAAAGAACTCTGGCTCTTCTTCTAACTCGAATGAATCCCATAGAGTATCGTAGTTGAATCGCCATGAGTCTGCGGGTTTCTGTGGTGGCATTGTATAGCCTTGACATTCAACGTGCTGTGCTTCGATGATCCTCTTCATGCTTGGAACAAAGACTCTTCTTAATGGACTAGCATAACCTACGAAGATACCTTCAATGCTCTTTGAACCAAATTTACCATCGGGATCTAGAACAGTGCAGGGTGACCCGAACGACTCTAAATACTCGAGATTAGGCTTTTTATTTTTGATCAATTCGAAACAAGTCTTGTTATACTTTTTCACAGTAAGAACCCTATTGAGATTATAGCAAGCGGCTGCTACGGCTTCTGCCCAGAAATTTATCGGTAACTTGGAATCAGCAAGCATCGTTCTCGCCGTTTCGATCAGCGTTCTATTCTTTCTTTCTGCTACTCCATTCTGTTGTGGAGTATATGGTGCACTGAAATCTTGCAGTATACCTCTTCGATCACAAAATTCTTCCATTTTGTTATTCTTGAATTGTGTACCATTGTCGCTTCTTATCCTGCGAATTCGTGTTCGGTACAAATTCTTTATCTTTCTGAATAGTCTCAGCAAACTCTCAAAAGTTTCGTCTTTTGATTTCAAGAACGTCACCCATGAAAACCTTGAATAGTCGTCAGTTACCACCAGACAATAAAGATCTCCAGTTATGCTTTTCACGTTAACAGGACCAAAGAGATCCACGTGTAGTCTTTCCAGCGGTCTAGTGACTGAGTTAATCTTTTTACCAGGGCGGGATTTCTTTTGTTGTTTACCTTTGATGCAACTAATACACTCCCCCTCAAGATGAAAACTCTTCAAATGAACACCCGTTACTAAATCATTATGCACCAAATGATTCATCTTTCTTAGGTGAATGTGGCCCATTTTTTGGTGCCACAACGGCGATTTCTTTTTAGTGGCTCTTGACATGAAGCAATGAGTTTGACCCATGGTAGTCGTGGCTACGCTCATGTCCAACATGTATAGATCATTAACTCGTGGCGCTCTCATGATGATCCACTCCTCGGGGATGACAAACCCCGGCTTCAAGATCAGACATTCTTTATCCGTGAAGTGTGTCGAATACATTCTATCACAAATCTGCGAAATGCTCAGAAGATAATTCTCAAGCTCGGCAATGTAATTGACTCTTTCAAACGTGATAACACAGTTTGATAATGTTCCTTCACCAATGATACGACCTCCCTGATTACCAGCAAAACCAACATAACCTCCATTAAACCCTCTAACGTCGTACAACAGGGTTTTTCTCCCCGTCATGTGCCTGGACACTCCGCTATCCATAATCCAACGTGAGATAGATCTCGGGAGCTCCTGCACATATCATAAACATTTAGTGAGATTTTGAAGCAACCCAAGCCTCTTTCGACTCAGGGGTAGCTTGACGTTTAGGTGTGTGGTTTTGGTGTACAATGGTGGGAAATTCTTATCATTAATTTTCAAGCTTTCTGCAGATCCAACCTCAACCTCTTTGTATAAGAAAAATTCATCTTTCTGAGGTTGACCAGATGGTTGGTCTTTCTTTGGAACATACTTCTTCCCTGGTGGGGTCGAAGTTTGTTTCTCCAATTGCTCAAAATAATCCAAAGGTACATACATCTCAACTGATTTAGTTGAAGATGATGATTTTTTAGAATCAGAAACCTCTGGTTTTTGAACATTTGACTTCTTTTCCTCGGATTTTGGCTTCCAAGTTTGTTGTGAAGAAGCGACTCTTTTGTAAAATTTATCAGATTTCTTTAACGATTCTTTTACAAATTCAGTTTTAACTTTGACGTTTTCCTTCTTCAAGATCTTTTTCTCAATAAACATTGGAGCCTTTCCTTTGATATCGTTCTTTTTCTTTGGGTTCTCAACAACCACAGACTTAGGCTTCGAGTTGGTGCGTTTTCGTTCAATATGACCAACTTCATTGCATTTGAAGCATGTGCGGGTGTCAACTTCCCGACTTATGCCTTCAGTCTGAGGTTGTGAGGCCTTCATCTCAAAGAATTCTTCATTAGATTTTGAAAAAATTTCAGATTCTTGCTCGGAATGTGAACTCGAGCTTTTCACAAACACTTTCTTTTCTACAAATCTTCTGTTTTGAAAGTTCCTTTTCTGATAATTCTTACCACCCTGATAACCACCTGACCATCTGTTTTGGTTGTTGTTATTAAAGCATGGTGATGTAACAGGTTTCTTGTAGTAAGACTTATCTTTTTCAAAATTCAGTTGTCTTTTGGACCTTTTCAAACCTTCGATTTTAGAAAAATTGATTTCTACCAATTTGAAAACATTTTTCAGCTTGTCAACATTCACATTCTCAAGTGGAAATTCAAGATCCGAATACAACTTATCAGAGCCAGACATCTTGTACATCACAATAGTAGGTTTTTCACTTAAGTTGTTTTTGGATTTTCATTTCGGAATGTAATTATTCAAAAAGAACTCTTCGTCCTCAGTCGAATCACTATTAGATTTTAAAACGTTTTCAACCACATTTTTTATGACTTCAGACTGAATGCTGTCTTCATCAGATGATGAAGTGAATGTGACATCGATTGTTTCTGGAAGTTTTACATCATTTGTTTCATCATCATTAACCAACCCAGACTTTTTCTTTGAAAAGTTGTTTAGCACTGGCGGTGGAACCTGATGATAACCAACCCCGGTTCTATCTGAGTATACATCTTCGCCAGCTTTGTTCTTCCCAATGGGTTTGGGAACTATGTGTTGAAGGACAAAGCTTGCGGAGTTGTAACTGTTCAACTTCAATGTGATTCTTTCATTTTCAATCTTAGCTTCCTGAAACTGAAGCTTAAGATTTGCAATCTCATCTAACTGCTGGTTGATCTGTTTTTCTTTTTCCTGAAGAACTCCAGACAATTGAATATTTTCTTTCAAAGTTTTATCATTTCTCTCGTCAGAATCTTTAACAGTTCTTTTCAATTTTTCAAAATTTTCAGAGATGTTTCTGTTTTCATGAATTAATTTTTTTGTTTTATTTCTTAAACCGTTCTACGTCAGTTTTATCTTTTTCAATTCTTTCAGTTAACTCTCTGATTCTTTCGTTTGAAGCTCTCACCAGTTTATCTCGATTTGAAATCTGATCTTCAACCATTTTGACTTTTGCAGTTAGTTCTTCAGTCTTTTTGACTGTGAGATATGCATTAGTGCTGCAAACCTTGCAATCTTTCATGCAATTTTTGCAATAACTTTCCTTTTTACCCTTTTCAGTCTTACCTGACTCGTTTGTTGAACTACTACCATTGACCTTGTTCTTTGACTCAGTTGTAGACTTAGAATCTACCTCTAATTCTTTAGCCATGAGCACTTTATCTGCCATCTTGGTCAGATTCTCTGCAGTCATTTATTTGGTAGTGTCGATTATCCCGTCATCGACTTTCTTCGACTTTAACTCCTTCTCTTCAGCTTCTCTTGCCCATACTCTCCGTCTCTCTTCTTCCTGTTGTGCTATTTGTTCAATGAGAGTTTCAACAATGAGTGTTGACGGTTCAGCAATTATGTTGCCCTTTGGGTCCAAATAGCACTCACGTTCAGCATCCCATCGGTTCGCCTTTTTCTCCTCTTTCCATTCTCGGTAGTTTTTATTCTTCATGTTTTGAGCCAACATTCTTCTATTAACAAATTTATGCTCTTCAGTTCGGTTGTCTTTGAATGGTTTGATCTTTACCATGAAAGCATGCCCTACCACATCATCTTCAGGTAGAAATTCACTCCAGTCGAAGCCCTCATCATTCTGAATTACAGCCAATGCCCTAGACTTCTCCTTAGGAGCTTCTTCTATCTGTTTCATTCTCGGTGGCTCCTCACCATTTCTGTGATAAACATCCTTTTTGCAATAGTCATCGTGAAATGGATTTGCTGTTTCATCTGAAGCTGCATTCCTGCATTCTCTCTTAAAGTGCCCTTTCTGTTTGCACTTGAAGCAGGTAACCATAGACTTGTCAAAGCCCAGCTTCGTTGACGGTCCACCGATTGAATTTCTCCCGGTTATTTCCATAAACCTCTGAGCACGTCGGATAACGCTGGCCATGCACCATCTTATGTCAATCAATTCCATTTCCTCGGGATCGATTTGATCATAGTCTTCTTTGGTCAGGTTCGTGTTTTCGATCTTTCCAGCAACTAAGCTTTCATAGGATTCTAGAATTGAAGCTAAAAACACCATCTACTGCTTAGCTGTTTCTTCGTTAAAATTTTGCGCATTGTTGAGATTCACAACTATGTTGCATTGGAAGACATTCTTCGGGATGTTCTGCTGCTGCTGACTTCCTGAACTTGAAGAAGATGACCCTCCATGGTAACCACTGCTTGGAGTAGAACTGCTGCTTTGTTTTTCTTCATTCGTCATGCTTGAACTTTCTGCTGAAAAGGCAGTTTTTGGTGCCGTAGTCTTTGGTATCATGCTACCTCTATAATACAGATCGACATTTTGTTGGTACGAGGTATTGTTGACCTTATTCATCTTTTTGATCTCAAGTTCATGGCTCTCAAATCTCTCTATTAGCCAATCCACAGTCATATCTGACACCTTCATTGTGTTTTTCAACACCAGCGCATAATACTGCCAATCCTTTTCATCTGGTAAGGATTCTAGCAGCATTTTAACAAGTTCTTCTTCTGTGAACGTTAACACATATCAAACCAGCTCCAACTTTAGGTGACAGAAACGTTCAATTATCTTCATCACTGACTCATTCTAATGCAGGCAAACAAATCGAATTCTTTCTTCAGTAACCGTTTCTTGTTCTTGACAATATCAGCTCCTCCAACACATTTCTTCTCCAATTTTGCCCACAAATCTTTTGCATTTGTATAACTAATCAACGATATAATGTCATCTCTAACCGATTGGTGCAATAAAGCAATACTTTTTTGTTCGGCTATAAATAATTCTTGTTCAATATCAATTAGATTTTCAAAATCACTCCTTCCAATATTGAAACCACTTTTCAAACATTTCCAACTCGGGTATGCAAATGCTTTCAGCGAGTCTTCGAATCGACTCGCCCACCTGTTGTAATCTTCTATTACCATAAGCTTGGGCGGTTTGTTATAAGTCTCGTAAGCATTGTCTACACTTAACGAATCAGCAATAGCTTTCTTTGGTTTTGGAGTTGCATTGGAAGTATTTGACGTAGCATCCCCAGTATTATATGCGAACACGTCACTGAATGGATTAAGGAATTCTTCTCCCATTGTTGAGTTCCTGAAAAGAGTTTCAAACACTTAGAAAATTTTTAACCTGTTGCCCTTAGATCGGATGGTGATCCGATCGAGTGGTGATCCGATCGGGTGGTGATCCGATCGGACAGCACTACCAAGTACAATCACAGATAAGCTCACGAATCGGATGACGACTCGATCGGGTGGTGATCCGATTGAGTGACACAGTCAAGTATCAAGTGTCAACTAAGCACGAATCGGATGGTGACTCGATCGGGTGGTAATCCGATCGAGTGGTTGTCCTATCGAGTGACACACTCCTTTGAGAGCTAAAACCTTCAACCTTTTACCGATCGGGTGGTTGTCCGATCGAGTGACAAGATGACGTAAGCAACTAATCTTCAAACAACAATGTTACGCCGATCGGACGGTAATCCAATCAAGTGACACTGATGATGTCAGCAAGCAAGTTTCTAGAATAGCCTAAGCCAAACCGTTCGGACAGCTGTCTGATCGGGTGGATGACGTCAGCATGAACAATGAACTCGACATGGTTTTTTTGATAGATTTGAATCAGTTTTAGGTGAAATTTTTCCGTGAAAATTTGAAGGATTGATCTTTTAACAATTGCGATTCTAATGATATCAAATTTGTCAAATTTTTTCCGTAAAATCCCGTTCAATTTTACGTTTTTCTTGTTTTTAAGGTGTAGAAGTGTAAAACACAGCAAGAAATGAGTAGAAAGTGAGAAAATTCATCAAATTTTCGGTGAAATTCGACTGAAATCGGCAAGAATAGCTGAAATTCCGGTGAATTCGCTGTCGTAGTCCTCGATTCAACCTCTTGTGGCTCTGATACCACTTGTTAGGCCTTTGGATCAGGATCTGTTCGTACGGAACATGGATGAAATGACCTCGATCAATGTGCGGAATCCATAGATCAAGTTACAGAATGACAACAACTTATTCAACGATTAAATCCATCTGATCTTCTATTAGATTGATATGAAAGTACAAGAGAACCGGTAGAGAATCAGACTTGACAGAGTCTTCTTACAAGCTGAGCAAAAGTTCTAAATAACTAACCCAAGCTGGGTATTTATAGGCAAACTCAGGGAAGTGATAAGTGCTGTCCGATCGGGTGGCAATCCGATCGGATGGCCATCCGATCGGGTGACACTAGCCAATCTTTGGACATCACTTTCACAGTTATGCGCCATTCCCTGGTCTGTCGATCTACACACATACATACATTTACATACAAATACACAAAAGACATATACCGTACAAAATAGGACTCAATGCTGACGGAAGCTACAGACATATGAACTAACAGAGTGGATATACTGTGTATTAATCTTTGTAAACAAAATTTAGAATTTAATGTGTAATCTCTAAACGCCTTAACACATAACTATTTTGTTAACCTTGTTTTTCTCTGTAGTCAATAGTTGTTATCCCAAATATTATTTAATTGGATTATAATTTTCAATAACATACATTAATCCGTGCATATTTCTTTAATATAGATAATCATGTCGAATCTTGCAAAGCTTGAATTTATGGCTTTAGACATCATTGGAAAAAATTATTTGTCATAGGCTTTGGATGCTGAAATCCATCTAAATACCAATAACCTTGGAGAAACAATTAAAGAAGGAAATAAAACTAGTACCCAAGATAAAGCAAAGGCAATGATTTTCTTACGCCACCATATTCATGAGTCATTGAAAAATGAATATCTCACTATCAAAGATCCACTCGTCCTATGGATCAATTTAAAAGAAAGGTATGACCATCAGAAAAGAGTAATATTACTAAGAGCTCGTTATGAATGGATTAATTTAAGGTTGCAAGACTTTAAGTCTATAAGTGAGTATAACTCAGCAATGTTTAGAATCACGTCACAATGGATTCTATGTGGTGAAAATATTACCGATAAGGAGATATTGGAAAAAACATTCTCCACGTTTCACGCCTCAAACATTGTCTTGCAACAACAATATCGTGAAAGGGGCTTCACCAAATACAGTGACTTAATATCATGTTTGCTTGCGGCTGAGCAAAATAATGAGCTACTAATGAAAAACCATGAAACTCGTCCGGTTGGTACAACCCCATTCCCAGAAGTGAATGTGTCACACCCCAACCGATGGCGAAACATCGGGGTGCGAGCGCTAGGCGTTCAGATTGCTCATGAGATTTCCATAACACTATTGTGGCAATAGAGGTTAATTGATTACATGCATAAAATTTTTCTAAATCAAAATCCAACATCAGATATCGAATACAGAACATGACAAAGATTGTTCAAATTATTCAAAAGTTTCTAAGTTCACTAGGCGACGTTTCTAGGCATTCCCCTAGCTTGATTTCCATGATCCATCTCAACCTATCAACCTGCAACATGTATTAAAATATCAATACAAAAGTATTGGCGAGTATACAGGTTTGGCACTAGAATAATAATTTAAAAACAACTCATATCCACAATGTGAGCAATAAAAATAGTTTCAGCCGTGCTAGTGTCGCAGTCCATGCAGTGATAGCCCAAGTATCCCGATGCTTTAGTGTCTACCCAAGACTCAAGGTAAACTAGAATCCTCCTAACAATACCCCCGAAGAATAATGGGAGAGGTGCACCCCCTATAGCGCTACTATTGTTAAGGCGGAACTAAACACCCTGGATTAAACGTCACATAGCACAAGTAGAATACTAGAATGCACAAGTTTTCACAAACACATAGGATAGAGTATAGATTGCCAAAAGTATTTAGTTTAATAGAATACATGTTACACCCCAAAAGTTTAAAGTAAAAAGGGGATCGAGTATACTCACAGTGATTACTTAACAGTCGCAACTGTTATTGGATCAAAGGGAGCTCTTTTTGAGGATTAGCCTGGTTAGATTACAATAGGATAAGAGCCGGTCAGGATAACGAGATTGGTCAAAGTGTTGAAATAGTCACCGGATCGAAGGGCTACCCGATCGGACAGCTGTTTGATTGGGTAGTCGGTCGTTTGGGTGGCATATGTGTAGTAAGGGAAAGGTGGCTGCCCGATCGGATGGCCATCCGATCGGGTTGCCACTCGAGTGAAATTCAAGAATAAAAAGGACTAAGGTGGCTGTCCGATCGGATTGCCACTTGGTCCGAGTGCAGAAATTCTGGTCGTCCCAACCGGACGGCTGCTCGATCGGACAGCTGTTCGATCAGGTTGCCATTCGATCAGACTTCCAAGTTTTGATGGTTCACCAAATGTTTAGAAATTCAAGACAAAAAGGCAAGTGTCACCTGATAGGGGGTTGTCCGATCGGACGACTGTCTGGACGGGTTGCCGCTCGATCGGGCGACCTTTGTTCTTGTTTGTCAGTCTTGTAAAAATTCTTAGTTTGAAGATTAATGGTGACGTCACGGCACGTACCGAGACAACAGTAACTTATCGTTTAACAACCATTCTGATCGGTCGGGAACCACCTTAGTCCAACCAGTTGTCTGTTAGCGATGGGTTTATGCCGGAATCCATCCCGTGATCGTCTTAATCAGTGAATAATCCGTTCCTAGACCTACTCTAGACCACCGATCTAGTCTACAGTCCATTCAGTCCCGTTTATCATCGAAGTAAATCAGAAATTCGAAAAAGGAACTCAAGTTTTAGTATAAAACTCTTAGATTTGAGGAAATAAGCATGGAATCCCTTAGATCTTAGCTAGATCTCACCAAGAATGACGTCATATGGCATTTTGTACCAACCACTATGCTGACATCATCCTCAAGATCGCAGATCTGAGAGATTTCATGGTGAAAAATGTGATTTCAAGTGAGAATCATGTAGAGAATGATGTGTAGATCAAGAATGTGCAAAGATCTAGCCTAAAACGTACCGGAATCGATGAGAGAATGAAGAAAAGGACGTGTGCGTGTTTCTTGGTCGAGCAGAGCTGTCACAACACTGAAAAGGTGATGTGACAGGTCTATTTATAGGTGAAGGAGAAGAGGAGGGAAGGTGTGGTTTGGTTCGGATGGCAGTCCGATCGGACGGCTGTCCGATCGGGTGGTCATCCGATAGGGTGACAATCCGATGGCAGTCCGATCGGATGGCCACTCTGGCCAACCCAACCTTTCCATATTCTAGTTCTTGATTGTTTTGGGAGTTAGATTAAGCGTTGCGTGGTATTAGGCAATAGAATAACTAGATTATAGCATATACATCAAAGGTTTTCAAGATTAAATAGATCCTGTCAGTGACAAGGCTCCAGTCTCTCGTTCAACCAAGAATCAAGTTTCACGAGTCTAAGGAGTCAGGCACCAAATAGATTTAGGCATTCCAACGTAGATTTAGACATTCCAATATGGGTGTAGACATTTCAAGCACATAGAGTTAGACATTCCAAATATATAGACATTTAGGCATTCCAGCCATATAGAGTTTAGGCAATCCCACATATAGACATTCCTCATTTAGGCATTTCAATCATTAGGCATTCCGAATAGACATTCAAATAATAGATTTACGCATTCAATCGTATAGAATTAGGCATTTCCAAACGTATACTTAGACACTCCAAGAAAATAGACAAAAGTTAAACTTCAGGGACTAGTCTTGACAAGATCCTAAAGTTTAGGGACGCTGGGCGTTACAGTCTCCCCTCCTTTAGGAGATGTCGTCCCTGAAATCTTAGAAGAAGACTGTTCAAAGAGATGCGGGTACTTGGCCTTCATATCACTTTTCAACTCCCAAGTGAATTCAGCACCACGCTTTCCTTCCCATCGAACCTTGATAATGGGAATTTTGCTGCGCCTCAAACGCTTGACAGCTTGATCCATAATTTCGACCGGTTTCTCCACAAATTGAACAACTTCGTTTATTTGCAAGTCTTCCAGAGGAACTTGCCGTTCCTCATCGGCTAGACATTTCCATAGGTTGGATACGTGGAAAACTGGGTGCACGTTGTTTAGTTCCTGAGGAAAATCGAGTTTGTACGCTACCTTGCCAATCCTCTCAAGTATCACGAAAGGACCCACATAGCGAGGAGCGAGCTTACCCTTTTTACCAAAGCGAACTACTCCCTTCCAGGGGTATACCTTAAGAAGAACTCGATCTCCAACAGCAAATTCCAGAGGCTTGCGCCTTCTATCAGCATAGCTCTTTTGTCTGCTTCTAGCCTTGAACAAGTTATCACGGATCTGAAGAATCTTATCCGTTGTCTCTTGAATAATCTCAGGGCCAGTGAACTGCTTTTCCCCAACCTCATGCCAGCTGAGAGGAGATCGGCATTTTCGTCCATACAAAGCTTTGAAAGGGGCCATCTGAATACTGGAACGATAACTATTGTTGTATGAGAATTCTATCAATGGTAATTGTACATCCCAGTTACCACCAAAGTCGATGACACAAGAACGGAGCATGTCCTCTAGGGTTTGAATAGTGCGCTCGGTCTGTCCATCCGTCTGAGGATGAAAGGCCGTGCTAAGATTCAAGTGTGAACCCATAGCAGACTAAAATGTTTGCCAAAGACGCGAAGTAAAGCGACCATCACGGTCAGAGATTATGTCTAAAGGTACACCATGATGACTTATAATCTCATCGGTATAGATCCTAGCAAGTTTCTCCACTTTATAATCTTCACGAACTGGAAGAAAGTGGGCTGATTTAGTCAAACGGTCAATGATCACCCAAATACTGTCATGACCGGCAGGTGTTCGAGGTAACTTAGTAATAAAGTCCATAGCAAGACTATCCCACTTCCACACGGGGATTTTAGGTTGCTCTAAAAGTCCGGAGGGACGCTGATGTTCAGCCTTTACCTTCAAACAGGTAAGGCATTTAGAAACGTACACAGCAATATCCCTCTTCATCCCTGGCCACCAATATATCGTACGCAGGTCCTGATACATCTTGTCGGCGCCTCGATGGATAGAGTAACGAGATTTGTGAGCCTCAGTCATAATGAGCTCATGAAGATTATCGCGATCTGGCACCCATATACGATTTAGATAATACTGCAGGCCATCAGATTTAGTTTCGAGCTGGTCCATTCTAGCGCCGTAAATTTCTTCTTCTAGGCTTCCTTCATTTGCTGCTGAATACTGAGCTTCACGAATACAAACATGCAGATTACTAGATATACGTAAAGCCTTGACATGAGTCTTACGACTAAGGGCGTCGGCCACTACGTTCACTTTTCCATGGTGATAGCGAATTTCGCAGTCGTAGTCGTTAAGCAATTCCACCCAACACCTCTGTCGCATGTTCAGCTCCTTCTGGTCAAAGATGTGTTGGGCACCCCCGAAGAAGCATGGAATGGTGAATGTACCCGGGCCGGTTAGTTTCTCTGGTAGCTTATTCATGACCACCGCGGAACAACCTCCGGTCAACGAAATGTTTGAAAGCTTACCTATCCTATCCTTACGCTTAAGAAGGTACTTAAGGAATTTCACGTATTTAGGCATGGACTGTAAGGATTCGATGAAAGGAAGGTTGATCTTTAATTGCTTGAACATTTCGAGAAATTGCCCATATTCCTTAGCATATTTTTTATGCTTAAGGCGGGCGGGGTAAGGGACGCGTGAATGATCAACTAGTGGTGAAGGCCTAACCCCTATGGGACGTTTTTCAACACTCTTTTCTACTTGAGGCTCCTTGGTGTGTGCGGTACTTGCTGGGTCTAGCCTATGTTGCACCTTACCGGGAGCTTCCATCTCTATCTCCTCGTCTACCTCTTCCTCATCCTCTATCTCTACTCTCTCTCTAACTACCTCCCCTAAACTCTTTCCACTACGGGTAGTAATAGCCTTAGCTGAATGGTTAGCCGGGTTTGGGTAGGTATTTCCCGAAAACTGACCAGGGGGTTCTCTTGTAGTTGTTTAGCTATACCACCTACTTGTCGCTGAAGATCTAAGAGTGCAGATTGTTGGTTCTTATTGTGAAGCTTTTGATTTTTATTTATTTGCTCTTGATTTTTAGCGAAGTTACCGAATTCGGTTAAGGTTTTCTAAATAACCTGATCTCTCACCATTAACTGAGCAAACATCTCCTCAATCCTACTTAGACTACCCTCTGAACCTTTACCACTAACCTGACCCTCTTGGTTTGGCCCCCACTAGAAAATTGACAACCCGAACCTGAACTACCAAACTGACCCGTCTGACCTGACCCTCCACTAGTGTATAGACCTGGCCCCCTGTTTTTTGATACTAACCGGATGGGAAACCAGGAGGATTACCGGAAGAGCGGAAGTTATTATTATTATTACTGCTACGCCAATTGGAGTTATAATTAGAATTGTTATTATTAAACGGACCCCTAGACTGACCTGCAATGTACTCTACCTGCTCAAGTGTAAGTGTGGGACAATCTATCATCTCGTGGCCTCCCCTACACACTTCACATCTATCTACTTTTTTTCTTAATCTCATTAAGCTCCTGTTTAAAAGTTTTCTCCACCCTATCTAAAGCAGCAGCTACCGATGACTCCAAGCCAACTTGGTTTACCCCTCGAACGGCCGAGGAGGTACTAGTCACAGGAATGGAAGTCCTGCTGGTAGTTCTATAGTCCATATCAGAATGGGCAAAACTCTCAAATAAATCATTGCACTCAACTACTGTCTTTTTACCCCTGAGTTGCCCTCCGGCAGAAGTATCAAACCAGGCTTTGATCTCGGGGGTGAGACCATTGTAGAACTTTTCTATGAGTGCCCAATCCGACAAACCATGCTGAGAACAACGAGAAATCAAGGTTTGGAATCTCTCCCAGGCCAGGTGATAAGGCTCATCAGGCTCCATCCGAAACGAATGGATCTGATCGCGTAGACGAGATGCTTTGGCAGGTGGGAAATATTTAGCTAAGAAAGCATCTCGTAAACCTGCCCAGGTGGTGAAAGTTCCCACTGGCTGCGAATTGAACCAGACGGTTGCACGGCCAGCGAGAGAAAATGGGAAAACCTAAAGGTACCAGGCATCTAGATTAACACCCTCAATAGAGAAGGTGCTACAAAGGCGAGTAATTCGGTTAATGTGGGCGGGAGCATCCTCATCATCACGGCCGTGGAATTGGCATGAATTAGTGATCGTCGTCATGATCTAGGACGGGATTTTCCATGACCTATCATTAGCGATGTTGGGAAGGGTGATGGGTGAAGTAGCACCGATGAAACCGGTGGTCGCTTGTTCGTAAACGGTTCGGTTATTGGCCATTTGGGTATTGGGTGTAGGACTAGGTGTCAGAAATGGCTGAAGATGAAGTAGAAGATTTACTAACTTTTAAACTAGAAGACGAGAAGGCAAACTAGTCGATCGGCGGCTTCGGTGGTCCCTGTGAACGTGTATGGGGCATTCACTGCAAAACTGAAAATAAACAAGTAAGACGACTCTAACAAAAGACTCTAAAATAAAAAATAAAAAGACACTAGAACTATTTAGACTCCTATTACTCGAAAACACACAAATAGCACGTATTGATATCAGATGAAGTCCAAACAAAGTAATCAACGCAATTGCCAAGAATCCCCGGCAACGACGCCAAAAACTTGATGTGCTAAAAAGTAGTTTAATAAAATTAACTAAATTAACCTAATTCTAGACTCTAAGTAATACGCGAGACTCACTAAGACACACTAAACTACTAACCGGCAAGTGTACCGATCGACTCTAGTATAGCTAATGTAAGTCCGGATATCGAACCCACGAGACTCTATCGAACTACGTTAATGACTCTATTTAGACTAGACTGACACAGACTAAACTATTTTGTTTATTTAATGGAGGGGGGTTTCTAAAAATCCTAAGAATGCAATTATAATTAAACTAAATTAATTAACTAAATTAACTAGAACGAATTACTTTGGACTTTTACTTAGACGGTGGAAACACTACCTAGACTCGAATCCTAGTTGCTTTTAGTTATGGATTTTATTTGAAGATTGATTATTATGGACCGGGATCGTAAGATTCTAAACCTCTCGAGTTACCAACTAAGCCTCCTAAACCTTCTCAAGAGTACATTAGGGCACCCTAGAGGCTGTTATAGTCACCGGTAAAAATAGACTCCTTTTCAAGACCTCTAATGATTTATGAAAGTACCCTACAAGACTCTCTCCGTTTCGGGACTCAAGTCAAGGATAAATTTGGGTTCTTAACTAGACTTGTTAGATAGCAGCTAATAGGTTTACTTCCTAAGAAGGACCCACCTTACGATTTAATTGCTTAGACCTAACAATAACCTCGCACCTTTCAGCTATTGAGGGTTAGTAGAACACTTGATTTTATAAGATTATCGAATATTGCTTTTAAGGTCTATTACGTATTCAACCCTAAAGATTCACGATTTATTATGTGATATAGACACTCACCAAAATCTAGAACCTAACACAACTCTATTATGTGATAAAGATCCTCACCAAGAATTATGTAAAGCAATAAACAATACTCAAACACAATCAAGTATGCATACGCATCTAGCTAATAATCAAATCGCCTACAATACATAAATAAATCCATAAATATCATAAATTCATAATAAAAATCCAAACTTTATGCAACCATTCATCTTGTCAGGTAGTTAATTAAATCTAGCCAATCAAAGTCATGGAAACAAACATAAACAAAGTATTTTTAGAGAAACAAAGCATAGTCAAAGAGAAAGAAACACAAGCGAAAACACCCGGATGTTAGGTAGACGACCCGAATGATTCTCTGAACTTCCAACCTTCAACCGGCAGTTCGAATGCTCAAAAACGCTTCAAACTCAGCTCCAAGTTCGCCCAAAAGATTGCTAATTCGCCAAGTTAGGGTTTTTTGAATGTTTAATATGTTTTTATATGATCTGCAGCTGAAACCCTTGCCCAACTCGAAGAAGTCTGGCGAAAACACTCTCTCGCGACCCGCGAGAGAGATATGGGAATGGGTCGCGGGGCGCCACTGAGTAAAAGACGTCTTCAAGTCTATAAGTCTCTCGCCACCCGCGAGAGACACTCTTGCTTATGTCGCGGGCCGCCAGAAACGCTTTTTCTAGTATTTTAACTCTGTTTCAGCTCCCGAGCTCTCCAACACGTTCCAGGACTTGTCTTTACCATGTTTTAACTTGTTTTATGCATTTTCCAGCAGTTTCAAACGCCCAATACCTGCAAAACGTAATTGGATCAAAAGTACACAAATTCTAACGAAAACTAAACTATAACTAACGGAAAACTATACAAACTATACACGAATAAAGGATGTATTTTACAATACATTAAACATCCCCACACTTACTTTTTTTTCATCCTAAGAATCTATGCACACGGAATCAAAGACAGATAAATACTCGGGTCAAAACCATTTATACTTGTTAAAATCAAAACTTGTGTTAGCCGCGATTGCAAATATACTTGTCCCTTTAAACCCAAACCCGGTTCTAAGCCCTTATCATGCAAATTTAATTCAAGTGTGGTCAATCTACCTAGGGTCTCACACTAGAAGCCACAGTCCACCTAATCCCACCTCAAGCTTATAGAATAAAAGGAACGATCACTGGACTAATTCCCAACCGTTTTATACCAAAATCAAAAGAATTTAAAACCAATTTTTTTCTCATTTTTTTTCTTTTCATTTTTTTTCTTTCTTTTGAGCTTAGACGTTGCTTTACCTAACCCAGAGGCTGTCTGTCACCATCCCCGAGAGCGACAACGTGAGCGGCGACAATTTTGTTTCAATTTTGATTTCACACATCCGAGAGGCATTTTAAGTCAGAGTCACCATCCCAACCCAGATTACGTAGGCCTGCGCTACTTTTCTTAGTTTCTAGCTCAATTATTCTATTTTTTTTTCTTTTTCACGATTAAAAATTCTTACAATTTTAGCTTATAACGGCATTCTTTATACTATTATTGGCGGTTTCAATTTTCCATTTTTCCTACATGAGTACCCACTAGTATACCGACAATTAAGGTAGTATCATTTTCCGTTTCAATTTTGCAAACTTCTTTATTCAAAAGACATTTTCTGATTTTCTAAATTTTTTTTCGATTTTTCAAATTTTTTTCTTCTTTTTTTTTATTTTCAAAATTTTATGACTCGACTACTAGCACTGTGTATCCCATCCCCACACTTAAAGATTGCATTGTCCCTAATGCAAGAACGAGAATACGACTCAAACTAACTACCTAAAAATAAAAACTAAATAAACAATACAAAGTATACAAGTGAAACGACTTAGCTGAATATGTGAGACTGTCAAAGTGCCAGTCAATTCCACATATGCCCTCCAATCCGAAAACGCTTAGCAAACAATTCCTAACTCTCTCACGCGAACGGAAGCGGCAAAAGCAACACCATACCTATCGCATCCAAAATAAACATACCAAAATGTAGGATCGTTTTCTGACCCAAACGAGTCGTTCAGAAGAGTTTTTACTCAATACGAAAGGCGAAAACAGACGTATCAAGTTGATTCAGCTTGCAAATCACTTTAAATGTCTTTTTGATTGATATAACAACGTTTGTTCGGTACTGATACCGGAAAGTTACAAATGACAAGGCACACCTAGTATTTATAGGGCTGGCTATTTCGCACGGAACACCTCATGTGAAATCAATTTCACACGAAATGGCTATTTCGTGCGAAATACCAAGTTGATTTCATGCGAAGTAGCTGTTTGCTATTTCGTGCGAAATACCCTTTCAACTCATATTTGACATTTTTCTCGTACTACGTGCCCTGATCTATCTATTCTAATACAAGACTCGATACAAGACGAAGTCGACAGACGTATGCACCAACAGACTCCCCCTCGGATGTTGACGAAGTCTTCAGTGTCGAGTCTTCAATCTTTAGTCTTTATCAGTCTTCTCGAACTTTTCCAAAGTATCTAACAATGTAAAGCATCCTCAATTTCTGTCTCTTTTTATCTTCAGGATCTCGACCTGACTCTAATCTCTCTCTAATTCTCTTGATCAGATCTCTTGATTCCTTAAATTCATCAGCATCAACAACTAGTATGAATTTCAGTTCCAGGATCAGAACTTGGCTCTCATAGAATCAAGATTGTAACCTGCCTTACATTCTGCTCAGGATCAGAAACCTGACTAACCTGCACACATCTCTACCTCACAATAAATTCACAAATTTAAAATTTAAAATTTGACAAATTTATTCTCTGCTTACCACTTGTAGACACAAACTTAAAACATCATTTGCAAGTATCGTACAAAATGATTTATCATTTAAAAATTTCTGATGACCACTTGTAGGCAAACATTCTAAATTTATTTATTCTCTGAAAACCACTTGTAAAAATTTCTTCATACAAACTCTCCCAAACCTTTTGTTCATCATGTTTAGCACTTGGAATTTTGAAAATCAGCTCTTCAACATCAGTTGTCGAAAATCTTTTTGAAATTTTCAAAATTTATGCTAAAACACACTGAAAATCTTTTTGAATTTTTGTACTTGAAAGAAAATGCAGTAAAGAAATATTTACATATAATATTTTTGTGAGTTTGTGTAAGAGGATCATATCAGTTTCTGAGACAAATCACCAGCACCGTTAAGCTTTAAACATTTTAAGTTCTAAACGATTCACTTAGATTGTCAGTATACTAGTCCACTTAAATTTTCACACAAATTTCAACTGTTTTGAGATACGAGATTAATGTTTTAGGGACTTAAACTTATACGCGTGTCCCACCTCAGAATATACTCCCGTATCCAGATCCCAATATTCAGTCTTACAGGTGAGTATACCTAGATGATATCTTTAAAGGGTTAAATGCGAGGGCCATGAGAGCTCAGGCTACTGCTTCCGCAAAATCAGAGAGATGATGGCTTCGACTTTAGGTGTGTTCCATTTAGAGAATCTTTTCTTTAACAGCACATGATTAGCATTTTTCAATGTTTCATCATTTTTTGTACTGAGGGTGATGCTATATTTCAAGCAAGCGAAAAGTATTATACGAGGACTAGGCTACTGCTTCCGCAAAATCAGAAGTCCCAGGATAATACCCCAGATATCACTGAATATAAAGACCTAGTATCTCAGAAAGAGAGACCTTTCAAATAAGATTTCGGGGGTTACCCATATATCCTAGAGATGTTCCCCACGATATAAGTAAGTTTGAAATTTAGGTTTATATCTCGAACACAATCTACTAAGTGTGCAAAAACCTACTGGCATATCATCAGTGAAACCGTTTATCACATTTTAACTTTCCAATTCTTTAGCATGCTGTGATAGTCTACTGATGTACTATCATTTCCTCTTTTCTCAACAAAACTCATTTTTAATTTTATCATGTTTTTGGCTTTTTCAAATTTTCTAATGTTTTTGGATTTTCTGAAAAAATTTCTTGCTCCCCCTAAAATTCAAAAGAATTTAAAAGAAATTTGAAAACAAACTGTAAAAACAAAGTGACAACTGATTCGAATTGCTTCAATTCGCCATCCACTTGGCATAAACAATCAGAACTCCCCCTGACAACAAACTATTTTCCCAGAATGATTTCAAAACACTTAAGTTTGTTTTAATCAAATGGTTTTTCCGAAAAATTAGTTTTGTTGAAATCACTTGTAAGTTAGGGGATCAATTCATCACCTTGTTCTTTCATCTTCAAATTTTTGAAACATATAATAGTTTTAAATTCAATCAACAACTACCACTTGTAGGAAATCAAGTACAACTTAATGTCCCTGATTTACCACTTGTAGGTTTCATTAACACATAAAATTCAAGAAAGATGCCGATACCTGCTCCACACTTACCAACCTGGAAGCTCCAGCAAGTCATACTTTTTCACATATGAAATACAGACATCCAAGAATGACCAAACTTGGATGTGACCTCTTCAGTTTCACTCGGGGTGTAAGTTGCTTTCTTTGTTTCATAAAAATCTTTTACCCCTTTGACCTTTCCCTCGACCATCTTCCCAAAAATCTTTTTCACATTTCCATTAAAAACTTTTTCAACATCAAATTCTTTCTTCTCAGAATAGAATTTATTTGAAACTTCCACTTTACCAACTTTTTGTTTAAAATTTTCAGTCCGCAATGGTGGAAAATTAACATCATCCATTGGCGGCACTGATGTTTCAATTTTTAGCTCAACTTGTGGCTCCTCTGACTTTGACGAGTTAGATTCATCGCCAGATTTCAAATCAGATTTCTTAACAACCCACTTCTGGTTGTCAAGATTCACTCTTCTCTTGTAAAATCTTTTTGAACATTCACCAACTTCATATGTTGAATTTTTAAACACTTTGAACTTTTCAGTTGGTGGTTCAGTTTTATCAACAATTTTCTCTTTGAGTTTAGAAACAACTTCCTGTTTTGTGTTGGTAGCCATTGGACAATTCCAGGCGATGAGACCAACTTCTTGACATCTGTAACAGGTTCTTGTCTCTTTTCTCTTATAAACTCCATTCTTCTCAAACTTTTGTTTTTCTGCAAAGAACTCTTTATTTGTTTGCTTCCAGAATGAGCTATTTTCTTCTTCCTCCGAACTTGCTCCCGAAACAAATACAATTGTTGTTTTATGAGTTTTCTCATTTTTATGGTTTTTCGGTGGAATAAAACCAAGTCCTTTCTTTTTGAAATTACTGTTATGGTTTGGTTTCTTTTGAAAATCTGAACCAGAACTGTAACCCTTTTTCTTGTTTAAGCGTTGTTGAACTCTTGAGGTGTAAGGTTTAGGTTTTTCAGAAAGACTTACATCTTTTATTTCAGAAATATTAATTTCTGTTAGTTTGAAAACCTTTTTGATCATTTCAGGTTTAACACCTTGTTAGTGCATGCGTCTGTCGACTTCGTCTTGTATCGAGTCTTGCTTGTATTTAGACAGATCAAGGCACGTTATTCGAGGAAAATGTCAAATATAGGGTGGATGGCAGTTTCAAGCGAAATAAGATCTTGAGGTTTCGCTTGAAATGAACATGTGCACTTTAAGCGAAATCTCATATTCTTATTTCGCTTGAAGCTGATTTCGCCTGAATTATGGTTTCGCTTGAGCCTGTTTGGAGCGAAATCATGACTCTATATATACCTTTGTGTCTTGTTCATTTGTAACGATTCCGGTCAGAGCAACGAAGTGCTGCCGAAGTGTCGTCTCGCTGTAAAACGTTTGCTAATCAATACTACGACAGTTTAAAGTGTATATCTTGCTGAATTGACCTCAGAATGTCTGTTTCCGCCTTTCGTTCTGGGTAAAACTCTTTTGATTGACTCATTCGGGTCTGAAAACAATCCTACAAGTGGTATCAGAGCTCAGGAAGAAGAGTTCTTATCAATTCAGCCGCAAATTCTGATTTCTACACCTTCTTTTTCAAAATTTATAACTTTTCACAATTAAAATTGGCTAAAATTTTCACAGAATGTGCGCAATACTGTTTTAACAAAGCCTTGAAAGTTTCAGGCCTAAAATCGATCTAAATCAGATAAAAATTAAGATTTCGCTTGAAAAACAGCTTGAGAATATGACATCAGCAGTATTTCGCTTGAGATATTGTGTTGATTTCACTTGAAATCACACTTTGGATCTTATTTCGCTTGAAAATTTGTGTTGATTTCGCTCGAGACAGTATTTCGCTTGAAGAGTTCTGTTGATTTCGCTTGAGTTTTGCTATTTCGCTCCAAAGTCCTTATCTCGCTTGAGTGACCTGGTTTGAAACTAGTGATTTCGCTTGAAAAGGAATTCCAATTGAGTTTGTGATTTCGCTTGAGTACACTGTTTGTGAACTTTGAAAAATCTAATCATGGACGAGGAATTTTTCAACGCATTCGCTACCCCGGTTACCCCGATTACTCTTGCACAGAACACGATGTTGGAAAATGAAATGGGGACGATGCAAAAACCGCCTAAACTCATGAACATCGAGGAGTATAAAGGTTGGGAAGGACGGTTTGAGAACTGGGTTCAAGCAAATTACTTAGATGCTTGGGAATGCGTTGAGACGAAATATATTAGACCGGCAAATGATGACGAATAGGAGGTTGCAATTAAAGACCTTAGTGCTGCAAACATAAAGAAATACAAAGATGAGAAAATGATGTTGAGTTTACTACAACAAGCTGTGAAGGAAGATATCTTGGTTCTATTACAACACAACGGAACTTCTTATTCAATCTGGAAAGCATTAAGATCGAAGTTTCATGGAAGCCAATAGATGGTTAAAAACAAGAAGTCACTTTTAAAGAAAGAGTTTGATCTGTTTCGTCGGTTGAAACATGAAAGTACAAGACAAATCATTGAAAGATACTGCAATATGCTAGCTAACATGAAGAGGTTGAGCATCGAGAAAGATAATGAAGAATTGATCGAAAAGCTAGCTGATGCATTGCCATATGAGACTTGGGGTACATATCTCATGATGTTGAGGAACAAGAAAGGTTTTAGCAATCTGACACTGAGCAAATTTATTGAAAAGATTGAGGCTCAGGAGATGGAGTAGAGAAAGGTTTTGAGAATGAAAGATTTTGACGGTGAACAAGACATCGAACTTTATTATAAAGGTGGTGTCATTGATAAATCCACCAACTTGTCACCAAAGATAGAGACTGCATACAATGCAAAAAGTTCATCAGGGAGTTCATCCAAAGGATCAAACAGCAACACAAGTTTTTCTTCATATCCATCATTTGATCTGAATATTTCTACAACAAAGAATGGCAAAAAGCTACAATGCAACATTGTACTGAATCTGGAGAATGATGAGGATTATTCAGCAGAAATGGCCAAAAGTCACATGTCTTTGTTGGGAACTATATTGGAATCTTATGGTAGTTTTGTTGCAGGTCGGATCGGGAATCCAATGCTTACAAAAGAGGATTACGATCAGATTGATGCTGAAGAGATGGAATTGATGGACATAAAGTGGTGTTTGGCAAGTGTGTTGAGACGAGCTGAGAAATTTAAGCAAATCACAGGAAGAGATGATTTACGTGAGGCAAATGTTTCTACTTTAGGTTTTGATAAATCTAAAGTCACTTGTTTTCGTTGCAGGGAAAAAGGACACTTCAAGAGGGAGTGCAAAAACCGCGAAGCAAGTGGAGCTCAAAATCCGTTTAACAACAACAATGATTACTACTGGAAGGCTATCTATCATCAAGTTGCTCAACAACAACAAGAACCGCAAGTGGCACATGGTAGAAAAGTGATTGAAGAATCTTCAAAGAGAGCTTGTATGGTAAATCAGGATGACAAAGAGCCAACCAAAGGATTCAGTTGGGACAAATATATCTTAGCTGACAACAAAGCATGCCTGATAAACCAAGATGATGAAAAATTTCCTAAAGGTTTTAGCTGGGCAAATTTCAATTGGGATGATTATGATCCAAACAAAGATTCAAATCACAAAGCTTATGTCACTCGAGTTGAAGAAGATAGTGATGATGATCGTGAGTATCATGCTAGAAGATTGGCAGCTCATTTTAAATTGATGGCAGAAAGTGATAGTGATGATGACAAAGCGAGAAAGAAAAAGAAAAAGATCAAAACACCTTTGAGCAGTGATGATGAAGATGTACCGGTGATTAAGAAAAAGGTGAAGGATGTTTCTAAGTTCAAAGTTGATGAAGAAGTTAATGCTAAAAAGATTCCGGTGATTTGTGAGAATTGTGAGATTATCAAAAAGAAAAACAGTGAACTGATTAACAACATAAATCAGTTGAAGGAGTCTTACGATGTTCTAAACAAGGCCATGAATCAGTATAATCAATCAAGTGAAGAACAAGCAACAGCAATGAAGACACTTCAAGGAGCTTTCATGATAAAGCAGAAAGTTGTGAACAACTACATTGAGAAGTGTGTTGTGCTAGAGCAGAAACTTGAAACCCAAAGAATTGAAACTGAAAGATTTAATCGTTTGTTGAAAAGTTACTCATGTACTTCTTATGTCATTGACAGGATCTATCCAACTGTTGAAGCCATGAAGGTTTTTGAAGATGATGAAGTGACTGAAGAACAAAAGGTTTCTGAAGAAAAGATTTCTAATAAAAAGAAAGAAAAGAAGAAGGATTCTAAAGAAAAGACATCTGGTAAGAAACAAGGTTTCAGTTACAACAAGTGTCCACCCCCGCTTAAAAATGGATATTCTCCAAGAAATCCAAATTCATAAAGAGTCGAAAAGGCAACAAATTTACAGTGGGAGTCGGAGTCTTCAGTAAAATTGCTAGATAATATTGATGTGACGTTTACGTCATCTGACACTGATCATGAGTCTGAGTTAATAAAGAAAGTGGTCGATCAAGTATTGGATAAAGATGAATCCGAGGAGTCAAAGTCGGAGTCTAGTTCAGAGTCAAAGTCTGAGTTCAGCATTCCAAGTCAAACTGACAAACAGGGCAAAAGAGTTTACAATAAAGAATTTCTTCCATCAAAATCTAATTTGAATGACAAAACGTTTAAAGTTACATATACTTTGAATGATTCTGACAAATTATATTCTGATGAGGAATTTCCAATAAGAGGTGTCAAATCTGACATGATCAAAAAGGTTTTCAAACTAACAGAAATTAATATTTCTGAAATATAAGATGTAAATCTTAATGATAAACCTAAAAAGTACACCTCAAGAGTTCAACAAAGAGAAAACAAGAAAAAGGGTTACAGTTCTGGTTCTGGTTATCGAAAGAAACCAAACCATAACGGTAATTTCAAAAAGAAAGGTCTTGGATTTATTCCATCAGAAAAACAGAAAAATGAAAAATATGTTCGTGATTTTAAATCAAAAATGATATTTGTTTCAGGTACGTCTACAGAAGAAGAGAAAGAAAGTATGTTCAGGAATCAGTCAAACAGAGAATTCCTTGCAAAGAAGCAAGAAGAGTTGAAAACTGCTGATCAGATGAAAGAAACGAGAACCTGTTTTCAATGCAACACTATTGGACATATTGCCAAAGATTGTTCAAAGGTAATAAAATCAAAACAGGGAGTTTCTCGTAAACTGAAAGATAAAGAAGTTGTGTTTGAACCACCAATTGATAGAACAAAACTTTTCAAAAATTCAACTTTTGAGATTGGTGAATGTTCAAACAGGTTTTACAAGAAAAGAGGAAATCTTGATAACCAAAAATGGGTTGTTAAGAAATCAGCTGATAGTTCTAGCAATGATTCTGATTCTTCAAAATCAGAGGAGCTATCTTCTGGCGATGAATCTGATTCCACAAAATTAGAGGAGCCACAGGTTGAGGTTAAAAGTGAAAACTCAGTGCCGAATGTGGATGATGTGAATTTTCCACCACTTCGGGCTGAAAATTTTAAGAAGAAAATTGGTAAAGTTGAGATTTCAAATCAATTTTTCTCAGAAAAGAAAGAATTTGATATTGAGAAAGCCTTCAATTCCAAAGTTCATAACATTTTTGGAAAAATGGTTGACAGGAAGGTAAAAGGAGTCAAGGAGTTTTACGAGAAGAAATCAAAGAAGCATGGTAAAGTTGAGCCATCCCTGGTTTGTGACTGGGATGGTACCTATTACGAACAGTAAAATCCTGGACTTGCCGGAGCTCCCAAGTTGGTAATCGCGGAGCAGGAATCGGCATCTTTCTTATATTTTTTGTTGAAAAATTGAAAATTAGTCATAAGTATGACTTGCCGGAACTCCCAGGTTGGTAAGTGAGGAATAGGAATCGGCATTCTGAGAATTCAACCTACAAATGGTATTGGTTGGTAAGCCATGTGGTTGAATAAAGTTTTTACCTGCAAGTGGTAAATCAAGGACATTAAGTTGTACTTGCATTTTCCTACAAGTGGTATTTGGTTGAAAGACAATGTGATGAATCAAACCCCTAACCTACAAATGGTAAAATCAATCAATAAAACTTATTTTCCGGAAAAACCATTTGATTAAAACAAACTTGAGTGTTTTGAAATCAATGGGAAAATAGTTTGTTGTGAGGGGGATTCTCATTGTTTATGCCAAGTGGATGGCGATTTGAAGCGATTTGATATCGGTTGTCAATTTACTTATATAGTTTGTTTTCAAAATTTCTTTAAATGTGTTTGCATTTTAGGGGGAGTAGAATTTCTGAAAATCCAAAAACATTTGAAAATTTGAAAAAGCCAAAAACATGATAAAATGAAAATTTGAGTTTTGTGTCAAAGAAGAGGAAATGATAGTACATCAGTAGACTATCACAACATGCTAAAAAATTGGAAAGTTAAAATGTGATAAACGGTCTCACTGATGATATGCCAGTAGGTTTTTGCACATTTAGTAGATTGTGACGAGATATAAACCTAAATTTCAAACTTGCTTATATCGTGGGGAAACATCTCTCGGATATATGGGTAACCCCCGAAATCTTGTTTGAAAGGTCCCTCTTTCTGAGATACTAGGTCTTTATACTCAGTGATATCTGGGGTATTATCCCGGGACTTCTGATAATGCGGAAGCAATGACCTAGTCCCTGGAGAATACTTTTCGCTTGCTTGAAATATAGCGCCGCCCTCAGCATAAAATGATGAGACAATAAAATTGCTAATCAATGCTGTTGTAACAAAAGATCCTCTAAAGGGGACACACCAAAAGTCGAAGCCGTCATCTCTCTGCTGAACGGAAGTTCTGACCTGAGCTCTCACGGTTTTCGCAATTTTAACCCCTTACAAATATCATCTGTGGTATACTCACCTGTAAGACTGAATATTGGGATCTGGATACGGGAGTATATTCTGAGGTGGGACACGCGAATAAGTTTAAGTGCTTAAGACACTAATTCCATATCTCGAAACAGTTGAACTTTGTGTGAGAATTTATAGTGGATCAGTATACTGACAATCTAAGTGAATCGTTTAGAACTTATAATGTTTAAAGCTTAACGATGTTGGTGATTTGTCTCAAAAACTGATATAATCCTCTTACACAAAGTCACAAAAATATTGTATGTAAATATTTCTTCTTTGTATTGCATTTCATTACAGCAAAAAATTCAAAAAGATTTTCAGTGTGTTTTAGCATAAATTTTTGAAAAATTCAAAAAGATTTTCGACGACTGATGTTGGAAAGCTGATTTTCAAAATTCCGAGTGCTAAACATGATGAACAAATGGTTTGGGAGAGTGTTATTTTGAAAAGAAAAATGATATATCTTCAATTGGTTCATCAGAGATCTACATTGTAAAATTATTCTTTGATTGTATAATTCCTGCAAGTGGTTCATTAGATGATAAAATTGTTTTTTACAAGTGATTATCAGAAAATTTATTTTGAGGTAGAGATTGTGCAGATAAGCCAGATTTCGATCCTGAGCAAGATTTGAGCCAGGTTACGATCTTGAAACTGCTGATGCTGATGAACTTAAGGAATCAAGAGATCTGATCAAGTGATAGAGAGACAGGTTCCGATACCTAAGGACTCTGTGATTTTAACAAGCCACACTGCGATCCCAACATATTGAAAGGGGGAGTCTGAAGACATCTAAAGAAAGAAGTGTGTTGGTGCAGGTAATGATAGAGTCAGGAATCGATCTTGAACCTGTGGAGCACAGAGCTAGGTTGTGATTCTGGAAGAAAGAGAAAAGAGAGAGTTGAGATACTTCAGAAAGTTTGAGAGGTCTGATAAAGACTGAAGATGTGAAGACTCGACACTTAAGACTCTTCAACATTCGAGGGGGAGTCTGTTAGTGCATGCGTCTGTCGACTTCGTCTTGTATCGAGTCTTGCTTGTATTTGACAGATCAAGGCACGTTATTCGAGGAAAATGTCAAATATAAGGTGGATGGCAGTTTCAAGCGAAATAACATCTTGAGGTTTCGCTTGAAATGAACATGTCCACTTCAAGCGAAATCACATATTCTTGTTTCGCTTGAAGCTGATTTCGCCTGAATTATGGTTTCGCTTGAGGTTGTTTGGAGAGAAATCATGACTCGATATATACCTTTGTGTCTTGTTCATTTGTAACGATTCCGGTCAGAGCAACGAAGTGCTGCCGAAGTGTCGTCTCGCTGTAAAATGTTTGCTAATCAATACTACGACAGTTTAAAGTGTATATCTTGCTGAATTGACCTCAAAATGTCTGTTTCCGCCTTTCGTTCTGAGTAAAACTCTTCTGATTGACTCATTCGGGTCTGAAAACGATCCTACACACCTCTTATAGGAAATTCCTCATCAGAATATAATTTGTCTGAATCATTCAAAGTATATGCCACTTTGATTGGTTCGTCATTCAAATTAGATTTTGATAACAGTAATTCTTTATTGTAAATTCTTTTAACCGACGACTTTGGACTGTTGATCGTTGAACTTGAACTTTCAGACTCAGACTTTGATTCTGACTCCTCATCTTTATCCAACACCTGATCGACCACCTTTTTTATTAACTCAGACTCATGATCAGTGTCAGACGATGTGAATGTGACGTCAATGTTTTCTGGTAATTCATCAGTTGTTTCTGACTTTAACTTTATATTGACTGCCTTTTTGACTTGCTCCTCATTTGGTTTTCTGGGAGAATAACCTTCCCAAATCAGAGGCGGACACTTGTTATAATTTGCACTTTGTTTCTTACCAGTATCCTCTTCTTTAGTCTTCTTGTCTTGAAAGGCTTCCATACCTGCAACAGTTGGATAAATTCGATCAATCAAATAATCAGAACTAGAATAACTTTGCAATAATCGTCTAATTCTTTCATTTTCAATCCTTTCAGTTTCCAACTCTTGCTTCAGCTTTGCACATTCTTCAATGTAGTAATTGATAGCCTTTTGCTTTGACATCATCACAACATTCATCATAGTCAACGCATCTTCTCTTTCAGAATTTGTCTTTTGTAGACCATTTACTGTTCTATTCAACACATCATATGATTCTTTCACATAATTGAGATTGAACAGTAATTTTTCTTTCATCTCATTTTGCTCACTCAATTTCTCATCTTTCTCTTCACACTGCTTGCATGAATCCAAACACTTTAAGCAAGGTTTTGTGACTTCAACAATCTTTTCCACTTCGATAATCTTTTCAACTTCAACTATCTTTTCAGCAAATTTATCTTCGTCACTTTGTTCAGAAATCTTTTCCTGAGCAACACTCTCACTTTTCACCTGTTTCTGATTCTTTGCTGCTCGTTTCTCCTTCAGCTTTTCCAAACGATCTGCAAAATAAAATTGAAAACTTTCAGGAGATAAATGAGTTTTTGCAATATTAATATGCTTTTCTTCCTCATCATCACTGTCATCAGTTGATGATTGATCAAACACTTGTTTCTGTTCTGAACTATCATCTGAAGAACTAGAATCATCATCTTGATTCTTTTCCTCACTTGCAAATACTTTCATCCATTCAGTCATCAAATCTGGCTCTTGAACTATTTAAGCAATGAGAGCTACTATTTTTTAATCAGGCGGAATATATTTGTCCCAACTAAAACGTTCTGCAACTTTTTCATCATCTTGATCAATTATTCCAAAATAAGCTTTCTTATTTGCTTCTTCAATCATTTTAGCATGTGCAGTTTGTGGTTCTTTTTGTTGATACGGCTGATGAGCAACTTGTTGATATATGGCTTCCCGATAGTAATCATTATTTCCAAACGGATTCTGTGCTCCACTTGCTTCTCTATTTTTACATTCCCTCTTGAAATGTCCTTTCTCCCTGCATCGAAAACAAGTAACTTTAGATTTATCAAAACCCAAAGTAGAAACATTTGCATCCAAGAAATCATCTCTTCCTGTAATCATCTTGAATTTTTCAGCTCTTATCAAAACACTAGCTAAACACCATTTAATGTCCATCAGCTCCATTTCCTCGGCATCGACCTGATCGTAATCCTCTTTTGTCAGCATGGGATTTCTGATCCTTCCTGCAATCAACCCTTCATATGATTCCAACACTGTAGCAAGTAACGCCATATGACTTTTAGCAACCTCTTCAGAGAAATTTTGACCGTTCTGAAGATGCAATGCGATGTTGCAATGTAAAATTTGACCATTACTGTTGTTTGAGCTTTGGAATTGATGACTTGAGGTTGAACTCTTCGGATAAACACTCGGGTATGAAGAAAATCCACTGCTGTTGTTTGAACTCTGATTTACTGAACCAGATGAGTTTTCTGCACTGAAAGCAGTTTGGATTTTTGGACTTGCTTCAACATTCTGAACACTCCCTTTGAAATACATCTTAATATCTTGTTGTGTACTTGGATTATTCATTCTAGCAATCTTTTATTGCTCAAGATCTTGTCCTTCAATCTTTTCGATGAACTGAGAAATTGTCAAGCCATAATATTCTCCAGTATTCTTTAATATCATCAAAAATGTACCCATTCTTTCTGAGGTAAAGCATCAGCTAATTTGTCAACCCATTCCTCACGATCTTTGTTGATATTTAACTGTTAGGATTGAACCCTACCAGAGGAACAGATAATAAAAGCCAAAACTGGATCAGAGCAGTGGATCCAGAATAAGCAGATGTTACATACAAGTCTCTCCCATAGTGATTTCAACATCTGCTGACCTCCTATCTTCTGATCGTGCAAACTGCTGACCCACAACTGTTGTTCAAGTAAAGACCTGACGAAAGACTAAAGCTCTGCTGATCAATCCACTGTCTTGAGTCAAGCACTGCTGATCCGGACAAGTACTGCTGGGTTCACAGCAGTGGAGGGATGCAGCAGTTGTTTATTCTGTCTTTATGTAATGTAATGTAATGTAATGTAATAGCAGTAGTTAGCATAGCAGTGTTTGTATTAATCAGAGGTTAGAGTTTGTTAGGAGGTTAGATGTCACTTTCATGGTGACGTCAGCTTAGATGCTCAGTAGTTTGCTAGTGCCTATAAATAGAACAGTGCTCTGTACTGTTCTATTAGCTCTTTGCAAAATCGTCTTCACTGCACGAACAAATGCTGAGCTCTGGCTGAGGGGGAGTTTGTATTAAACATTGCATTGTAATCGTTGTTGAAATTAAATTCAATCTTTCGGTTCTTTGTGAAAACTGTTTGATAAAAGCAATACTCTCGTTTGATTGTATGCAAAGTTTGTTTCCATCTTAATTCCGCTGCACAACTCATCCATCTTCATTATAATTCAAACATAAAATACAATCAAAACCAAACTCAGATCCAACAATTGGTATCAGAGCCTGGACAGTCAAATTTGATTTAACAATCATTTTGACATAAATAGTTCAGCTCAAAATCGTTGATATCGATAGTTTGTTCGTTTTTGTTGAAAAACAGAGCAAGGTTTAATCACCATTAAAGTTGATTAATCAGTGCCTGTAAAACAACCAGGATGACGTCACAATCATAAGATGATAAGAATAATGTTGGCTCGCTTTTTAAACCACCCATGCTTAAACGTAATGAATACAACATCTGGGAGAGAAGGATGGGTCACATCCTTGCTCAACAGAACACTGGATGTTGGAGGTCTGTTGTTTTTGGTCCCCATGTTCTTATGGTGCCAAGTGCTGAGGATCCAAAGAAGTTCGTACCAAAACCTTATGAAAACTATACTGAAACTGATTTTCAAAAGTTCGAACTCGATGCCAAAGCATTTAGCATCATAGCATCTGCATTACCAAATGAGATCTATGCTGGACTGTTACATTGTAACAGTGCTAAGGAGTTATGGGATGCGTTGAAGGAACAGTTTGGGGGGACTGAAGAAGTCATTGAAAACAATAGGGAAATTCTAAATCAGCAGTATGAAAAATTTTGTCACATCAAGGGTGAATCATTGACTCAGCAGTTTGAGCGATTCAGTTGTCTCATAAGTGAACTAAGGCTTGTTAAAGTAACTTTTCCAAATTCAACTCAAAATAGCAGGTTCCTTAGGTCACTACCAGAAAAATGGGACACCATAGCTTTTGTCACTATAAACTCTGCTGAGTTCAAGGATCTGACCCTGACCCAACTTCATGGTAGACTCCTGACCTATGAGAGGGAGTTGAACCAGAAAAAGAAGTTGCAAAAGTCTGGCAAAGTTACTGATGATTATTCATTCGGTAGCACAGCTCTTTTTGGTCAGGAAGAATCTGGTAGCAGTGGTAAGGATCAGGGTTATGATCACTTTATTGATATAACTGCTAGTGGAAATTTTAGCAATCCTGATCCTCAATCTGTAAATTACGCTTTTACTGCAAACGGTGAAAACCAGATGTCAGATAATTTGTGCTTTGAACTCAATGATTTGCAACATTTTGATCCCACTGACTTAGAAGAGATGGATATTTTGCATTAGTTGGCTTTGCTTAGTGCAAGAATAAGCAAATTCTACAAAAGAACAGGGAGATAATTCCCAGGTTTACATAGGAATCTAAGGGTTGGGTTGGATAAATCGAAAATCAAGTGTTACAAGTGCAATAGGCTAGGTCATTTCGCTAGGGAATGCAGGAGTCAAACTACTGGTCCTATAATCACTCATCCTAGCTCAAACCCTAGACCTCAAAATCAAAGCACTGTGCACTATACCCAATATACCCCTGCAGCTCATGTTAACACTGCTCATTATGCTGCTGCCCCTGTGCCTGTGCATTATGTCCAAACTACTGTTCCACAGATTCAGTATGTTCAAACCCCTGTCCCCCAGGCACAAGTGCAACCTGTTGCACCTCAAACAGCTGCTCCAGCAGTGGTACAACCAGATCAGCAAAGCTTTTTCACTCAAGGCTTTGTTGACTGGAGCAGCATGCCTGATGAGCTTGGTGATGAAAATTTTGCACTCTATGCTTTTGATGAACCTTCTAATGATGAATTTTGTTTGATGGCATTAGAGTCAATACCAGTGGGGATTGAAACTGAAGGTGAACAGCTAAGTGATGAAACAGTGGATGAGGTGACTGAAGCAGTTGTTAATGCAGTTGCTGGTGAATTGCTGCTGGGAGAAAATTCAGAAACCCTGATTGAACCACTGACAGACCCCTGGTCCAAAGAGGATAAAGAAGAAGAGGAAGAAAAGAGAGCAGGTGAGAAGGAAGTTAGAGCTGATGATGAAGAAAATCATCAATGTGATTGTGCAATGATGGCTGCTGCCAAGGTATCACCTCAAGTTCTTGAAAAACTGTGTTCTGACAATTGCATTATTGCTTTTGCTAACACCAAAGAGGTAAATGAAAACCTTCGGGATAAAATCTTAACTATTGAAGTCAAATTTGAAAGTTCTTTAAAAGAACTTAAAAACAAATTGACTGAAAAGGAAAAAGAAATCAGCAGTCTGAAAGAAGAGCAAAGCATAACCAAAACTCAACTCCAAACTATGGTAGAAAAATACCAAGTTTGCAAAAAAAAAAAAGTTAGAATCCACCCAAATCACATGTGAAAAATGGGTGGAATCATGCAAAGGGTATGAGGTTATGCTTGAAAAACAGATAAAAAGCAATGTGAAATTTGGTGTTGGTTATAGAAAACATGATGATGAAAACACTGCTTTTGAAAAATCTGTTCAAACCACTGATGAAACAACTGAGTTCATCCCCACAAACAAGAATGGCCAAGAAGTGAAAATCACTGATAAACTTGGTAACAAAATCACGCTTGACAGACCAGTGGGATCTTCTACTTTTGAGGAGCTTGAGAAATACCAGTTTAAACCCACTTGGTCTGATGAGTGTGACATTCTTGAAAATTTCAAGCCCATGGACTTTACAACCACTGATGATGTTAAAGCTCCAAAAGCTAAAGTCATTCCTCTCAAGGACATCCCAACAGAGGTTAAAAACTCTGTTGCAAAGGAGTCCGAAAAAAGAAAGAAGAAAGAAAAGGTCAATAACCTGTTTTGTGAATTTTGTGAGAAAAGGAATCATCTAACAAAAGACTGTTTCCATTTAAAAGCATATGATTTAAACAAAACAAGTGTCATTGTTCCTGCTGAGAGCTGCATTGTCTGTGGTAAAACAAACCACAAAACTCAAGCATGTGTGTATCTCAAAAACTTTGATGTGAAAAAGAATGAGTACATTGCTAAAACATCCTTGAGTCCATCAACATCATCTGTCAAATTCACCAAAAACCAACCACTGTTTGTGCCAGTTCAAACAGCTGTCACAAAACAGACAGCTGAACCAAACATCTGTCAAAAGAGATGTTCAGGTTACTGATGCACCCCCTGCCAATCAATACAGAAGAGGTAAGGAGAAACAGTCTTACCAAAGGATTCCACACGTTTATGAGACCTACAAAAGGCCCTCTAAACCTAAAGTGAACAGGCATCCTTTTGGGTACCAACAGGTGATTGGTCAAGACCCCCAACAGTGGTTAGCAAGAAACAGTCCTAAAACTGTCCAAACCCTGACCTAACCACTGTCCATCATTGTGCATCCATCCCAGACACTGTTGAGACCCCATCCAAAGCCTTATTGGCTTTGGAAACCCTAATGAACTAATCCTTTTACTTCATGTGCAGGGAGCTTCTGCCTGCTTAGATAGCCTTTGGTATGTTGATAGTGGAGGCTCCAGGCACATGGCTGGATGTAAAGCCCTACTCAAAGATTTCAAAATTCATGGAGGGGGTGATATATCCTTTGGGAATAACAGTAAAGGGAAAGTTCTGGGGTCTGGTACAGTACAGTCTGGTAATGTAAAATTTGAAAATGTCAATCTGATAGACAGTCTGAAATTCAACCTCCTGAGTGTTTCACAAATGAGTGACAAGGGGTATGGGTCATTCTTCACAAAGGAGTGTTGTAGGATTGTTGGACCAGAAATGGTCAAAAAGATTGAAGCAATAATAAACACTGGTCAAACAAAACTTGTTGCTCAAAGAAGTGGCAATGTTTATGTTGTTGATATGTCAAAAGAGTGTCCCAGAGCTAATGCCTTTCTGTTCTCAGCTGCCTCTAACAAAGAGACAGAACTTTGGCACAGAAGACTGGGGCACACAAATCTTAAGACAATCACTGAAATTTCAAAAAATGGCTTGGTAAGAGGCCTACCACAAAAATTGTTTTCTTGTCCTGAACATTGCATTTCCTGTTTAAAAGGAAAACAACATAAAAGTTCTTATAAGTCCATTGAAGAGTCCAAAACAACCCAGTGTTTGCAAATGCTGCACATGGATTTGTTTGGCCCAGTTCAAGTCATGAGTCTCAAAAAGAGATATTGTTTGGTTATTGTTGATGACTTTTCTAGGTTTACATGGACTTTCTTTTTACACTCAAAAGATGAGACTGCAGGCATTTTGCAAGACTTTGTGACACAGGTTGAAAAGCAATTTGACCTTCCAGTAAAAGTCTTCAGGAGTGACAATGGCACAGAATTCAAAAATAAGGAGTTGGATGCCTTCTGTGTGAAGAAAGGGATTGTAAGGCAGTACAGTATCCCTAGAACACCAGAGCAAAATGGGGTAGTGGAAAGAAAGAACAGAACTTTGATTGAGGCTGCCAGAACCATGCTTGCTGATTCAGGTTTGCCATTAACTTTTTGGGCAGAGGCAGTAAATACTGCTTGCTATGTCCAAAACAGAGTTTTAATAAACCCCAGGCACAAAAAGACTGCTTATGAAATTCTGTATAAAATCAAACCACTGATCTCATACTTCAAGGTGTTTGGCTGCCCATGCTTTATTTTGAACTTAAAAGATTCCATTTCAAAATTTGCAGCCAAAATTGATTGTGGTTATCATCTGGGATACTCAACCACTGCCAAGGCCTACAAAGTGTTTAATACACGGACCAAGGCAGTGGAGGAGACTTTGAATGTAAAGTTCAATGAACTTTCATCAATGAAAATCCCAGCAAATCTTGCAGATCTATTTGATCTTGATAAATTCACTTTTGAAAATACTGCTGTCAAGACTAACAGTGCAGGTCCATCAGAGGATTCAACACCAGACTATGGGTATGAAATCATCATCCCTCAAAGGTCTGCCAAAATGGGAAGAGCATCAGATGTTCAAAACAGCTGTCAAAGCTCAACCACTGCTACCTCAACAGTTGTTGACCAAAGTAGCCCATCAACCACTACTTCCATATCCTCAAACACTGCTGACAAAAGTCCCCAAACAGTGGATAAAAGTCAGCATGTGTCCACTTCATTACCCCCCATTCCACCACCTTTTGAAGCCACTGCTGGATCATCAAAGTCCCCAGCAGTGGTTAGCTCAGATGATACACATTTGCAGCCTTCACCAACAAATGCCATCATTCCATACCAAGGAGATTTAATCTACTTGAGATCTCATCCACCTGATCAAATCATTGGCAACATCAATGAAGGGGTGCTCACAAGAAGCCAAACCCAAAACATTTGTCTTTTTGCTGGTTTTCTATCACTCCATCAGCCAGTCAAGTACCAAGAGGCACTGAAAGACAACAACTGGGTAGAAGCCATGCAAGAGGAGCTCCAACAGTTTAAAAGACAACAAGTATGGGAGCTTGTACCACTACCAGAAGAGGTTAGCCCCATTGGCACAAAGTGGGTCTTCAAAAACAAAACTGATGAAAGGGGTATTGTTGTCAAGAATAAAGCCAGGCTTGTGGTTCAAGGTTACAGACAGGAAGAGGGGATTGACTATGATGAAACTTTTGCCCCTGTAGCAAGATTAGAAGCTATAAGACTGTTCCTGGCCTTTGCTGTCAACCACAACATGAAGGTGTTTCAAATGGATATCAAAAGTGCTTTCCTCTATGGTACAATTCAAGAAGAGGTGTATGTGTGTCAACCTCCAGGTTTTGAGGATACATTTTATCCAGATCATGTCTACAGGCTGAACAAAGCCCTGTATGGCCTGAAACAAGCACCAAGGGCCTGGTATGAAACTCTTTCCACCTTTCTACTCTCAAATGGTTTCAAAAGAGGCACCATTGATAAAACACTGTTTCTAAAATGGAGAGGAAATGATTTAATGATTGTCCAAATTTATGTGGATGACATTATTTTTGGAAGCACATGCAACAAAATGTGTGAAGAGTTTAGGGAACTCATGACAGCTGAGTTTGAAATGAGTGCAATGGGTGAGCTGCAATGCTTTCTTGGTCTCCAAGTTCAGCAAATGCAAAATGGTACTTTCATTCATCAAAGCAAAGATGCAAAAGAACTTTTAAACAAATTTGATATGAATGATTGTAAACCATGCAGCACACCCATGGCAACAAATAAGCTTGTCATGTCTGATGAAAAGGATGAGCTGATTGACCAAACTCTATATAGAAGCATGATTGGGTCTTTGTTGTACCTAACTGCATCTAGGCCAGACATCATGTTTGCAACATGTGTTTGTGCAAGAAGTCAATCAGCCCCTAGAAAATCAAATCTTATTGCTGTAAAAAGGATATTCAGATACATAAAAAGTGCTCCCACACTTGGTATCTGGTATCCAGCTAATGGGAATATCAAGCTTTCAGGATTTTCAAACAGTGACTTTGCTGGATGTAGCACAACAAGGAAGCCCACATCAGGAGGGTGCCAGTTTCTAGGTGATTGCTTAGTTTCATGGCAAAGCAAAAAGCAAGCAGCTGTTTCAACATCCACTGCTGAAGCTGAATACATTGCTGCTGCAAGCTGTACAACCCAACTCATGTGGCTTCAAAATCAGTTGCTGGATTTTGGTATCACTGCCTTAAAGACACCACTCATGTTGGATAGCCATGCAGCAGAAAATATCATCAAAAATCCAGTTTCCCATTCAACCACCAAGCACATCGACATCAGACATCACTTTGTGAGGGATTGCTATGAAAAAGGTTTGATTTCTCTGCATCATGTTCCAACTAAAGACCAGCTGGCAGATGTGCTCACAAAAGCATTAGATACTGCCACCTTTGAAAGCTTGGTCTCTAGGATTGGCATGCTAAACATGGAATAACAAGCAACAACTTGTTTTTCTATGAATAAAAGCATTAAAATGTTTTCAGAAAATCAAAAATCCATCCTTAAAAATAGCTAAAAATGAAGTTTTCATTAAATCCTTAAAAGTCTTCCATAACCACTGTTTGTTCAAAAGTCTGCTCTACTTCAAAGTCTGTCCACTGCTGAAAGCCATCCTCTGTCCTCTCATTTCCTTGATAAACTCTGTTGTTCAAAAGTAGTGTCTTATCCACTGATATGCTATCCACTGATAGTGAAAATCATCCACTGCTTCCATTTTACCGTTGTAACCACTGCCTTCATCAGTAACTATCATAAAAGTACTGTCCTTCATTTCATCAGAGTTTGGCATGTGGGCAGTACAAGTGGTCAGACCTTTTGTAACAGCTGCCACGTCAGCCTTCACTTTTTCCTCTATAAAACCCCCACTTCACACCAAAAACAGGGTTTTACTGTCGAATTGAATTCTCAAAAATTTTCTTCTCAAAACAATTTTTCTTCAAATTCCTTCACAATTCTCTTCGATCATCATCTCCAAAATGACAAAATCGAAGTCATCTGCAAAACCCATTTCCAAATCAACGTCTAAACAAGCCTCTCAAAAGGCAACACCCACCGAAATTCCACACAAACCATCTCACGATATTTTGGGTTTACTCACAAAACCTGGCACCACATAAATTTTCGATTCCATCATTGATACCATCTCCGCATCAAAGTACAAAACTTTGTTGACAGCAGATGCACCAATTTACTTGACAACCCAAAGAGAGTTTTGGAAGAATGCAACCCTTGAAAAACAAGGAGACACCGTAATAGCCATCAACTCTTCCCTAAAGGGTAAAGTCGTCAAGATTACAACACAATCCGTCTCAGAAGTCTTTCAACTCGACGATCAGGAAGGTACAATTTCTTTCCCTAAAAACGAGTTAAAAAATGATTTTCTGGAAAGAGGGTATAATGCAGAAGTAAAAAAGGACACCTTACGAAAAGGTTACTTCCCTTCTGCAACAAGGTTTTTATTTCATACCCTTCTAATGTGTGTTTCCAACAAAACCACTGCTTTTAATGAAATACCATTAAAAATTCAAAATCTGGGATATGCTATTCTTCACGAAGAAAATTTTAATTATTCCCGGGAAATTTTTAATGATTTGGTTAAAAATGTTGAAACAAAATCATTCCTACTGTTTCCGAGATTTCTAAGCTATTATTTTGAAAAGAAATTCAGTAAGGATGATATTGCTGCAATAAACCAAGGTGACTCTTTACAAATGCACAGCTTAACTGCTGAAACTTTTACAAGAATGTCAACACCTTGCAAAACACAAGCAGAGGTGCCTGAGCAGAATTTAGCAGCTACCACTGCTCCTCAAGTATCTGCTGTTGAGCCCACTACTCATGGTGATCAAGGTAGCAAAACAACTGCTTTGAAACCCACACCTACAATCACCAAAAAGCCAACAAAAAGAAAATCTCAAAACCCCCCCAAACCCATCAAAAAGGCAACTCTGGAGGATGAGATACCAGAGCTACTGCCAGTGACAACACAAAAGTCACAAGAAACCACTGCTGCTACTTCCTCACAGCAGTTGGTACAAATATCTCAATCCATAACCAAAACTCCTCCTGCATCTTCTCAAAAAGAACAGGTTGTACTCATAGGGACTCCACATCATGATGCTCTGGATTCATCTGTTTCCATCATCCACAGCCCAATGCCCGGGGCAAATTCTCTTTCTACACCAAACATCACATCCACAATTCCCCCACCTACTAAACTTCTGTTGGATGCAATTGATTTGAACCAGGCATTAACCAGTCCTTCTCAATCACCTATCAATGAGAACATACCTCAACAAATGACTGGGTCTGATGTATCAATCTTTGCTAACCCACCAACACAACCTGAGGAGGTTACACCCCTTGAGTTACAAGTAACTCTTGGAGGTAATCCAAGTGAAGCAGCCACTACAAATGTTGAACCCACTGGTTTACATTTGGACAGTGGTACATCAATAAGACTTCCTTGGAGGCAATTCCTTCCATAGCACCTCTGACATCTACCAGTGGATTCTTTTTGACCACTGGCAACATCAAAAGATTGTCAAGTGTTGAAGGGAGAAGACCCCAGTACCAAGAAAAAGGGGCATCAGTGGTTAATGTTTGGAGTACACTCCTTACCTCAATCACTGATAAAACCACTGCTAGTAGGAAATCAGATGATCCCATTAAATTGGGTGATGGTTTAAAATATTTGGAATTGACGGAACGTGTTGATAAACTGGATACTTCAGTTGCAGATATCAAAGAAATGATGCAACAGTTGTTGACAGTACAAAAGATGCAATCCACTGCTGTTCCACCTCAAGCACCTGTTCCATAACAAGCACCTGCTACAAATGAGCTCTGGAACCTCTTCCAACCTTTTCTCCAACAACAAAAAGAAATGGCTGATCAGCAACATGAACTACATGTCCAAAAGCTGAGAAACATAATGGAGTCTAGGTATAAGAACACTCAAGCAGACATTAAGGCAATCAAGGCCCATTTATTGGAAACCACTGGCACTGCTCCTCCCACTGTTCTCTTTATTGATCAACTTCCCCCCGATAATGCCAAAAAGGGGGAGAAAATTCAGGAGTGGAAGAAGAAGGGAATAGATGATGGTCTTTACATTGAACTAGAAAAGGATGCTATGACCAGAAAAATTCCCTTGCCAGATGGTAGTAAAAAGGTTGATGCTACCCAAGAAGCACTTGATGAAGGAGTAGCAAGTGTAAAAAGGGACAGAGTGGCAAAGGATATTTCAAGGTGGAATGAGGAGAAAAGAGCTTTCATGGAGCTGTATGCGCAGGGTTGTTCTGAGTCAAAGGATTCTAAAAATCCTAAGCCAAAAAGGAAACCTAAGTCCATCCCATCCAGAATTCCAAAGCATATTCCAAAACCACCATCCAAAAGCCATCAGCATCAAACCTCCACCCAAACAGCTGTTGTAACTCTTGCTGTATCAACTACTGCTGGTACTTCAGAGGTTTCAACATCTGTTATCACTTCAACACACACCACAACCACTGCTTTACCACCACCATCATCACCACCAAAAACAAACTCACCATCATCGCCTCCTGCCAAAAAGCAGAAGACAACAGATGTTACAACATCTGCTGTAATGACAATAGTGGTTGAAACACCAGTTGTTTCAACAGCTGTCAGTCAACCACAAACCACTGCCACTCAAACTATCACCACTGTTCCACCCAAAGCATCATCAGTCCCTCCTCAAACAAAAAGGAGAAGGCTAATTCTAAAAGATGATGACACATCTCCACCACCAACATCTTCAAAATCTCTATCACTTGTCACAATTCCAAAACCCATGCCTCTCTCTTCAGCTCAAATTCTAAAGCCATTACCTCCTGCTGGTGTCTTATTTCCTCTGGAACTCATTGCAGTTAGGGAAGAAATCAAATCCTTTTACTATGAGGATGACCCAGCTAAAAGGAGTTTGCCATTAGTTGAAGGATATCCCAGGCCTAACAATATTGAAGAATATTTGAAGCTCAAGGCCAAGCAAGCAGAGGATATCTCAATCAAAAATAAACAAGGGAAATCTGATAGAGAATTTCAGCAAAACTATCAGTTTCTACTCACACAGGTCAGAGCTATGGAGCAATTTGCCAAAAATGTATGTCAACAAATCTCAGAAAGGGCAGATGAGTCCTTGAGAAAAGACTACATTGAGAACATCATGACCTACAAGAAATACAAGGGGGAGAAACACATGTACAGAAACTGGACCATTCCTCAGCTTGAAAAAGAGGCAGCCATGATTCAAGAAATGATCAAAAATAAGGTCAAGCAGACTCCTCCTAAAAAATTCAAACAATTTGAAGCTGATAAAATCTTAGAGTTGAAGAGAATGAAAGAGGAGCTTATAGCAGCTGATATGGGTCAAAGAATTCTGTGACAAAGTGGGGAGAAGATAGGGTCAGGGCTACTTACAAAAAGTTGGAGGAACTTAGAAAGAAAGATCCAACGGTTCCAAAAAAGCCTGACTACTCCAAAGCAGAGGTCTCAAAAAGACCACCAAAGCTGCAAGTCAAAAGAACTACTGCTCCAGCTGGTGCTGCCATCTACAAAAGAAGGAGTCAAAACCAGTCAGGTGCTGAAACAGTTCAAGATCTAAAAGCTGGAAATGCTGTTGTAAAAGAGGGCATTAGATTAATGATGAAAGAAGATCTTGAATTGGAACAATCTGCAAGTACTGCTCAGCCAGTCATGAATAGGCCAGCTTCTCCAAACTCCTCATCAAATAAAAATCTCCCAAGAAACCCATCAGGCTAAAAAGTACTAAAGTGGGAAACTGACAGACAGACCCATGTACTGACTATGTTCAGGTCTGATGGAGAAGTGAAGAAAATATCAAGGGAACAAGCACTTGGCCTAAGTCTTGAAGATTTACAGGATCTCCTTGATCTTCCACTTAGCAGGGATGATGATGATACAGATGCCTTAACCTTTGAACTACAACTTAAAGGGCAAATAAGGGAACTGTTGATGAGGCAATAAAAAATTCCACAATAATGAAGAGTTTTGGCATTATTAGTTCCAGGGGGAGATTGTTAGGATTGAACCCTACAAGAGGAACAGATAATAAAAGCCAAAACTGGATCAGAACAGTGGATCCAGAATAAGCAGATGTTACATACAAGTCTCTCCCCTTGATAGTGATTTCAACATCTGCTGACCTCCTATCTACTGATCGTGCAAACTGCTGACCCACAATTGTTGTTCAAGTAAAGACCTGATGAAAGACTAAAGCTCTGCTGATCAATCCACTGTCTTGAGTCAAGCACTGCTGATCCGGACAAGTACTGCTGGGTTCACAGCAGTGGAGGGATGCAGCAGTTGTTTATTCTGTCTTTATGTAATGTAATGTAATAGCAGTAGTTAACATAGCAGTGTTTGTATTAATCAGAGGTTAGAGTTTGTTAGGAGGTTAGATGTCACTTTCATGGTGACGTCAGCTTAGATGCTCAGTAGTTTGCTAGTGCCTATAAATAGAACAGTGCTCTGTACTGTTCTATTAGCTCTTTGCAAAATCGTCTTCTCTCCACGAACAAATACTGAGCTCTGGCTGAGGGGGAGTTTGTATTAAACATTGCATTGTAATCGTTGTTGAAATTAAATTCAATCTTTCGGTTCTTTGTGAAAAGTGTTTGATAAAAGCAATACTCTCGTTTGACTGTATGTAAAGTTTGTTTCCATCTTAATTCCGCTGCACAACTCATCCATCTTCATTCTAATTCAAACATAAAATACAATCAAAACCAAACTCAGATCCAACATTAACAATGACATTGACCTTACTAAGTGACAATATCTCTCAATCAATTTCTTTGTATCCTCTTGTAACACCTCGTAAAATCAAACCCAATAGAATAAAGACACGTGTCGTGCAAGGTAAACGTGTCAGGGACCCGGATCGAGTTACAGGATGTACGTAGGATTTAAAAAGTGTCGACATGTTAAGATATACCTCTGAACGACCTAAATTATAAATCCCAAACCTTAAAATAATAGACATCTGATTTAATTAAATTTCAAATCCGGTTACCCATGGTAATAATTAATTAAAACCCATATGATAGTGATTCTATGAAGGTTCACGACAAAAATCTCAAATATTGAGTCTTTTGAATTCATGTGCTTAGCAACACATGCAAAGACATGCAAAGTCTGTCTCTATGGTCCCCTCCTGCTAACAATGACTGAAGATTCGAGCTGTAAAGGAATGCATGGTCTAGACCTCAAAGTTAACAAGTTTTTGTTTTCTGATGAAGGCTTACGGACCGCAAAGGCTAACCCTTACGGTCCGTAAGATGGCGGAGCTGGAAGACTTTAAGTTTAAAAGCGGATGCGGACCGCATGGCTAAGGGCCTACAGTCCGTAAGACTGGTAACTGGGCATTTCAGATGAAGGTCGGTTACGGACCATAAAGCCAAAATCTTACGGTCAGTAAGAGGTGCTTACGGACCGCAAGGGTTACTTCTTACGGTCTGTAAGACCGTCGCTCGGTTTGGAACCGAAAGTCGCATAATTTGACCTCTGCTTTGACTTTCAGTTCTGACCCATTAGAGCAAGGTTTAGAAATGCCTTAGAGCCTCATTAGGACCAGGTTTCATATAAGTATAACCCTCTGTGATTTTACATCCTGGTTCATTAGTTATCCGATTCACATGCATGTTCCCGTTAATTGCTTAAATGTTGACTATTATGCCTTTTCACCTTAAAATGTGACTTTTGAAAAAGTAAAAGAATAGAAACCTTCACTACTGATTTATAAACTTTTCCCTAAAATTTGACATCAGTTTGAGGTCTAGATTAGGAGTTATGCTCATTAGCGTAAATGAGAAGCTTTTTAGTAATTAAACGGTGTAATTAGCGTATAGCCTATCTAAACCTAATTTTTGATACCAAACTTTTTACCCACTGATATAAAATAATATTTTGGGATTTTTGGATATTTTTATTTATTTTTAGGCTGAGCATAACTTAGAGTTCTAAGCTTGATTCGGTAACTGCCGGTTTTTCCCTTTTGGGCTATAAAATGAGTTTTACAATTCCTTTTGACCCCAAACCTTTTGCTACTGATTTTAAATGATAAATAAAGTATTTTAAGCTTTCTAGAATGATAAAAATATAAGCCTTTCTTATAAAACCCGGAAATAGCTTAAAATCGCTTTTTTAAGCGTTTTTAACGCATAGTATGTATTGGAACTATTTTAAACATATAAGGTTTGATGCCTACTGATATTTTCAGTAAATTTTTATAATTTAGCAGTAAGTAAAAGTTCTAAACTCAGATTTCCAGTTTTGACCTTTTTAGCCTAAGTAAAATTACCAAAACGCCCCTAAGGTGCATAGTTTGGTTTTAAATGATAAATTTCACATATGTGTATTACCCTACTATTATAACTTATTAAATTAAGTATTTGTACTGATTACATCAGACCTGTAACTCAGTTTATTATTTAAACTCTTTTATAACCTTTTAAATGACCAAAATACCCCTATGGGGCATAATTTGAGTTTAAATTCATTTGGGGCATAATAGAAGATATCTTACTGATGTCACAACATATTTAAGCCATATTAACTTAGGACACTTGCATATGACTCGTTTGGTTACTCGTTACGCACTTTTCGCGTTCGGATCGGCTTTTGTAACTAGTTTGGAAATATTAGCCGAAACGGGTCAAACCATATCGTTTATGTCTCAAAATCCAGAATGTGTTTAAGTTACCCATATTAAACAAGCATACAAGCTTGTCGGGTCAAAGCCACATTCTAAACCGGTCTTCGCTTTACCATGCGTTTGAACCGTATATTCCTTTTGAAAACTAACCGGTCTAAGTCTAAGCTTAATTAAAGACCCGTTAAGATTCTAATAGGTTATTAAAAACCTTCGTTCCAGATTAGGAGCCCAGTAAAAGCTATTTGTACTTGCTGATTTGGTATACGGCTGGGATTGAATTTATATTTAGCTCAGGTAAATACTCTTAACTTATTTTCCCTATACGGGCTTGGGATACGGTACTATAAAAGTACTGCTTGGTCGGGTGTGTAGTCATTTATATCGGATTGTGATTTATGTATTTACATGACCCGTTTAATATGTATTATTTGGTGTATGGCCTTTGGGGGTTAAATGACCATGTCCCGGATATCATTGGCATCATTCAAAGAAATGGCCACGACCTAAGCACGGGGTGTAGGCGTACACCTGACAGTTGCATATGTAAAAACTGGTAGTCCACTTAAAGGAATCAACCTTGTGGGTATTATACCCGTGGCGTGTCAGTTAATCTAGACCGGCCCTACAAACCGGCCCTGACGGACGACAAATAAGTAAAACTGTATACAAGATTATTTTTTAATAATTGTCCCAAGTTATAAAAGATATTTTTGCCTAAGTGCATTCAAATTAATTTTCAAAATATTTTCAAAATGAGTCAGTTAAGTTGTATTTACCAGTGTAAACTGACGTATTTTCCAAAAAGGCTAAGTGCAGGTACTTTATGTAATACGCTGGCTACTCCAGGCATCAATAATCAAGTCTCGCAAGCTCTAGATGTTAAAGTCTGTTGAACAATTTTCTTTTTCTTTCGATCAGCCTGTGGATCTGTTTCAACTATTTTGTGATACTTAATATTACAATTTATTCGGTTGAAATGAATCTATCTTTTGCTTCCGTTGTGCATTTAAATTTGTGTTGTTTGACTATGATGATATCAACTACGTCACGATACTCCCCACCGGGCCCACCGGTAATACGTGAAAATATCGGGGTGTGACAGGTTGGTATCAGAGCCAACACTGAGTGAATTAAACACTAGCCTTTTGTGTTTAATCTCAGTTACGCAATTGCACATTCCTCAAATTTTCGAGTCTAGACAAAGAACATAGGACAAATCCTGATTTTGTTTTATTTTTGTCTTTTATATATTTTCCTTGTTGTTATCTTTGTTTATATCGACAGGATTAAACATGCCTCCAAGATTCTTTAGGGGAAAAGGAAAGGGGCCAGTAGCAGGACACGACCATGAGGCCGGGCCGTCTCAAAGACGAACCTCACCCGTCAACATGCGTACAAGTCCCCAGGGGGACTAGAGGGCACATCTACAGCCAGCGAGGCGGTCCGTCTCGTTAAGCTCATCACCGTCTTACCTTCACTCTTTTGGACCCCATTTAGAAAATGAGCCCGAAAACCCACATCCTTCATTTATCCCTCTCCAGAGGTCCAACTCTCGTCACTCCTTTGATAACCCGTCACATATCTTCCGAAGCTGGTTCAACCCGGCAAACTACCTCGAGGAACCAGTGGGTGTTAACCCATTGGGACCTGAAGATCACTTTTCTGGAGATCACGCCATGGATATAGACGAGGATACTGACCCTACTGAACCACCGATCGGTACCCCCACACATCCCATCGAAATTTCTTATGGATCATCTTTTCATAGATCACCCTACCGTTGTCCTGACAGCTATCAAACGAGATTCAACCAGTATGAATGGTATTTTACGCCCTCTTACCATTCATCGCCTCACCAGCAGCAGCAGCAGCAGCAACAACAGGATCCTTCCGGGGATTCACGTTTCTTGGCAGTTACCCCGCCACCACCACCACCTCAGCAACAACCTCCTGAGCCACCGAGGCGAAGGAGATCGAACGCACGGATGTCCGTGCAAGGAGGAGTGCGTATCAGCACCCCTCAACCATCGAGTGGCAGCCACTACCCGCCACTCCAAGAAGACCAGCAGATGGGGGGACCTTCAAACCCCGTCCCGGAAGTGAACTCTGCACCTGTCGTGCCACCACCGTTGGGCTTTGACAACCTAATTCCTACATACGCTGGCTCACCGGCGTATAATCCCTTTGAGCAGCCGGCTCACACCAGCTTCAATTATGCTGAGATCGACCCATACTTGGCAGCATGGAACTACAATGCTCTTAACCCCGAGGGGCCTTACGGAGCTCCCTGGGGAGTTGGATACCCAGCTTATGGATACCAACAACAGCCGCCTCTTCGACCTCCACATCAGCCGCAGCCGCAGATACCTCGGTTTTCCCCGCCAGAACGGAAGGAAATTCTCCAAAGGTTGGATCAGGTTGAGCGGGAAGTTCACAGAGATCGCAGGGAACGACAAGGATTCTTTAAGGGATTGACAAGTTTAATAAAAGGGAAGAGCAAGAAGGACCATTAAATCCTTTAAATTGTTGGTTGTATTTTCCTTATTTTTAATCCAGCCCCTGCGTGGGCATGCCTTTTTGTTTAACCCCTGTGAGGGTATGTCTTTTTGTATTCTGCCCCTGCGTGGGCATGTCTTTCTGTTGACCCCTGCGTGGGTATGTTTGTTTGTTTAAGCCCCTGCGTGGGCATGTTATTTCAGTAGAAGTCCTGTTTAGGGCAGATTGTACTTGTTAAATTTTTAATGGAATGGTTAGTTTAAATTTTCATTTTATTAATTATGTGCATAAACATAAATGTGAAATAAATAAAATAACATTCCTACTAAAAGATCTACCATTATAATAAAATGGCAAAATCTAAAAAGGGACCAAACCTAGCCACGTGTCATCTTAAGACTGGGCCAAGATGGTAGTTCCATAATTAGGTTCAGATCCATACTAACCTCTCAATATAGGATTGTTCTGCGTTAAATATTAAGAAGAATCTTAAGGTAAAACCTAGCCTAAATGTCATTGCAGACATGGCCAAGATGGTAAAACCTATTCAAAAGATTCAAAATCCTTGTTAACATCCGAAGACATGTTAACATTGGTGGCAAAAAGGTGATTCGATAAAATCACATAAGCCATCCTTAAATTGGATTACTCCAATGTTCCTTATTAAAATAATCATCCCTTAGAGATGAAGTGCCTACGGGCTATAATTAACGTCCTCTGAGACTAAAGACAGTGGTAGCCTACAACTCCCTGTCAAGAAAAGGTAATGAACTTTGATTCAAACCTTAATGCCACGATTCCATAAAATCTAGGCTTGTAAATTAAACTTGTCCACGTGACTAGGCCTTTTTGTGCTATTATTAACTTATAATTTAGGATTATGATAAAGATCCTGAACAAATATATATTTAACAAATTAACTAAAATGGCTATTAAAAACCATGGTTAATAGACTGTCAAAGAAAATAAAGCTGTATAAGCTTCTATATAAACCTTGCCCTTATTTGATTTTATGTAGCAATTACAGCTACATGGCTAGGTCAGAAAAGGTAAACAGTCATCCGGTGGAAAACCATGAAAATACTAAGATACATGTGACCGGTGCGGAGCTACAAGCATTAGTAGATAATGCTGTTACAAAAGCTATAGAGCGGCAGTATAATGAATCTAGCAGGACTCGAAGTAGGACCCAATCCGCACCACATTCCAAACCTAAGACTCATTCAGAGGCTCACAGCAAGCCACCCTCCAAGAAAGATGAACCAAAGAAAGATGATGATCGACATTCATCTAATCAACACAGTGTTCCATCTAAAAGGATAGTGTTTGATGACGAACCACGTACCAAGTCCTGTACCTATAAGTACTTTGTTTCCTGCAAACCCCGGGATTTCACTGGGGAAAAGGGGGCAATTGATTGTATGACCTGGTTAGATGAAATGGACACAGTTGTCGATATCAGCGGTTGTGCTGAAAGGGATATAGTGAAGTATGTATCCCAATCATTCAAGGGAGAGGCACTTGCATGGTGGAAGTCTCTCATTCAAGCTGCTGGGAAGATCCCGCTCTACAATTTGTCATGGGATCAGTTCATTGCTCTCATTAAGGAGAATTATTGCCCGCAGCATGAGGTTGAAAGAATTGAATCAGATTTCTTATCGTTGGTAATGAAGAATTTAGATTTTCAAGCTTACCTCACCAGTTTCAATACCCTGTCTAGGCTGGTTCTGTATCTCATAACCCCGGAACCCAAAAGGATTGCTCGCTTCATTGGGGGTTTAGCCCCAGAAATCAAAGCCAGTATTAAGGCGTCCAGACCTGCTACTTTAAGATCAGCAGCTGATCTATCTCTGTCTCTTACCTTGGATGCGGTCAGGCTAAGATCGCTCAGGAATTCAGAAGAAGGCAAGAGAAAGCGTGAGGATGATAAATCACGAAGATCTGAAAAGAAGCATAAAGGTAGCACTGACTTCAAGAAGAAGTCTGGATCCAACAAGGGTAGCCAACAAGCTGAGGAAAAGCCAAAGTGCAAGACTTGCCAAAAACGCCACTTTGGAAAGTGCAGACTTGAGTCCAAGTCTAAGTCAGGATCACCTGCATGTGGGTTATGCAAGTCTAAAGAGCACAAGACTGTTAATTGCAAGAAGATTAAAGATGCCACATGCTACAACTGCAATGAGAAAGGGCACATTAAAACCAATTGCCCTAAATACGCCAAGAAGCCGGAAGAGGTCAAGAAGACCAATGCAAGGGTCTTCCGAATGGATGCAAAGGAAGCTGTTCAGGATGACAATGTGATCACATGTACCTTCCTCATAAATGATGTCTATGCAAGGGTATTATTTGATTCAGGTGCTGATAAGTCATTCATAGATAATAAGTTTTGCAAATTGCTGAATTTACCTGTTAAAACCCTAAGTGTGAAATATGAGGTGGAATTAGCTGATGGTACCTTAGAAATCGCGTCAACCGTGTTAGATGGATGTTTCATATCCATTAGGAACCACTCTTTTCCATTGTCTTTACTTCCTTTGAAGTTAGCCGGTTTTGACATAGTTATAGGCATGGATTGGTTATCTCGTAACCAAGCCCAAATAGTGTGCAATAAGAAGCAAGTGGTGATCAAGACCCCTTCTGGTGAGCCACTTACCATTCAGGGAGATACCCAGTATGGACTGCCTGAGCAAGTGTCTATGCTTAAGGCATCTAGATGTTTGAAGAAAGGTTGTGTCATTTATATGGCACAGGTGACTATTGATGAGCAGAAGCCTAAGGTTGAAGATATTCCCGTCATCTCTTAGTACCCTGAAGTTTTCCCTGAAGAACTACCTGGTTTACCACCAGATAGGCAAGTAGAATTCAGAATTGACATCATCCCCGGAGCAGCACCAGTCGCGAGAGCGCCTTACAGATTGGCACCAACAGAAATAAAGGAATTAAGGACACAGCTAGATGATTTGCTAGCCAAAGGTTTTATTAGACCTAGTTCGTCTCCATGGGGAGCACCTATCCTGTTTGTAAAGAAGAAGGATGGATCGATGCGTTTATGCATCGATTATCGCGAACTTAACAAGGTCACTATTAAGAATAGGTATCCTTTGCCCAGGATCGACGATCTGTTCGATCAATTACAAGGGGCAAGCTACTTCTCTAAGATTGATTTGAGATCAGGCTATCATCAACTGAAGGTTAAATATGAAGATGTACACAAGACTGCATTTAGGACTCCTTATGGTCATTACGAGTTCTTAGTGATGCCTTTTGGGCTCACTAATGCACCTGCCGCATTCATGGATCTCATGAATCGCGTCTGCAAGCCTTACTTGGACAAATTTGTCATCGTTTTCATCGATGACATTCTCATTTACTCGAAGAGCCAAGCTGACCATGAGAAGCATCTCCGTTGCATTCTTAAGCTACTTCAACAAGAAAAGCTCTATGCCAAATTTTCCTTCGACATGTTGTTAGTGAGCGTGGTATCCAAGTGGATCCCGCTAAGATTGAAGCTATTATGAACTGGAAAGAGCTGAAGACACCTACAGAGATTCGTAGCTTTCTAGGTTTGGTAGGATATTATAGGCGATTTATTGAAAATTTCTCAAGGATTGCTGCACCCCTGACTTCGTTAATGCGTAAGAATATTAAGTTTGACTGGGGTCCTAAGCAGCAAGAATCTTTTGATATTCTGAAGCAAAAGTTAAGCAACGCTCCAGTATTGACGTTGCCTGATGGAATTGATGAGTTTGTAGTATATTGTGATGCATCGCACACCGGAATGGGCTGTGTGCTTATGCAGAAAGGCAAAGTTATTGCCTATGCTTCACGTCAGTTAAAGGTGCATGAGAAGAATTACACCACCCACGACTTGGAGTTGGGTGCCGTTGTATTTTCACTAAAACTGTGGAGACATTATTTGTATGGAACCAAATGTGTGATCTATTCTGATCACAAAAGCCTTCAACACCTGTTCAATCAGAAGGACTTAAACATGAGGCAGCGACGATGGATGGAAACTTTGAATGATTATGACTGTGAGATAAGATACCATCCTGGCAAGGCAAATGTGGTTGCCGATGCCTTAAGTAGAAAGGAAAGAGTGAAGCCTATAAGAATCAATGCCAAGAGCATTGAGATAAAGAATAGTTTGAATGAAAGGTTGTTAGCTGCGCAGAAGGAAGCTGTGCTAGAAGCTAACTATCCTGATGAAAAACTAGGAGTAACTGAAGAACATTTATCCTATGACAGGGACGGAATCCTGAGATTAAATGAACGAATTTGGGTTCCAGTTTATGGAGGACTTCGGGATGTTATCCTCCAGGAAACCCACAGTTCCAAATATTCCGTTCATCCTGGAGCTGATAAGATGTATCAGGATCTAAAGGCAAACTATTGGTGGATAGGCTTGAAAAAGTCTATAGCCGCCTATGTAGCTACATGTTTGACGTGTGCGCAAGTCAAAGCTGAACTTCAAAAGCCGTCAGGTTTGCTACAACAGCCTGAACTTCCCACATGGAAGTGGGAGATGGTGACAATGGATTTCATCACCAAGTTGCCAAAAACGAAGAAAGGAAATGATACTATATGGGTGATAGTAGATAGACTAACTAAGTCAGCACATTTCCTACCCATTAAGGAGACTTATAGCACCGACATGTTAGCCCAATTGTACGTAGATAAGATTGTATCTCTACATGGCGTACCAGTTTCAATTATCTCTGACAGGGATACCAGATACACATCACATTTTTGGAAAAGTTTCCAACAATCTTTGGGCACGCGCTTAAATTTTAGTACGGCTTACCATCCACATACGGACGGGCAGAGTGAGCGTAGAATCCAAACCTTGGAAGACATGCTTCGTGCATGTGTGATTGACTTAGGTAGTAGTTGGGATAACCACCTGCCCTTGATCGAGTTCTCCTATAACAATAGCTACCATACTAGTATTCAGGCAGCGCCTTTTGAGGCATTATATGGTAGAAAATGCATAACACCTATTTGTTGGGCGGAAGTAGGAGAAGTTCAGTTATCAGGACCTAACATAGTCTTTGAAACAACGGACAAGATTGTCCAGATTCGTGACCGCCTGAAAGCTGCCAGAGATAGGCAGAAAAGTTATGCTAATAAAAGGCGAAAACCTCTAAAGTTTGAGGTTGGTGATAAAGTTTTGCTTAAGGTATCACCCTGGAAGGGGGTGATGCGATTTGGTAAGAAAGGTAAGTTAAGCCCGAGGTACATAGGGCCATTCGAAATCATCGAATGTGTCGGATCAGTAGCTTATAAGTTAAACTTGCCTAACAAGCTCAGTGGTATTCATAACGTATTCCACATCTGCAATCTGAAGAAATGTCTAGCAGATGAATCGCTAGTCATACCACACACGGATGTGCACATAGATGAGAGCTTAAAATTTATGGAAAAACCTTTGTCGATTGAGGATCGACGGGTTAAGAAGCTTCGAAGGAAGTATCTACCTATCGTAAAGGTTAAATGGGATGCCTGCAGAGGTCCCGAATATACGTGGGAGGTAGAGTCTACCATGAAAGAAAAGTACCCTCATTTGTTCCAGTAAATCTCGAGGTCGAGATTTCTTTTAAGGGGGTGAGGATGTAACACCTCGTAAAATCATACCCAATAGAATAAAGACACGTGTCGTGCAAGGTAAACATGTCAGGGACCCGGATCGAGTTACAGGATGTACGGTAGGATTTAAAAAGTGTCGACATGTTAAGATATACCTCTGAGCGACCTAAATTATAAATCCCAAACCTTAAAATAATAGACATCTGATTTAATTAAATTTCAAATCCGGTTACCCATGGTAATAATTAATTAAAACCCACATGATAGTGATTCTATGAAGGTTCACGACAAAAATCTCAAATATTGAGTCTTTTGAATTCATGTGCTTAGCAACACATGCAAAGACATGCAAAGTCTGTCTCTATGCTCCCCTCCGGCTAACAATGACTGAAGATTCGAGCTGTAAAGGAATGCATGGTCAAGACCTCAAAGTTAACAAGTTTTTGTCTTCTGATGAAGGCTTACGGACCGCAAAGGCTAACCCTTACGGTCCGTAAGATGGCGGAGCTGGACGACTTTAAGTTTAAAAGCGGATGCAGACCGCATGGCTAAGGGCCTACGGTCCGTAAGACTGGTAACTGGGCATTTCAGATGAAGGTCGGTTATGGACCGCAAAGCCAAAAGCTTACGGTATGTAAGAGGTGCTTACGGTCCGCAAGGGTTACTTCTTACGGTCCGTAAGACCGTCGCTGGCAACAGAAAATGGACAGTTGCCTGTTCAGCCTGTTGCACCGCCTTACATGAGTGGTTTTCGAAATCAGGGACTTGGCAACTGGTTTTGGCATCATAGGGACACCTGGGAATCATCAGTGATCACTAGTAGACCTTGTTGTAATGATCCTAGAGAATTCTAAGTCCTATATAAGGAACACAAGGTTGCAACATTTTGCCTTTCATTTGCAACTCACTTCAAACTCATTTCTGGAGCTTCTCTGATCAGCAACAAGCTTTCTTAGGATCCCTAATCATTCCTAGGACTCTTGTAAGTGTCTTTAATCATCTTTAATTCAGTTTAGCTTAGTAATTAGCTTAAAGTCAAACCGTCGCAATTAAGGTTTGACTTCGAGATTAATCAATAATTGTTCAGTCAAATCTCGAATTGAAAGTACCTATAAGTAGGTAATTATGTGGGTAATAAACCCTCAAAAGGGTACTCTCTGATTCCCACTCCAACTAGGTCAATTGTCGGGTCAAACTTGATATTAAAAACTCAACAGAAAGCTTAATATCAAAATTAACACATAATTAGCAATGTAGAATACATGCAACCTGTTTTATCATTAATATAACTTGGAAATTAATGTAAGAACATGTCTAAACATGTTCAACCCGACAATTTTCAGTTTAGGCTCGGTTTGGAACCGAAAGTCGCATAATTTGACCTCTGCTTTGACTTTCAGTTCTGAACCATTAGAGCAAGGTTTAGAAATGCCTTAGAGCCTCATTAGGACCAGGTTTCATATAAGTATAACCCTCTGTGATTATACATCCTGGTTCATTAGTTATCCGATTCACATGCATGTTCCCGTTAATTGCTTAAATGTTGACTATTATGCCTTTTCACCTTAAAATGTGACTTTTGAAAAAGTAAAAGAATAGAAACCTTCACTACTAATTTATAAACTTGTCCCTAAAATTTGACATCAGTTTGAGGTCTAGATTAGGAGTTATGCTCATTAGCGTAAATGAGAAGCTTTTTAGTAATTAAACGGTGTAATTAGCGCATAGCCTATCTAAACCCGATTTTTGATACCAAAATTTTTACCCACTGATATAAAATAATATTTTGGGATTTTTGGAGATTTTTATTTATTTTTAGGCTGAGCATAACTTAGAGTTCTAAGCTTGATTCGGTAATTGCCGGTTTTGCCCTTTTGGGCTATAAAATGAGTTTTACAAATCCTTTTGACCTCAAACCTTTTGCTACTGATTTTAAATGATAAATAAAGTATTTTAAGCTTTCTAGAATGATAAAAGTATCAGCCTTTCTTATAAAACCCGGAAATAGCTTAAAATCGCCTTTTTAAGCGTTTTTAACGCATAGTATGTATTAGAACTATTTTAAACATATAAGGTTTGATGCCTGTTGATATTTTTAGTAAATTTTTATAATTTAGCAGTAAGTAAAAGTTCTAAACTCAGATTTCCAGTTTTGACCTTTTTAGCCTAAGTGAAATTACCAAAACGCCCCTAAGGTGCATAGTTTGGTTTTAAATGATAAATTTCACATATGTGTATTACCCTACTATTATAACTTATTAAATTAAGTATTTTTACTGATTAGATCAGACCCGTAACTCAGTTTATTATTTAAACTCTTTTATAACCTTTTAAATGACCAAAATACCCCTATGGGGCATAATTTGAGTTTAAATTCATTTGGGGCATAATAGAAGATATCTTACTGATGTCACAACATATTTAAGGCATATTAAGTTAGGAAACTTGCATATGACTCGTTTGGTTACTCGTTACGCACTTTTCGCATTCGGATCGGCTTATGTAACTAGTTTGCATATATTAGCCGAAACGGGTCAAACCATATCGTTTATGTCTCAAAATCCAGAATGTGTTTAAGTTACCCATATTAAACAAGCATACAAGCTTGTCGGGTCAAAGCCACATTCTAAACCGGTCTTCTCTTTACCATGTGTTTGAACCATATATTCCTTTTGAAAACTAACCGGTCTAAGTCTAAGCTTAATTAAAGACCCGTTAGGATTCTAATAGGTTACTAAAAACCTTCGTTCCAGATTAGGAGCCCAGTAAAAGCTATCTGTACTTGCTGATTTGATATACGGCTGGGATTGAATTTATATTTAGCTCAGGTAAATCCTCTTAACTTATTTTCCCTATACGGGCTTGGGATACGGTACTATAAAAGTACTGCTTGGTCGGGTGTGTAGTCATTTATATCGGATTGTGATTTATGTATTTACATGACCCGTTTAATATGTATTATTTGGTGTATGGCCTTTGGGGGTTAAATGACCATGTCCAGGATATCCTTGGCATCATTCAAAGAAATGGCCACGACCTAAGCACGGGGTGTAGGCGTACACCTGATAGTTGCATATGTAAAAACTGGTAGTCCACTTAAAGGAATCAACCTTGTGGGTATTATACCCGTGGCGTGTCAGTTAATCTAGACCGGCCCTACAAACCGGCCCTGACGGACGACAAATAAGTAAAACTGTATACAAGATTATTTTTTAATAATTGTCCCAAGTTATAAAAGATATTTTTGCCTAAGTGCATTCAAATTAATTTTCAAACTCTTTTCAAAATGAGTCAGTTAAGTTGTATTTACCAGTGTAAACTGACGTATTTTCCAAAAAGGCTAAGTGCAGGTATTATACGTAATAGGCTGGCTACTCCAGGCATCAATAATCAAGTCTCGCAAGCTCTAGATGTTAAAGTCTGTTGAACAATTTCCTTTTTCTTTTGATCCGCCTGTGGATCTGTTTCAACTATTTTGTGATACCTAATATTACAATTTATTCGGTTGAAATGAATCTATCTTTTGCTTCCGCTTTGCATTTAAATTTGTGTTGTTTGACTATGATGATATCAACTACGTCACGATACTCCCCACCGGGCCCACTGGTAATACGTGGAAATATCGGGGTGTGACACTTCTCCCGGCAAACTTGTAAATAAATCAAATTCTTTCTTTAACAATGATTTTTTACTCTTGATCGTCTTCTCACTTCATTCAAACTTAATTCGAAGTGCTTCCCAAATTGAACGTGAAGTCTTATCATGTTGAAGCAATATGAATATGTCTTCTTCAATAGCTTGCTGGAGTAAACTAATCATCATCTTTTCTGCTTTGTACATGTCTCGTTCTTTATCCGTAAATTCAAAAAATTTCTTTTCAATTCCCAAATCTGTACGTGGTAGTACATATTTTTTCTCAACACACTCCCAAGACCTCAAATGATTAGCTTGAACCTAGTTTTCAAACCGATCTTTCCAACCATAATACTCCTCAATGCCCATTAGCTTAGGAGGTTTTTGCAAAGTTCCAGTTTCATTTTCCATGTTCAGGCTCTGAGTAATGGTAGCTGGAGTAGTCGGGGCAGTAGCAAACGCGTTATAAAATTCCTCTTCCATGATTTGATAACAATTTTCTCAAAATCAGACACTTTCAAACGAAATAATCTCTTCAAACGAAATATCATGTTCAAACAAAATGACCTGCAAGACAACTTCAAACGAAATCAATTCACACGAAATGAGATGCTTTCGTACGAAATAAAAAAACTTTCACACGAAATGAGGTGCTTTCGTGCGAAATAAACAAAAAAACAGCTGATTTCGTGCGAAATACCAGTCTTTCACACGAAATAAGAACACTTTGGTACGAAATAGTGCTTTCGTACGAAATTGCTCACACGATATACTTATTTCATGCGAAATAACAGATCTATTCCGTGCGAAATACCACTGACGTCATCATGTCGATCGGATTTTTGTTCAATTGATCAATTTTTAGGTTGATTTTAGATCCAATTCTTTCAAGGCTTAGTTAAAACAGTGTTACGCATATAATGTGTGAAATTCAATCCATTTTATCCGTAAAACTTGTTTAATTTTGAAAAGAAGGTGTAGAAAATAGAATTTTGAGCTAAATCGGTAAGAACTCTTCCTCCTGAGCTCTGATACCACTTGTAGGATCGTTTTCTGACCCAAACGAGTCGTTCAGAAGAGTTTTTACTCAATACGAAAGGCGGAAACAGACGTATCAAGTTGATTCAGCTTGCAAATCACTTTAAATGTCTTTTTTATTGATATAACAACGTTTTACTACGAGTAGACACTTCGGCAGCAGTTCGGTACTGAAACCAGAAAGTTACAAATGACAAGGCACACCTGGTATTTATAGGGCTGGCTATTTCGCACGGAACACCTCATGCGAAATCAATTTCACACGAAATGGCTATTTCGTGCGAAATACCAAGTTGATTTCGTGCGAAATAGATGTTTGCTATTTCGTGCGAAATACCCTTTCAACACATATTTGACATTTTTCTCGTACTACGTGCCCTGATCTATCTATTCTAATACAAGACTCGATACAAGACGAAGTCGACAGACGTATGCACCAACACAAAATAACATACGATAGATAAAAGTGTTTTAAAACTTCCAACACACGAGTCATCCAATCTACCCCAACCCATCTAACCAAGTAGCCAAGTATTCAAAAATTAGGAGTACATACCGGATATAATAAAAACAGCATAAAAGAAAAATAAAAGATACTGCATAAAGCTCCAAATGCTGTTATCCCCACACTAGTCCTCGTCACCTGACTCCTCCTCAAACTGCTGGAAGACCTGATATGGCTCAACTCCCTGCATACCACTGGGTCCTACCTGTGGCTGTCTAAAATAATGAGGAACTCCTAGACGTAAACCCTCCATCATGGGCCTCATACCGTCTTCCAGCCTCTACTGACCCTGCTCATGAGCTCTACGACTCTCCTCCATCACTTGCCTAACTGCACCAAACTGCTCATCAACATAACCATGCAAATCCCCAAAACCTGTATGCATCGAATCATATAAAGACTCTAAAGTAAGTGGCTCGGGTCGTGGCGACCACAATGGGTACTACCTAGCTGGAAGCTCATGTCGTGTAAGGGGCCTCTAGTAACGAGTAGGAATGGCCCCCTGTATAACTACTGCAGCACCTGAACCAGGAGGAGGATGAACCTGTAGACCCTGACGAATGGGTTCCCACTCAATCGGATCAGAGTATGTCAATATCCCTGCAGCCTGTAGATCCCTAACACTCATGACACAAGGGTCTGGGCCATCTCTCATCCTATCCGCTGGATATCTAACAAAAACCCCAGGCTCTGAGCCAACCAAGTCACAAATGGCCCACAATACACACGAGCACCCGGGCCACCTCTCCAAAGTGTCCTCATCGACCATGCGAAAATAGTAGCCAAGTTCGCCGGCCTCCTCTCAACCATCCACATCAAGCAAAAAAGACTGACTTGATTCACCTTATTATCTCCTTGCCCCCTACCAACCAATGTAGCTGAAAGAATCTTGTGGATATATCGATAAACCGGATCAATGGTATTACTCGTAACTAGATGAGTAGAGTATGGAACTGTCGATATAGTACCCCAGAATCTAACCAACTCATCAACCTGAACACTGTGCCGACACCTTTTCTTGAACACTCCTTGCAAACTTGTAATAAACTCGGGTGTCTGTACCTCTTCTTGTGTATAAAACTGTGTGGCCACTGCGAATTGTGGAATCGTCATCTCGTATGACTGCCTACCCAAGGCAAAGAAAACTGTATCCTTCTCGTTAAAGTTCCCTTGCTTATATTCAAAGGTGGAATGGAACTCCAAAGTAATTTCTTTGTATTGCCTTGCATCACTATGACACCCCGTTGAAACGTTCTCACTTACACTAGCTTGTCAGTGGCTGCCTTAACTTTCGGGACGAAAGTTCTTAAAACTTGGGGATAATGTGACACTCTAGGTTTTCCCGAGCAAATATCTTGTAATTACATTGTGTGTATATATGTTATTAAATGAAAGTTGTGTTATCTTCTTGTTCTATGTGAGTGTGTATATGTAGTATATATATATATATATATATATATATGTTTGTAGTGGGCCGAGACCGCGAACCCTACTCGAGACCACTCGGTCTCGAGTAAACAGTTGGGCCGTTTGGGCCGCACCCCTCCTTTAATCCATCCGGAACCCACTTAGGGTGCACCACCTTTTATAAGAATCTAAAACCCTCACACACACTCTCCTTTACACTCTCTCTCATTTCATCCTCATTCTCCCTCTCTCTAGAAAGTCTTAAACCCTAACCATCAAGCATCACCCACTCCTCCTCCTCCTCTTGGATCAAACCGGCGATCAAAGAGTTCTCGGATCTGTTTGAGACCAACACTCGGGAGCGTTTTCATCAATCTTTCACATCTCTTGCACCCGAAATCCTTGGCCGGTTAGTGTTTCTTTGCAAACACATGAATATACATGATAAAAGTGTTGTCTATGTTATAATGTGCATTGTTGTTGTTATTTAGTATGATGAAAGTGTTTGATTGATTTAATGAGTTCTTGTTTGTTAATGATACATGCTTGGTTCCAAATGCATAAGATGAACAATGTTCTCTTTTAGTGAAAAGTATGATTGTTGTATGATAATGTCTTGCTAAGATAAGCTTGAAATGATGAAAGAATGATAGTTAGGATTGTTTCTGATCATCCGATTATGATTAAAGGTTATAGAAAAAATGTTTCGTTTGCAAAATGATCTTGATATCTTGTTTAGGTGTTATGATTCCTGTTCATAAAATGCAAGGTCATGAAGGATGAGCATGTGATGAATATGTGTTTGAATATTGATATGAACATTTGAAATCCTATAATTTGATCCGTTTTTGTTAAGATGTAGACAAGAAAACATGTTTGTGTGATTTAATTGGATGGTACACAATTTCATGAAATGGCAATCCTATTGGATAGTACAATCGGACAGGTTCTAGAAGGTTAGTCATCAGGTGTGCAAGTCGAGACCACCGGTCTCGACTCGAGACTATCAAACCTTAACTCGAGACTGTGGTGATTGCGACTCGAGATCAGGTCCAAGCAACTCAAAACAGACTTCAGGGACTCGAGACCATCAAGGTCTCGACTCGAGATCTTCTAAATTGCGACTCGAGAACTGGACTCGAGACCCCTAAGGTTGCGACTCATACCTGCACTACTCGAGACCACTCCGTTACAACCCGAGACCATTTGGTTGCGACTCGAGACCCCTCGGTCTCGACTCGAGACCACCTTGTCTCGAGTGGGCTACTGGTCTCCGTTATTGGGCCAAAGCGTATGGACTATACATGCATAATTACTGATGGACCGGGCTACGTGTTAATTGTTACTGCTTGACTGTGCCATTATTAGAGCAGGCCCAATAACTCGAAACTGTATGCATGCTATGTGTTAGATACATGTAGAATTTTACGTGACTTACTTGTACCCAACCTGACCTATACTGGTAACCATATTAGGACGTAGTGACCAGTATACTTGACCAAGTAAACTGTCTACCGAGCAACCCAAGGTGAGTTCACAACTATTAAAGCATGCGTTCTTGGTGGTTTTGGGAACGGAAACTTAAACAACGCTATCCTCTCGTAAGGGATACAAACCTACTTTCTTCCCCTTAAACGGGACTTTTAGTTAATTACTGTTTATACTGGATGCAACAAGCAACACTAAATGAAACTCTGTCACTCAAGTCCTCCCTTTCTAATACCGATTAGTCGCCGGGGTCGGGCGAACGGGTTATTAGTTGATAGCGCTATTTAGGTCTCACCAACCTCACACCGTGCCTGCGTATGGGATCGGGCGTGAACTAATGTACTCTGGCAAAAACCGTCAATGATGATAGAACATTGACGAACGGGGCACTCTACGGAAACGTACGGATGAATAGTATTCGGTATTGTAAAAACAGTTTAGTCGCTTACCTATGGGGTAGCTCCCCATCGCATGTATAAACGGATAAATTAACTGGTGAAACAAGTTTTTTGGTAACTAAAAACTGGACAACTCGTGAACTCGCCAACATTTTTGTTGATACCCTACTGCATGCTTTGCAGGTACCCAGTGACTCAGGAGCTTGCAGCTTGGGAATGTGTAGTGGTCGTCTAGCCCATGTGTTGGGTTTTAAATAATCTTGAACTATGAACCTTGTTTTGAAACTGCTTGGTTTATGCTTCCGCTGCTTACTTAAACTATTATTCGAACTTAAACTTTTAAATCTTTAAACTATGATGTTTTCTAACTAATGTGGTTGGTGAATATTTTTACTATTAATCATTGCTCAGTATAATTGATGGTTGGATCCTGGTCAGTCACGCCTCCAAGCGGTGGTACTCCGCAGGTGGATTTTGGGGGTGTGACAGACTGGTATCAGAGCCATTGGTTATAGTGAACTTGGTTTTAAAAAGAAAGTCTTTTTGAGAAAAACCAGACTATAACCCGTGACTCATGACGACACTACACTCCAAGGGCAAGACTCAGCTTGTTAGACCTCATAGCTCGGACTTGTGTTTACTTGCTTGTTTGCTATATGTATTGTTCTACTATACATACTAGTGTGCCTAATTAGATATATACACATCCCTCTTCTATCTCATTCTCGCTACATTACGACATCACACTCATACTGTGTTTTCTGGTTATGAAGACAATGAGTGGACGCGGAAGAGGAAACGTTAACATGACTCAGGCTCAGTTCACTAACTTGCTCAACACGGTGACTGCAGCTTTCGCAGCTCACCCTGGAGGTAAACTCGTTACCTTAGGATGTTTAGATCCTATCCCCACATCGTCTTTTCACCTCTAAACCTATTCGCTTCGCTTCTCACAACAGGTCAGCCTGCGCCTGCGCAGCCACGTGTTTGTACTTTCAAAACCTTCATGGATGGCAAGCCTCTCCCTTTCAACGGCACTGAGGGTGCCATAGGCGTTCTGCACTGGATTGAAAAGGCCGAAGCTGTCTTTGCTGTCTGTGAGTGTCCCCCTGCTAACTGGGTAAAGTTCGCGACTGGTACGCTTGAAGGAAACACGCTTTCATGGTGGAAAGCACAGATTCAGATGCTTGGCCTGGAAACTGCTAATGCTACTGCGTGGGAAGATTTCAAGGACATGATCAAAGAGGAATACTGTCACAGGGATGACATCCACAAACTCGAGAACAAGTACTATGAGCTCAAGATGGTTGGATCAGAGATTGAGACCTACACCAAGCAGTCCAACGACTATGCTGCACTTTGCCCAAACATGTCCCGACCTATGTATCGAAGGATCGAATTGTACATCAAGGGTCTGGTCCCAGAAATCCGGAGCCATGTAACCTCAGCCAACCTCAATACCATACAGCCCGTGGTTCGTCTTGCTCACAAACTCACCAATCAGGCTGTGGAGGAGGGCAAGTTGCCCAAGAGGATAAGTGCTACTGCTGGAACTTCTAGCGATAACAAATGAAAGTGGGATGGAAATCAGGGCAAGGATGCTAACCCCACTCAGGCCCCAGTTCAACAAAGGAAGACTAAAAGCAACAAGGGCCCTCAGCAACAGGGCGGCTATCGAGGAAACCACCCCAAGTGTAACAAATGTAACCGACACCACAGTGGGCCATGTGTTAATAGTCAGTGTCAGCGATGCAACAAGATGGGGCATGAAGCCAAGGACTACAGGAGTCAGCTCCCAGCTAGGCAGAATCAGCATCAGCCATAGCCACAGCAACAGCAACAGCAAGGAAACAACCGAGGATGCTTCAAGTGTGGAGCAACGGGGCACATGCGAAGGGACTGCCCTGAACTGAATCAGAACAACAACAATCAGGGTGCTGGGAACAATAACAACAATGCTGGAAATGGTGCAAGGGGAAGGGCTTTTGTGATTGGAGGCGGAGAAGCTAGGAATGATCCCAACGTAGTAGCGGGTAAGTTCCTACTTAATGACCATTATGTTTCCATATTATTTGATTCCGGAGCAGATGCTAGTTATGTATCCCTACGTATTAGTAAGAAGCTTAAGTTCAATCTTACGCCGCTAAGCTCTAAGCACATCGTTGAAATAGCTAATGGTAGAAACCTCGAGGCCTCACACGTTATTCGTAACTGCAAACGAGAATTTTCTGGTCAGACCTTCCGTATCGATCTCTTCCCCATCGTTCTCGGAAGCTTCGACGTCGTCATTGGTATGGATTGGTTATCCAAGCATCGAGCTGAAATCCTCTGCCAAGAGAAAGCTGTTCGTATCCCCCGTCCTCTTGGCAAACCCCTTATCGTCCAAGGCGACAAAAGCGGAGAAGTCACAGGCATCATTTCATTCCTAAAAGCACAGAAGTGTTTACGCAAGGGGCACACCGCTATCTCAGCACTTGTTGCTGACACGCAGAAAAAGGAAAACAGGATTGAAGATTTTCCAGTTGTACGCGACTACCCCGAGGTATTCCCTGAAGAACTACCTGGACTCCCTCCTCACCGTCAGGTCGAATTTCAAATTGAACTAGCTCCCGGAGCAGTACCTATAGCTCGTGCACCTTATCGACTAGCTCCCGCAGAACTCAAGGAACTTTCTACTCAACTACAAGAACTTCTGGACAAAGGTTTTATCCGTCCTAGCTCATCACCCTGGGGAGCCCCAGTGCTCTTTGTCAAAAAGAAGGATGGCACATTCCGAATGTGCATTGATTACCGCGAACTGAACAAGGTTACCATCAAGAACCGTTATCCACTTCCCCATATCGACGACTTGTTCGACCAGCTGCAAGGGTCGAGCTATTATTCCAAGATCGATCTGCGATCGGGTTATCACCAGCTGAGAGTCCGCGATGAGGACATCTCTAAGACTGCTTTCAGAACCCGCTATGGTCACTACGAATTCCTTGTTATGCCTTTCGGAAGGACCAATGCACCTGCGATCTTCATGGATCTCATGAACCGAGTGTGCAAAGCTTACCTCGACAAGTTCGTGATTGTGTTTATTGACGGCATCCTAATTTACTCGAAAAGTCAAGAGGAGCATGAACAACACCTGCGTCTTATTCTCGAACTCCTCCGCAATGAGCAACTGTACGCCAAATTCTCGAAATGTGATTTTTGGCTTAGAGAAGTCCATTTCCTTGGGCACATAGTCTATCAGGATGGGATTCATGTCGACCCCGCTAAGATCGAATCCATTAAGAATTGGCCTATACCTAAGACTCCGACCGAAGTTCGCCAATTCTTGGGATTGGCAGGATACTATCGAAGATTTATCAAGGGATTCTCTAAGATCGCTCAACCACTTACGACCCTCACTCAGAAGGGTGTTGCCTATAGGTGGAATGATGCTCAGGAATCTGCCTTTCAGGAACTAAAGAAGAACCTCTGCAGTGCTCCTATTCTTTCCTTACCTGAAGGTATTGACGACTTCGTTGTTTACTGCGACGCTTCCATTCAAGGACTTGGTTGCGTGTTGATGCAACGCGAGAAGGTTATTGCTTACGCTTCGCGACAGCTCAAGACCCACGAACGGAACTACACGATACATGACTTAGAATTCGGAGCTATGGTCTTCGCGCTCAAGATTTGGAGACATTACTTGTACGGTACCAAGTGCACGATTTACACTGATCACAAGAGTCTCCAACACATAATGGAACAGAAGGAGTTGAATATGCGGCAACGCCGATGGGTCGAACTCCTAAATGATTACGAGTGTGCGATTAAATATCATCCAGGCAAGGCTAATGTGGTAGCAGATGCCCTCAGCAGGAAGGAAACCAAACCTAAGCGTGTTCGTGCCTTACAGCTCACCATCCACTCAAACCTCCCTAAGCAAATCCGAAGCGCTCAGGCTGAAGCGTTGAAAGCCGAGAACGTCAGGGCTGAGTCCCTGCGAGGATCAAGGAAACGGCTAGAACAAAAAGAAGATGGTGCTTACTACGTAAACGGGCGTTTATGGGTCCCACTTTATGGGAATTTACGCGAGCTTGTAATGGATGAAGCCCACAAGTCCCGATACTCAGTACATCATGGTTCGGATAAGATGTACCACGACTTAAAGACTACATACTGGTGGCCTAGCATGAAGGCCCACATAACAACCTATGTCAGAAAATGTTTGACTTGTGCAAGAGTCAAGGCTGAGTATCAGAAACCATCGGGCCTACTCCAACAACCAGAAATCCCACAGTGGAAATGGGAGCAAATTTCCATGGATTTCATTACTGGCTTGCCTAGGTCTCAACGCGGAAATGACACCATTTGGGTGATAGTGGATTGATTAACTAAATCTGCCCACTTTTTAGCTATTAAAGAAATAGACAAGTTCTCTACCTTAGCAGAAGTATACTTAAGGGAAGTAGTTTCGAAGCACGGGGTGCCAACCTCTATTATTTCCGATCGGGACGCGCGTTTTACCTCTGAGTTGTGGCAAGCTATGCACAAATCCTTTGGCTCACGCTTAGACATGAGCACCGCTTATCACCCACAAACGGATGGGCAATCTGAACGCACCATCCAAACCCTCGAAGACATGCTTAGAGCATGTGTGATCGATTTTGGCAAAAATTGGGAGAAGCACCTACCGTTAGTGGAATTCTCCTACAACAACAGCTACCACACCAGCATTCAGGCAGCACCCTTTGAGGCATTGTACGGTCGTAAATGTTGATCGCCTCTCTGCTGGGCGGAGGTTGGTGACAGCCAGATCACAGGTCCAGAACTGGTGGTAGACACTACGGAAAAGATTGCCCAGATTAGGCAACGCCTGGCGGCAGCTCGTGACCGTCAGAAGAGTTACGCTGATAAGGATAGGAAACCGCTAGAGTTCCAGGTTGGTGACCAGGCTCAACTTAAAGTCTCACCCTAGAAGGGTGTGGTTCATTTTGGAAAACGGGGCAAGCTTAATCCGAGATATGTCGGACCCTTTGAAATTACCGAAAAGATCGGTAAGGTCGCTTACAGATTGAATCTGCCTGAAGAACTGAGTGATGTGCACAACGTCTTCCACGTATCTAATCTGAAGAAGTGTCTGTCAGATGAAACACTCATCATTCCTTTCAAGGAACTCACTATTGACGAACAGCTACACTTTACTGAGGAACCGATTGAGATCACGGATCGAGAGATCAAAACCCTCAAACGTAGCCAGATACCTCTCGTACGAGTTCGTTGGAACTCGCGCCGTGGCCCAGAGTTTACCTGGGAGCGGGAAGACCTTATGAAGCGCAAGTATCCCCAGTTGTTCCCAAATGAAACTCCCAGCACTGAAGCTACAACCGAATTTCGGGACGAAATTCCAAACTAACGGGGGGATGATGTGACACCCCGTTGAAACGTTCTCACTTACACTAGCTTGTCAGTGGCTGCCTTAACTTTCGGGACGAAAGTTCTTAAAACTTGGGGATAATGTGACACTCTAGGTTTTCCCAAGCAAATATCTTGTAATTACATTGTGTGTATATATGTTATTAAATGAAAGTTGTGTTATCTTCTTGTTCTATGTGAGTGTGTATATGTAGTATATATATATATATATATATATATATGTTTGTAGTGGGCCAAGACCGCGAACCCGACTCGAGACCACTCGGTCTCGAGTAAACAGTTGGGGCGTTTGGGCCGCACCCCTCCTTTAATCCATCCGGAACCCACTTAGGGTGCACCACCTTTTATAAGAATCTAAAACCCTCACACACACTCTCCTTTACACTCTCTCTCATTTCATCCTCATTCTCCCTCTCTCTAGAAAGTCTTAAACCCTAACCATCAAGCATCACCCACTCCTCCTCCTCCTCTTGGATCAAACCGGCGATCAAAGAGTTCTCGGATCTGTTTGAGACCAACACTCGGGAGCGTTTTCATCAATCTTTCACATCTCTTGCACCCGAAATCCTTGGCCGGTTAGTGTTTCTTTACAAACACATGAATATACATGATAAAAGTGTTTTCTATGTTATAATGTGCATTGTTGTTGTTATTTAGTATGATGAAAGTGTTTGATTGATTTAATGAGTTCTTGTTTGTTAATGATACATGCTTGGTTCCAAATGCATAAGATGAACAATGTTCTCTTTTAGTGAAAAGTATGATTGTTGTATGATAATGTCTTGCTAAGATAAGCTTGAAATGATGAAAGAATGATAGTTAGGATTGTTTCTGATCATCCGATTATGATTAAAGGTTATAGAAAAAATGTTTCATTTGCAAAATGATCTTGATATCTTGTTTAGGTGTTATGATTCCTGTTCATAAAATGCAAGGTCATGAAGGATGAGCATGTGATGAATATGTGTTTGAATATTGATATGAACATTTGAAATCCTATAATTTGATCCGTTTTTGTTAAGATGTAGACAAGAAAACATGTTTGTGTGATTTAATTGGATGGTACACAATTTCATGAAATGGCAATCCTATTGGATAGTACAATCGGACAGGTTCTAGAAGGTTAGTCATCAGGTGTGCAAGTCGAGACCACCGGTCTCGACTCGAGACTATCAAACCTTAACTCGAGACTGTGGTGATTGCGACTCGAGATCAGGTCCAAGCAACTCAAAACAGACTTCAGGGACTCGAGACCATCAAGGTCTCGACTCGAGATCTTCTAAATTGCGACTCGAGAACTGGACTCGAGACCCCTAAGGTTGCGACTCATACCTGCACTACTCGAGACCACTCCGTTACAACCCGAGACCATTTGGTTGCGACTCGAGACCCCTCGGTCTCGACTCGAGACCACCTTGTCTCGAGTGGGCTACTGGTCTCCGTTATTGGGCCAAAGCGTATGGACTATACATGCATAATTACTGATGGACCGGGCTACGTGTTAATTGTTACTGCTTGACTGTGCCATTATTAGAGCAGGCCCAATAACTCGAAACTGTATGCATGCTATGTGTTAGATACATGTAGAATTTTACGTGACTTACTTGTACCCAACCTGACCTATACTGGTAACCATATTAGGACGTAGTGACCAGTATACTTGACCAAGTAAACTGTCTACCGAGCAACCCAAGGTGAGTTCACAACTATTAAAGCATGCGTTCTTGGTGGTTTTGGGAACGGAAACTTAAACAACGCTATCCTCTCGTAAGGGATACAAACCTACTTTCTTCCCCTTAAACGGGACTTTTAGTTAATTACTGTTTATACTGGATGCAACAAGCAACACTAAATGAAACTCTGTCACTCAAGTCCTCCCTTTCTAATACCGATTAGTCGCCGGGGTCGGGCGAACGGGTTATTAGTTGATAGCGCTATTTAGGTCTCTCCAACCTCACACCGTGCCCGCGTATGGGATCGGGCGTGAACTAATGTACTCTGGCAAAAACCGTCAATGATGATAGAACATTGACGAACGGGGCACTCTACGGAAACGTACGGATGAATAGTATTCGGTATTGTAAAAACAGTTTAGTCGCTTACCTATGGGGTAGCTCCCCATCGCATGTATAAACGGATAAATTAACTGGTGAAACAAGTTTTTTGGTAACTAAAAACTGGACAACTCGTGAACTCGCCAACATTTTTGTTGATACCCTACTGCATGCTTTGCAGGTACCCAGTGACTCAGGAGCTTGCAGCTTGGGAATGTGTAGTGGTCGTCTAGCCCATGTGTTGGGTTTTAAATAATCTTGAACTATGAACCTTGTTTTGAAACTGCTTGGTTTATGCTTCCGCTGCTTACTTAAACTATTATTCGAACTTAAACTTTTAAATCTTTAAACTATGATGTTTTCTAACTAATGTGGTTGGTGAATATTTTTACTATTAATCATTGCTCAGTATAATTGGTGGCTGGATCCTGGTTAGTCACGCCTCCAAGCGGTGGTACTCCGCAGGTGGATTTTGGGGGTGTGACAATCACAGTCTAAAACCCTCCTAAACTTCGGACCCAATAACTGCTCGACTCTAGCTCTCACTCCCAGGCGATCCATCAATCCCCAATCAATCCTTCTAAACGGTAGCAGATATTCCATATACAAAGTAGCCAACCTTTGAGATTCACCCGAATCCAACTCAAATTGCAACAAAGGTCTATCCAAAAGCCTTGTACTCCACCTCATTTCGCAGCTTCGACATTTCCTCCTTGAACAATGTCGTAAGCTCGTGGCGCCAAACGCTCATGAGGGACTTGACGTCATCCTTGAAGGTTTCAAAATCAGTTTCCAATGTGTGTATTCGTTGGAATGCCTGGTCAAGTTGCGCACCCATTCCGGTGATCGCTGCCTCGTTGTCGCCAATGTGCTTGTCGAATGTTGCCTCTCGTTCTTTCTGAGTTGTGCGTCTTTCATCGCCTTTTGTATTGGTTGCCATCCCGAATGAATCGTCCCGCTCTGATACCACTTGTCACGGAGTAACTTCTGACTCACGTGTAGCGACTTAAATTTGTTCTAAGTTACGCTTTTGTGCCCAACGATGATAAGTTTTTGTGGGAATCAAGTGATGGTTGCGAGTGTTGCTTACAAATAAACAACTTAGTATTGATTAGAACAAGTTTTACAAGAGGGAGCTATGAGTACAAGTATACAAACTTGCTAATGTGTTGGGTGATCTCCAAATGAGACCGCTTCCACCTATTCATACTTGCTAACTACTAGTTCTAGAGAATTCTCTGACTAGAGAATTCTATACAAAATATGCAAGATATTTAGAGCTGATTACTAGATCTTTCTTGCAAAATATCCAGCCATTCCAATAGTTTTCAAGGCTTTTCTAGATGTTTCTTGGCTGCAATTCTTGGAAGAAAATATCAGCCCGATTTAGCCTTTCCTAGACCCTTCAAGGCTGATCTAGACTCTTCCGATGGTGCAAAAATGTTCCAGCAACTTGTAGGCTGTTCCGGAGACTTTCGGGAAGCCCTAGACACCTCTTTAGTGTTCCGGAATCTTCCGGAACTCATGAAAAAAGTTTTGTATTTAGGCGGATCGTGACATTAACCAACAACCAGCCCGCAAAAAAAGTTTTGTATAACAGCAACCAGCCCGCAAGGAGAGGATGCTTCATTTGCGAAGGGCCGCACGATGCACAGATTGTCCAAAGAAGTCTAAGTTAACAGCCCTTAACAAGACTGAAGATGATGAAGCCGAAGATAGCGGGGAGGCTCGTCTAGGAGCGATGCAACTCCAAGTCCTTAATGCTTTAAGGACACAACAAACAAAGCCACTAAGAATAGCCTATGACTGCTCGAGTAAGACGAAGGAAAATTCCACAAATGAGGACCCAAAAGGTCTACGATTCACAACACTCGAGATTAACGGGCAACACGTAAAAGCCTTAGTTGATACCGGAGCCAGTCACAGTTTCATTACTAGAGACGAGGCCAAAAGACTTGGTTTACGGATCAGTACACAAGAGGGACTAATGATGAAGGCTATTGGCAGAGACCCTAAAGCAATCGGAGGAGTCACCTATAACGCTAAGGCCAAGGTCGGGACATGGAACGACAAGGTCACTTTCTCGGTCGTTCCCATGGATGACTACAAGATCGTGCTCGGGATGGCATTCTTCCGGAGATCCAGCGCTGTTCCAGCACCTTTTTCTCAACACCATTTACATCATTAAGGGCAAAAAGTTCACACGACATCCTTGGAGACGGATATAAGGTACCAAAGCAAAGCATTATCCGCCATGCGGATCGTGAGAACAAGGCATCAGCCACGCAAGTACCACGACGAGGACGTCATGAATTTAGGTGGAGGAGAATGTCACGATCCGCCTAAATACAAAACTTTTTTCGTGAGTTCAAGATTCCGGAACACTAAAGAGGTGTTTGTGGCTGCCCAGAAGTCTCCGGAACAGCCTACAAGTTGCTGGAACATTTTAGCACCATCGGAAGGGTCTAGATCAGCTTTCAATGTTCTAGGAAAGGCCTAGAACGGGCTGATATTTTCTGCCAAGAGTTACAGCCAAGAAGCATCCAGAAAAGCCTTGAAAACTCTTGGAATGGCTGGATATTTTGCAAGAAAGATCTAGCAATCATCTCTAAATATCTTTGATATTTTATATAGAATTCTCTAGTTAGAGAATTCTCTAGAACTAGTAGTTAGCAAGTATAAATAGGTGGAAGGGGTCTCATTTGGAGATCACCCAACACATTAGCAAGTTTGTATACTTGTACTCATAGCTCACTCTTGTACTTGTTCTAATCAATACTAAGTTGTTTCTTTGTAAGCAACACTTGCAACCATCACTTGATTCCCACAAAAACTTATCATCGTTGGGCACAAAAGCGTAACTTGGGACATATTTAAGTCGCTACACGCGAGCCAGAAGTTACTCCGTGACATTTGTCTTACTAGTGACACGAGAACGACTATTTATACTACACCCATCGACAGTCCAATTATATGGATTGACAGTGAATATGACAAGATCGACAGTCCCATGATTGACCTTCATACCGACAGTCTTCATGCCTTTCCATGCTAATCGACAATTCATGTAAGTTACATGATGTAACAAGGTTAGATCGACAGTCCTTTGATGATCGACAGTCCTTGTTAATTACACATCGACTGTCCATGACTATCGACAAACAATCTTGTAGTCTTGTCGTTCTCGTCATTATGTCACTTGCATCTTGTTCTCCGAGTCGTACGACAGAGGAACGTCGTCGACGTCGGACGCAAACCGAAACTCACTAACGACATCTAAAAAAGTGCATTAACAAAAATTAATTAAGAATTGTATGTATTTTATTATTGTTATTAAAAATCTATTTATTATTTAATAAATAATAAAAAGTTGAAATTTGAATATTCCCACACCCTTTAATTTACATTACCTCCCTAGTTGAGACGACGTCGTTAAGACCCAATCTGGCGCGTTGATGATGGAGCAAGAAATACGAGGTTAATCCTCTCTCCTTTTTGAATCTTTCTATCTGTAAGTTGAACTACATATGTTTTCATTTCACATGATTACTTGCGGATGTCAATTCTACTCATATAAATTGGCTGAGTTGAAAATTAAGAACCTAGAAGTTTAATATTCACTTGTAATCTGCAAGTTACAACTCTTTTAAGTGCTCCTACACATCCAACTATCCAAACTCTTCGCATCCAGATCCCACATCATAATACTCTTAGTGGTCAAACCATAAAACACATTTTGACCATCCGGAGACCAACCGCATGAAAACATACCGCAATTTCTTCTACAAAAGAAACCAAGGCATCTAGCAGACTTAACGTGCCTCACGACCTCTACTAGACCACAACTAAGAAGTTTTTTGTCATTAGGACTCCGGGAACTCAACAAATAGGTGCCATATGGCCTTTCAATGTATAGCACAACTCGAGGCTGCCATTGGGATGAACACCCCATATAATATATGTATTATCCTTAGTACCCGAGGCTAAGAACATTCCGTTTTGAGAAAACAGAATAAACATCACCTCATATTAATGCCCCTCTAAAATTTGAACTGTGTGTGAGGGGAGTTGAGTTCTTGAACTGTGATGATCCATGAATGAATTCAGCAATGCTCAAATGACTAACTGAAGCAGTCTTAGTCGTGGGATCACAACACCCAAAGGAACAAATTCTGTAAAGTTCGAATCCGATTTGGGTTTCGCCTTGACGTTAACAACACCTTTGTTTAAGACCATCATCCAACGCTGAAACTTCTCGAACCCTCTCTGGTTCAATTAAAAGAGGTGTAATTTCCTCCCTTAATTTTTTAGAGCATTGACTGCCTTATTCTCTTCCATGAGTTGTAAAAAGTGTTGTTCTAGTGTAAAAAAGAGGCGGATTCAAGCACGGGCTTGTCTTGAGTTGGAAAAAGTGTTGTTCTAGTGTAAAAAAGAGGCGGATTTAAGCACGGGCTTGTCTAGACCTTGAATTTGTTTCAATGCGATCAAACTCGCATCCCACTTCCCATCAAGAACGAGTTCGGTGAACGTAAAAACCTCATGATAAGATATTGGAATTTGAGATTCCAACTCCAAACGTTTAGATGTTTATATGTTTCTTGGAAGCCGAGTGATTGTAATGTTTCGCCAATTAGTCAGATGAATTCACCTTTCTTGATTTTGTATGATCCAATTGTATCACCCGCCATTAATGATTATGCCATTGATGATGATGACAGGGGACTAACAAGAACAAATGTAAAAGTAAAAGAATTAAGGTCAATAACATTTTAATGGTGGCGTAATTGAGGGACTAACGACAGTGGGGCGGCGGAGGTGGGTGGTGAGTTATAAAAAACGATTTTATATTGGTAAAAGCCGGGAAGAACCAAAATTTATACTTGTTATTATTTCACACTATAATTTTTATAAATTAGTTAAAAAGGTTTTCAATTTATGTTAGTAGTTTGTCTAATCAACTTTTTCCTTATATATTCGTTATGTTATTTACGAAACTGTAAACTTGTGGAGAGTTATTACAAATTTTGCTACATAACAATTTAAAAAATAATATCTTCACTGCCACTAGCTACAAGTGCTTAACCAACCCCACCAAAACAGCCCACACCACAAACCGGGAACAAGTACGACCTTCATAGTTGGTGACGACCCACCTTTCTCCATCGATACTCCGCAAGTATATCTCTTTGTTTTACAGACCCACGAGAAAAACATATCGTCCCTGGTTAAAACTAAAGACACAATCTTATCGTCCTCTTGGATTAGTGTATGAACTCCTGATTCCCGATAAATTAAAACGATCATGTTTTCCTTCACAAGTGAAATAATATGCTTCCCGTCACTTGTAATCTGCAAGTTACAACTCTTTGAAGTGCTGCTTCACATCCAACTAGCCAAACTCTTCGCATCCAAATCCCACATCATAATACTCTTAGTGGTCAAACCAGAAAACATATTTTGATCATTCGGAAACTAACCATATGAAATTATACCGCAATTTCTCTTATTAAAAACACCAAGTCATCTACCAGATTTAACGTCCAACGCGTCATGACCTCTTCTAGATCACATGTAATAAGTTGCTTGTCATTAGGACTCAAGAAAAGGCAACAAATGGGTTCAGTGTGGCCTCTTAATGCATGCTGCAACTCCAGGCTGCCATCGAGACGAACACGCCATATAATAGCTATGTTGTCCTTAGAAATCAAGACTAAAAACATTCCGTTATGAGAAAGCAGAATAAATAACACCTTATCCTGATGCCCATCTAAAATTTGAACCGTGTGTGAGAGGAGTTGAGTTTTTGAACCGTCATGATCCACGAACGAATTCTGCAATGCTCGGTCGACTAACTGAAGCAATCTTTCTCATGGGATCACGACCCCAGGGGAAACAAATTCGGCAAAGTTCGAAGCACCTCCGATTTGGGTTTCAGCTTGACGTTAACAACACCTTTGTTTAAGACCGTCAATGCTAAAAGTTCCCGAACCCTCGCTGGTTCAACCAAAAGAGGTGTAATTTCCTCCCTTAATGTTTTTAGGCATCAACCATCTTATTCTCTTCCATGAGGTGTAAAAAGTGTTGTTCCAGTATAACAAAAGAGGCGGATTTAAGCACGGGTTCGTATAGACCTTGGATTTGTTCTGAATGTGATGAAACTCGTATCACACTTCCCGTCAAGAACAAGTTTAGTGAACGTATAGACCTCATGAGAAGATACTGGAATTTGATATTCCAACTCCTGACACTTAGATATTTCTTAGTAGCCGGGTGATTGTAATACTTCGTCAATTAGTCGGACGAATTCACCTTTCTTGATTTTGTGTGATCCAGTTGTATCATTCACCATTGCTGATGATGATGGTGATATTGGGTGACTAAAAAAAACAAATGTAAAAACAAAAGAATTATCGTAAGTAACATTTTAACAGTGCTGTAATAGGGGGACTAGCGACGGTGGGGCCGCGGAGCTGGGTGGTGAGTTATAAAAAACGGTTTTATTTATTGGTAAAAGGCACAAAGAACCAGAATTCGAATTTGTTATTATTTCACACCGTTAATTTGATAAATTAGTTAAAACGGTTTTTGATTTATTTTAGTATTTGGTCTAATGAACTCTTGTCCTATATATTCGTTATGTTATTTGCGGAACTGTAAAATTTGTGGAAAGTTAATAAAAATTTTGCTACATAACAGTTTAGTAAATAATATTTTCGGACAAACCAAAAACTAATATGTTGATTCGTAAATTGTTATGATTAAAAAGTACTCTTACTTGAAATATAAAAAAGTATTATTAACTGGTCCCATTTATATCCAAGAAGTGGGTCACAGAGATTATTCAACTTCAAAATATAGAACCCAAAAGTGAAGCTGTTGACCATCTCAGGGTGAAATTCTCGTTTGGGTTTTCATAATTTAGGATCAAGATCCAAATTTTATCATTCCCCAAGAACCGATTTGCCAATAACTAAACCTTTCCGCTCACACCCACTAATAAAAATTAATAAAACCAATGGGATTGTGGTCTATTGGCAAAGACAAAGCCTTTAAAACACCTAGGTTGGGAAAGAGAAGGTCTTGAATTCAAGTCTCACAGACGACAGAGGATTAAAGAAATTAGCCGTTCAAAAAAAAATTAATAAAAAAGATATGAGGGATCAAAAAGTTGGAACCAAATTTGAGGGACTTTGTTGGTTTCCATAAAATATGGGGATAGGGATGGGGAATGGGATGTGAATGCTTTCATTCTTCATCTCTATCTATATAATGTAAATAAAAACACACATTTCTATAAAATTTGTTTATTTAAAAAAAACATTAAACATCCCATTCTTCGTCTCTATCTTTATGTTAGTTATAAACATTTATTTTATTATTTTTTTTTCTTTCTAATACATTCACAGCAAATTATAGAGGTGTTCAATGCTAATTGACACATGATCAGACTCACTCCATCACAAAAGAATATGATTAGTAGGGAAGGGAAACTGGGTTTTATTGCCAAACCCAATACAAAATTAATGAACAGAAGAGAATAGCAGGTTTACTTTACCTCCATGTACCATTGATTTGCAGGAAATGGATTTCAGTCTGAAAAGTTATGAAGTAGTTTGAAAGAGGTAATTAGCCAACATCAAGAACCCGAAAAATGGTAAGAATATATATATATATATATATATATATATATATATACATACACAATATGCATCAAGCTTATGAATAGCGTCATTTTTTTTGTCTTTTCTCATCTTTTTAAATCTTTTTGTGTACATTAATCCTTCAACTTTTAGCATTTACACTTACACCACTTAACTTTCTAAAATTTTATAAAATGTCATTTTTACCCTCTCGAATTTCCAATATATGTTGGTATAAATTCGAGTTCACCTACGTTTTATGTCACGTGAGTCACTTAGTGTTAAAAACTTGTGTTAGTTTTACGTTTTTCCCTGATTTTGGTCACCGTTTGGTTGCTACTTAGCATGGCTTTACGGTCCCGCCTCGCAAGGCGGGGACTTAAGACTATAGTTCTAAAAGTAATAATTTATTAAAATTAAATGAGTGGTTTTCATTTGGTGAAATCCAATACAAGAATGAAAGAAACAATATTTTTCAAAAAACTTCTTTTTTTTTCTGATAAGAATTATTACAAGGCCCAATTTATTCAACAATTGGACTATTGGAGTTATCATGTGATTAGCCTAGGATTTATCTTTTTAACCATAGGTAGTGAAAAACAAACACACAAGAATGCATTATCTCTAAAACACAACGAAAACCCAATTAAATCATACAAGGAATTTAAGCACCAGGCATTCTAAGAAAACAAGAAAGAAGCATATGGATGTTAAAAGCCGAATCTTGAGATGATTTTTGGTTCGGTATTAACGCTTAAAAACATTATAATTGTTGTTGTTTACAACCATAATGGTAGATCCATGAAGAAATGGAAGGAATCGAAGAAATTTAAATAAAAAGAAATCAGAGTTCATGAAGTTTTCTAAAGTTGTGTATTCAAATAAACAAGGCATCGAAGATGATCTAAAAGCGAATGATAATAAAGTGATTGGTGAAGATAGGGAAGAAGAAAGGGCAAGTGTGGAGTAAAGTAGGTATAGTGTTTGTTGATAGTAAATTTGTTTTGCATTTATAGCAAACTACGCGCTACGTGGCGGAGTTTCGGTCGATATCTATTTTGGTTTAGTATAGCAAAAGAAAATAATATGCTCAAAAAGTAAATCAACTTAAATTTATACAGACTCGTAAATAAACATAAACACATAAAACTCGAATACAAAGTCTTTTGAATGTTAAAGGATTGTGAGTGTCAATACTAAAAGTCGAGTGGCAAAAGTATAATAAAAACAAAAAGACAAAAGCACAAAGGACAAAAATAAATAAATAAATAAAAAATGTGAACACTGATGAGAATCTTTTCTAATTGTATTATAGTTAATACAATAAAATGTAATTGTTTTTTTTGAATGGAAATGCTACTCACTCATAATTTACACCAAATTTAGTTCTAAGCTACTCCTTACTTGGGATTGAACTCAAGACCTCCCTTTAAGAGACAATAGTCTCTGCTACTAGCATAAATTTTATATACCCTGGAGCTGGCTAAAGTGAAGTCATTTTAGTCTTTGTGTTTTGAGTCATTTTGTCAGTTTAGTCTAAATGTTTCATTTTTCGTCTGTAGGTCCAAAAAGGTTTCACCGTCGTCATTTTATTCCACTGGGTCAACTTCATCCATTTTTCTGTTAACAAGAAGGGCAATTCGGTCATTTTATATGTAATTCTGTTAACTAGAAGGGCAAGTCGGCCATATAAAATGACCGAATTGTCATTCTCGTTAACAGAAATAATGGATGAAGTTGACCCAATGGACTAAAATGGCACCGGTGAAACCTTTTTGGACCCACGTGCAAAAAAGAAAACATTTGAACTAAACTGACAAAATGACCCAAATCACAAACACTAAAATGGTATTTAACTAAAAAAAATATACAATATTTTCAAGAGTTAATTACTATTTCTGATCACGTGGCTTACTAAAACAAAGTGTTTCGGTCCAATAGCTTAAATGTTATTAAAACAATACTAGTGGTTTTATATAATAAAGGGTTTCAAAGGGTTTGCAACTAAAATTTAAAAGGTTTTGGTTGTTTTAATTGTTTTTATTTTATTGTTAATTTTTGAATTTAATTGACAACGTAAGAACCGTTTAACCCGGTTTTGAATTAAACCGGAATCGTTAAAATACGGTTTGGTTCTGATTCTTATATTTTACATTAAACGGTTTCGGTTCTGAACCGTTGCACAACCCTAGTTTTATTTCCGTTTCAGTTAGACCCGCCCTCGTTAAACCCATCCAATCCAATCGTTATGTTTTTTTATGAAAAGATAAAATACCCCTATGTCTATATATATATATATATATAGGGTGGGGTTCTAGAGTGAACACTAGTGAATTTGCGAACTGAGTGAACAAATCTTGGCCATTGATTTACACATGTGGATGGCTAGGATTTCATCATCAAATGGTAAAATACACTAGTGTATTTTATCATCAAATCCTGGCCATTGATCTACACACATGTATGGCCAGGATTAGTTCACTCAGTTCGCAAACTACACTAGTGTTCACTCTTGAACCTAATCCTATATATATAGTGGAAGGTTCAAATGAGAAGAATTTTTTTGTAAGAAGAAAAAAGAATAAGTTTCAACCAATAAGAATGTTTCATTTTACTTCATTTAATATTTTCATTTAATTTTAATGTAAGGGTATATTTGTAAAGTTACATAGATCATTAATATCTAGTTTTCTTTTTTAATAGCTAACTACATTAAATTTGTAACTTATTTTCAAAAAATATATATTTTTTCAAAAATAAAAAAAAAATAATTTAGAGTGTAGGATAAATTACTAGGTGTGTAGGATAAATTACGAGTTGTGTAGGATAAATTTGAGCATGTGTAGGATAATTTTCGAAATGTGTAGGATAACTTTTTATGTGTGTAGGCAATGAAAATTAGTGTAGACAATAATTGTCTTTATGAGTAATTAATTACTTAAAGATTGTAATAAATGAGATTAAAGAATAACTACTTAATATTTTACAATTGTACCCTTTGTTCTTTTTCTTCTCAACTAAATTTTGTTCTCAAATGAACCTCCCCCTATATATATATATAGTTTTGGTCAAAAATTTACCGAAGCAATTAAGTGATCAAATTAGTTTTGTGAGGTAGTGTGCTAGCAATACTTGTGAAAAATAAGTTGGTTTGTTCGTTTGTAAAAACAGTTTCAGGATATAGTCTCAGGATATAAAACTATATCAACAATCAAACAATGAGCTGAAAAAAGTAAAAATGGACACAGGATATACGAGGAAAGCCCTTGATCAATCTAGATCTTCGGCATAAAACCTCGGGAGCTGACAATCGTCGGCTGTCTTGTTCTTCTTATTGCTTGAATATTCAGGATACAGTGTAGGATAATGCTCAGATCGCTACTAAGTGTTACCGTGATTGCAAGTGTTGAGTGTTAGTGCGTAAATGCAAGAAAATGAAGTGCGAGTTCGAGAGCAGTGAGTGTGTTGTTGTGACCTAACGATCTGGCTACCCATTTATATAGTTACAAACAATGAACAAATTCTCCTAAAATCTTGGGGTCCTCCGGAATATTCTTTTTGGAACGTTGTAGACCTTGTCTCGCGGCTTCAACGTCCACTTCTTAACCAAATGGAGCAAGTCTTCAGGAGAATAGGTCCTAGTTAACGTTATGATCCTTCGACCGTAACCTGCAAGCAAATTGTTAGCAACCACCAGGATACAGCATCAGGATGTTACCATTATCCTGATCCGGTATCCTGATCGGGAACAACTATTATATATTCAAGATATAATTCAGGATATAGGCTCAGAATTTCACCCATAACAATTGTCCCCAAAAAATGTTACCGTTGAGGATCCTGAGTCCCAACGGTAATATTTTTTTACGATTACCGAGGCAATTAAGAGATAAGACCTCTGATTTGACAACCTGTAACTGCCTAGGCTGCAATCACTCATTACCCCCTATATCTTCTCAACCTAATCAGCATTTAACCATCACCAAGAAAGTTAAAGGTAAAAATCTCCTCTCTCATCTTCACCCATTTCCTCCTTTTCTTTCTTAGTTTCCGGTGAAGATCGAGTTCCGGTGATTCAGCCCCTACATTCTCAGCACAAAATCTCCTCCAGTATCCGGAGAAGGAATGGTGTACCTTCGACAATGCTTATCTGTCAGCCCTCCAAACCTACGGTATCTTCCTGGGGGGGACGATATTTAGGCCTTATGATCGGGAATTCCGATCAAACAGGTCGTCCACCGAGTGGCTTTGTTTTAATGCTTACCCCTTCACCTTAGGTCTTCGATTCCCCTTTTCTGATTTCATCACTGATTTTTTCCGCATCACCGGCCTTAAGTTTAGTCAAACCATGCCAATGCTCTGGAGAGTGTTGCTTGTTCTTGATTGGATCAAGAATATCCACATTCAGAAGCTTTATGTCAATGATCTTCCGATAGCATGCCGGCTAAGATCCCATGGATCTAGCAGGTTTCTGTTCTACTCCACCTCCAACAATCCTCTGATTCTCCGAGCCACCAAGAATGAAGAGGAATGGAAGTCCAAGTTCTTCTTTGTAAAAAGAAGTTTAATCCCTGGTGGAGCGGATTATCCGGTGAAGTGGTTAACAAGTGGTAGGATTTTGGGTTTTAGGATGATCGCCTGAAATATCCTTTCCTCTATTCTGAACTGATATTTTCTTTATGTTTTATGCAGCTGACTTTAGAAAATTAGCACTTCCTCTCGCTAATTCGGAGAAAAGGATCAAAGCCATCTACCAGCTTCCTGACCCCGAAAGGAGTTTCGCTCCATACTCAGCATCTCCAAGTCAACACTCAAGTTTAAACATGTCTGGTAAGGATCCTGACTAATATCCTGCATATATTTATGTTATTTGATTTTTTGTATAACAAGGTTTTAAGATTACTCCCTGTATGCAGATACCAGCAAGATGCCAATCTTCTTGCACCTCGATGAACTAGACAACTACCCTACTCCTATCCAGGTCAAGAAGGAGACTTCGGCCACCACAAGCTCCAAACCAACTGCAGCTCCGAAGCCTAACCCAAGAACTCGTGCATCCACATCGAAGAAAAGAAAGAGTTCTGACACCGCCGCTCCTGCTTCTGAAGGGTTCTCCTATGAGGACCTCAGTTTCAGCGAGTCCCTGGAGCCTATGACTTCTTTCCTCAACAAGGTAATATCTTGGCCCTATATCCTGTATACACATAATGACCGAGTATCTTGGTTAGTAAATACTAAGCCATACTTGTATTTTGCTTTGTAGGGCCTTCAACATCTGCTACATCTCTATACTGAGTCCTATGAGGCTGTGAAGGTCCTTGAGGCCAGGAACAAGAAGCTCGAGACCACCATGGCAAACCAGGGTAAAATCGCCGAGGTTAAGACCCTGCATTACGAGAATTAGCTAAAGAAGGTCTCTTAGGATGCTGAGGTGAAGCTAGCTGCTGCCCAGGTTGACCACGATCAGGCTATGTTTTCCTTTCGAGAGGGAATCAAAAACTTTGCTGTCATCTCCCTCCTGCAGGCCAGGATCAAAATGGCCTATGAGGCCAGGGAGACAGGCTTAGAATGCCCAGCCTGGCCGGTTGACTCATGGGTGGCAAAGCTTAAGGATCTTGGAGGCAATCCTGTGTCGTATCCTACTAAAGCTGGAGCTGGGGAGTCTTCGAAGGTAGCTGAGGTGGCGGTCGAGGCTGGAAAGAAGACGGATGCTGGTGGTGATGCTGGTCAGGTGGGAGCGTATAAACTCCAAGACTTAGAAAGGTGAATACCTTTAAACCTTAGAGAGTATGAAAATACCCTTTCGCGAGAGAGGGTGATCAATCCTCATATACCTTAAGGATCCATGATATAGCTAATAATAACGAAATTGCCAGCCACTGTTACATGAACTGGTCCCACTATCTTGAACTATTCCTGGATAACCTGCGCTCCAAGCGGGGTGTTTAAACCCAATTTGAGAGAAATGTGAATACCTTTAAACCTTTGAAGGGATAAGGATCCCTTAAACGTGAGAGAGGGGGCTAATACTCTAATCTTTCAATTTATCCTGAGTATGTATCCTGGAATAACATCCCAAAGCATATTCTGCAAAACATCATTAAACTAAGGTGGGTGTTAGCGTGGTTAACACCCCTCCGATGCTTAAGTCAGTATTGGGTTTCAAAGAATAATAAATTGAATAAACTTATTAAAAAGAATTAGAATCCATACCATCCTGAGTTAGAAATTAAATTCTAAACTCACTTGAAATAGGCTTTAAGGTGTATAGCATTCCAGGATCTTAGCAACATATCTCCTTCCATATTCTTGATTCGGTATGCTCCTTTCCCAGATTCTGATTCAATTTCATAGGGTCCTTCCCATTTTGGGGCTAACTTCCCATCGTCAGGGTTGGTTGTATTCTGAAAAGCTTTCCTTAACACCCAATCTCCAACCTAAAATCTCCTAGTCCTTAGATTCTTGTTATATGATTTGGATATCCTCTGTTGATATGCTTCCATCCTCAGCTTTGCTGCATCTCTAGTTTCATTAACAGTATCCAATTCTTGACATAAGGCTTCAGGATTTGACTCAGGATCCTGTAAGCTTGATCTGGATGTAGGTATCACCATTTCCGTCGGGATCACTGTCTCTGCCCCAAACACCAATAAACACCAAAGAAAATGGGGTTTGCCAGTAACATTTTTCACAGTTGTCCTATCAGCCCATAAAACAAATGGTAGTTCTTCTGCCCATCTTCCTTTTTTGGTACCTAACCACTTCTTTAGGTTACTGACAATTATCTTGTTTGAGGATTCTGCTTGCTCATTTGCTTGAGGATGCACTGGTGTTAACGTAATCATCTTGATTCCCCGGCTTTTACAGAAACCAGCAGTTCTCTTACTAATGAATTGGGAACCACTATCACAGATTATCTCAGCCGGTACCCCAAATCTTGTCAGGATATTCCTCTTTGTGAAGGATACCACTTCTTGATCCCTAACCTGGACAAAGGCTTCTGCTTCAACCCATTTGGAGAAATAATCTGTTATTGCCAACATGAAAACCTTTCCTCCTAGAGCCTTTGGGAGTTTCCCCACTATATCTATCCCCCATTTCATAAATGGCCAGGGGATACGATAGGATATAATGGCTCAGCAGGCTGATGTAGTATATTGTTGTGCCTTTGACATGCATCACATTTTCGAGCATATTCAACAGCATCCTTTCTCATAGTCGGCCAGTAGTATCCTGTACTTAACACATTCGAGAACAACGATCTGCCCCCAGTATGGTTGCCACAGTCTCCTTCATGTATATCCTGAAGTACCTCCTTGGTTTCAGGATCCTCCAAGCACCTTAGGTATGGACCTACAAGAGACTTCTTATACAAAACATTATTTATAATAGTGAAACGAGATACCTTCATCATGAAAGCCTTAGGATTCTCATCCTTTGGGATGTCTCCTTCTTTGAGGTACTTTATAATTGGAGCCGTCCAGGATTCAGGATTATTCTCAGGATACGCACTACCAGGATCCTGGACACTTGCTACCTCCTCATCCTGAGATTTGGAATGTTCCATCGCAGGACACATGATATGTAGTATTGGTATCTGAATTCCTTCCGGTATCTTGACTGTAGATCCTAAATTTGCCAGAGCATCTGCCTCAGCATTTTCCTCTCTTGGTACTTGTTCAAGTGTAAAAACTTTGAAATATCCTGCTAATTTTTTAACAATTTCAAGATATTCGACTAACTTTTCACCTTTGACTGCATAAGATCCATTGAAATGATTAGTGATCAACAAGGAATCAACATATACCTGTAAACATTTAATATTCAGAGTCTTAGCCAATTCTAATCCTACTATCAGAGCTTCATACTCAACTTCATTATTAGTAGTAGGAAAATCACATCTAATAGCCTGGGGTAATAGGTCCCCCTGTGGCGATTTTAGTAGTATCCCTAATCCTACACCTATTATGTTGGATGCACCATCAATATATAATATCCAAAATTCTGAACTTTCACCTAGTTGTTGTACTTCTAGGTCAACTTCATCTTGAACGTCACTACTAAAATCAGCCACAAAGTCTGCTAAAGCTTGAGACTTTATAGCATTTCTAGGTTCATATACCAAATCGTATGCACTCAGTTTTATGGACCACTTAGCCATCCTACCAAACATCTCAGGTTTCCTAAGCACATTTTTAACAGGATAATTGGTTTTAATGTGAATCCTATGTGTTTCAAAATAATGTCTAAGCTTAATTGATGCCATAACTAGAGCTAATATTAACTTTTCTAAGTGTGAGTATCTAGTTTCAGCATCTAACAAACTTTTACTGACATAATAAACAGGATATTGCTGACCTTCATGATCCTTTACCAAGACAGCACTTACTTTATTCCCTGATACTGCAAGATATAATGACAGAGGTTCACCATCCTCGGGCTTCATGAGCAGAGGTGCACTTGAAATATATTGCTTCAATTCCTGTAGAGCAGCCTCATGTCTTTCTCCCCCTTCGAAATTTTTGTTCTTCTTCAGGATATCGTAGAATTCCTTGCATTTCTCCGAGGATCTTGATATGAACGTGTTCAACGCCGCTACTCGTCCTGTCAACCTTCGCACATCTTTCATGTTGGATGGCGATTTGAGATCCAGAATAGCTTTAATCTGTTTTGTACTTGCTTCTATTCCCCTCTTAGTCACCATATATCCTAAAAATTTTCCTGCCCCCACTCCGAAATGGCACTTAGCAGGATTCAACTTCATATTGTATTGGTCCAGGATATTGAAGACACATTCAAGATCCTGGAGGTGATACTCCGCCTTCTTGGATTTTACCACCATATCATCAATATACACCTCCATGGTGTCCCCCAGTTTGTCTTTAAACATCATATTGACCAGCCTCTGGTATGTTGCACCTGCATTTTTTAAACCAAAGGGCATGGCAGTATAACAGTAAATACCTGTTGGTGTCATGAAAGTTGTATCTTCCTGATCGGATAGCTCCATCTGAATTTGCTGGAATCCTGAGGATGCATCCATAAAGGTCAGCATTTCATGACCGGCGGTCGCATCTACCATCGAATCTATATGAGGCAAGGGGAATGGGTCTTTAGGACAAGCTTTGCTGAGGTCTGTGTAGTCTACACAAAGTCTCCATTTCCCATTCTTCTTTTGAACCATGACCACGTTTTCTAGCACTTGGGAAATTTGACTTCCCTAATCATCCTAGATTTCAATAATCTTTCAACCTCTTCCTGAATGATTGCATTTCTTTTAAGAGCAAATTTCCTTCTCTTTTGCTGAACGGGCTTGAAAAGCCTGTCAATTCCAAGCTTGTGAGTTATAATATCTTCTGAAATACTTGTCATGTCTTCATGTTTCCATGCAAACATGGACATCCTCCATTTCAAAAAGTTAGTGAGCTGATTTTCAATATCCTGAGGGATATTGGCTCCTACAAGCACCGAGATATCTGGATTATCCTGATCCAGGATAATTTTCTTAACATCCTGCTTCGAGGCTTCCACGATATCCTAGGCTTGTATCTTTAATTGCTATCCTGCTTTGGACTTTGTTGACACTTTCATCGAGGAGTAATAACATTCTTTTGCCTATTGTTGATCGCTTTCTACTTTGACTACCCCCCAAGGAGTAGGAATCTTGACGCACTGATGATAGGTTGATGGCACAGCTATCATATCGTGAATCCAGGGTCTGCCTAATATAATATTATAACAGGACAATGAATCCATGACGCAGAATCGTTGCATTGAGTTCACTCCTTCCACATATACAGGCAGTTTTATTTCTCCAACAATGTTCTTTGCCTCTCCACTGAACCCTACAAGCACAGTGGACTTCAAGGTGATCTCCATTTCTGGGATGTTCATTCTCTTCAAAGTTTCCAATTGGATGATGTTGACCGAGCTGTCGTTGCCCACCAGTATCCTGCGTACAAAATGATTAGCAATATATAAAGTGATTACCAGACCATCATGGTGAGGATCCTGGATGTTATCCCGGTCGTCACTGTCAAACGTTATCACTTTGTCAGTTGTAAGTGTTGTCATCCTCGTTAGCTTGTCCCCTTTTTCTGTCTTAGCCTCCTTGGCATGCCTCTTGGCTGCAGAATAAGAGGTTCCACATATATCGGATCCTCCAGATATGAAGTTGATTATCTTGGCTTCTGGTAGAAGTGATGCTGCTCGTTCAGGATCATTGTCAGTATCCTGACCCTTGTTCTTCTTTCTGCCCAGAAGATCTTTCAAATATCTCTTGCTTAACAGGTTGCTTATTTCCTTCCTCGGGGCTATGCAATCTTCCGTCACATGTCCAAAATCCTCATGGAAGGCACACCATTTGGATTTATCCTTCCAATCGGCCTTTTGCTAGTTCTTCCTCGGCCACCTCGCTTTATCTCCCAAACCCTGCATAACATACATTAGTTCGGGTATATTAACAGAAAAACAATATTCTGACAATTCAGGATATTCTTCGCCATCTTCATCCTAAACAGAATTCACTTTCTTGCTGTCATTTTTACCATACGGCCTAGAGCGGTATGGTTTATATGAGGATTCCGATTTCCTGTTCGTTGACTCATATGTTGAGGATGCATTCATCCACTCTTGCATTTTCTTGTCATCTTCAAGCCTGATATATCTCAAAGCCCTGTTCCGAGCTTCGTCCAAGTTCCTGCAAGGATTCATTATAAGATCCTGATAAAATTGAGAATCCTTTTGCAACCCCATCTTGAATGCCTGTACAGCCGTGTGGGATGTCCAAGGATTCCCTGCTGAATTTGTTTACAGAATCCCTTAAGGATTCTTGAGGACCCTGAGTTATCCTCTAGAGGTCACTTGTTAGTTTCTCGAAACTTCAACTGCAAGAAAATTGACTATTAAACAAATTAACCAAATTAGCAAATGATGTAATTGAATGAGGTGGAACGCTTAAGAGCCACTTCAAGGCTGATCCTGTTAGAGTGGAGCCGAAGCCCTTGCACAAGCATGCTTCTTTGAGATCCGGTGGGATAGGGTTAATCTCCATCCTCTCCCTATACTGGGCAATATGCTCTTCAGGATCCGTTGTCTCGTCATAAAGCTTCATATTGGGAGTCTGGAACCTTTTTGGAATTTCAGCAACACAGATAGGATGAGCAACCGAGATATCCTGTGACTATCCTGGGATACTTCCGGTATGGGCTGCACTACTCCAGGTACACTTGATATCATATCCTTCAGCTTCTAGAGCTCTCTGGATAGTGCCGACGTTACACCTGTATCCTGCAAGGATCTAAGACTCTTAGTAGCAAGAGTATTAACATTATTAGATAAGTTACCAGTTTGATGATTCTGGCCAAATCCTGGAGCGTATCATGGGCCCCTCTCAGTCGATATCCTGGCTGTTGAGGGTATCTCAGGAGCATTGCTCTGGGAATGGCTTGGTATGATATTGCCCTGATTATCTTCAGTATACACTGCCGAACTAAAGTTCACTGTCCTGGGCTACAAGGGTGTGACAATATCCTCAGCAGGTCTCTTGGAGTTAGACTTCAAGAGTTGTATTTCTCTCATTATCATCTGGTTCGTTTCCTGCTATTGCCTCATTTGATCCTGTATATTACCAAACAAATTCAAAATTTCATCGTTAGAAGCAACGACAGGGCCTCTTGTCGAGGCTCAAGATCTATAGACATTCTGAACAACAGAGGTGTCTTGGGGTATCTGGCTTTCATTCCTCCTTGGGGGAGCTTGGACTTGTGAAGAAGCTTGAACTTATGGAGGTGGAAGAAGCACCGAGCAAGTTGCAGCAGAGGTTACAGCAGGCATGGAAGAAGAGCTCATGTTTGATTTTGAAGATATGGAGAATAGTTGTGTAAAAATTTTTGAAAATATGAAGCCAAGTAATGATTTTAACAAAGCTTTTAATAGAAATAGCACCACTTGCCCCACGGTGGGCGCTAAATTGTTTTGGTTAAAAATTAGCGAAGCAATTAAGTGATCAAATTAGTTTTGTGAGGTAGTGTGCTAGCAATACTTGTGAAAAATATGTTGGTTTGTTCCTTTGTAAAAACAGTTTCAGGATATAGTCTCAGGATATCAAACTATATTAACAATCAAACAATGAGCTGAAAAAGTAAAAATGGACACAAGATATACGAGGAAAGCCCTTGATCAATCTAGATCTCTGGCATAAAACCTCGGGAGCTGACAATCGTCGGCTGCCTTGTTCTTCTTATTGCTTGAATATTCAGGATACAATGTAGGATAATTCTCAGATCGCTACTAAGTGTTACAGTGATTGCAAGTGTTGAGTGTTAGTGCGTAAATGTAAGAAAATGAAGTGTGAGTTCGAGAGCAGTGAGTGTGTTGTTGTGACCTAACGATCTGGCTACCCATTTATATAGTTACAAACAATGAACAAATTCTCCTAAAATATTGGGGTCCTCCGGAATATTCTTTTTGGAACGTTGTAGACCTGGTCTCGCGGCTTCAACGTCTACTTCTTAACCGAATGGAGCGAGTCTTCAGGAAAATAGGTCCTAGTTAACATTATGATCCTGCGACTGTAACCTGCAAGCAAATTGTTAGCAACTACCTGGATACAGTATCAGGATGGTACCATTATCCTGATCTGGTATCCTGATCGGGAACAGCTATTATATATTCAAGATATAATTTAGGATATGAGCTCAGAATTTCACCCATAACATATATATATAGAGAAAGAGAGAAAGTGTAAAATACATTACGGCTTAACGTACATCATGTACGGCAACGTGCGTGATTATTTGATATAACATGCGTGATTATATCAAATTTTCATTTAGCCTGGGTTTGATCAATTTCGTCCAATTCGATTCAATTTTCTTTTCGTTTCACTTCTAATTGGCTATTGTTCGGTCAATTTCATCGAATTGGGTTCAGATTCTTCGTTGATTTTGTAAAGTTTCATCAAGATGTTAACCCTCAAAATCAAACCGTAGAACAGAGGATGAAAAAACATGACCAAGCTTTGATTCAGACCGTAGAACAAAGGATGCAGGAACATGACTAAGCGTTGATTCGATTGGAGTCAGAGGGCAGTAATAATGGTTTCAGATCATAGAACAGGGGATGCGATTTTTGAACTGGGAGGTAGGGCATGCGTGATAACGTGCGTGATTTATGTTTCCAACATGCGTGATTAAGTTTTTTGAGTTTATAAAGTGCGTGATTTTCAAATGAACGTGCGTAATTATTTGTCGTACGTGATGTGCATTAAGTCTTATTGTACGTTAACTGGCCTCTATATATATATGTATATATCAATAAAAAAATACATGTATTAAAAAAACCACCTCATCTCCTCATCCATAGTGGTAAGTAGGGGTGCAAACGAGCCGAACCTTATAGAGCGAGCTTGAACCTAATATAAAGCTCGTTTATTTATCGAGCTCAAGCTCGAGTCTGGTATGTGAAGCTCGTAGGCTCGTCAAGCCTTTGTGTAATCTTAGTTTTTATTAATATTTTATAACATTTACCCCTTATTTAAAGTTGTCTAGCAAACCAGCCGAGTCTGAGCCTAAAAATAAGCTTGTTTAGTAAACGAGCCGAGCCACACTTATCGAGTTCGCAAGCCTAAACGAGTCTATTATTTATATTATTTTTATTTAATATAATAGTTAATAGATTATAAATGAGCCAAGCTCAAGCTTGTGAAATTACCAACGAGCCGAGCTCAAGCTTTAAAAACAAAGATCGAACCGAGCCGAGCTTGAGCTCTAATAAGTTAATCGAGCTCAAGCTCGAGCCTGGTTGAGCTTGGGATCAACCGACTCGCTTGTACCCCTAGTGGGCCCTCTTCAATCACCCAACATAACCTTTGGCATCTGCACCAGCGGTGTAGGTTATTTCTTGGTGGTAGTTTATTTCTTTAGGCGAGGAGAGAGAGAGAGAGGGTAGAAAGGGATATGGTGCCATGGTGGTGGGTTTATATATAATTGTTTATATTTTAACTTGGTATATCACGTAAAAAAATAACATAATACATAGATGGGATTAGTGGGGTGAGTCTAATTGAAACGAGAATGAAACCATTTGTACAGTTTTAACAAAATTTGAACTATTGAAAGTTTTACCAAACCACGATGACAAAAATAATAATTTACTCTTAAAAAAAAACTAAAATAAAACAGTAAAGATGAGACCGTTACTTGTACTTTACAAAATTAGTACCGTATTGTATTGTACCAATAATGAAATTTAACTAAAATCAAAATCAGATACCGTACCATATAAGTTCGGTCAATACTTGTGCGGTATGGTACCTTTAAAAGTTCTAAGATCAAAACAGAATACTGAACCGTATGTGTTTAGTTAGTACCAACATTTAATACAAAATTTTTCATCCCAAAAACATTTTTGTTTATAAATAACTATAAAAAGAGTCGTTTCATAAACAAAGACAAGAACTAAAATTAAAAGAAAAACCCCTTAAAACATTAATTGTATATGTCTAAATTCATTTAGAAGAAAACTGTTTAATTTATTAAAAAGTCATTTAAATTATTATAATATTATAATACTTTGTAATAATATTTTTTTTAATTATTTAATGGCAAAGTTGTTATAATAACAATACAAAAGAATTTTATTTTCAAATCTTCAATTGACTAAAAATATGGATGATTTACCCACTTAATTTTTTTCTAATTTTTACTATTCCTTTTTTTTTACAACCATATATAGCTTTCCATAGAATTTTATGAAGCATGAGAATAAAAGAAGATGCTATTATTTTAACTTATTAATTGGTTTTATTATAATTTATACAGTAAAAGGTTTTTATACGTTCTTATACTATTAAATATTATATTATTATTGTTATGTTTTATTAGTATTTGAGTTAAGACTTTATATGGTTTTTTCATCATTACGGTACTTAATTAATTTTTTTACAAGAATGTTTTGCGTTTTTGTATAATTTTTGTGAGTTGACACGTTGTAACGTGCATGTGTGATTCAACGCTTTAATGTCTATTTTTCCGGTTAAATAATTCGTGGCAATGCACAGGTCCTAAGTCGAGTTAGTTATTCTTTTGTATTTTTACGGTTCCGTGTATTTTTGTGAATTAACACGTTGTAATCCGTGTACGTGGTTCAACGTTTTTAAGTCTATTTTTTTTTGGCTTAACAATCCCGCCGCAACACGCGGGTCCTAAATTCTAGTTTGAACTTAATAAACAAATTATTATATATAACACTACAATACATTTTTTTTTGTCTTTTATTGTTTTTATCTATATATTGGTGAAAGTTAACTTTATAGTTTTTGTTTACACACTTGCAATTTAGTTTGTGTATTTTCCCCCTATACTTAAGTTTAATTTTTCTTTACACCCTTAGCAATTAGTTGGTTGATTTTTTTCCTTCTTTCAATCGATTTACACCACAACATCTCAACATATTCAGATTGTCATCAGATCTTTTTTACAGTTTAATTATCATATTTACTAGTGTGAGTCAACCTATTATATTTCACCCAACAAGCTATAAGGTTTTGTCATTAACCGAACAAGTGGTAAAGCAAGGACTACTAACAAATGCAATAGTTAAAAAAAATCAACACATCAAATTGTTTAAACAACGTTCTCAATGTCAAAAACAAATCCAAACATGAAAAAACTGAGAAAAGTGTTAAACCCTATGAACCATACGCCTAAAGGAAGCCACAAAGATCCTAGCCACTCGTGCTTGTCATCTTTTTGTGCACCTTGAATCCCATGTACAACAGCCAAAAGGCTGCTGCCTTTTCCATGCCCAAAGGCACCCCTGCTGCGTCCAATTTCAAAACAGACGTCTCCTCCCAACTTGCGAACTCCTCATAATCTGTATTTATTCACCTTAATGTAGAGGCGGTCAAATAAACCGGTTATTTAACCGGAACCGGTTTTTGACCAGAACCGAAACTGGTTATTAACCGGTATCAAAAAACCGGTTTTGGTTATTATATACCCCGCAGTTCGTAACCGGTTTTCCTTTCCAAGTCCTATAACCGGTTAATAATAACCGTTTTTTAAATTCTCAATAACGGGTTAACCAGTCCTACCTAACTAAAAAAAGCACAGCAGCTGCAGATTCTTGTGAACGTTGGGGCTGCACAAAAAAAAACGGTCATATGACCGTTATGTGACTGTATAGGACGAAATATATTGGGTTTTTGACCCACAAAACATGTATAAATAAGAGTTAGATGTATATGTTTAGTCCCACTTCAATTCTAGCTCAAAAACACACTTACAAATGAAAAAAAAAATACGCATATGTTTAGTACGTTTCAAATTGCGAGTTCGAGTGCTCATGGCTCGGTTGGTGTTGGTTCTTCTAATGAGTTTTTTTGTGAAGAAGATCTTGAGCACGAACAGGGACACATTACTATGGGTGAATTTTGATTTATGCGAGATGTCGAATGGGAAAGAAAAGGCGTGGTTAAAAAATTGCGGGTCGTTTCTTGCGGCGTCATCGAACTCTACTTTGAGAGCACATTTGGCGTCGCATTGCAAGGCGTTGAAAAAATCCCGCTTGTGATCAAGCGCAAATATCACAGGGTATGGGTGTTTGGAATTTCGACCCAGAGGCGGTTCGTCTAAGGATGGCTCAATTTGTTATTCAAGAATCATTGTCGTTCGATCACTTTGAAAATCCACGCTTGACTAAGTTGATTCAAGAGATGCTTCAACCACGTTAAGTTCATGTAAGTCGTTCGACTCTTAGACGGGATTGTTTAATGATGTGGGTAAAAGCTTAAATAGAAATGATTTCAGGTTTTGAAAAATTAAATACCGGAGTTAATTTAATAACCAACGTATGGTCGGCTCCATTTGGTTTACCGGATTCTTACATTTGTGTTACTGCGCATTGGATCGATCCCAATTCGTGGAAAATGATGAAACGTACAATGGCGTTCGATATATTTGGTTGAACATTTGATGATGATGGTTTGAGGTGTATTGAAACATTAACACAATTACTTGAAGTTTTTAAAACCGCCACAACAATTTTATCAGGAGTTTATTATCCCACTAGTTCTTGGGTACTTAAACATCTATTGTTACACCCAAAAAATGTTAGTTTTTATATATGAGTTAATTAAATTGGAAAATTTATGTAGTTAATAAATATGTTAAAAAGATTGACTTAGTATGTGAAAAAGTTTAAATAAAAACAAACACCTAAACTAGAGGGGCTGTGTGACAACCCTCACAGTTACAGGTATCCGTACACTTAATTAATATTAAATTTGTGCTTAATAACTGTGCTTGGTTACAACTGATGGTTAAACTGCTTTCTGATTTCTGTTACATACATACATATGCATCACATTTCATAGTGTCACTTCATTTATTTCACACAAACCTTAGTGACAAACTTGATGCACAAAGCACAGTTAGCACAGTGAGTGGATAACCCAGAAAACATGCTGACAATGCCAGCACATAGACAGACAATGTTTTTGAGGCCAGTATGAGCCAGAGACATGATATCACACTAGGGTAGTGTGTAGGGAAGTGAGGACCATAAAACTGAATCACTAGGTGATAGTTTAGGTGGCGGAATGTGCCTAAAACCCACTTTAAGTGCAAAATTTTGCACTTAATAACAAAATTCAGCATTTAATTATGCTAGTCACTTGCAAAAATATGGCAGAATGGTCCTGTATGCTTTCCTAAGTGCCGGGAATTAATTGTGACACAAAAGCTATATAAAAGACACTTTACGGAATAATTAAGCACTTTAACGGAACGATACCCAACCGAACAACCGGACATTACCCGGAACACTAAAATAATGCTAGAAGCATTGTTTTTATTTTTCTGAACTAGTTATGGTTCCCGAACACCATAACACACTATATTACATCATACCACTTAAACACTTAAACTACTCACTTAACTACCAACTAAACTAAACTAACTTAATCAACTAATACCCCCCCCCCCCCTTTCAAAACTGGTTACAAACAAGGCCCCCACCTTGTGATTTCTTTTAGTTATTTTAATAGATTTGTTAATGTGATATGAAACATATTAACCCATGTGTAAATTCATGTTGGAAGGTTATTTATAAATCCACTAGTTAATCATTCTTATCATTCACAACTCAACACTTTCATCACTCTCTCTCCCTCTCTTCTTGGTCTCGGCCGAGAGCACCACCACCATCATCATCATCTTCAAGTCCAAATCATTTAATCTCTAGTGATCCTAGGGTGCTACAAGGTGTACAACGAAGCTTGGTGTTCTCGGAAGCTCAAGGACCTTCTCTATTTGCTATTAACCACCTCACTTCTACTCTTGATCTTCCCTAGCTTAAAAGCTAGTAGTAAGTCCCTTGAATCCTTATTTATTGCATGTTTATGGTGGTTAATAGTTGTAATAAGGTGATAACTCAAGAACACTAAAAGATCATATGCAAAAGTCTTGTAACATAAGCTTAAAGATGAAGAAACAAGATGAAATAATAGAAGTATGATGTTGTTTGAATGTGTTGTTGATTACTTGTTGTTTATTTGATGATTACTAGTAAAATGATGTTTGATCATCATAAGAAGCTTGTTAAGTTATGATTTAAAACATGACTTAACAAGTTAGTGATGATTATGTGTACAAAATAATCATCTTCTTGTTAGAGCATGAACTTGATGATAAAAGTGATTTTCTTAGAAAATAATGAACCTAGTGAACTAGTAGACTTGTAAATCCAAGTCTTGATGATGATTTTCCTAAAACTAACCAAGTTAAAAAGACAGGTTTTGAAGAATCATAACTTTGCTTGCATATACATTGTTATTGAAATCTAAAAGAGTATAAAAATGCAAGTGAAACATGAAAATATTGTAAATCTAAAAACCCCGTGAGTAAGATTTTACTAAAAGTAAACACACTTTGGAGGGTAACTAGACCCACTAAACACCCTACAAAGTTACTACGCGTTTTTAAGAAAAACCAAGTTCATGTTGACATGTAAAGTGCATTGTTTTTACACTTGACTAGTGTAATATTGATTAGTAACTTGTTGTTGATTGATTGAATGAATTTTTGAAAAGAAAATGATATGCTAATAACCATGGACACCTCCATTTACAAAGGAAACTCTGGCGAAATTTGCTAAAATTCCAACACTTAGAAAATATTTTTTTTTAACAAAAGTTACAAGTATATATTATAACTTGTGTTTCGAATATAAACTTCGCCATAATTTTTGTAACAAAATACAAAGTATCGGAGGTTGATTTTTACAAATAAAATGGATAAATATATATTTTGAATATATATTTTATATTAAAACCCTTGTGTGAATTCTTGTTTATTTTGTGAACTAGTTATATTATTTTAGGGTAAAATAATATAACTTACAAATACCATGGAAATTAAAACTCCAAAATAATACCAAAACTCTCACGGAATAAATATTTAAGTTACGCATTTGTTATTGCAACACGGAGCGCTAAAACGTAACTTATGAATATTTCAGAAAATACTCTTACACGTACATTTTTGGTAAAATATTATTTTGGAAAATTAATGAAGTAAAATATAATATTTTTGGGAAAATATACATATTTTGAACCAAGATGTTTTTGGACATAATTTAAATGTATTTTTCTAAGTGGGACTTAAAATATATTTTTCGGAATTACAAATGTACATGTATAAATACCCCCATCCTTGGGAAGGAAATACAAATATAAAATACTTGAGAAGTATGGATACGAAATAGTTGCCTAACTATTATTTCTAGAAATGAAATTTAAGTTAAAATAATTATTATTATTTTAACAAGAAGTCACAACTTGAAACAATATCAAAGTAACGCAACACAAAAACATTAAACCCTAAGCCAAGGCACGGCCCGTTCGTCTAATAGACATTAGTACGTTGTAGGTCGCCGGGTAGCTGATCAAGTTTGAGTTGACGTTACGATACAGGAGACGCACTTCAGTGAGTTCATGTCCCCCTTTTCTCTTAACTGTTTTCAGTTTTATACTTCGGGGGTGAAATACATGTTACAATTATTACAGACATTTATTTACATGGTATGGTTAGCTTAAGGAGGGTTTTTACTACGCGATCATGTGAGTGGTGGGCATGACACTTAAGACCATTAATCCTCTTTGTAGGACCAAGGGACATGAGTGATAGATCTATTTGGGTGTAGCGAGCCCACACCCGTGAGGCCGGGGCGGCCCATAGTGGTGACTATGTCTTCATACCGGAGACAAATTTGCTAGGTTTGAGTCTTCCTGCACCAATTTCACACATACCATTGGCTTTGCAACCCATTGGTGATCAGTTTTTCCTTATTGCTACATACCAGGGACCTTCATACTTACATTGTTTACAAAGTTTTATACATACTCACTTACACATGAACTCGCTCAACTTTTGTTGATTTTTCAAACTACATGTATTTCAGGAAATTAGTGGATCTGGCGGAGTATGCGTTGTGTCAAGGTTGCGTAGTGAATAAAGATGTCATCCGAGTTGTTAGGTTTAGGAGGTGGATCCCTTTCCTGGACGGGATACACTATTCTAAACTTGGGTTTTTGTTTACGTACTTTTGATGAGTCTTTGTGAACTCTGTTAATCATGTCATGGTTGTAACTTACTTTATGTGTCGACATTTTGGTATTTTTAAACTTAATGAATGGATGAACATCTTGTGTTTTATCATATAGCATTGTTATGATTATTGCTATGGAATTAAGAAGTCACACCAAAATAATTCACGCTTCCGCAAAAGCCAGGGTGTGACAGGCTGAACATGTCAAGTTGTAAAGTAAAAATATAAATTTAATTAAAACCCCAAACACACACATCAGGTGTGTGTCTGGATCGAACTTCAGAGGAGAAACAAGGGGAAACCCTTGTTTTCAAAGAACCTAAGAATTTAAGGGCAATCTCATTGCAAATCAAGTGCATGAAGTCAAATTCTCTATAATCTAAACTTTCTAAACAAACGGTAAGTTGTAATTCTCTGATTAATGATTTTTTCTAGGAAGTGGGTTTTGATCAAACTTAAAGAATCATGAAATTTAGAATGATTGTATGTTAGTTTAATCAATTAGAACGAGTATATGCTTGAAATTTCTCAAATTAGTGACCTATGTTAGAAAACCCATTTGAATGCATAGATGATGATGAATGATCAAGATTGTAGGTGAAGTAATTGTTGTAATGTAAAAATGTAGGGAGTTAATTCTGATTATAAATAGTTAAGAGATGAAAGATTAGTTGAGATTGATAACTTTGACAAACCATGATGTGAATTAGTAGGTTTATGCTTGAACACTTGTACATAATGCATTGTTTGTGGTACACACGCCAAGTGTTCGACAAAATGCCTAAATGAGAAATTCTGCATTTTGGACTTAGAATATATATATATATGATGGTCATGTTTTAAGTATGTAAATAACATTCGAATCAAATTAAGATGCTTTATCCCAAAAACACCATAGAGAAGTAAATATGAAAAGGGAAAGTCTTAGTGTAAATGTTTATATGTATAGGGATAAAGGAAGAAAGTTCAAGCCACACGAAGCAAGAAGGAAATCATGACCGAGGTACGTCGCTTGTACAATTTGACTTGTAGTAAAGGTGTCCTTATGTTTTAAATTGTAGAATTGGTTGTTTATTTTTATCAAGGTGAATTTGCTATGTGTTTATGTTGTCGAATTAACTCGGACGGATCAATTCATTAGAAAGGTATGTTAGATATAGGTTTGTGATGATGACTTGTTGTAAACGGGTCAAATAATTGCTATGTGAAATTTTGAGAAAGAGTTACTAGCACCCGTCTCGAACGGGTCGAATAGTTAGAAAGAATCGTGACAAGGGTGTTATGTTGCAAATCCATTGTAAACGGGTTAAGATAGGAAGAGCCTAATGAGTAACAATGAATAAGTAATAGACTCATTCCGAATGAGTCATATGAGAAAGAACGGTGTAACCGATTTGGTTGCGAAATCAAAAAAGTCGGATTTAAGAAAGAGTTAGTCAAGTATTGTACAAAACTCAAGATGGCGAATTATTAGTTTATCATGTTCATTGAAAATTAGTTGAATTATGAATGACATGCTAATGTTGTTTTTGTTGTGTTGGTTTTAGGTAAAATTCAAGTTTAGGTGGTTATGCTTCGCTTGGATCGAACACACTTTGAACGCCGTTCATGCGCTTCCGCAAATTTTGTAAAACATGTAAATGGATCAAAACACTTTTGTTAAATGGCTTATGTTTAGTTGTTGAATCTTAAACTTTAATATGTTTTGTTATTTTGTAAATTCTAGAATCTAGTATAACCTTATTATAATTACGGTTATGTTATGTTTATTTGAAACGTGTCATAGGATTAATTTGAATGTTGATTTTATAAAAACAGGGAACCGTTCATAGTACGAACGGGTCATGACGAGGTTTGACGGATTCAAATATTAGAGTTAAAAATGCTTGAACTCAAACCGAAAGCTCGTGCGAAGGTGTGGTCGTTCCAAAGCGCTATGCAAGTAAGTAAATTGTAAATTTTGATTATACTTATAATTAGAGGTGAAAAGGGGAATTTTAGGTAATTTTCTCATAAACTGAGTTTTAAGGCATATGATGATGTTAAACAGGTTCGTATTTAAATTACCAACGCGTAGGAAAAAGAATCACGTAAAACGGACCAGTAGATTGGAAGTTATGGGAGTTTTAAGTTGATTTTGAGTAAAAACTAGAGCTGGGCAAAGTGCAGGTTTTTATAACAAACCTACTAGAAAAATGGCTTCCCCGTGCCACGCGACAGAATACATGATGTGCGTCGCGACACGCGACAGCGGTCGCGGGCCACGACAGAATTAGAGCAATCTGTCGCGTGCCGCGAGAGACCTAAAATCGTTCAAAAAATTTTATTTTTGCTACTTTGGTTATGGGATTTATTTTAACCAGTTCTAAGGCCTCGTAATCAATGTTTAAGGTCATTTCTTATATTGAGAATGATGGGAGATAATGTAAATCGTCGCGATCAAAGATTCTGATCTATACGATACGACGTGATCGTCAATGACGATAATGCATGAAGTATGGAATGTAAACTGATTATAGTATGATAAAACAAGTTTGAATATGATAAAGAGAAGTGTGAAAAGAAACCTAATAAAAGAAAGGTGTATTGTGTAGATGGCGGATAATAGAGACACAGATGATGATGGAGTAGCACGACAAGAGCAATTGAAAATTTTGATTTCGGAAGAAGTTGGAAGGGCAATCGAGGCAAATATTTCTCGGTTAGCCCAAGAAGTAGAAAGTCACGTGTTGGAGTTGGTGGAGACAATGATGACGAGTAAGATGGATGAGTTGAAGGGAATGATTGGCGAGACACAAGGAAGGAAAGGAACTCGTAAATGCACATATAAAGAATTTATGGCATGCAACCCGTTACCCTATAAGGGAGAATTTGATCCTATAGCTTGTCAGAGGTGGATCACAAGCACGAAGGCGGTATTTGTAAGAAGTCATTGTGAAAAGGAAGATCAAGTAATGTTTGCCACCGGATTATTACAACTCCAAGCTAAAGACTGGTGGGACGCTTATTGCAAGGAAATGGGTGAAGATAAAGTTCAAGCCTTGACATGGCAAGAATTCAAGGAACCTTTCTTAAAGTACCACTGTCCGCAGTCTGCCATTGACAAGATCTAAGAGGATTTCTTACGACTTCATCAGAAAGACGAATCAATTGATGAAATTACCAACACTTTTCTCGACAAGCTGAAATTTTGTCAAGAAATAGCGGGAACGAAAAGAATGAAGATAATCCGCTATCATGGTATGTTGAAGGCCGAGTATCGGGAGTTCATAACCCCCTCTAAATGCGAAACCTTGAACGAGCTCATCAATTGGGCCCAGGATAGGGAGATTGAACGAAAGAGACAAGCGAAAAGAGGCGAAAAGAGAACGTCCGAGAATGTCCCCAATTCAAGCCCGTCAAAGAAACAGATATTCCAGGATCACAGCAAGAAGGATAAAACGAAGGGTAGTTTTCCTAAGTGCAATACATGTGGGAAGTTACACACGGGGGAATGCTTGAAAGGAAAGAAAGGATGCTACAACTATGTTCAGGAAGGGCATCCATACTATAAATGTCCAAATCCCACCCGAACTTGTTATAACTGTTTTCAACCGGGTCATGTTAAGGCTGACCAAGCTTCAATAGAAGACGGGTAAGGAAGGAAGAAAGGAAGAGGCCTCAAAAGCTAAGGGTAGAATGTTTCAGATATCTTCTGATGAAGCCAAGTCTCTCCCAAATGTCATTTCAGGTATATTTTTACTGAATTCGATTACAACTTATGTATCATTCGATACCGGAGCTAGCAGGTCATTTATGTCGAATGAATTGCTTTGCCACCCATCCTTTAAAGTTGAAATAATGACAGTGCCATTAGAGGTAGAGATAGCAGATAGTAAGAGTTATTTGTTACATGAGATATGTAGAAATTGCGAAATCATCATAGAAGAGGAAAGGTTTACTATTGATCTTGTTCCTATGGTATTGGGGGAATTCAAGGTGGTTATAGGCATGGATTGGCTAGCTAGGCATCATGCCGAAATTCAATGTGAGAAAAAGGTCATTCATGTTTTAACACCCAGGGGGAAACAAGTATGTATACAAGGAGAAAGAAATGTCAACCCTAAGCTTTGCTCCATAGTTCAAGCGTTTAAGTAGGTATGAAATGGAAGCAAGGTGTTTCTAACTTATGTGATAGATACCAACCGGGATACTCCTAGGATAGAAGAGGTTGAAGTTGTGAACGAGTTCTTTGATGTATTTCCAGAAGATTTGCCAGGGCTTCCACCAGAACGTGAGGTGGATTTTAAGATTGAATTGTATCTAGATGCCAAATCCGTAGCCAAAGCTCCTTATAGGTTGGCCCCAACTGAAATGCGGGAGTTAATGGTTCAGATACAAGAATTACTTGACAAGGGTTTTATACGCCCGAGCGTATCACCTTGGGGAGCGCCTGTTCTTTTTGTCAAAAAGAAAGATGGTTCGATACGCATGTGCATTGACTATTGAGAGTTGAACAAGCTAACGCTGAAAAACCATTTTCCGTTGCCCCGAATAGATGATATCTTTGATCAGATATAAGGGGCAAGTTGGTTTTTAAAAATTGATTTATGGTCGGGGTACCATCAACTAAGGGTACGGGATGAGGACGTGGCGAAGACGACATTCAGAACACGATACGGACATTACGAGTTCTTAGTAATGTCCTTTGGGTTAACGAACGCACCCGCCGCGTTCATGGATCTTATGAATCGAGTTTGTCGGGCCATGTTACACAAATTTGTTATAGTTTTTATTGATGATATCTTGGTTTATTCCAGAAGTAAAGCCAAACATGCACACCATTTGTGTGAAATTCTTAAAGTACTCCGCAAGGAGAAATTGTACGCAAAATTCTCTAAGTGTGCTTTCTGGCTAGAGAGGTACAATTCCTCGGTCACGTTATCAATGCGGACGGTATTCTAGCAGATCCATCAAAAGTTGAAGCTGTTATGAAATGGGTACCTCCAAAGAACCCAAGCGAGGTGAGAAGCTTTTTGGGTTTAGCAGGCTATTATAGGAGGTTTATTCAAAACTTTTCAAAATTGGCCTTGCCATTAACCAATTTAACGAAGAAGACGGAGAAATTCATATGGGGTACAGATCAAGAAAGGGTGTTTCAAACTTTAAAGGAGAAACTGTCAAGCTCCTTGGTATTAACCTTACCTGATGGTACAGAAGATTTGGTTGTATTTACTGATGCATCACGCCATGGGTTGGGATGTGTTTTAATGCAAAGGGGTAGAGTCATTACTTACGTTTCAAGGCAATTAAAACCACACGAAAGTAATTATCCAACCCATGATTTGGAACTAGCAGCAGTAGTGTTTGCTTTGAAGATATGGAGGCATTATCTGTACGGAACAAAAAGCACAATTTATTCTGACCACAAAAGCCTTAAATACTTTTTCGAGCAAAAGGATTTAAATATGAGGCAACGAAGGTGGTAAGAACTTCTTAAAGATTACGATTGTGAAATCCTCTACTACCCGGGCAAAGCAAATGTAGTGGCCGATGCCCTGAGCCGAAAGGATTATCCGCCTCCAATCCAATCCAAGTGAAGTCCATGAAAATGGTAGTTACACCTCGATTTCTCGAAATGATTAAGGAATCCCAAATCAAATCGCTGAGCGAAATGGATTCAAAGAAGGAAAGAACAAAGGGGTTTGTTGATAAATTAGAAGAAAGACCCAATGGAATTAAATCAATGTATGGCTGGATATGGATACCCCGGTTTAGTGAAGCAAAAGACGCAATACTCGAAGAAGCTCACAAGTCCCGATTTTTTATTCATCCAGGAGCTACAAAAATGTATCTGGATTTGAAGAAAAGCTATTGGTGGCTCGGAATGAAACGAGATATTGTGAAATATGTTGCAAAGTGTCGAACTTGTTCCCAAGTTAAGGCGGTACACCAGAAACCCTATGATATGATTCAGTCAATGGAAATTCTGGTGTGGAAATGGGAAAATGTGACTACGGATCTTGTGACTAAACTCCCAAAGACAAAGAAAGGGCATGATGCCATATGGGTAGTCGTAGATCGACTCACCAAAAGCGCTCACTTTTTACCTATCCAGGAAACCGTTATTTCAGATCGAGATATCTGATTCACATCCCGATTTTGGCAAAAGTTTCATGATGAGATGGGTACAAAATTACATTTCAGTACCGCCTACCACTCACAAACGGATGGCCAATCCGAACGGACCATCCAAACGCTCGTTGATATGTTGAGAGCGTGTGTAATGGATTTCGGGGTAAGCTGGGATGATCATCTTCCCTTGGTAGAATTTTCACATAATAATAGCTATCATATGGTATACAAATGGCCGCTTATGAAATGTTATACGGAAGAAAATGTCGGACTCCCATATGTTGGGAAGATGTGGGACAAAGAGAAATTGCACCCAGTGATGTAGTAACTATAACTAACGAGAAAGTTGATCTTATACGGGCTAGATTAAGAGCGGCTCAAGATCGACAGGCAGCTTATGCAAATCGAAGAAGACGCCCTCTAGAATTCCAGGTTTGGGACTATGTATATTTGAAAGTATCTCCATGGAAGGGTGTGATTCGTTTTCGAAAACGAGGAAAATTGGGTTCGCGGTACATAGGACCTTTCAAGGTTTTAGCCTGAATTAGAAAGGTGGCATATCAATTGGAATTACCGCCAGCTTTGGAAGGGATTCATAACACGTTTCATGTGTCTCAACTAAGGAAGTGTCTAGTTGGATGAACGGATGAATTATGTTGAAAACCCTATAGCCATTAAAGACTCCAAGATAACGCATCTTCGAAACAAGACTATTATACAAGTATTAGTCCAATGGCAACACAGAAAGGGCTCGGAGTTGTAGATCCCAATATCAATCCGGATCACAGTGATTGATTGTTTTAGTCCAAAACACCTATTGATTAGGTGTTTGAATATGTAAAAGTCAAGAAAAAAAAGATGAAGATGAAGATCTTGGTTTGATGTTTTACAACAAGTGTTGTATGAATTCCCAACTGATATAAACGTTAACAAGCTCCTGGAAATCAGATTAAGCACAAGAAATAACAAGAAGATCACAACACTAGAGTTTTCACCAAAGAAACTAGCCAAAACCTTGGCTAGGGCAACATCTCATTAGCTTATATAGGTTCTGACTTGCCAGCATAATTATAATTATGCTGGAATCTTAACTACACCAAGTCAGATTTGCAACTTACAAAACAATACAAATTTAGCCCCTAGACTTCCTAAAGCATAATAAACTTAACCAAAACAATCTATAATCATCTAAAACAAGTACCAACAGTCTCAAATGGTCTAACAATATTCCCCCTAGACCGTTGTGTACTTGATCGTTCTTCATTCTTGTTTAGCGTTTTAGTCCCTAAGCGACTCAAGTACCGACGGTGTCAAAATGGTCTAACAATATCCCCCTAGACCGTTGCGTACTTGAGCGTCTTCATTCTTTGACTCTTGTTTCAGGATTTACTAGCGACTTTTCCACGTTGTGCTGTGATTGAGTTTGCTAGTTATCAGCTTCACTTGCGTCCTCCATTATGACATTGTATTTGGATGATGTCAGAGATTGAATCTCTCAAACTTCCGATTCAGATGAAAGATCCTTGACTTTTGGAGCATGTGATTGACGATCAGCTGGGTTTTTAGCTACTTTCTTCTTTCTAGCCTCGTCACGCTCCTTTTGTACTTCAATTTTGAATAAGATCTCCATTATCTCAGTTTTTCTTTCTCTCACCCTTTCCACAGCACACAAGTATCCTTACGCAGGTAAAGTTTGCATCTTATGATCTATTTGTAATACCGAAATCACCCTGCCTTTTCTTTTGCTTGTCTCTGCATTTTGCAATCTATGGGGGATCTTCATTACGGTGTGAGAGACTTTAGAGAGAATACATGCAGAAAATATCTTCAATCCTCTGTCAGCCCGTTTCTCTTGATCTTGCTTCTAGCGCATATTGTATTCTGAATAACACAAACGAGCTAGGTGAGATCAGATTGCAAAACGAGAAACTTAGATAATGCTATATTTACAAAGGATAAAAGAAGTACTGAAAGAGAGAAGAATATTCACAAAGGCGTAGACAAATACGCAGGTAAGAATGCTACATATTTCTGACATTTAGACAATTACGCCGGTCAGATGCAAATTTCAAACTTTCTTGAAAAAACGTACCCATTTTGTCCGCTTAAACACTTAAAACTTGGGCAATTTGGACTTCGATATGCATTTCAAAGATTGGGAGATTCTTTTTTTTTATTAAACACTCGTCGACTTTCATGCAAAAGATCATATTGTCAACACTTGTCAGATCCGTAATAATTCTTTTTAGCAAATCAAGGCACAAGAAAAACTGCCAGTATGTTTGTCCGCTTAAATCCATGCATCCTTCTTTCAACATGCCTTTGGTGAGCGTGTTTATCATGTTTTTGGTAATATTGACAAGAATTCTATGGCCCTCACACAAGCTATTGAAAATAGAATCATTACGCCCGTGATTCCCACATCAGGACATACCCCCGCGATCAAGGTACGCACAAAGGTTCCTCATAACATGTGAGTATATTGGATTCATTCGTTTTGCTTTTCAATGATAGAGTTGGAGATCAAGTCAGTACTTTCGTACAACAGAGATCCCAAAAACTACCGAGGACGGAGACAGATACCATATTTGGTATGATTTGTACATTTTGCGCATTTGAATGACTTTCTATGAAAGCTTCTTCAATTTTGGGATTTGGCCATTTTTGGCTCTTTTCTTGAAAAGATATCACAGCGTCTAGGTCAGCATGTATCTGGATGCAGCAGAAGAACAACTATGATATCCCCGAATGAAACACCAATATAAAGACCCGAAATCTCAGACTTTGGCAATCTGTCAACACAAGATTTAAGACCATTAAACCATATGCCGCAACGTGTTACCCACAATGATGCGTAATGCCTGAGGAAAGCCAGAATCCTTGTGTAGATGTTATGTTTTGTCACCTAAAAGCAGTTTACTCGTTGGTGTTGCTGAATCTACCGACACGTCGTTGCTTGGTGCCTCGATTCCTTTTGTTTTCTGTTTTCAAGAAATGACAAAGTGTTAGCAATTTTCTATCATTTCTTCTAACAGGAGTTAGATACAAGCATCTAATTTTGATTTTCTGGAATATCCCCCCTAAAATCTTTATTTTCGAAAGTCCATTGCCCGAAAATGAAATTTTAACGTTCAGAAAATCTTTTTGGTGGGCAACGTTTTACGATACTTGTTTTACTTTTAACAAACGTTTTTTTTTTAACCAAAGATAGAGTATTTACAAACAATTAAAGATGACAAGAGTTATTTCCACTCAATGAAATTAACCATTTCCAACCAGGTTACCAACTAGTTGCAACGAGTTTTATCAAAGACTTCTGTGGGGATGACGGCCTTTTGTTGTGGGGAGCTGAGTAGTTAGGCTTGAAAAAGACATATTCTGCATCATTGATTAGAGCTGATATTCTTTTGTCATGAACTAGTGAACGTTTTCCAACGTAAGTGCTTCAGAAATAACATCTCCTACTCCAACGATCTTTCCTCCCTTCTTGTCATCGGCGAAGGATACGAAGTCACCATCGACAAAACGAAAATTCTTCAAAAGTTCCTTTAAGCCAGTCATGTGCCGTGCATCCACTATCCACATGCCAGATATATTCCATGAGCATCCGAAGCCATTTATGGAGTTTATTCTGAAATACAAATATGTACACTGATCAGTTTGATTTGGGAACCCAGATTTGCTTCACTTTGGATCTACCGTGGTTTTGTCCCACGATATCTTCTTTTTGTTTCCAAAAATAGCTCATGGAATTAACCAGATTTTTAACAGATTTCTTAAAGTAATCAAACTGCTCTGTGAAATTTTTAACAAAATTGTATTCTGGTTCAGAAAAATTCTTGTTTTTACAATGTTTCGCTGTATGTCCTAAATAACCACAGCGAAAACATCGTTTGCGTCTGGGCTTTTTGGTGTTAGAAGATGCTGTATGTGATGAGTTTCTTGAGCTGTTTGAGGAGTCTTTTGATGCGGTGTAGCTTGAACTCTCAGCTTTCTTCATTTTCTTGTCAATACTGCTTTCATCTTCTGAGCAGTCTTCATCATTGTCGGGATCTGATGAAATTTCTGAGGTTTGATCTTCACTTGATTTGTCTGTAATTTTGTCACTTGAATCTTCTGGACTTTGATCTTCTGTTGTTTGATCTTCACCTGAATTTTCTGATTCTTGATCTTCATCAGAACTTGAAGTTTCTTCTTCCTTTTCTGAGGTAGAAAAGCTTGAATCTTCTTTGCTGCTTTCTTCAGTGACTTCCTTTTCTGAATCTGTCATACCTGTTCGAGATGGAATAAATTTTGGAATTTCCTCGGTGAGGAATTTTCCAAAACTATTCTTTTTCAATTCTGGCACAAATATAGGAGATTCACACACATTTTTATCATCACAAAATGCAGAATTTAAATCATGACATTCAAACATAGTATGTTCACGATCACGGGTCTTAAATGTAGGCACATGGCCCTTACAATCATCTAAAGAGTTAAATTTAGGCACATGGCCATTACATTCATCCCGAATATTGTTTCTCTTATCACAGTTCCAGGCGAACCAGTTAACAGTGGAATAACTATCGCCTGAATAGCCTATTCCTATTTTTGAACCGCCGCAGTCTTCATCCTTATCGCACACATCTTCTTTACACACAAATAAATCTGCATTACTTTTATGAATATTAGCGGTTGTTTCATTCTTAAAAGAATCATTTTGAGCAATAGGAGCCTTTTCATCAATCAAATCATTGTCGGGATGAGGAGATGGCATAGGCACATAGTTTTTGCTATGTGGTGGAAAGAAAAGTTTTCTTTCATTTCCTTGCCTATCCTTATACCCGATCCCATCTTTTACATGCGTCGGTCGTTGGCAGTTTTTGATGTCAGTAAAGGCCTTTTGATTGACATTCCATTTGTCTATTATAATTTGTAATTTATTGTTTTCGTTCAAATATTTTTCTAGTCTTTCTGTTAAATCATTGATGATAAAATCTCTTCTAAAAACAAATTCTTTTAGAGTTTGCATTTCAGCTAAAGTTGAATTCAACTTTCTCTGATATGCGGCCTCATTTTGTTTAAGTTCTTTATTGAATTTTAAAACTTTGTCTTTTTCCCTCATAAATTCAAGATTAAGATACATATAGTGTGCCACGACGTCTACGCATGATTGTGTGCATAACTTTACTTTGAATTCGTGTGGAATGCTATTTACCAAATCATTGTCTGCGTTTTCCTTTGAGGATTCAGTTTTCATGGCTGCAGATGAGGCTTTTGCTTTCTCTTCCTTCATAACGGTTGTTTCTTTCTGGACCTGCTCCTTGGACTTCACAACTTTCTTTTCATTAGGTTGTGGAGCCATTGATGAGCTTGCGGAAGCATTAAAGTAAGTCGTGTTTAAAGCTTGTTGACTGACGCTTTCTGATTCAAGAAGGGCCACATTCTTCAATCCTGCAGAAGTCTGAGCAGGCTTTGGGGTGTAACCAGTTGTATTCATTTCTCGTTTGTTAACATCCATTTCAAAAGCCTTCAAAGTGTTGATCAAATCGGTCAGAGTGACAGGATTTGGATTGTTGGGGAAATCCTTTTTGATCATCATGCACTTCAGGCTCCATTCCTTTGTAAGTGAGTCCAAAAGCTTCTTTATGGCAGCACGGTTAGTGATAGAATTTCCTGCCTTCTTCATCTATGTCATCATAATTCGAAAGCGACTGATATGATCGGAAAGGCTTTCTCCACGAATTCCACAAAACATGTCGTATTGCTTCTGCACCATGTTTCTTTTGCTCTCAATTAGCTTTTCGTTTCCCTCGTAATATCCGATCAAAGCGAGCCAGAGTTCATTTGCAGTTCTGTATTCTTCAAACATGTTACAGTCATCAGTTGACAAAGCCATGGTTAAGGAAGCATGTGCACGAAGGTCGCGTTGGATTAGGGCTTTGTCTTCATCAGTGTAGGTTGTGCTATTGTGGGGTCGTTGTTATTGACTATCACATATCCTCGAACCACCGTTGGAACGTGGGGTCCAACAGTGACAGAAAGCCATAGATTGTAGTCAGTGTATTCGAAGAACGATTGGATACGAGTCTTCCAAGTACTGAAATCGTCTGCTCCTTTCAACTTTGGTGGTCTTGTGGTGGTCCCGGTCTCAAGTTCAGCTTGAGCAATTGGACTCAGTTGATTCAAAGACATTTTGAATAGATTTTGGCTTAAGAATGCTGATCAGAAGCTAATTTCGCTGAGTAGCCAAAAGAAAAACAAGTTCACCGATGACAGACTTAACTTCACCGATGACCAAGCTAGAAACACTGAGACACTGTTGACTTCGCTGATATCTTCGCTGATGATGTAATTTCACCGGCAAAAGAGAAACCTGCACTAGCGAAAATACCTAATTTCGCCGAGACAAACAACAAGAACGTTAGTTTGGCTAAATCCGCCGATCACCGTGATAAAAACACTGTGGTTCTTTATCACTGTCCTTGAAGTCGCCTTTGATAAATTCGCTAAAAGGGTCGATGACACTATTTCTCCGACAATGACTAAGGAAACAAGCCAAGTTTCGCTGAAGGTTTTCAACACGGATAGGATATATTCGCCGGTGACAAAAGCGGGTATCGGGTGATTTCGCCGGCAACAAATATGTGACAGAAATTTAATTTCGCTGACGATTGCCGGCGAAGGTAGACTTTGTTCTCGAAGCGATCGAGCAGCGAAGACAATCGTCTAAGCCGACTTACCGGGAAATAAGCTATTTCGCCGGTTGCTCGAACTCGTGTTCGAGACTTTTGAGATTCCTAGATCCATGATAATTTCGCTACGGTCTTCGCCATATTCATCATTATTTCGCTGGAATTATAAATTTCTTGATAAACCCCTCTAAACCCCTAACTGTTTTTACCCTTTGTTCAACTTCGACCACAAGAAATCTCAATGATGTTCAAGAACCTTGAATAATCGGTGATGCCGGGTATGATTTCTCTCAAAACATTCTAAGATCTACCGATTCATGATTATAAAGTCTTAAACTTAAAATAAAGAACCAAACATAAATATTCAAACAATGAACCGATAACCGAAGACGTGAATCGATGAATGCAGAAGTTGTAATCGTTGATTAACTCAAGGATTACCTAAAGATCTTGAACAGGAATGAATCTTGTGAGAAATTTCAGTGATGTTAACCGAAGATTAGAGAGAGAGATAAAGAAGATAGTTTTGAAAAATTTTGAAATAAAGTCGGTTAAGGAAGATTTATAGGCGGTTTAGGGGTGTTGGCGAAATTGGTATTTTTGCCGGAATCTTAATTTCGCCGCCTTTTGTGGTTTGCAAACTTCAAAATCAAATTTAAATACGCTCGTGAATTTCAAACTTTCTCTAAAAACGTGCCCATTTTTGTTTAAAATAATAAAAATTATGAAATATTCACAAACTAGAGAAAATTTGGGCCATTTTGACTCCGAACTTCGTTTTTCAACACTAGGAGGTTCCATTGTTGCTGATTTCCTTGTTTCTTTTGACGCTTGTCGACTTACCTGCAGAAGATCATATTGTCAACGCTTGTCAAATCCTTAATTATTATTATTAGCGAATTAAGGCACAAGAAAAACTGCCAGTATGTTTGTCCACTTAAATCCATGCATCCTTCTATCAACATGCCTTCGGAGAGAGCGTTTATCATGTTTTTGGTAATATTGACAAGACTTCTATGGCCCCCACACAAGCTATTGAGAATAGAATCATTACGCCCGTGAGTCCCACATCAGGACATACCCCCGCGATCAAGGTATGCACAAAGATTCATCATAACAAGTGAGTATATTGGATTCATTCATTTTGCATTTCAACGATAGAGTTGGTGATCAGGTCAGTACTTTCGTACAGCAGAGATCCCAAAAACTACGAAGGGCGGAGACAGATACCAGATTTGGTACGATTTGATGATAGATAGTTTGGTGAACAGGTCAGTACTTTCGTACAGCAGAGAGACCAAACTAATCTGTTTTAAGGTTTTGGCCATTTTTGGCTCTTTTCTTGAAAAGATATCATAGCGTCTAGGTCAGCATGTATCTGGATGCAGCAGAAGAACAACTATGATATCCCCAAATGAATTACCAATATAAAGACCCGAAATCTCAGACTTTGGCAATCTATCAACGCAAGATTTAAGACCATTAAGCCATATACCGCAACGTGTTACCCACAATGATGCGTAATGCCTGAGAAAAGCTAGAATCCTTGTGTAGATGTTATGTTTTGCTCCCTAACAGCAGTTTACTCATTGGTATTGCTGAATCTACCGACACGTCGTTGCTTGGTACCCTGATTTCTTTTGTTTTCTGTTTTTCAGGAAATGACAAAGTGTTAGCAATTTTCTATCATTTCTTCTAACCGGAGTCAGACTCAAGCATCTAATTTTGATTTTCTGGAATATCCCCCCTAGTTCTTTGCATACTTGTTTTTCATTCTTCAGTAGTTGCCACTGGATTGTCTGCAGCTTTCTTTTCTGGCTCTGGAGGGACTTCTTCATTCCCTGTTGCTTCTGGTGTTGCTTGAACCTCGGTCGTTGTTACGGAAGTTTCTTGTGTTAAAATAGCTTCACTTGTTGATGGTGGTTCCTCCATAATGGCCTCATATGTGGATGAGGCCGGAGGTGATGATGTTGCTTGAGAAGTTGTGGTGGGCTCTTTTGTCGATGAGGAAAACTTTTCTTTCTTTCTCTCGTGCTTTTTCTTCTTCCTTTCTTCCTTTTTCTTTGCATCTGCATCCTTTCTTTTCTCGATCTTATCAACGATATCGAGCATCTCTCGTTTTCTCTTCCAGGCTCTATCCACTGCCCTCTGAAACAACATTGCCTTTTCTAGATTGGCGTTTCCAGCTCCAACATTTATACGATTTGCATTCAGCACCGTTAAATCAGAGAGTCCAAACATGAAGACATCCATTGGATCCAATATTCTAATATCTTCATTTTCATTCGATCGGATCACCGCTTCACCAGTATGGTTATCATAAACCCACTTCTTGAAGTTGTTTAGACAAACCGGGACTTCATCTGGGGAGCTTAATTCTTGTGACAACTTTTGCAGGGTTGATAACCCACGTCACTTTGCCTTTTCCAGTAATAGGATCTTTTGTTGTCTTGGATACTCTCCTTCTGGGACGCTGCGGCTTGAAATTTGAGAAACCTTTGTTGCATTCTTTCGCAATTATGCGCTCAAAGCCCCCCCCCCCCCCCCCCCAACGCTTATATCCTCTGGATTTAACATATCCATTCGGCCAAGTTCACGTAGATCCCACCTGGGAAGAGAAAACAGGTCATACCCAGTTCTGAAGTACTGAATCACACCACCTCTTCATTTGACCACAAACATCCCCTTGAGATTGTTATACATCCAACTGATAATTTTATCAGTAGCTTCTGTCTTCTCAACAGTTACTACCTGATAAAAATCAGGAAGTTTTTCTCTTTCCCTTCTAAACCATTTGGGGTGATGTGGGGTGAATGTCTTTCCATCTTCTTGTTCATAAATTACTTCCTCTTCCAATCCCCATTCTATAAATCGTGCAGGCATTTCATCTCTGTCCATTTCTTCTTCGTCACTATCGTCTCCTTCAGTGACTTTTTCTGTCGACTCAAGACGTCTTTTCTTTGTTTCAGTTTCTTTCTTCTTTCTATTTGTTTCCTCCTCTTTAAAAGCCTCAAAGTCGAAGATTTCTGCGAACGAGAACATGGGCTCTATCTCAATTTTTGCACAAATTTTCTTCATCATTCTGTATAGCTTCTCTATTCCGTGCTACTGAAACCTTATGTACTGTGATTGTCCAGTGACATAGGCATGCAATTCTCTGTTCTTCTTTTTTTGCTCCTTCAGCTTTTCTCTTAGAACATTTGTATCATTGACTTGCTGTTTCAGAATGCATATCTCGTTCACAGGACCAGCACCTATATCTTTGATGAGCTTGTCGTACAGATCTTGAAATGGACGAATTCTTTGTGGAGGCACAGGAGGTTTTGAAATCCTTGTGGGTTTCACTTGGGGAAACCTAGAAGGTCCTTCATCTGTTTTCTTAGGGGGAGTTGATTTGCTTGCAGAGGTTTCTTCTGGATCGGTTAATAGTGTATCAATGAAATCTTCCAATGTTTGCTCTTCTTCTGTTACTACAACTGGTCTTTCAGATTCCGACATTTCTCGTCTTGCAAGCTTCTTTTCTCTCTTTTCTTTTTCTTGCATTGCATGAATTTCCCGCATATCTTGAATGTGTAGACGATGTTCTTCTGAATCTGCGGCTCTGAAGCTTGCGCGATTGCATGAATTTCCCGCATAAGTCTTTCTGGGTTTTCTGAGGATTTCTTCTTCTTTGGAGGTTCGTCGTCGGCTGCCTGCTTTCCTTTTCTTTTTCTTTTCAACTGTTCTTCTTTTTCTACAACCTCTTCCTCAGCTTGCGCGATTCTTTGTTGTTTTGCTTGAACTGCTTCTCTGTACTTTTTATAAGCTGCTTTGACCAACGACAATCTTTCTGCAGTATACATCCAGTCGTATAACATTACCCATTCATTCATTTTGATCTCTGTATATTGTCGACTGGTGGGAACATGAAAGGTGAAGACGCCTCCATCATGTGGCAGTTTGTCATACTGATCGTTGATCAGCATCTGGATGAATCTGGGATACATTGCCCAAGTATGTCCTCTTGTATTCTCGAGCATGTAGTTAAAGATTAGTCCAGAGAGGTTGAACTTTTGATTCAAACATAAGTTCAACATTGCTCCCGACCACTCCAGATTCAGGCCGTCATATCCACCTTTACGATGAGCTATACTCATAGCAATTACGTGTACTATAAACCTCCAATCCCTCGTGAGCCCATTTCTTTTGATCTCATTCTTTTGACTAAAGTCTCCCACGTATCCCATACCACGAAAGCCATTCAAAACATCATCCTTGTTCAATAGTGAGACGGGTGATTCGAGCCAATAACAATCGATAACAAACAAGAAAGATTGAAACTTTAATGATTATAGCAAAGAAAGTTTCATCGATTTGATAAAAGAGATACAAAGATAATCATCCACCCCGGGTGAGCTCCCCCGGGGTGGTGGCTCACAAATGCACACCCTCCAAGTGAGGTGTAGTAATCTATATATAGCCCCTTGAGCCTTGTTTTCCAAGCAAGTCGCCTCTTGCTTGGAAAACCTACTAAAGTCACTAAAATATCCGATTATTACTAACTAGCATCGCTACATCACGCTACTTCATACAAATTAAAAAATCGCCAATTAAAGTCGCCTTAATTGATAACATCATTCTCTAATTTGACCCAACAATATTCCCCCGAGAATGATGCTATCAATTCTTCAAATGATCTTCAAAAAAAATCTAACATCGTCTTCGAATCTTCACAAATCGGCTAAATATCCAAAATCTTCATTGTCGTTTCCCCCCGCAAATGTAGACCCTCATATATCTTGTCAATCAAAGCTCCGTATCTTGTTAAAGATAAAATTGTAATAGGCATGTGATAGGGTTCAAACTTCAATGATAAAAAATAAATAATTAGCTTCATTGTGAGAATCTTCAATTCTATCAGATTGCATTTAGCTTCCGATCCACCGCTAAAGTCACCCAATGCCAAAAAAATCAACGGCCCAAAATATATCATAAAATCCCTGGCCCTGTCTTGTTCTCGACCCTCAAAAATGTATTATAAATTCTGGCCAATGAAAATAATCTTGAACTCCCGGTCCACTAGTTCAAAAGTGCTTGGCCCAAATAAAATTCTTTAACACCCGGCCCAAAAATATATCATAAGGTCGCCAAGAATGACATAAAGTCGCTTGATTATAAACTCCATACACTGCCCACTTAGACTGTAAAGCCCGTCAAATATTAATTCCAAACATATAAGGGCCTAAGATAAACCGTAAGCCCAACAACCTTGAAATAAACCCACAACCATCTTCTCACATTTCTCTAAAGTCCTGATGTGTAGGTGGACTTAAGAAACTATACATAATGCCCAAATAAAAGAACATATAATCTGATATGATGTATGCATGTGGGCCCAAAAAAAAATCATATACCTGCTGAAGTTTTGTAATCGTGAACATGAATTTCCAATAATTTAGTGGGCCCCACGGAAAATAAATCTTGAGAAAATTACGAAAATGTCTCTTGACCAAGTGGATTTGCAAAATTGTCACCTTCCTGCGTCCTTGGAAGGCCCTCCCAGCCTCGGAAGCGTCCGTCTTTCACGTTGAAGCGTCCGCCTGTCCGTTGAAGCGTCTGTTTCCATTCAAGCGACACGTGTCCGATGTTGAAGCGTCCGCCATTCACGTTAAAGCGTCCGCCTTTCACTTGAAGCGTCCGTTTCCTTTCAAGCGATACGTGTCCGATGTTGAAGCGTCCGCCTCAGGCGCAATGCGTCCGCGAAGCTTCTTAAGCGTCGGCCAACGATGCATGTTCCGTGTCTTTGTCCAATTTTTTTTTTTTTTTTATAACTTATAAACATTTTTCTAACATGGGATCATGTGCATGCTCTTTATAAAAATTAAACTATATCTATGTTAACGGAGCAAATTTTAAACGATATAAAACATGTTATTTTTTAGTTAAAAATTTTATATTAAACATTAAAAACATAACATAATAAAAAACAAAAAAAAAAAACAAACAACACAATATTACAATATTATCTAAAACCATATCCTAATAGCTTCCCACTCCGAGACATGTTTGAAATCATGTCTCTCTTCATGGCGGTAGTTGATGAGGGCCACCTCCTTCTGATCGTCCTCACCAAGGTCCGGCATTTCTGTCTCCACTTTCTTGAAATATCGATCAAATCTCTCACATTCCAACCGCAGCACACGGAACCTGGAGGATAGTGCGTCAACGGTCCGGTTGTGTTCCGGACCACGTAGTTGGGCGAAATTTTGTTGAACACGGACCCAGAGCCCACCGTGTCCTCGAGGTGGAGGATCGATCATTGCCTGCTCCCATGCTTCGCACAGAGCAATGTCTTCAACGTCAGTCCAGGAGGTGGCTATTGTCGGGTCGTTGACGGCGTCGGATTTTTCTAGTGAAACGGCTGCTGATTTTTTTTGTTTGCTTTCGTAAAACGGCGGGTGTTTTTGATAAGTGATATGTGAACGGGTTATATAGTGGGGTAAATGTGTGCAACGGTAAATGTTAAACGGCTTTTTTTACGGAAGCGTCGGGAAGCGTCGGTCAAGCATCGTGGAGCGTCGGGAAGCGTCGGTCAAGCATCGGGGAGCGTCGGGGTCAAGCCTCGGAAGCGTCGTCCATGCCTCGGAAGCGTCGTCCAGGCCTCGGAAGCGTCGGCCAGGATTCGGAAACGTACACATGGACGCATTAAAAAAAATTATGGTTATCATGCGTCGGTGACTGACGCAATTTCGATGCCTCGCCGACGCTTTAACGTGAATGGCGGACGCTTCAACATCGGACACATGTCGCTTGAAAGGGAACAGACGCTTCAACAGACTGGCGGACGCTTAAACGCGAAAGGCGCACGCTTCCGAAGCTGGGAGGACCTTCCAAGGACGCAGTTTAACACCCATCTTTTATTTAATGTAAATACACGATATATATATATATATATATATACTACGATCATTTTATACCATAAGATCTAAAATTTGAGAATTAAAGTAACAAACATTAGTTTTCTACTAACTAATTTAATCATCCAAAAGTTGTTTAACAAACAAGTTACATCATAAACATTGTTTAAAACCGAGTGAATTTATGCGGAAGCTTCAAAAGTATGTGTTCGGTTCTTCAAAAGCTTGCTTGATAGTCATCCGTAATCCTTGAGTACCTAAAACTGAAATGTTTACATAAAACATTTGTATTAGAATGCTTAGAAATAATGCTTGATCGAAACTACAATCGAAGTGAATTTCAATATTTACGATTATACAAAATTTTTTAAATATTCAGGCTTTACCGTAACTTACGGTTCTACCGTAAGTTACGGTAATCGATTTTCAGCAAAGGTCCACCGTAAACCAGTAGGCTTCCACCGTAACCCTCCTGACCTCCACCGTAAGTTACGGTGACACCGTAACTTACGGTAGGTCCTGCACATATGAATTTTGGCTTTTTGTTTGTTTCACCTACACAATTTCCTCGAATCCTTGTTCTAACAACCAGCATTTTAAATTCTTGTGTTTTAATATATCAATATTTCATCGATAACAATGAACAAATAAATCATATTACGAAGCAAAATCCATGCTTTATTTGATTATTCGACCCGTTTGGCTCGTCTAAGGAATCCTCCCATATGACGACTACCAACAAGTTCCAACCAATTTTGACCAATCATTCAATATAGCGACATCACCGCTTTAATTCAAAACAACCCTTATTCTAAAATTCAACTACGCATGTTATAACCATCAACATTTACTTAATGTAACGGGTCAAGTTACATACCTTTAAAGCAAGCCCTTCAAACGTGCGTCCACACCGGTTTGCCCGCTAGATGCCCCGGCTTCCTTTCCTATAGAGTTCAATCACCATATGTTTAGAACTCTTTTTGTTTCACATACATAACGCACATTTTGTCATACATCATAATTATGCGTTTTAACTTAACAATTCAGTTTCAAGCCTTCTTTGAGGCATTTCAACAAACACTATAAGCGCAGAATTTTTATATCTTTCATATTCAAGTTCATAGCTTGCTAATTAGCTAACTTAACATCAATAAAGCCTTTATATAATATTTAAACATCATATTTTTTCTGAAATCACTTTCTATGATTAAATTAGACTAGAATAATCATTCTAAACCCTAGTGTTCATCTTCATCTTGTAAAACCCACAACCCACCTTCAAGGTGTTCATGGAGTTTCCTGAAATTGGACATGATTTCACATGTAGTTGTCTAAGTTTCACTTCTAGACACCATATCATCCCTAATCTAACCAAATAACACACGTGCAACATCTAATTTCAGATTTTCCAAAATCATGAGAAATTCAAGTTGAGAGATTTCATCAGATTTTACATACCTTAGAATCCTCTTGCGATGAGGATCACAATTCTAAGCTCTAATTTCGATTTCGACTTGGATTGAGCCTTCAATTGATTGATTTAATGAAGTTTTAGGGTTTTGAAGATGGGGTGTCGCCCCCTGCTCCTTCTTGATCGACCAGACACCTCTAAATGGGGTGTTTGGTTTATTTTTATTTGTTTTATCTAATTTAGTTTCAAATTTAACAACTAAGGCCCCTCTACTTTGTTCAACATATCATTTAGTAGCTTTTAACCCTATTATAGGCAATTTCTAGTCTTGTAACTAACTAGGTTAAAAATTCCTAGTTAGTAAATTCTCGTCTATTTATACTTTATAGTTCCAATATAAAGTTTTATATTTTCGGGGTGTTACAAGTCCACCCCCCTTAAAAAGGGTTTCGTCCCCGAAACCGAAGTACGTACCAAATAATGTAGGGTGAAGACGTCGCATCTCCTCTTCGGACTCCCATGTAGTGTCCGAACCTTTCCTATGCTCCCATTTGACTTTGACTTGGTCAATTTGTTTATTTCGTAAATGTTTGACTTTTTGGTCTAAAATCTCCACCGGTCTCACCGCATAATTCAGACTATTATCCACTTCGATATCATCGTAATGGATATAGGCCGTTTCGTCTGCTAGGCACTTTCTTAATTGTGACACGTGGAACGTGCCATGGATTCCACTTAGTTCTTTCGGTAGCTCAAGGCGATAAGCTACCTTGCCAACTCTCCCGATAATTTTAAATGGCCCAATAAACCTCGGGCTTAGCTTCCCCCTTTTTCTGAATCTAATAACGCCCTTCCATGGGGAAACTTTTAGCATGACCATGTCACCAACCTGGAATTCGATTGGCCTATTCCTTTTATCAGCATACGCCTTTTGCCTGTCTTGAGCTGCTTTCAAGTGTGCCCGAACTATTTCAATCTTTTCATTCGTGGCTCGTACTATATCTTGGTGGGCGAGTTCTCGTGGACCCACTTCACCCCAACATACCGGGGTTCGACACTTTCTACCATAAAGCATTTCGTACGGTGCCATCTTAATACTAGATTGGTAGCTGTTATTATACGAAAACTCAACTAACGGTAGGTGAACATCCCAACTTCCTCCAAAGTCGATTATACACGCCCGTAGCATATCCCCCAATGTTTGTATCGTTCTTTCACTATGTCCATCCGTTTGGGGATGGTACGCAGTGCTAATGAACAATTTGGTTCCCATTTGCTCTTGGAAATCTCGCCAGAAATTCGAAGTAAACCGGGTATCCCTATCAGACACGATGGATACCGGCACCCCATGACGTGCTATTATTTCATTAGTGTAAACTTCTGACATCTTTTCTGACGTATAAGTCTCACGAATCGGAATGAAGTGAGCACTTTTCGTCAATCTATCCACCACTACCCATATGGCATCGAAACCACGGTTCGTCTTAGGCAACTTGGTTAATAGGTCTATTGTAATATGTTCCCATTTCCAAACCGGAATTTCTAACGGTTGGAGTTTGCCGTATGGTTTCTGGTGCTCCGCCTTGACTTGTAAACATGTCAAGCATTTTTCCACATGCTTCGCCACATCCCTCTTCATTCCGGGCCACCAATAATTTTGTTTCAAATAATTGTACATCTTGGTCGCACCCGGATGAATTGAATAACGGGATTTATGAGCTTCATTAAGTAGAAGCGCCTTCACTCCACAAGTATGTGGGACCCATATCCTTCCGGATCGAGTCTTCAACCCGTTATTCCCATCCGACAAATCTTTCAACTGACCTATTATTCTTTCTTTCTTCCAATTCTCTTCTTTCATTGCTTCTAATTGCGCCTCTCGAATACGTTCAAGTATACCCGAGGTCACCACGAGTTGCATCGATCTTACTCGTATTGGGACATAGTCCGCTTTTCTGCTCAGAGCATCTGCCACCACATTAGCCTTTCCGGGGTGATAATGTATTTCACAATCGTAGTCTTTCACCGTTTCCAGCCATCGCCTTTGTCGCATATTTAACTCCTTCTGATCGAAGAAGTATTTCAAGCTCTTGTGGTCGGTGAATATGGTGCACTTTACCCCATACAAGTAGTGCCTCCATATTTTTAATGCAAATACCACCGCAGCCAACTCGAGATCGTGCGTGGGATATTTCTTCTCGTGTATCTTCAATTGTCTCGAGGCATAGGCTATTACCTTGCCCCGTTGCATCAACACGCAACCGAGCCCCGATAGTGAAGCATCCGAATAAACCACCATATCTTCGACTACGTCCGGCAATGTCAATACCGGAGCTTGAGTTAACTTTTCTTTTAGCGTTTGAAACGCTTTTTCTTGATCGACACCCCAAATGAACTTTTCTTTCTTCTGTGTTAGCTTTGTTAGCGGTGACGCAATCTTGGAGAAATCTTGAATGAATCTCCTATAATATCCCGCAAGCCCCAAAAAGCTTCTAATTTCCGAAGGGTTCTTCGGGGGATTCCATTTTGACACAGCCTCTATCTTTGACGGATCCACCAATACTCCGTCGGCACTTATGACATGGCCAAGAAATTGTACCTCTCGTAACCAAAAGGCACATTTAGAGAATTTTGCATATAACCTCTCTCTTCTCAGTGTCTCTAATACTTCTTGCAAGTGGTGTGCGTGTTCAACTTCACTTTTTGAATACACCAAGATATCATCGATAAACACGATGACCGACTTATCCAACATTGGCTTGCAAACCCGGTTCATGAGGTCCATAAAAGCCGCGGGTGCATTTGTTAACCAAAATGACATCACGAGGAATTCGTAATGTCCGTATCTCGTGCGGAAAGCCGTCTTAGGCACATCTTCTTCCTTGACCTTTAGTTGGTGATACCCAGATCTAAGGTCAATTTTTGAAAACCAATTTGCACCTTGTAATTGGTCGAATAAATCATCTATCCTCGGAAGCGGGTATCGGTTCTTTACCGTGAGTTTGTTTAACTCCCGGTAATCGATACACATGCGCATGCTTCCGTCCTTCTTTCTTACGAACAATACCGGTGCGCCCCAAGGAGACACACTCGGCCTTATGAATCCCTTGGCAAGCAGGTCTTGAATTTGGGACATCAACTCTTGTAATTCCGACGGTGCGAGTCGGTACGGGGCTTTTGCTACGGGTTTTGCGCCCGGAATCAATTCGATCCCAAACTCTACTTCCCGTTCGGGCGGTATCCCCGGTAAATCCTCCGGAAACACATCTTCATAATCTCGTACTACCTGTACATCTTCAATCTTCCGTGATTCTTTCTCGGGTTCATTCACGTATATCATAAATGCCTTGCATCCTCGCTTCATAAGTTTGTGAGCTTTCAACATTGAGCACACTATGGGGTTGCCTCCTTTTTCGCCATAAATGGTGACGTGTTTTCCTCTCGGAGATGTTAGCTTTATCTCTTTACAAAAACACACGACTTTTGCATGGTGCTGGGCTAGCCAATCTATCCCAACGACTACTTGAAATTCTCCCATTGACATCGGGATTAGGTCTATCAAGTATTCCTCATCGTCGATGCTTAATTTGCAGCCTCGACAAACATCACAAACTATAAAACTTTTGTTGTCCCCTATTTCAACTTCTAAGGGCACAGGTAATTTCGTCAATACAAATGAAGGATGTCGAATAAATCCATGCGAAATGAAGGATTTATTCGCACCCGTATCAAACAATACACGTGCTGGAATTGAGTTAATTGTGAATATACCTGAAACTACATCGGGTTCTGTCTTCGCTTCAGCCGCGGTAAGTTGGAAGGACCTAGCCTTCGCTTTGGGAGCTTCTGTTGGAGACTCTTTTGTGTCTCTCTTTCCCACCAACTCGGGGCATTCAGATTTCTTGTGACCGGGTTGATAACACTTGTAGCAAACAGAAACTTTCCTGGGACATAGTGATGCGGTGTGCCCCGTCTTCCCACATACCGGGCACGGCTTGTCTTTGAAGCGGCACTCGCCTTTGTGCCCTTTACCACACACTTTGCAACTCGGCGACCCGCCTTTAGCATCCATTTTCTTTCCCGATTCCGTAGTTCTAGCTTTCTTTGTAGGGCTTGGATTCACATCCTGTGCCCTTCGTTCACCTCTCTCCACTTGTTTCTTTAACTCGATTTCCCGCTCCCGAGCGGTGTTGATAATCTCCGTGAGGGTTTCGTATTTTTACGGAGTCATAAATTCCCGGTACTCGGCACTCAGCATGTTGTAATAGTAGTATATCTTTTGCTCTTCAGTGGTGACTAACTCGTCACAAAATCTCAGCTTATCCATGAAGATGCCCGTGATCTTTCTCAGCTGGATGAATTCTTCTTTGATTCTGTTAATAATCGCTTTGGGACTGTGGTATTTAAGGAATGGTACCTTAAACTCGTCCCAAGTCATAGCCCTAGCCGCTTCGGCTCCCATTTCCTTCTTTTTGTTATCCCACCAATCCTTGGCTTGATTTCTCAATTGACCCGTTCCGTAAGCAACAAAGTCACCTACGTCACAATGGGTTCGCTCAAACACTCCTTCAACATCACTTATCCATCTTTGACAAATTATCGGGTCAACCTCCCCGTTATAGATTGGCGGTTTACACGCCATGAATTCTTTGTACGAACATCCTTTGCGTTCTCCCGTTTTCTCCTTCATAAGGTTGACAATATCCTCCAACCTTTTAACTCGCTCTTCAACAAGCGACAACACCGTATTTTGGATTTTGTCTATAAACCCGGATAGACTTCCTTCAATTTCCTTTCCTACCTCTTCGGCAATTGTCTCTTTCATTTGTTCGGTGCTTGTTTGCACCGGATTATCATCATTCCCATCAGACATCTTGAAGCTGAAATGTTTACATTTAAACATTAAACATTTCATTTATAATATTGCTTCATTTGTTTCGGTTTAGCCAAGTTCCTAACTTGCTTTAACCGTTCACACTTAATGCACTTTCCGGGTTTGAGTGTGTTAACACACTCTTCCCATGCATCTCAATTTATTTCTCATACTTACATAAGGTATAATCTACTAACATAATAAATTAATTCTTACCGGACGATCAATCAAGCTTGAACCGAACACTTTGTTGACAACCTTAAGCTCTGATTACCAACTTGTAACACCTATCTTTTATTTAATGTAAATACACGATATATATATATATATACTACGATCATTTTATACCATAAGATCTAAAATTTGAGAATTAAATTAACAAACATTAGTTTTCTACTAACTAATTTAATCATCCAAAAGTTGTTTTACAAACAAGTTACATCATAAACATTGTTTAAAACCGAGTGAATTTATGCGGAAGCTTCAAAAGTATGTGTTCGGTTCTTCAAAAGCTTGCTTGATAGTCATCCGTAATCCTTGAGTACCTAAAACTGAAATGTTTACATAAAACATTTGTATTAGAATGCTTAGAAATAATGCTTGATCGAAACTACAATCGAAGTGAATTTCAATATTTACGATTATACAAAATTTTTTAAATATTCAGGCTTTACCGTAACTTACGGTTCTACCGTAAGTTACGGTAATCGATTTTCAGCAAAGGTCCACCATAAACCAGTAGGCTTCCACCGTAACCCTCCTGACCTCCACCGTAAGTTACGGTGACACCGTAACTTACGGTAGGTCCTGCACATATGAATTTTGGCTTTTTGTTTGTTTCACCTACACACTTTCCTCGAATCCTTGTTCTAACAACTAGCATTTTAAATTCTTGTGTTTTAATATATCAATATTTCATCGATAACAATGAACAAATAAATCATATTACAAAGCAAAATCCATGCTTTATTTGATTATTCGACCCGTTTGGCTCGTCTAAGGAATCCTCCCATATGACGACTACCAACAAGTTCCAACCAATTTTGACCAATCATTCAATATAGCGACATCACCGCTTTAATTCAAAACAACCCTTATTCTAAAATTCAACTACGCATATTATAACCATCAACATTTACTTAATGTAACGGGTCAAGTTACATACCTTTAAAGCAAGCCCTTCAAACGTGCGTCCACACCGGTTTGCCTGCTAGATGCCCCGGCTTCCTTTCCTATAGAGTTCAATCACCATATGTTTAGAACTCTTTTTGTTTCACATACATAACGCACATTTTGTCATACATCATAATTATGCGTTTTAACTTAACAATTCAGTTTCAAGCCTTCTTTGAGGCATTTCAACAAACACTATAAGTGCAAAATTTTTATATCTTTCATATTCAAGTTCATAGCTTGCTAATTAGCTAACTTAACATCAATAAAGCCTTTATATAATATTTAAACATCATATTTTTCTGAAATCACTTTCTATGATCAAATTAGACTAGAATAATCATTCTAAACCCTAGTGTTCATCTTCATCTTGTAAAACCCATAACCCACCTTCAAGGTGTTCATGGAATTTCCTGAAATTGGACATGATTTCACATGTAGTTGTCTAGGTTTCACTTCTAGACACCATATCATCCCTAATCTAACCAAATAACACACATGCAACATCTAATTTCAGATTTTCCAAAATCATGAGAAATTCAAGTTGAGAGATTTCATCAGATTTTACATACCTTAGAATCCTCTTGCGATGAGGATCACAATTCTAAGCTCTAATTTCGATTTCGACTTGGATTGAGCCTTCAATTGATTGATTTAATGAAGTTTTAGGGTTTTGAAGATGGGGTGTCGCCCCCTGCTCCTTCTTGATCGACCAGACACCTCTAAATGGGGTGTTTGGTTTATTTTTATTTGTTTTATCTAATTTAGTTTCAAATTTAACAACTAAGGCCCCTCTACTTTGTTCAACATATCATTTAGTAGCTTTTAACCCTATTATAGGCTATTTCTAGTCTTGTAACTAACTAGGTTAAAAATTCCTAGTTAGTAAATTCTCGTCTATTTATACTTTATAGTTCCAATATAAAGTTTTATATTTTCGGGGTGTTACACGCAGGAAGGTGCCAATTTTGAAAATGCACTTGGTCAAGAGACATTTTCGTAATTTTCCCATAAATCTTTTGCAGTGATGTATAACGATCAGCAAATCGTTGGGCCTAGCCCATGCAGCCTTTACACTCCAAACCACGGCACCCTAGCCGCAACATTATCCAATCTTCAGCAACCACCCTGAACCACGGACATCATCAACATCTTCATCCCTTATCGAAACTCCGGTAACCATCCCATCCTAAACTATCTCCAATCTTTCCCACCGTGTGCCGTTGCTACCCAACACACCACCCTAATCTGCCATAAACCACCAAAGATAGGGGTCCGACATCACCGTACAGTTCACCAGAGAACCATAGTGACCGAAAAACAAAATCCGATACAACCGAGCACCGAGCACCTCGCCGTCACCCACCTTCTTCCACACAAACAGTCGCCATCACCGGTCATCGTCACTTTCACCGGAACGCCGCTCTCTGATTGCCGCAACCACAACCACAACCATTAACCACCATGAGCCACCATCCTTGTGTTAGGATCGGAGCACACACACGAACACGAGTCACAAGCGCACTCAGCTCACAATCAAGAACACAAAGATTTATAGTGGTTCGGTCCGGCTCTGACCTACGTCCACTCTCGGTAACTAGGAGGTTTCTATTTCTTTGTGATACAATAAACAGATACAAGATGAATCTCTTATATAGAGATTAAATAGGAATTTGTCAAACAAGGAAATTAATGCAGCAGAAGAAATGGATCAAGCACAGTTTTCTTCCGCCACTTCTTTTGACAGGCCACAAAACATGTTGCAGTTTTCACACATGTTTTCTATCACTACTTTTGACAAACCACAAGAGTGGCTTCACACTCAACAATCTCCCACTTGAATCCACGTAACAATCTTCATCTGTGCTTCAATTGTGCATATGTATTTCTGTAAGAAACTTTAGCACATTCCTAGTTACCCGGCCTTCTCTTCAATTATCCTGAAGGCCAGTTGAAGCTATGCAAAGCTTCAACTTCTCTAAGGTGACAACCTTAGTCAACATAGCAGCTGGATTTTCAGTTCCTTTGATCTTCTCCAACTTCAGAGTGCCATCATTAATTCTTTCTCTGATGAAGTGATATCTCAGCTGTATGTGCTTTGTCTTCGAATGGAAGACAGGATTCTTTGCAAGGTGAATTGCACATTGATTGTCACAGAATAGTGCACAATCATCTTGTTCTTTTCCAAGTTCGTTGAGAAAGTTCTTCAACCATATAAGCTCTTTGCTTGCTTCAGCAACTGCCATATACTCTGCTTCTGTGATTGAAAGGGCAACGCTTTTCTGTAGTTTGGACATCCGACTTACCGCAGTGCCTCCCACTGTAAAGACATATCCGGTGGTGCTTTTGTATGACTCTTTGCAACCACCAAGGTCTGCATCTGCAAAACCCTTCAGAATAACATTTTTCCCTTTAAAACTCAATGCCACTTTTGAAGTCCCCTTCAAATACCTTAGCAGCCATTTAACTGCTTCCCAATATTCTCTCCCCGGATTAGACATAAACCGACTAACAACTCCCACTGCATGAGCTACATCTGGTCTCGTGCATACCATTGCATACATGAGGCTACCAACTGCAGATGCATATGGAACTTTAGCCATTTCTTCCTTGTCTTCATCTGATTTGGGTCACTGGTCTTTAGAAAGCTTAAAGTGACTTCCCAAAGGTGTGTTTCTGATCTTAGCATCTTTAAGGTTGAATTTCTCAAACACTTTCTCAATGTATTTCTCTTGAGATAGTGTCAAAGAACCATCTTTGTTTCTGAAAATACTCATCCCGAGTATTTGGTTTGCAGCTCCTAAGTCTTTCATTTCGAATTCTTCAGACATTTGCCTCTTCAACTTCTTGATCTCTGACATGTCTGAACCGGCAATCAACATATCATCTACATAGAGTATTAGAATGATATAAGAACCCTTAAACTTCTTGATGTAACAACAATGGTCATTGTCACATCTCTTGTAACCAATTCTTCCCATGAAGTTATCAAACTTCAAGTACCATTGTGTTAGGATCTGAGTTTGGTTTTGATTGTGTTTTACGTTTGAATTAAGATGAAGATGAATGAGTTGTGCAGCGGAATTAAGATGGAAGCAAACTTTTCACAATCAAACAGGAGAATTACTTTTAACATACAAGTTTAACATTGAACCGAATGATTGAATTTAATTTCAACAACGATTAAAATTTGCAAGTATGCAACAAACTCCCCCTCAGCCTGAGCTCACAGTATTTGTTCGTGCAGGAAGAAGATAGTGAAAGAGCTAATAGAACAGTACAGAGCACTGTTCTATTTATAGGCACGAGCAAACCACTGAAGCATCTAAGCTGACGTCACCATGAAAGTGACATCTAACCTCCTAACAAACTCTAACCTCTGATCTATACAACCTCTGCTATGCTAACTACTGTTATTACATTTCATAAAGACATCTAAACTAATGCTGCCTCCTTCCACTGATGTGAACCCAGCAGTACTTGTCATGATCAGCAGAGCTTGACTCAAGGCAGTAGATTGAACAGCAGAGCTTTAGTCTTCCATCAGTCTTTTACTTGATCAGCAGTTTGTAGGTCAACAGTTTGTACGATCAGTAGATAGGAGGTCAGTAGATGTTGAAACCACTTTCAAGGGGAGAGACTTGTATACATAACATCTGCTTATTCTGGATCCACTGCTCTAATCCAGTTTTAGCTTTAATTATCTGTTCCTTTGGTAGGGTTCAATCCCAACAATCTCCCCCTGGAACAGATAATGCCAAAACTCTTCATTATTTGTAGACCTTTATTGCCTCATCAGCAGTTCCCTTATTTGCCCTTTGAGTTGTAACTCAAAGGCTAAGGCATCTGTTTCATCATTATCCCTGCTAAGTGGAAGATCAAGGAGATCCTGCAAATCTTCAAGACTTAGGCCAAGTGCTTGTTCCCTTGTTATTTTCTTCACTTATCCACTAGACTTGAACACTGTCAGTAAATGGGTCTGTTTGTCAGTTTTCTACTTTAGTACCTTTGAGTCTAGTGGGTTTCTTGGGAGATTTTTATTTGAAGAGGTGTTTGGAGATGCTGGCCTATTGATGACTGTCTGAGCAGTACTTGCAGGTTGATCCAAACCAAGAGTCTCTACAATCATTTTCTTTATGCCTTCGTTTACAAGGTCATCACCTTCTATTAGCTCTTGGATTGTTTCAGCACCCAACTGTTTTTGTGGCCTTCTTTTAAAGATGGCTGTACCAGCTGGAGCAGTGGATCTCCTGATTTGCAGCTTTGATGGTCTTTTTGAAACCTCTGCTTCATGATAGTCAGGCTTTTGTGGAGCAGTAGGATCTGTCTTTCTTAATGTCTCCAAACTTTTGTAGGTAGCCCTGACTTTATCTTCTTTCCATCTCAACACTTGATTTAAAGACCCATAATCAGCAGCAGCTAATTCCTCTTTCATTCTCCTCAGCTCTACCTTTTTATCAGGTACATTCTTTTTGAACTTTACCCAATCTGGAGGAGTGTGCTTGACCTTATTCTTGATCATTTCTTGAATCCTGGCTGCTTCACTTTCAAGCTCAGGGATGGTCCACTCTTTGTACATGTGTTTTTCTCCTTTGTACTTCTTGGTTGCCATGATGCTTTCAATGTAGTCTTTTCTTAGAGTTTCATCTGCTCTTTCTGAGATTTGTTGACAAACATTTTTTTGCAAATTGCTCTAAGGATCTGACTTGTGTGAGCAAGAATTGGTAATTCTGCTGAATTTCTCTATCAAATTTTCCTTGTGCATTTCTTTTTGAGATATCCTCTGCTTGTTTAGCTTTGACTTTCAAATATTCTTCAACATTGTTTGGCCTTGGATATCCTTCAACTGATGACAAACTCCTTTTAGCAGGGTCATCCTCATAATAAAAAGACTTGATTTCTTCTCTGACTGCTATAAGTTCAAGAGGGAATTGAAAACCTTCAGGAGGTAAGGGCTTTTGAATTTGAGCTGATGAGATAGGAACAGGCTTGGGTATTGTAACAAGTGATAGAGATTTTGAAGATGTCGGTGGTGGTGATGGAGAATCATCATCTGGTATGAAAATCCTTCTCCTTTTATTGTAGGAGAGGCATATGATGTTTTGGGTGGATTAGTGGTAGTGGTTTGAGTGGCAGTGATTTGTGATTGACTAACAGCTGTTGAAACAACTTGTGTTTCAACCACTGTTGTCATTACAACAGATGTTGTAACATCTGCTGTCTTCTGCTTTTTGGCAGGAGGCAATGATGGTGATGTTGTTTTTGGTGGTGATGATGGTGGTGGTAAGGCAGTGGTTGTGGTGTGTGTTGAAGTGGTGTGTGTTGAAGTGATAGCAGATGTTGAAACAACTGGAGTACCAGCAGATGTTGATACAGCAGGAGTTACAACAACTGTTTGGGTGGAGGTTTGATGTTGGGGGCTTTTGAACGGTGGTTTTGGAGTATGCTTTGTGAGTCTGGATGGTGTGGACTTGGGTTCCCTCACTTTTCTAGTGGGATTTCTTTTTTGGCACAGGATTTTGAACATCCTTTAGCCCAGAACAACCCTGCGCATTCAGCTCCATGTAAGCTCTTTTCTCCTCATTCCACCTTGACATATCCTTTGCCGCTCTGTCCCTTTTTACACTTGCTACTCCTTCATCAAGTGCATTTTGGGTAACATCAACCTTCTTGCTACCATCTGGCAAAGGAATTTTTCTGGTCATAGCATCCCTTTCTGGTTCAATGTAAAGACCATCATCTATTCCCTTCTTTTTCCACTGCTGAATTTTCTCCCCCTTTTTGGCATTATCTGGGGGTAGTTGATCAATAAAGAGAACAGTTGGAGGAGCAGTGCCAGTGGTTTTCAATAGATGGGCCTTTATAGCCTTGATGTCAGCTTGTGTGTTCTTGAACCTAGACTCTATTGTGTTTCTCAGCTCTTGGACATGTTTTGCATGTTGCTGATCAGTCATTTGTTTTTGTTGTTGGAGAAAAGGTTGGAAAAGGTTCCATATCTCATCTGCAGCAGATGCTTGTGGTGGAGCAGGTGCTTGAGGTGGAACAATAGTGGATTGCACCTTTTGTACTTTTAACAACTGTTGCAACATTTCTTTGATTTCTGCAACAGAAGTATCCAGTTTTTCAACACGTTCCGTCAATTCCAGGTACTTTAAACCATCACCCAATTTAATGGGATCATCTGATTTCCCACTAGCAGTGGTTTTATCAGTGGTTGAGGTAGGGAGTGTACTCCAAACATTAACCACTGATGCCCCTTTTTCTTGGTACTGGGGTCTTCTTCCCTCAACACTTGACAACCTTTTGATGTTGCCAGTGGTCAAAACAAATCCACTGGTGGATGTTAGAGGTGCTATGGAAGGAATTACCTCCAAGGAAGTCTTATTGATGTAACCACTGTCCAAATGCAAACCAGTGGGTTTAGCACTTGTAGTGGCTGCTTCACTTGGATTACCACCAAGAGTTACTTGTAACTCAAGGGGTGTAACCTCCTCAGGCATTGTTGGTGGGTTAAGTATGATTGATACATCAGACCCAGTCATTGGTTGAAGTATATTCTCATTGACAGGTGATTGAGAAGGACTGGTTTGTGACTAGTTCAAATCAATAGCATCCAACAAAAGTTTAGTTGGTGGGGGAATTGTGGGTGTGAGGTTTGGTGTAGAAAGAGAATTTGCCCCGGGCATTGGGCTGTGGATGATGGAAGCAAGTGATTCCAGAGCATCATATTGTGGTGTCGCTATATGTACAACCTGTTCTTTTTGAGAAGAAACAGGAGGAGTTTCAGTTACGGATTGAGATATTTGTACCAACTGCTGTGAGGAAGTAGCAGCAGTGGTTTCTTGTGACTTTTAAGCTGTCACTGGCAGTTGCTCTAGTATCTCATCCTCCAGAGTTGCCTTTTTGATAGGTTTGGGGGGTTTTTGTATTTTCTTTTGTTTTGGTTTTTTGTGGATTGTAGGTGTGGGTTTCAAAGCAGTTGTTTTGCTACTTTGATCACCTTGAGCAGTGGGCTCAGCAGCAGATACCTGAGGAGCAGTGGTAGCTGCTAAATTCTGCTCAGGCACCTCTGCTTGTGTTTTGCAAGGTGTTGACATCCGTGTTAAAGTTTCATCAGTTAAGCTGTTCATTTGAAAAGATTCACCTTGTTTTATTGCAAAAGCATCATCCTTACTAAATTTCTTTTCAAAATAATAGCTTAAAAATCTTGGAAAAAGTAAGAATGGCTTTTTATCAGCATTTTTAACCAGTTCATTAAAGATTTCATGGGAATAATTGAAATTTTCTTCTTGAAGAATAGCATACCCCAGGTTTTGAATCTTTAATGGTATTTCATTAAAAGAGGTGGTTTTATTTGAAGCACACAGTAACAGGGTATGAAATAAAAATCTTGTTGCAGGAGGGAAGAATCCTTTTTGTAAGGTATCCCTCTTCATCATTGTATCAGCATACCCTCTTTCAATAAAGTCAGTTTTTAACTTGTTTTTAGAAAAGCAAGTTTTACCTCATTGATCATCGAGCTGAAAGACTTCTGATATGGATTGTGGTGTGATTTGGACTGCTTTTCCCTGTAGAGTAGAGTTAATGGCTATGACATCGTCGCCTTGTTTGTCAAGAGTACAATTTTTCCAAAACTCTCTCTGGGTTTGCAGGTAAATGGGAGCATCTGCTGTAAGCAAAGTTTTGTACTTTGACGCATACATGAGATTAATGATGGAATCAAAAGCATCGGTGGTGCCGGGTTTTGTAAGAAGACCCAAAATGTTGTGAGAGAGTTTGTGTGGAATTTCAGTGGGTTTGGCCTTTTGAGAGGCCTCTTTTGAAGATGATTTGGAAGTAGGTTTTGCATATGACTTCGATTTTGTCATTTTGGAGATGATGATCGAAGAAGGTTGTGAAAAAATTTGAGGAAATGAGATGAAAAACTGCTTTGAGTAGAGAATTTTTAAGAATTCAATTCGACAGTAAAACCCTGTTTGGGTTTTGAATGGGGGTTTTATAGAGAAAAGGTGAATGCTGATGTGGCAGTGGTTACAAAAGGTCTGACCACTATGTACTGACCACATGCCAACCCCTGATGAAGAAAATGACAACTCGTTTATGAAGACCACTGATGGAACAAGATCAGTAGTATAATTGTGGCAAATGAAGGCAGTGGGTGATTTTTACTATCAGTGGATAGCATATCAGTGGATAAGACACTGCTTTTGAACAACAATGTTTATCAAGAAAATGAGAGAGCAGGGGATGACTTTCAGCAGTGAACAGACTTCGAAGTAGAGCAGACTTTTGAACAAGCAGTGGTTATGGCAGACTTTTAAGGATTTTAATGAAAACTTCATTTTTAGCTATTTTTAAGGATGGATTTTTGATTTTATGAAAACATTTTAATGCTTTTATTCATAGAAAAACAAGATGTTGCTTGTTATTCCATGTTTAGCATGCCAATCCTAGAGACCAAGCTTTCAAATGTGGATGTATCTAATGCTTTTGTGAGCACATCTGCCAGCTGGTCTTTAGTTGGAACATGATACAGAGAAATCAAACCTTTTTCATAGCAATCCCTCACAAAGTGATGTCTGATGTCGATGTGCTTGGTGGTTGAATGGGAAACTAGATTTTTGATGATATTTTCTGCTGCCTGGCTATCCAACATGAGTGGTGTCTTTAAGGAAGTGATACCAAAATCCAGCAACTGATTTTGAAGCCACAGGAGTTGAGCTGTACAGCTTGCAGCAGCAATGTATTCAGCTTCAGCAGTGGATGTTGAAACAGCTGCTTGCTTTTTGCTTTGCCAAGAAACCAAGCAATTGCCTAGAAACTGGCACCCTCCTGAAGTGGACTTCCTTGTGGTGTTACATCCGGCAAAGTCACTGTCTGAAAAGCCTGAAAGCTGGATATTCCCATTAGCTGGATACCAGATACCAAGTGTAGGAGCACCTTTTAAGTATCTGAAGATCCTTTTTACAGCAATGAGATTTGATTTTCTGGGAGCTGATTGACTTCTTGCACATACACATGTGGCAAACATGATGTCTGGTCTAGATGCAGTTAGGTACAGTAAGGACCCAATCATGCTTCTATAAAGTGTTTGGTCAATCAGCTCATCCTTTTCATCAGACATGACAAGCTTATTTGTTGCCATGGGTGTGCTGCATGGTTTACAATCATTCATATCAAATTTATTTAAAAGCTCTTTAGCATATTTGCTTTGATGAATGAAAGTTCCATTTTGCATTTGCTGAACTTGGAGACCAAGAAAGCATTGCAGCTCACCCATTGCACTCATTTCAAACTCAGCTGTCATGAGTTGCCTAAACTCTTCACACATTTTATTACATGTGCTTCCAAAAATAATGTCATCCACATAAATTTGGACAATCATTAAATCATTTCCTCTCCATTTTAGAAACAGTGTTTTATCAATGGTACCTCTTTTGAAACCATTTGAGAGTAGAAAGGTGGAAAGAGTTTCATACCAGGCTCTAGGTGCTTGTTTCAGGCCATACAAGGCTTTGTTTAGCCTGTAGACATGATCTGGATAAAATGGATCCTCAAAACCTGGAGGTTGACAAACATACACCTCTTCTTGAATTGTACCATAGAGGAAAGCACTTTTGATATCCATTTGGAACACCTTCATGTTGTGGTTGACAGCAAAGGCTAGGAACAGTCTTATAGCTTCCAATCTTGCTACAGGGGCGAATGTTTCATCATAATCAATCCCCTCTTCCTGTGTGTAACCTTGAACCAGAAGCCTGGCTTTATTCTTGACAACAATACCCCTTTCATCAGTTTTGTTTTTGAAGACCCACTTTGTGCCGATGGGGCTTACATCTTTTGGCAGTGGTACAAGCTCCCATACTTGTTGTCTTTTAAACTGTTGGAGCTCCTCTTGCATGGCTTCTACCCAGCTGTTGTCTTTCAGTGCCTCTTGGTACTTGACTGGCTGATGGGGTGATAGAAAACCAGCAAAAAGACAAATGTTTTGGGTTTGGCTTCTTATGAGCACCCAAATCATTGATGTTGCCAATGATTTGGTCAGGTGGATGAGATCTCAAGAAGATTAAATCTCCTTGGTATGGTATGATGGCATTTATTGGTGAAGGATGCAGATGTGTATCATCTGAGCTAACCACTGCTGGTGACTTTGATGATCCAGCAGTGGCTTCAAAAGGTGGTGGAATAGGAGGCAAAGGTGTGGACACATGCTGACTTTGATCCACTGTTTGAGGACTTTTATCAACAATGCTTAATGATGTGGAAGCAGTGGTTAAGGGGCTACTTTGGTCAACAACTGTTGAGGTAGCAGTGGTTGAGCTTTGGTAGCTGTTTTGAACATCTGCTGCTCTTCCCATTCTGACAGACTTTTGTGGAATGATGATTTCATATCCATAGTCTGGTGTTGAATCCTCTGATGGACCTGCACTGTTAGTCTTGACAGCAGTGTTTCAAAAGTGAATTTATCAAGATCAAACAAATCTGCAGGATTTGCTGGGATTTTCATTGATGAAAGTTCATTGAACTTTACATTCAAGGTCTCCTCCACTGCTTTGGTCCGTGTATTAAACACTTTGTAGGCCTTGGCAGTGGTTGAGTATCCCAGGTGATAACCACAATCTACTTTGGCTGCAAATTTTGAGATGGAATCTTTTAAATTCAAAATAAAGCATGGGCAGCCAAATACTTTAAAGTATGAGATCAGTGGTTTGATTTTATACAGAATTTCATAAGCAGTCTATTTGTGCCTAGGGTTTATTAAAACTCTGTTTTGGACATAGCAAGCAGTGTTTACTGCCTCTGCCCAGAAGGTCAAAGGCAAACCTGAGTCAGCAAGCATGGTCCTAGCAGCTTCAATCAGTGTCCTATTCTTTCTTTCAACCACCCCATTTTGCTCTGGTGTTCTAGGGATGTTGTACTGCCTTACAATCCCTTTCTTCACACATAAGGCATCCAACTCCTTATTTTTGAATTATGTGCCATTGTCACTCCTGAAGACTTTTACTGGAAGATCAAATTGCTTTTCAACCCGTGTCACAAAGTCTTGCAAAATGCTTGCAGTCTCATCTTTTGAGTGTAAAAAGAAAGTCCATGTAAACCTAGAGAAGTCATCAATAATAACCAAACAATATCTCTTCCTCTTGAGACTCCTGACTTGAACTGGGCCAAACAAATCCATGTGCAGCATTTTCAAACACTGGGTTGTTTTGGACTTTTCAATGGACTTAAAGGAGCTTTTATGTTGTTTTCCTTTTAAACAGGAAACACAATGCTCAGGACATGAAAACAATTTTTGTGGTAAGCCTCTTACTAAGCCATTTTTTTTTGAAATTTCAGTGATTGTCTTGAGATTTGTGTGCCCCAGTCTTCTGTGCCAAAGTTCTGTCTCTTTGTTAGAGGCAGCTGAGAACAGACATGCATCAGTTCTGGGACACTCTTTTGACATATCAACAACATAAACATTGCCACTTCTTTGAGCAACAAGTTTTGTTTTTCCAGTTTTTATTATTGCTTCAATCTTTTCAACCATTTCTGGTCCAACAATCCTACAACACTCCTTTGTGAAGAATGACCCATACCCCTTATCACTCATTTGTGAAACACTTAGGAGGTTGAATTTTAGATTGTCTATCAGATTGACATTTTCAAATTTTACATTTCCAGACTGCACTGTACCAGACCCCAGAACTTTCCCTTTACTATTATTCCCAAAGGATATATCACCCCCTCCATGGATTTTGAAATCTTTGAGTAGGGCTTTACATCCTGTCATGTGCCTGGAGCCTCCACTATCTACATACCAAAGGCTATCTAAGCATGCAGAAGCTCCCTGCACATGAAGTAAAAGGATTAGTTCATTAGGGTTTCCAAAGCCAATAAGGCTTTGGATGGGGTCTCAACAGTGTCTGGGATGGATGTAGATTGATGGACAGTGGTTAGGTCAGGGGTTTGGACAGTTTTAGGACTGTTTCTTTCTAACCACTGTTGTGGGTTTTGACCAATCACCTGTTGATATCCAAAAGGATGCATGTTCACTCTAGGTTTAGAGGGCCTTTTATAGGTCTAATAAACGTGTGGAATCCTTTGGTAATATGATTGTCCCTTTCCTTTTCTGAATTGGTTGGCAGGGGGTGCATCAGTCACTTGAACATCTCTTTGGACAGATGTTTGATTCAGCTGTTTTGTGACAGCTGTTTGGACTGGCACAAACAATGGTTGGTTCTTGGTGAATTTGACAGATGATGTTGATGGACTCAAGGATGTTTTAGCAGTGTACTCATTCTTTTTCACATCAAAGTTTTTGAGATACACACATGCTTGAGTTTGGGGTTTGTTTTACCACAGATGGTGCAGCTTTTAGTAGGAACAATGACACTTGTTTTGTTTAGATCATATGCTTTTAGATGAAAACAGCCTTTTGTTAGATGGTTTCTCTTTTCACAAAATTCACAAAACAAGTTTTTGACCTTTTCTCTTTTCTTCCTTTTCTCAGATTGCTTTGCAACAGAGTTTTGAACCACTGTTGGGATGTCTTTGATAGGAATAACCTTTGCTTTTGGAGCTGTGACACCATCAGTGGTTGTAAAGTCCATGGGCTTGAAATTTTCAAGAATGTCACACTCATCAGACCATGTGGGTTTAAAATGGTATTTCTCAATTTCCTCAAAAGTTGAGGATCCCACAGATCTTTCCAAAGTGATTTTGTTACCAAGTTTGTCGGTTATTTTAACCTCTTGGTCATTCTTGTTGGTTGGTATAATTTCAGATGAACCAGCTTGTTTTCCAGCAGTGTTTTCAAGATCATCATATCTTCTATATCCTATACCAAACTTAACATTGCTTTCAAGCTGTTTCTCAAGCATAACCTCATACCCTTTGCAAGATTCCACCCATCTTTCACAGGTGATCTGGGTGGACTCCAACTCCTTTTTGCAAACTTGGTATTTTTCTACCATAGTTTGGAGTTGAGTTTTGGTTATGCTCTGCTCTTCTTTGAGACTGCTGATCTCTTTATCTTTTTCAGCCAATTTGTTTCTAAGTTCTTTTAATGACTTTTCAAATTTGACTTCATCAGTTAAGACTTTATCCCTAAGATTTTCATTTACCTCTTTGATGTTAGCAAATTCAATAATGCATTTGTCTGAACACAGTTTTTCAAGAACTTGAGGTGATACCTTGGCAGCAGCCATCATGGCACAATCACATTGATGATCCTCTTCATCATCAGCTCTTACTTCTTTCTCACCTGCTTTCTTCTCTTCCTTGTCTTCTTTGGACCAGGGGTCGCACAGTGGTTCAATCAGGGTTTCTGAAATTTCTCCCAGCAGTAGTTCACCAGCAACTGCAGTAACCACTGCTTCAGTCACCTCATCCACTGTTTCAGCACTTAGCTGTTCACCTTCAGTTTCTACCCCCTTTGGTATTGACTCTAATGCCATCAAACAAAATTCATCATTAGAAGGTTCATTAAAAGCATAGAGTGCAAAATTTTCATCACCAAGCTCATCAGGCATGCTGCTCCAGTCAACAAAACCTTGGGTGAAAAAGCTTTGTTGATCTGGTTGCACCACTGTTGGAGCAGCTTGTTGAGGTGCAACAGGTTGCACTTGTGCCTGAGGGACAGGGGTTTGAACATACTGAATTTATGGAACAGTGGTTTGAACATAATGCACAGGCACAGGGGTTGTAGCATAGTGAGCAGTGTTAACATGGGCTGCAGGGGTATATTGGGTATAGTGAACAGTGCTTTGATTTTGTGGTCTAGGGTTTGAGCTGGGATGAGTGATTATAGGACCAGTGGTTTGACTCCTACATTCCCTAGCAAAATGACCTAGCCTATTACACTTGTAGCACTTAATTTTTTATTTATCCAACCCCACTCTTAAATTCCCATGTAACCCTGGGAATTTTCTCCCTGTTCTTTTGTAGAATTTGCTTGTTCTTACACTAAGCAAAGCCAATTGATGCAAAATGTCCATCTCTTCTAAGTCAGTGGGATCAAAGTGTTGCAAATCATTTAGTTCAAAGCACAAGTTATCTGACATCTGGTTTTCACAATTTGCAGTAAAAGCATAATTTGCAGAGTGAGGATCAGGGTTGTTAAAATTTCCACCAGCAGTTATATCAATAAAGTGATCATAACCCTGATCCTTACCACTGCTACCAGATTCTTCCTGGCCAAAAAGAGTTGTGCTACCGAATGAATAATCATCAGCAACTTTGCCAGACTCTTGCAACTTCTTTTTCTGGTTTAGCTCCCTTTCATAGGTTAGGAGTCTACCATGAGGTTGGGTCAGGGTCAGATCTTTGAACTCAGCAGAGTTTCTAGTAACAAATGCAATGGTGTCCCATTTTTCTGGTAGTGATCTAAGGAACCTGCTATTTTGAGTTGAATTTGGAAATGTTACTTTAACAAGCCTTAGTTCACTAATGAGACAACTGAATCGCTCAAATTGCTGAGTCAATGATTCACCCTTGATGTGACAAAATGTTTCATACTGCTGATTCAGAATTTCCCTATTGTTTTCAATAACTTCTTATGTCCCCCCAAACTGTTCCTTCAGTGCATCCCATAGCTCTTTGGCACTATTACAATGTAACAGTCCAGCATAGATTTCATTGGGTAATGCAGATGCTATGATGCTAAATGCTTTGGCATCGAGTTTGAACTTTTGAAAATCAGTTTCAGTATAGTTTTCAGTTTGTTTAGGAACGAACTTCTTTGCATCCTCAGCACTTGGCACCATAGGAACATGGGGACCAAAAACAACAGACCTCCAACATAGGGATGAGCAAATCGTTCCCGGTATCGGTACCGAACCGGTACCGGTACCGAATTTACCGAACCGGGTACTTTTTCGATACCGATTCGGTACCGACTTTTAGCATTTTTGGTACCGGTCCGGTACCGTACCGGTACCGAACCAGGTATATTCGGTACCGGTACCTACTTTTGAGGATTTTCGGTACCGGTTCTTTCGGTACCGGACGGTACCGAGCTCATCCATACTCCAACATCCAGTGTTCTGTTAAGCAAGGATGTGACCCATCCTTCTCTCCCAGATGTTGTATTCATTACGTTTAAGCATGGGTGGTTTGAAAAGAGAGCCAATGTTATTCTTATCATCTTGTGATTGTGACGTCATCCTGGTTGTTTTACAGGCACTGATTAATCAACTTTGATGGTGATTAAACCTTGCACTGTTTTTCAACAAAACGAACAAACTATCATTATCAACTTTTATTAGCTGAACTATTTACGTCAAAATGATTGTTAAATCAAATTTGACTGTCCAAGCTCTGATACCAATTGTTAGGATCTGAGTTTGGTTTTGATTGTGTTTTACGTTTGAATTAAAATAAAGATGAATGAGTTGTGCAGCGGAATTAAGATGGAAGCAAACTTTTCAAAATCAAACAGGAGAATTGCTTTTAACATACAAGTTTAACATTGAACCGAATGATTGAATTTAATTTCAACAATGATTACAATTTGCAAGTATGCAACAAACTCCCCCTCAGCCTGAGCTCACAGTATTTGTTCATGCAGGAAGAAGATAGTGAAAGAGCTAATAGAACAGTACAGAGCACTGTTCTATTTATAGGCACGAGCAAACCACTGAAGCATCTAAGCTGACGTCACCATGAAAGTGACATCTAACCTCCTAACAAACTCTAACCTCTGATCTATACAACCTCTGCTATGCTAACTACTGTTATTACATTTCATTTCATAAAGACATCTAAACTACTACTGCATCCTTCCACTGATGTGAACCCAGCAGTACTTGTCATGATCAGCAGAGGTTGACTCAAGGCAGTAGATTGAACAGCAGAGCTTTAGTCTTCCACCAGTCTTTTACTTGATCAACAGTTTGTAGGTCAGCAGTTTATACGATCAGTAGATAGGAGGTCAGCAGATGTTGAAACCACTTTCAAGGGGAGAGACTTGTATACATAACATCTGCTTATTCTGGATCCACTGCTCTGATCCAGTTTTGGCTTTAATTATCAGTTCCTTTGGTAGGGTTCAATCCCAACACATTGTCTGGGCGCTTATTTCAGACCATACAAACTCTTCTTCAGTTTACACACCAAATTTTCTTTGCCTTTTACCTGAAAACCCTCTGGCTGTGTCATGTAAATGTTTTCATCTAGGTCACCATGTAGAAAAGCTGTCTTGACATCTAGTTGCTCTAGATGCAAGCCTTCTGCTGCTACAATGCTGAGAACAAGTCTGATGGTAGTCATCTTCACCACTGGAGAGAATATTTCATTGAAAGCAATTCCTTCTTTCTGTTGGAATCCCTTGACTACTAATCTTGCTTTGTACCGTTTGGTACCATCATGTTCATCTTTGACCCTGAAAACCCATTTGTTCTGAAGAGCCTTCTTCCCAGATGGAAGCTTTATCAAGTGCCAGGTCTTGTTCTTCTCAAGCGACTTCATTTCATCTTTCATTGCAAGCTCCCACTGCAATGAATCTTTCAACCCCATAGCTTCAGAGTAACACTCGGGTTCACCATTTTCTGTCAAAAGTATGTAGTTGACTGATGGTGAGTACCTATTTGGCGGTCTAGAGGCTCTAGACGATCTTCTTGGTTGAACTTGAGGTGTTTCTGGGGAGTTTGGAGTTGAAGGGGTAGCTTCTTCTTCATCCGAATCATTACTAAAATCATCCCCTAAGCTCCCACTGTCGCTTGACTCATCCCCATTTTCTAGAATGTCGACTGAAGCTTCTTTTCTTGTCTCACCACTTTCGAATTCAACATATTCTTTTTGAACTTCTGGTCCTTTGGTGTTTCTGTCTTTGTACAATTTGTTTTCATTGAAGACGACATTCTTGCTTTTGATTACTTTTCTGCCTTCATTATCCCAAAGTCTGTAACCCATTTCTTCTGACCCATAACCAATGAATGTGCACTTCTTGGACTTTGAGTCTAGCTTATCCCTATCACCAACTTCTAACAAATCGTAAGCACTACAACCAAAGACTCTTAAGTGTTCGAGACTTACCTCATTTCCTTGCCACATTTCTTCTGGCAATTTGAAACCCAAGGGAACGGATGGTGAACGGTTAATCAAGTAGGCTGCAGTGTTAACTGCATCGGCCCAGAATGTCTTGGGCATTCCAGCATTCAGCCTCATGCTTCTAGCCCTCTCATTTAGAGTTCTATTCATTCTCTCAGCTACACCATTCTGCTGAGGAGTTCCAGGAACTGTCCTGATCATCTTTATCCCTTCCTTGGCACAATAGTCAATGAACTGCTTGCTTATGTATTCACCACCATTGTCCGACTTTAAACACTTTACCTTCAAATTAGTTTCAATTTCAACAGCAGATTTCCATATCTTAAAAGCATCAAATACACCAGATTTATGTTTAAGAAAATATACCCATACCTTGCGCGTTGAATCATCGATGAAGGTAACATAGTATCTCGTGCCTCCTAGAGATGTAACTGAAGTTGGTCCATATACATGTGAGTGAACAAGTTCCAACTTCTGAGCTTTCGGTGTCCTCCCTGTCTTCACAAAAGTAACCCTCTTTTGTTTTCCAAGAACACAAGGTTCACAAAATTCAGTTTCCACTTTCTTCAAGTCTGGAAACTTTCCTTTCTGAGCCAACATCTTCAATCCCTTCTCGCTCATGTGTCCGAGTCGGTTGTGCCATAAATTTTATGGACTCGGACCGGTGGTCATTGCATGAACACCTTCAGCAGAAACTTCTGCCATGTATAGAGTGCCTTTCTTCTTTCCTTTGGCAATCACTAAATTGCCTTTGATCACTTTCCATTGTCCACCCCCAAAGTGAACATTAAACCCTTCGTCATCCAATTTACCAACTGAAATCAACTTTCTTCTCAAGTTAGGAATAACCCTGACATTTTTCAATGTCCATATAGTTCCTAATGAGGTCTTCAAGTCTACATATCCAATACCTGTAATATCAAGCATTTGATCATCTGCTAGACGAACTTTACCAAAGTTACCTGTTCGTAGATTCTTGACCATATCTGGGCATGAGATAGCATGGAAAGAAGCACCCGAATCCATAATCCAAGATTCAACTGAGTCTTCAACAGAACATATGAGAGCATCACCTAATTCTTCCAAGGATACACTGTTTACTTCTTTCTTTGCAGCTGGTTTTGTACATTGGCTTCTAAAGTGACCTTTTTCTTTGCAATTCCAACATTCAACGTCTTTTCTGTTCTTTGACTGACCCCTTCTTCTAGACTTTGACCTACCTCGATTATGCCCTCTGTCATTCCTTCTTCCTCTATTTTCTGTGTGCAACAGAGAACTAGAACTGGAAGATTCTCCATTACTTCTCCTTCTAATGTCTTAATTCAAAATCAAGTCACGAGTGCTATCAAACGTTAGCTTAGTAGTACCGGATGCGCTACTAACGGCTGTGACTGTGCCTGACCAACTGTCGGGGAAAGATGATAAAAGGAGCAAAGCTTGTACTTCATCTTCAAACTTTATTTCAACGGAGGCTAAACGAGAGATAATCGAATTGAACTCGTTTATGTGAGCGGCAACCGACATGCCTTCCTTCATCTTGGTGTTAACCAATTGACGGATGAGAAACACCTTGTTTGAAGCAGATGGTTTCTCATACATGTTGGACAAGCCATTTAATAAACCGTATGTAGTTGTTTCATTGACAACGTTATACGCAACGCTCTTTGCCAAAGAAAGCCTAACTACACCCAAAGCTTGTCTATCTAACAACTTCCATTCTTCATCGTACATGTCATCTGGTTGTTCGCCCAACATAGGCAAATGCAAATTTTTCTGATACAACAAGTCTTCAATTTGCATTTTCCAAAACCCATAATCACTATCAAACTTATCAATCTTGATTTTACCATCCTCTGCCATTTTTAACAGACAAATTACCAGTTTGCTACTAACCAACGGGTTTGTACTGCAAACAGCAATTATACGAGCGGAAACAATGAAATAGAAACAGAAACCTTTTCTATTTCGCGTGTTAAATGGCGATTGAACTTGAAAAAAAAAAACTTGATTTAAGGTTGAGGGGGCTTCTTGTAAATAGATGAAACTTAGGGACTTGTAAAAAAAGGAACTTTTGTTTTTTTCTTTTAACCAGATCCAAGTTCTGGTCTTTGCATCCCAAATTAAAAACACGCTGGTCCTCCTCCTCAAGAAATTCAATCCGTCGAACAAGAGAAATCGATCTTAAGGATTCCGGCTTGTGGATGACGATTCCGGCAAGACTGCTGGTGTTGGTGATAGACAGTAGGAACCCTAGGCGGTAAGGATGAGATGAATGACCGGCGACGGTGGTGGCGGGATGAACTCCAGCGGCGACGGTGACGGAGACTGTCATTGGTTCTGATTTGCAACTCTAATCGGAACCCTAGTCTCACAGGTCAGTACTTCGTCCTTCACCCTTTCTGTTCATGTGTCGGTCGAGAGCCAACGGCTCTGATACCAGTTGTTAGGATCGGAGCACACACACGAACATGAGTCACACGCACACTCAGCTCACAATCAAGAACACAAAGATTTATAGTGGTTCGGTCCGGCTCTGACCTACGTCCACTCTCGGTAACTAGGAGGTTTCTATTTCTTTGTGATACAATAAACAGATACAAGATGAATCTCTTATATAGAGATTAAATAGAAATTTGTCAAACAAGGAAATTAATGCAGCAGAAGAAATGGATCAAGCACAGTTTTCTTCCGCCACTTCTTTTGACAGGCCACAAAACATGTTGCAGTTTTCACACACGTTTTCTGTCACTACTTTTGACAAACCACAAGAGTGGCTTCACACTCAACACCTTGTACTCTTCTTCGTACCATAGTCGTCGAACAAAATAAATCCCGATTTAAAGAACATAAACCAAACTAAAACTAATCTCGTACCGTCGTCATCCAGCTCTTCATTATTCATCTTCTCCACCATCTCTGGTAATCTCTTCGCCGTCGTCGTCTTCGATTGTCACACCCAGCACCACACTTCCCTTCATCTGCTTACACCGTCGGAAAACTTCTCCTCCGCCGCCCTCAGCTCCTGCTCGTCTGCCCCCAGAAAGGTGGGCTAGTGGCCCGCCGGAGCCAAAATCCGGCCATCAGTTTTAGTGTGATAGAGAGGAGCGAGAGAATAGAAAATCCGGTCATCAGTTGCGGTCTCTAAAGAACCGTTGGAGGCCCAATCAGGAAGGAAAAGAATTGAAAGAGTGTCTTGTTGTGGGTGTTTTGTGTGTGAAGATAAAGGGTGAAAAAGAATAAAGTGGCTAGGGTTTGTCTGTGATGTTTCTCAATTTCTAGAACGACAGAAAGGAACAAATGAGCAATTATTTGATGTGACCCGTCTAATTTGACCAAAAATTTTTAGATCTTTGGATAAATTTGTTGGATGAACAAAAATCATCACCAGATCTGAAATAACATCGAAATACACAGATTTCATTCCGTTTTACGTCTCTGGCGGTTTTCCGGTGAAGCTCCGACCAAACCGAAACTGAAATGAGCCACCGAGGCTCTGATACCAAATGATAAATCCGTAACGATCCGGTTTCAGTCTCGGTTCGGTGAAAAATAGTGAGACGGGTGATTCGAGCCAATAACAATTGATAATAAACAAGAAAGATTGAAACTTTCATGATTATAGCAAAGAAAGTTTCATCGATTTGATAAAAGAGATACAAAGATAATCATCCACCCCGGGTGAGCTCCCCTGGGGTGGTGGCTCACAAATGCACACCTTCCAAGTGAGGTGTAGTAATCTATATATAGCCCCTTGCGCCTTGTTTTCCAAGCAAGTCGCCTCTTGCTTGGAAACCTACTAAAGTCACTAAAATATCCGATTATTACTAACTAGCATCGCTACATCACTCTACTTCATACAAATTAAAAAATCGCCAATTAAAGTCGCCTTAATTGATAACATCATTCTCTAATTTGACCCAACAGGAGTTAACATGGGAATCAGAAGAAGATATGCGGAAACACTATCCAGCACTATTTGGTACGTATTTAAGTTTCGGGGATGAAACTTCTTTTAAGGGGGGTAGATTTGTTACACCCCAAAAATGTTAGTTTTTATATATGAGTTAATTAAATCGAAAAAATTTATGTAGTTAATAAATATGTTAAAAAGATTGAGTTAGTATGTGAAAAAGTTTAAATAAAAACAAACACCTAAACTAGAGGGGCTGAACATGTCAAGTTGTAAAGTAAAGGTATAAATTTAATTAAAAACCCAAACACACACATCAGGTGTTTGTCTGGATCGAACTTCAGAGGAGAAACAAGGGGAAACCCTTGTTTTCAAAGAACCCAAGAATTTAAGGGCAATCTCATTGCAAATCAAGTGCATGAAGTCAAATTCTCTATAATCTAAGCTTTCTAAACAAACGATAAGTTGTAATTCTCTGATTAATGATTTTTCTAAGAAGTGGGGTTTGATCAAACTTAAAAAATCATGAAATTTAGAATGATTGTATGTTAGTTTAATCAATTAGAACGAGTATATGCTTGAAATTTCTCAAATTAGTGACTTATGTTAGAAACCCATTTGAATGCATAGATGATGATGAATGATCAAGATTGTAGGTGAAGTAATTGTTGTAATGTAAAAATGTAGGAAGTTAATTCTGATTATAGATAGTTAAGAGATGAAAGATTAGTTGAGATTGATAACCTTGACAAACCATGATGTAAATTAGTAGGTTTATGCTTGAACACTTGTACATAATGCATTGTTGGTGATACACACGCCAAGTGTTCGACAAAATGCCTCAATGAGAAATTCTGCATTTTGGACTTAGAATATATATATATGATGGTCATGTTTTATGTATGTAAATAACATTCGAATCGAATTAAGATGCTTTATCCCAAAAACACCATAGAGAAGTATATATGAAAAACGAAAGTCTTAATGTAAATGTTTATATGTATAGGGATAAATGAAGAAAGTTTAAGCCACGCGAAGCAAGAAGGAAATCACGACCGAGGTACGTCGCTTGTACAATTTGACTTGTAGTAAATGTGTCCTTATGTTTTAAATTGTAGAATTGGTTGTTTATTTTTATCAAGGTGAATTTGCTATGTGTTTATGTTGTCGAATTAACCCGAACGGGTCAATTCATTAGAAGGGTATGTTAGATTAGGTTTGTGATGATGACTTGTTGTAAACGGGTCAAATAATTGATATGTGAAATTTTGAGAAAGAGTTACTAGCACCCGTCTCGAACGGGTCGAATAGTTAGAATGAATCATGACAAGGGTGTTATGTTGCAAATCCGTTGTAAACGGGTTAAGATATGAAGAGCCTAATGGGGAACAATGAATAAGTAATAGACTCATTCCGAATGAGTCATTTGAGAAAGAACGGTGTAACTGATTTGGTTGTGAAATCAAGAAAGTCAGATTTAAGAAAGAGTTAGTCAAGTATTGTACAAAACTCAAGATGGCGAATTATTAGTTTATCATGTTCATTGAAAATTAGTTGAATTATGAATGACATGCTAATGTTGTTTTTGTTGTGTTGGTTTTAGGTAAAACTCAAGTTTAGGTAGATATGCTTCGCTTGGATCGAACACACTTTGAACGCCGTTCATGAGCTTCCGCAAATTTTGTAAAACATGTAAATGGGTCAAAACACTTTTGTTAAATGGATTATGTTTAGTAGTTGAATCTTAAACTTTAATATGTTTTGTTATTTTGTAAATTCTAGAATGTAGTATAACTTTATTATAATTACGGTTATGTTATGTTTATTTGAAACGTGTCATAGGATTAATTTGAATGTTGATTTTATAAAAACAGGAAACCGTTCATAGTACGAACGGGTCATGCTCAAATTTCATTAAAAATAGCATGTCGTCACCTTACTTTTAAAACAAACAAAAATGGGCATTACATCTATTTTTGATGTGTCACAAAGTAAACGATTTTGAATTCGAATGTGACATTTATGAACAAATGATTGTTCCAATGAGAGAAAAGTTCAAAAAATATTTTCAAGAAATGCTACCGGTTTTTACATGTGCCGCTGCCTTGAACCCTACTATAAATATTCCGGGTGTTGAGATGATGACTTCGGATATTTGTTCAGATTTGGGGTCAAATGAAGAAGACCCAAATTTTACAAGAAATGCAATAAAATGTTTTGACGTTTCTTTAAACAATCTTTTTTATCATTATGTTCAATATATGGTAGCGTGCCATCGTTACAACAAAAAATGGTGGCATGCTCAAAGGCGTCGAGAAAAAATGCGGAGTTAAATTTTTATAATTTATTAAGAAATGAAAATAGTAAACATTCTCAATGGGATACCTCAAATAGTGAACTTTGGAGGTGTAAATATACTACTTTTTAGTAACCATGTCACCCGACGAGTTTCACAACTTTGATATTTTGGCTTGGTGGAAAATACAAGAACCAAATTATCCCATTTTAGCCGTCATGGCATGTGATCTACTAAGCTCCCAAGCTTCTACGGTAGCTTCGGATCGGCTTTTTCTCTTAGTGGAAGAGTACTATCCATTCGACGAACAAGACTCACACCGGAGGCGATGGAAACGTGTATTTATTTGAAAGACTGCTTGGATAGCGTGGAATGTATACAAAATATTTCAAAACTTTAAGGCGAGCTTGTGGTGGAAGAACAATTACATGATGTTGAAGTATATAAAGGACGGGCGCAACCACTTTCCGATGATACTCATGTACGATGAATCCGTACGCTCCACTAGCCCCCGAAGCGATTAATGAAGAAATGAAAAAACTACTAAGCGACAAACCGATGAAACGACAAAATGAAACGACGAGAACTTGATTTAGACTTGTTAAAAAAATTGTATTGGATATTTTCATGTCTTTTTATGTAATGTTAGTTGAAAAACTATTAAAATTAAAAAAAAACATATTTTTTTGGTTTATTTGTGTGTTTAATTTTTTTTTTCCAGTTTTTTTTTATCTTTCCAGTTTTTGTTTTTATTTTTATTTTTCCAGTTCTTTTAGTGCACCGACTTGTTATTGAAAGTTCAAAGCCCACTTGTAAATCACAATCCTAATTAATTAGAGCCCACACGTCCAGTTGACCAAAGCCCACATGACTATCATGCACATATTAATATTTTAGCCCAATAATGAATTTACTTGTGACTTGTGAGTTAAAGTCAAAACCCTTGTGATCCTTGTAAGTCGAAGCTCCCTGTTACAAATGTCAAAGCCACAACTTTCGTTTTCATTTTAACTAGTTTATTTACCCACCGCATGTTGCGGCGACAACATACGCTACACGCGTGACAACATACTCGACGCGATAAATTATATATTACAATCAATCAACTCGACTTGTTTTCAAACTAAACTTACGTTGACACATAGAGTAATCCGAATTCATACTGTTAAATGAAAATGTATTATATTTTGCCCGACTTGTTTCCAAACAAAATTTATGTCGAAACGCAGACCAACTCAAAACATACATAAAATATACATGAGCGTCGTTCACGGCATGATGAAGTATAGACTACAATCGACCCGACTCGTATCCGAACTAAATTTACGTCGAAATGTATAGTAACTTAAATATATATTGTCGAATGAAAACATATTATATTTAACCCTATTGTTTCAAACAAAATTTATATCAAAACAAAATGCAACTAAAAAATTACATAAAAATTAAACATTATATAATTGACCCGACATCAATAAAAGATTACATTAAAGTGTATTCACCAAAAACCCTTTTAAGTAAGATTCTAAAATAGTGTTTAAAAAGGATGAAAAAAATAAAAAATAAGATGAATAAAGAAAAACCTTGCATCACCAAAAAACACACACGTGTCTTCCATTTAAAAAAAAAACCAACAGGAGAAATCAAAATCTCAAACGAGCTTCAAAAGGGTAAGACAAAAGATAAATTAGATTAGTATATAGGATGTTCGTAATTCAAACATGTGACTTGAAGGTTAAAAGGAGACAAATCAAGAGCATTGTAGTCACCGACATTTCTTTTTAATATATAAAACTAGGGTTAAGAGCCGTCCGCGTTGCGGCGCGGGTATATCGTAAACATTGAATGGATTAGTCCAAACGTTATATGATGCATTAACCATGTGAAAACACACTCTTCGACGTATCCAGTTAAACTCAATGTAACATAGTATAAGCATTGTGATTGGATCAAATGTAAACTAAATCAAATTCATATAGAACAATCATAACGTATTATATGTGACCCAACTCATACATAGAAAACGTAACGGGTATGGAGGAAAATATGCACATATAATCAAAAGGGATTAATTAGAGCTTTCGAAAAAGGGGAGAAAAAGAAACCATAATTTGACTCCACTCGATTCGAAACAAACTTTACAAAACCTACATAAAATAAACACAAAAACATATTATATTTGACCTAAACCATTTCCCAAAAAAGTTTACGACGAAACGTATAACAACTTGAATTTATACCAAAACGTACATAAAAATATGCACGTAAAAATGGTTTCTTTAAACGAAAACGTATTATATTTGACATGACTCGAATATAAAAAAAGTTTACGTCGGAATATAGAACAAATCATATTTATACATACCCGTACATAAAATTTGCACGTAAAAAATATTTTTAAGTAAAGGAAGTATAGAGGTAAACCGAAACAAAATATTAGTAAAAAATTTAATAGGTTAAAAACGTTCGTAAAACCGTGTCAAGTAGTATCAATGACACAACGACATCGACTCTCAACATCGTAAAAAGAAAATAGATAAAATGGTAAAAATTACACTGAACGAAAAACATACTAAAATTGTTGAACCACGCACACCCGTTACAGTGTGTTAATGCGAAGAAACTAACCAGAAACGTAAAATGTAGAAAATAATAACTTAGTCGATCTAGGACCCGCCCGTTGCGGCGAAATTTTCAAAAGGAAAAAAATGGACGCGCTGCGACGGGTCTGTCAAATATGAAAAAATAGTGCAAAAACGTTGAACCTCACATACACGCTACGACATGTTAAATCGCAAAATTTAGAACGAAACGTAAAACAAAAAACTTGCGAAAGATTAAAAGTATGGGGGGCAAAGTTGTAAATAATAAAGTGTTGTGTTAAATTATAAAAGATGGAAAACTTTGGGTTAAATGTAAAAAAAATTAAAAAGGGTTAAAATACAAAATATGAAATGTTTGGGTTAAAAGTGAAAAATCAAGTTTTTTTTTAAAGACACCCCAAGTATATGGTACAACCCATCCAAGTCAAATGTAGTTGCTTATTTATAGGTTATAATATATAGTTAATTCCCGTAGCATTAATATTCATAGCATATATAAAATCACCGTTAAATCTAATTTAATTTTTTTAGCTCGTTTTCACTATAAACCCACCTAATACAAAAACGAATCAACGCAACGTCTCTTATACTAATATCAATACATTTTTACAATAATTAATATTTAATAACTTGTACCTAAAATGCACTTATCAGTAGGTTATTGCTATAATTTTCTTAACTTTAAAAATTTTATTCTATAAGCTATAAAGTTACGTGATTTGTGTAACGTTACGTGATTATGTTTCGGTACGTACTAGAACATAATTACGTAACTTTATAGCTTGTAATATAAACAATAGAAATTAAGAAAACTATAGCAATAACTTACTCAAATTAAAGTGAATGAAATGCTCGTTAATACGGTATAACTTTTTTAAATAATATTATCGTATAAAAAAGTTACAGCCTTTTGAAAATTATAGGAATGTAGTTCACTTGAGAACAGTGGCGGGCCGAGAAATTATTTGCTGGGAGTGCGGATGAGTGGTTCAAACATATTTTCAGTGGGTGCAGTCGGGTTTTTTTACCTAAAAATACACTAAATTTATTTTTCAAGGGGTGCGCCCACCCACCCTAGGATTCACCTAGGTTCACCCCTGCTTGAGAAAAGACCATAATACATTTTCCTATTTGTTTTTTCAACTGTAGAATTCTTTTATTTACGTAATTGTCAATGTGCCATTTAGAACCATTGATCTTGAGAAATATAGGGTTGAGGTTCTCGCGTACACTTTGTACGTGAAAACCTTCTTATACGGTAGCCTGACACTTATGTCCGTTAAACTAACTAATGCTAACTTTTTAGTTGACTATTAGGTAAAAGGATCATTGCGCCCAAAAAACATAATCTATAATTTACTGAAGTTTTATTTTTCTTTCTTTCTTTTTTATTCTATTATTTTTATCATTATAGATCTTTGCAGGGGAAAACGGGGCAGAAAAGACCCAAACTTTAAACAAGCGTAATTCGGGCTATGGTTGGAGTTACGGGGCCCACGACCAGTGGATAAAAAGCTCTTAGCGAGCCGGATCTTTTGGCAAACAACCGTAGGTAGTTTGGCCTAGTTGTCAGACTCGAATTCAATGATTTAAGGCTCCAATTTCATCTACGAAGATTTTGCCCCATTTTATCAATTTTTCATACTTTGAGTTTTTACTAATAATGCGTAAATATCTTATTAGCAGGATTTACGCTCTTATTTATTTATGGTGCTATTTTTGAGTTATTTCCGTCAAATTGTAATTCCGAAAAATTTGGCAAACCTCCCAAATTTAGAAAAACTTTATAAAAGAGAGCCTATTGTAACAGTTTGAGTATTCAGAAGTATATTAATATTTTTTGAGATCAATTCTTGTTTATTATTTGCTTATGCTCCGAGTCAATTCTTCAATGGGTCGCAATTTTGAATCTACTATTGTGTATTTGGAGTTACTTTTGTCTAGTCGGCTCAAGGAAATGTTTTTTGTAGGATCAAGTCAAGTCATAAAAAATCACTACATATGATCGATCTAATTTGGTTTTATTCGTTTTTGTTAGTGCAGGAATGTCTGTCAACTTCGTCTGGTATCAAGTCTTGCATTGTTCATGACTGGATAGAGAGACAAAGACTAAAGACTCGACGCCGAAGACTTCGTCAACATCCAAGGGGGAGTCTGTTGGTGCATCTAGTGTCTGTTAACTTCGTCTTAATCGAGTCTTATGTCTAGACAGGATAAACGAGCACACAACAGGGTAGAAATTAGGGTTTAATATGTAATAGTGGGTGATTCCGCTTGAAAGTGTCATGTGCAGTTCAAGCGAAATCAACACATGTTATTTCGCTTGAAACAGACATGTCATGTTCAAGCGAAATCTCAACATTATATATAGGTGTGTGCTGTGTTCATTTGGAGCGGAATTAGATCATATGATCCGAGTCGAGGTGCTGTCCGTTTGTCATTTGAACGTGTAAAAACTCAGGATTGATCAATAAGAAGAAGATTAGAAAGGAACAAGCTGTTTGACGTCATTTACATTGATTCCGCCTTTGTATTTGATGATGAACTACTCAGATTGACTCGTTAGGGTCACACGGACGATCCAACAGTTTTGAAGGTGATTTCAAACATGTTATGATAATTTCATCTTAAATTATTTTCATACTAAAGTTAACAACTAAAAAGCTAAAATCACAAACAAATATGTAGAAATCTAACTTCATAATTTGATGGTTTTAGTTTCACTGGCCATGGGGTGTACTCTAACATCTAGAGTGTTAACAATGACATGGCATGTTAACTAACATTGCAAACCACTCCCTCCTTGTGTTAAAGTACATTAAATGAGTTATGTGTTAACATGTTAACCCAATGTTAAGAGATTAAATTAATTATTATTTTCTTTTTAGACAAAACCGAATGTTAAAGTGCATTAAATGAGTTATGTGTTAACATGTTAAATCATTTCCTTAGAGTGAGACAAAGTGAAATGAGAAAAAAACTGATGTGTCACTTAGGTAGAGTTAAGTTAGGTTAAAGTATACCCAAAGGCCTTAGTTGCAAAATTCCATTTATATTTACCATTTTTGAAATCATCAGATAAAAACTTTCCATTTAAAAATATGTACAAATCCATATGTGGAGATCTTTTAATACTAAACATTCAATACAAACCAAGCTTCTACTTAAATGTGGATAAGGATTGGGTTTTCGTTAAAAAAAGCTGAAAAGGGGAGACCTAAGAGACTCGGTTATTCGATATAGAAAAGAGAGAGATAAGATTATGTAAAATCGATTACATTCATTTCTTTATATCCAACTGAACATTAAGGAAATTATAGTGGACTGTTGATTTGTAATGAACTAAAACAAATCAACGAATGCTTGGTAAGTAAATCTACTCTTAATAGAGCTTGTTGAGGCAATTGGGTGTGGAGGAGGGTAGTCCTCAAAGGATGACCCGTCACGTAGACATCCACGTCAACAGGTGTGGGGATGAGCCTAAAAGGGATGAGCCTCAATATGTATGTATGTATGTGTGTGTGTATGTATGTGTGTGTGTGTTGGGGGGCGTCGAGATCGGCCGCAGGAGGCCGTTGAAGACGGTGACGAGCCTGAGGGGGTGGGGAGGTGGTCCGACGCCGGATGTTGACGTGTAGGGACGTCCCCCATACCCGGTAGTCTTATGTTTCAAGGCTATATATGTTAATTTATCTATATTCCTGTGTGTAGTAGTGAGGCTATAGGGTGTGGTCATGATCCTCCACATCAGCGTCATGTCGCTCACTTCTAATCCATCATCCGAAACCACTACCCTAAGGGTATGGTCATGACCCAAACCATTATTTCTTATTTTAATTTATTTTTGTGAAAAAGAAAAAGAAATATCGAAAAGAATTAAATGTCATTTTAGTCCCTGTGGTTTAGACCATTTTGTTAGTTTAGTCCAAATGTTTCATTTTTCGCCCGTAGGTCCAAAAAGGTTTCACCGTTGCCATTTTAGTCCACTGGGTTAACTTCATCCATTTTTCTGTTAACGTGAAGGGCAATTCGATTATTTTATATGTAATTCTTAACTAGAAGGGCAATTCAACCATATAAAATGACCGAATTGCCCTTATTGTTAACAAAAAAATGGATGAATGTAAACCAGTGGACTAAAATGGCAACAATGAAACCTTTTTGGACCCACAGGCGAAAAATGAAAACTTTAAACTAAACTGTCAAAATGACCCAAACCACAAGGACTAAAATGACATTTAACTCTATTGCAAAAGGAAAGGAGACTCATGGTTTAATCTATGCCAACCATGGTGGATGAGATAAGAGAGTGGTGTAGCAATTAATTAATGGTCCTATGTGACATTAATAACCCATACCCCCACACCCTCCAGCATGTATCATTCATTCCGCTCCTAAGGTGAGGAGTCTTCTGTGTGTTAGAATCTTTACGGGAATGAATTACATATGTTGCTAGAGAATTGCTAGAGGGTTGCTATTCTTTTTTGTTGACCGATAGTTTCATCAGAATATTTAGTTAATCTTTGTGTGTCAATAGTAGAATTATATTTAGAAAAATCAACATAGTTTAACAGGGCCGTCTTCGAAAATCACAAAAAAAATGGTCCTGTTCGAGATAAAAAATTTGGGCCCTATTCACCAATCTTCATATAATATAAACTCATCAATCATTCAATCAAATATATAAATACTAAAAAACCAAAATACCACGACAGTTGTTAAGAAATAGATAAAACAAATCCGGGCCCTATTCTCAAATCTCCTCGCTGCTGTCGTGCTGGGACTGAATCACTGTGAAATTGCGAAATTCCCTGATCTGATCGAATGATGATCGACGTTTTGTTTCCAATTTCCGGCGTCCCAATTCCCTGTGTGATATACTATATTGTCTGCCCTTATTTTCGTTTAGACTAGTCACTTGGGCTTGTTAATTGGGCTATTTTTTTTAAACTTTTAAACATGCCCTTATTTAAAAAACTTTAGGTCTTTTAGCAGGCCCTTATTTATACAATCATCCAGATTTTTTTAAATGTATATATATATATATATATATAGGGTAAGGATACCGTAAAAAGGGCCTAAAGTGTGAGAAGTGTATTATAACACTATATATTATACTATATAACACCATATAAACACTGTATAACAATATGTAACACCATATAATACCATATAACACTATGTAACACTATATAACGTTATATAACAAATATAACACTATACATCTATCATAGACATGCTATCAGACAACCTATAGTGTTATATTTGTTATATAATGATATATAGTATTACATAGTGTTATATGGTATTATATGGTGTTACATATTGTTATACGGTGTTTATATGGTGTTATATAGTATTATATATAGTGTTATAATACACTTCTTACACTTCTCACACTTTGAGCACTTTTTACAGGATCCTCTACCTATATATATATATATAGGGGAAGGTTCAAACAAAAACCACTAGTTATTGTGAAAACTCGAAAACTAATTAAAAATGCCAAAAAAACATACCAATTTTTTTTTTTGCATAATAATTTTCGCTACTTTTAGTATATAAAAAAATTCAAAAAAAAAAAATTTCTTTTTTGTAGTGCACATGTGTAGTACACATACACATGTGTAGTATTACACATGTGTAATACAAAAAAAAAAAATTATTTTTTTTTTTTGAAAAAAAGTTTTTTTTTATATACAAAAACCTACGATTTTTTATAAAAAAATTGAAAAAAAAAAATTGGTGTGCTTTTTAGGCTTTTTTTAGTTAGTTTTCACAATAAAAGTGGTTTTCATTTGAACCATCCCCATATATATATATAGGGCAAAGATCCGTTAGGAACCACCCTTTATTGCGAGAATCGCGAGAACATTGTGAACACAAACAGTAATAGCTAAAAAAAAATCTAAAAAACACCTAAATTTTTTTTTACTATTTTTTTTTTTGTAAAAATCGCAATATTTTGTTTACAATAAAAAAAAATTCAAAAAAAAAATAAAAATTCGAGTCACAGTTATCCATGCACATGTGCATTTTTATCATTGCTTTTACAAATTCCGTAATTCATTACAAATATTAGACAATTGCACTTTCATTTACACTACCACATGTAATACACTACTTTTTACGTTAACAATATTAGAAATGCACATGTGCATCTATATGTATCAACATGAAATAAGGTGTTTTGGTACACTAATTTCTCTTTCATCTATCATTTCATCCATAATACACAAACATGCACATGTGCATTTTTGTCATTTCTTTGACAAATTCCGTAATTCATTACAACTATTAGACAATTGCGCTTTCATTTACACTACCATGTGTAATACAATACTTTTTACATTACCAATATTAGAAATGCATATGTGCATCTATATGTATAAATATGAAATAAGGTGTTTTGGTACACTACTTTAAATACACTTTCCCTTTCATCTAACATACCATCCATAATACACTACCATTACCTCATACCATCCATAATACAATATCATTACCTCCTACCATCCATAATACAATGTCATTACCAATATTTTCACTTTATTACATGTATGTAAACACCATTTATACCATCCAATCAACATATTACATCATAAATTGACAACTATAACAAAACCATCAACCACTAGATATAACTAACCAAAAAACATGTATATGTGCCTACTTCTCCATTCAAAATCACAAACTTTTTGTACCAAAACACGTTATATCTAATGATGCACATGTGCATTTTGAATATTGGTAATGTAAAAAGTAGTGTATTACGAATGATATTGTAAATTAAAGTGCAATTGTCTATTCCTGATAACGTATTACCGAATTTGTCGAAGTAATGATACATATGCACATGTGCATGGATAACTGTTACTCGAAAAAAAAAATGTTTTTTTATGGTAACGAAATATAGCGATTTTTTCAAGAAAAATATTTAAAAAAAAATTTGAGTGCTTTTTTTATTTTTTTTTAGATTTTATTTTGTGTTCACATTGGTTCTCGCGGTTCTCGCAATAAGGGTGGTTCTCGCATGAACCTTACCCAATATATATATATATATATATATAAGGGTGATGTTCGGCTACAAAGTCCATTTTTCTACAAAGTGTACAAAGTGTACAAAGTCATAAAACACCACAATTTCAGCCATAAAACACATTCAAAACCCACAAATAACATAGAGAAGATCACTAAAACACAATATCCAAACCCTAACAGTCCTTAAAAACTTCAAACACACTATCGTACAACTATGAATATAAAACACAACATGATAATCAACATAAAACACACTAATGTTAGTCATTTGATGATCAAAGCCTTATAATCCAAAACACAACAGAAAACCTACAAATATGGTGTTTTAGTTATATACACTATGTTATTTGTGGGTTTTGATTGTGTTTTATGGTTGAAATTATGGTGTTTTATGACTTTTTACAGTTTGTAGGAAACATGGACTTTGTAGCCAACTCCCACGCTATATATAAAATTAAAATTTTTCGGGCGCTATATTGATTTGGGCCCTGATCGCGGGCACCTCCTGCACCCCTGATAGACGGCCCTGTAGTTCAATATATACATTTATAATGAGTGACAAAATGAGATTTGTCAAATTTATTTAAATAAAATAAATTTATAGATTTTAACAAAACTAAATACTGAAAATCGTTTAGAAAATTTCTGAAATTTTAAATGTAGTCATCATGGTTTATGATAACTGATACAATTGGCATGGAAAGGAAACTCGTGAGAAAATTCATGATGTATAATTTTGGTGGAGAAACCCAGTGGTGGACCCATGAATTTTTTCGTGGGGGTGCGGAACATTTTTAAAATTTTAGGCCTCTAGGTATATAAGTAAAAAAATTGGTTCGTATCGGGTCGGGTCGGTTCACGTAAAACAAACGAACATCAAACTAAATTTATATAATCATCAAAAACATGACAAACATTGTTACAAACATAATTAAAACGTCGCCGCCCTACGGGTTTTCATTTTTTTAAATCTATCCAATACATCATCTAAAGCTAATTTCTTAAGCAATTATTTCTCTATATAACATAAGTTCATCGCTCCATAACATAATATTCAAATTTTAATTTTAATTTTCAATTATTCAAGCCCTAGAAATCATAACGTAAATTGTAATCACCCTAAAAATAAATAAACATAATCACCCTAAAAATCATCTAAACAACGTCAAAACACACAAAATTTTAAACATATTTTACAACTTTATTACCCTTTTTTTCTCCTATAATATCAACCAAAATCATCAAAATAACAAAGAAACTTACCCGTGTTCGGATTTCGGGAAGATTTGGTGTCAAACGACGATGGTATGGTGGCTGATTACGGTGGTCGCCGGCTGCTGGACTGTTGTCACTGGGTGATGTTGTTCGTTGGCCGTGCAGGGACGCAAGAGAGAGAGAGAGAGCGGGAGAGAATTTCTAAAGGTTTCGGGCTTTAATTATTTTATTATAGTTTGAAATATTGTTAAGTTTGGTTAATAGGCTAAGACTTAGTGGGCTAGCTAGTTAGGAATTATAAGTGGGTAAAGGTATGCGTATTTGGGTTTAGTTAGTTAGGTATTAAAAGTTATATAATTTAGGTAGTATTTTTTTTTAAATAAGAGTTTACTAAAAAAATTAAAATATAAATTGATAACACTTTTTACCTAAGGGGTGTGGACGAAAAATTTCAAGGGTGCGGTCGAAAAATTCCAAGGGGTGCGGACGGGATTTTCGACGGAACTTAGCACTAATTTTTTTTTCCCCGGGAGTGCGCCCGCCCACCTTGGGCCGGGCTTGGGTCCGCCCCTGGAGAAACCTAAAATAGACATTTTCATTTAAGCATATTGAAATGAGAAAAGAAAAAAAGAAACGTGATTCGTGTATAAAAGTTTATAAATTTTTTTATATAAAGAGTAAAGTGCACATTTATTTCCGGAGATTGTGTGTGTCTGAATAGTTTCCCCTTGGATCTTTCATTTCGCATGGTTTGCAAGCACAAAACAGTATCTTTAAAAAAAGAATAATAAATCATATAATTTAAAAGAGATATGATATATAAAAATATGGGAAAATTACGAAAATGTCTCTTGACCAAGTGCATTTTCAAAATTGGCACCTTCCTGCGTCCTTGGAAGGTCCTCCCAGCTTCGGAAGCGTCCGCCTTTCACGTTTAAGCGTCCGCCAGTCTGTTGAAGCGTCCGTTCCCTTTCAAGCGACACGTGTCCGATGTTGAAGCGTCCGCCATTCACGTTAAAGCGTCGGCCAGGCATCGAAATTGCGTCAGTCACCGACGCATGATAACCATAATTTTTTTTAATGCGTCCATGTGTACGTTTCCGAATCCTGGCCGACGCTTCCGAGGCATGGACGACGCTTCCGAGGCTTGACCCCGACGCTCCCCGATGCTTGACCGACGCTTCCCGACGCTCCACGATGCTTGACCGACGCTTCCCCACGCTTCCGTAAAAAAAAGCCGTTTAACATTTACCGTTGCACACATTTACCCCACTATATAACCCGTTCACATATCACTTATCAAAAACACCCACCGTTTTACGGAAGCAAACAAAAAAAAATCAGCAGCCGTTTCACTAGAAAAATCCGACGCCGTCAACGACCCGACAATGGCCACCTCCTGGACTGACGTTGAAGACATTGCTCTGTGCGAAGCATGGGAGCAGGCAATGATCGATCCTCCACCTCGAGGACACGGTGGGCTCTGGGTCCGTGTTCAACAAAATTTCGCCCAACTACGTGGTCCGGAACACAACCGGACCGTTGACGCACTATCCTCCAGGTTCCGTGTGCTGCGGTTGGAATGTGAGAGATTTGATCGATATTTCAAGAAAGTGGAGACAGAAATGCCGGACCTTGGTGAGGACGATCAGAAGGAGGTGACCCTCATCAACTACCGCCATGAAGAGAGACATGATTTCAAACATGTCTCGGAGTGGGAAGCTATTAGGATATGGTTTTAGATAATATTGTAATATTGTGTTGTTTGGTTTTTTTTTTTTGTTTTTTATTATGTTATGTTTTTAATGTTTAATATAAAATTTTTAACTAAAAAATAACATGTTTTATATCGTTTAAAATTTGTTCCGTTAACATAGATATAGTTTAATTTTTATAAAGAGCATGCACATGATCCCATGTTAGAAAAATGTTTATAAGTTATAAAAAAAAAAAAAAAAATTGGACAAAGACACGGAACATGTATCGTTGGCCGACGCTTAAGAAGCTTCGCGGACGCATTGCGCCTGAGGCAGACGCTTCAACATCGGACACGTGTCGCTTGAAAGGAAACGGACGCTTCAAGTGAAAGGCGGACGCTTTAATGTGAATGGCGGACGCTTCAACATCGGACACGTGTCGCTTGAATGGAAACAGACGCTTCAACGGACAGGCGGACGCTTCAACGTGAAAGGCGGACGCTTCCGAGGCTGGGAGGACCTTCCAAGGACGCAGGAAGGTGACAATTTTGCAAATCCACTTGGTCAAGAGACATTTTCGTAATTTTTCCTAAAAATATCTACAAATTCCTCTAATATAATTTGATATCTATACTCTATATAAAAGAAACCAATTTGATGACACGTGCAGTCTTCTCGCATCATCTTAAGTTTGGTTTTCCCGCTACCCAATTTTATTGACACACAGATCTAATTCAAACCCGTTTTCTTACGTTTTACCCATATACTTAGGGTGAAGGGAGTGGTTAAACAGGTGAAAGTGGCAAACTTTAAAATGGACCAATCAGAGAGTGCCACGTCAGAGAGGGTAAAAAGTTTAAACTTTGCTGAAAAGTGTTGGCAATGGTTTAGACACTTGAAAGTGGCAAACTTTTTTTTTGTTTTTTTTTTTAAATTATATGTTAAATAAAAACAAATAAAACATTAAATTAATAAAAAAACAATTACATTAAAATGAAACTTAAAAAAAAAAACTTAAAATTCATAAAAATTACACGACACTAAAACAACGCAACCACTAAAAAAATTAAAAATTACACTACTCTTCGTCAGAATCAACCAACAGGTGGGGCAAATCTTGACTTGCGAGATGAACCGTGAGATCGTGTTTAAGTCTCCAATGCGTATCTTCATCCATTAGCTCGCCCAACACCCTATCATCAAACGCGGGCTCGACCGGAGGATCCCGAATGTGTACCGGTGCAATCGCGTTTCCGTCGTCTTTTAAAATCATGTTGTGTTAAAATAGTACACGTGTACACAACATTCCTAATTTTTTTAACCGTCCTTGCTCGCATCGGCCGATTCAAGACACCCCATTTTGACTTCAAAACTCCAAAAGCCCTTTTGACGTCTTTTCTTGCCGCCTCGTGTTGCCTTTTGAACATCTTTTCGTCTACTTCTTGAGGGTATGGGATCGATTTCACAAACACGGACCATTTTGGGTAGATTCCATCCACGAGCAAATAACCACGTTTGATATCACATTGATATCGTTCTGCGAACCCGGTGGACCGCAAAAAGCATGCCAAATCCATAAATCTTGAGACGCCACTGCTTCGAGCATAACAGTCGGGTATCAGTGATCTCCTCTCATATACTGCCCTCGAAGCTCGGTGGGACACATTCGCCAGAAGAAATGGGTGCAATCAAGGCTACCGAACATACCTGGAAGGTGATGTTGTTCTTCATGTGCGTCGTATAACAGTGTCATGTCGTGGCTTGTCGGCCTACGTAAGAACTCCGAACCATATATTCTGCAAACCGTTTCGCAAAAATATTCTAGGCACTCGCGGGAAGTTCTTGCGGCCATATGCAAGTACTCGTCTCCTTCGTCTGGAGGGTTACCGGTTGCGAGCTGTTTAATAGCTGATGTAACCTTTTGCAGCGGTGTAAAGCCCCTCCGACCTCGCGCATCGTAGGACTCTTGAAAGTATTCGTCATTCGCTTCCACGGCGGTCACAATATTTAAAAACAACCGTTTCGACATACGGAACCTTTGCCGAAAAATTGCGTCGTTGTATTTCGGGTCTTCGACAAAATAATCCGCCATGAGGGTCTCGTGCCCAACCTCCCGCTGACGTTCAATGTATCTCCTTTGGTTTGATGTACCGGTGTCTTGTAGTTCGGCTTCTTCGAGTAGATTTTGGAAAAAAAGAATGCTATCATCGGACGAGTCGTCGCTACTATCGGGTGGAAACCACAACGGGAAATCATCCGCCATTTTGCGTGGCAATACTTGGGTTAGTGTTTTGTATTTTTTGGTTTGATTTGGGGGTGATTTTGTAGAATATATAGGATTAAAATGGGTTTGTTTTGAATATATAGGGTAAAATTTGAAAAATTAAATTTTTTTTTATTTTGAACGGCGCCGTTAAAGTGGCAATGGTCAACATGCAAAGCATGTTTGTCGATCGGTGAGGTTTAGCCGAGTTCCTTAGTTTGCCGCGCGGGATAAAGGGGTGGCGGCGGTGTTGCCGCTCGGCAATCGGCTTTGCCGATGGGTTTGCCGTGCCACTCCCTTCACCCTTATACAAACATCTATTATTCTGTTTCCTCTTTACTCCTTCGAAACCCTAATCGGCTTATTCCAACAAACGTCGCCATCATCGAAAGCCTTTGTTCTTCATCGCTTACCTTAAAGGTATGTTTTCGTTACAACAATTAAGACTGCCTCCAATGCTTCCTTTTGGAGGGTTACACTTAATGACGTGGCGTGTGCACTTGTGAAGGATGCATTGGGGTGGGGTGCACTTAATGGGTCTTGCACTTCATGAAGTGCACTTAAGTGCAGAGAGAGAGTGAAGAAAGTGGAGAAAGTGGGTCCAAATAGAGGAGAGAGAGGATGCATGTGGGAAGAATGGGTTGGAGTTAAATAGAGGAGAGAGAGTGCATGTGGAAAAGATAGGTAAAAAGCTGATGTGGCAGTGATGACTATGATGCATGTAGTAAATGCAGGCCGTTGCATTGCGACAGTCTAACCAAACCTCATTCAATTTTATAATGTTCATTCATGTTGAAGGAAACTTTGATAATCGATTAAGGTTTTTCTAATCTTTTGGAAGTATTTTAACAACCAACGCATCTGTTAGTTATTGTCAAGGTAACCTTCTTTTTTCTGATTCGTGTTTTGGATTATTTGATTTTGTGTGAGTCATCTTCACCTTACCTTTGGTAATCGATAAGGTATTTAGAAATTGCCTCTTTTTACTACTGTCACAATCAAGTCATCAAATTGTCTTCAATATAACTTTTAGATTCAATTGCTTATTTTGATTCTTTAATTTTGCAATGATGATATTTCTCCATTCCTTATAAACAACGTAACCCATTAATTTTGATGACGTTCTATAATGCATATTTGATTATTTCATCAGATATACTTCTATGTTCATATTTGATTAAATACACTTTTTATCTAAATTCAAAAGGATCTCTTTCATAAAGGGTCGACCTTTAGTAGGGTCAAATCGTAATTTGGTGGGTGTTCGGGTTAGCTTATTTTGGAGCAACTTATAACTTATTGACTTATAAAAGTTAATAGTGTTTGGTTTAACTTATTTAAGTTGTTTTTGTGTGTGAAAAAGTTGTTTTTGAGAAGTTAGAAATTCCAACTCATAACTTATATAAGTTAATAAGTTGTTTTTGAGAAGGAATCCCAATCACCCCCTTGGTTGAGAAATGGCATCTTGTGTGGTTTACTTTTGGTGATTTTAAGGATTTTCGGAGGGTACTGAGGTAAAACTGAGTAATGATTTATTGGTTTATTTCGATTGATGTGTCAGAAGGGATTGGTTTGATGCAAAAATTAGGAGTAACAGATTTGTTTTGTGGAATTGTGGACTTTGATGATGAATACTGACTGAGCAAAAAAAAAATTTATATATACACTATTATTAATTATTTTTATTGGATAGATGATGGTGCTGTGATGATTGGTGAACTTTGCTATTGCTGGTCATGTAAGGGCTTTCTTTGTGTGTGTGCTAACATATGGATATACATGTATGATTTATATTAATATATGATTACATATTGCTATACATATACCTACACATTTAGCCTATAAAACTTCATGTTACAGTTATTTTGTGCCACCAGCGATTAAATTCATGAATCCACCACTGGATTTATGAGGTTTTATGCACTAAAAATTACAGTCTATAAGACTTTCAACCAATTTGATTTAAAGATTTTTTTTCCCATTCCAATCAACAAGTCAAATTTACATAAGGATAGCAGGTAGACGGGCAACAAACTCCGCCGCCATCCCCTTTTGAATAGAAAACCCCAATCTACTAAAAACAAAGCCTCGCCCCTGAGGGGTCGAAAAGTTGCTGTGGACTACACGCTGAACTCTAGCCAAGAACCGAACAGCCTCCGGCGCCAAGGAGCCGAACGTGTCAAACGCAAGGGGGACAAAGGCATGCTGATTGTCCTCACAAGCTTTTGCGTGCTTTTCCACCTTCTTTGACTCTGCTTTCAGGACCGCTTGCCCCGCCACAAACCCATTTTCCCGGAACCCGGCTAGGGGGGATACACCTGTGAGATCGACACAAGCATGTTTCCCGCCCTCCCAACCAAAAACTAGCACGTCAGCCGGGCGTAGGGTGGACCTCCCTTCTGACGGGTCTGTAAGGAAATTAACCGGTGCCTCTTTCTTTGCCGAGATCCCTGCTCGTCTAAGAATATCCATTAACGTGTCTTGAAATTCCTTATTTAAAGATATTTTTCTATTTACATGTTTGATCAATTGTAGATGATAATAATTTACCGGAATCAACCATATATTGAGAAAAGGGTTCAAAACGGCCACCTATAAGAATACATTGGTAAAGCTGGAGTTTAGCAGGCTTGCTGTTACTTAGCTTTCGCTCTTCAACCAGCCCTAAGATAAACTCATTAGCTTTACTCTACTCTATAGGATCTGTATGCAGAGACCTATTTTGCATGTCAACAAGCTTAATATCAATCAACAATTAACCTTAATAAAATAATACAAATGTTTCCAAAACAAGGAATTTCATGAAAGAAATTAGAATGGTGAGAGTTTGATGAATATTTGCATCTAGAACCTCTAATTTCTACCAGAACACCAATGTATCTACCTTTTTCAACTGTGAATATTGTTTCACAGCATTTTTTGTTCAAATATGAAGTTGTACAAGCATAATGATTTGAGTCTTCTTTTCTGTTACAATGTAATGTTTTATGAGGTTTAATAGTGTTTTTGGCTTTACAAGGGATAACTCATTGCAACTTACAAGCACAAGAAAGCCCTCAAAGATCGAAATTAGTTTGATTTCAGGCAAGTTCCCGTGTTAGATTCTCTAATATCTTACTCTTTTTTTGTATCAATATATCTAAATTGTAGTGCTTGAATTGGTTATGTTAATTTTCTTTACCAAAATAAAGAACTTTTGGTACTTGCTTTGGAGCTCATTTGCCATCTTAAAACTAATGGTTGTATATGAGTTAATTGGTAGTCAAGTTCAGGTATCTTTTAAAAGAGGTCTTCAAGCCATTGTTAGAACTTTCATTTCCATATTGTCATAGGACTGGTTTTTCTGGGACCAAAAAGGTAGTTGTTTTTTATATAGTTAGCTTTTATAATGTGGGTAAAACTATAATGTTTCTTATTGAAGCTAATCGGATACTAAAGACAAGAGGCTACTTTGTATAATATTGGACTTCATTAAGTACTGTAAAAGGAACCATGATTGAAAGAATTTATCCACGAAAATTGTTAGGAAATTATAATCAAATATTCTTGGTTGTATTGTCCATTTTTTGTTATAAGAACTTATTTCAGTGATTTGCTTTTAGGTGTTTTAATCCGAAATAATATTGCTTTATTTGTTTGAAGCATTGATGTATATTTTATTAGAGGTTTTTTGGCACGGTTGCTTGGGTTAATGTAAACGGTTGCTATTAATGGCAATGAGAAGTATTTTACAGATTTTAGAATTCTATTTTTTTTATTTTTCAACCCCGTGTAATACACGGGGCTATAGCCTAGTAAATTTATAAAAGCGTCCACACAGAATGATTCAAAACCGGCTCAATGTAAGGATCTGTTGATTTTGTCAGGGGTTTGCCCTCTCAAAGGTAAAACCGGCTCTAAAAACGCCTTCAAATGCACTCATCTTCTCCTTTCACTCACATGTTTTTGAGTGTATTTACACATAAACGTCCATCAAGTCCTCTCTCTTAGTCTCTTTCATATCCTACCCTCTCTCCTCCACAAGCTCTCATATCTCCTAAAAAATGCCCTCAAAATCTATTATTGTGAATGCTTCTACTGTAAAAGGACTTTTTTTATTAGGGTTTATTTAAGGGTTAAGTTATAAGATAATGAATATTTTTTTTAAATGACAACTTTCTTTTATTAGGCTACCGCACTCTCCAAATTTGACAGTTCTATTGCCCTACTCTTACCAGACTACGTTGTCTTAACCGAGCCCACGCTGGTTTCAGAGTTTGGCTAAGGCTTTTCCCCGGGAAACCATACCGCCAACTGCCACTTGACAGCCGTTGTGCCACCACAAGAGCTAAACACTCTCTGACGTAACACACGGTGAGACGAAAATCCGGGTGGGTTCAAAATAGAACCTAGCACCTCTACAAGTATGCCAGACTCTACCCATCATTGCCTAATCCACCAAATTGACACAAATGCAGGGGCACAACTATTAAGGGGGCGGGGGGGGGGGGGGGCGCCCGACCCCTCGAACTTTTCGCTCAGTAGTGTCATGTATGTACGTACGTTTCGCATAGAAATTTTTAAGTATATTCGTTTTTGACCCCCCGGTTTTATAAGAAAAAAATTAGGTATATTCGTATTCGACCCCCCGAATATTATATAGCCCAAATAATTATATTTGTCCTAAATATTGTATCTCTAAACGTGTTTGAAAAAATGTATTGTTTATAGCCCAAATAATTAGATAGCCCAATTCCCTAATTAATACAATTACACAAAGCTCAGCCCACCCTATTATTAAAAAAAAACCAAGATCGCTGCTTGTTGGATACGACCAGTCGACACCAGACGCTGTGCTTGTTGGAGGATACGACGAGTCGACCAGTCAACCACAACCAAAATCGATGTGTTAGTGGCTTCTTCAATCTCCGACGAATTTCGAGGGATTCTTCTTAAATCTTCATAAGGTATGTGTTTTTAATCTTTAGGTTTAATTTAGGGCTCCAATATATGTGATTTTGGTTGAAATTTGGGGTAAAATTGGGGCCGAACTTTTGCCCTAGACTTGTGGAATCTTTCTGTTAACTTGAAATTTGGGAAGATTTGTTAACTTGTTATTAGATTATGCTATGGAGAAGAATAAAATGATAACTTCTTTTTTCAAAAGAACGAATGAAGAACAAGGAAGGAGAATTGATAATGAAAACCATGAGATTAAACGTCAAAAACCTTCAACTAGCGAACCGTTAACGAACCGATTAATGAAGCGAATCAAAACATTCAACAAGAGCATGATATTCCTCAAAATAAGATTAACATCAATGAAGTGGATGTTAGTAGTCTAGAAAGAGATCATGCTAAGCGACTCGAAATATTGAAATATCCGGTTAATATAAGGGAGCAAGTAAGACTAGCTTATATATATATCATTAGGAGGGTATCAAATAAAGCTTGGAGAGTATAAGCCTAGAGGTCCAAAGAACAATCTTCGTAGATTTAAATACGCTTGGTTTGATATGTTCCCTAATTGGTTAGAGTATTCTCCAACGAAACACAAGGCTTATTTATATAATGATAAACCGAATGAGAGCCACGGTCATAGTGCATTTACTAGTGAAGGATTTGACAATTGGAAAAAAGTTAATGATGGGGATACATGTCCATTGTTGAAGCACATTAAATATTCAAATCATAAAAACGCTTTTCTATTCTACAAGAACTTGTTGAATACATGTCCATTGTTCAAGCCACGGTCATAGTGCATTTACTAGTGAAGGATCTGATATTTTTTGCACTCAGGGAATCTTGGATCCCTGCATACTATAGAATGGAAGAGTTGTCGGGCCTTATGCGAATGACATCGAGGTCGGAGAGTGAGAATCATTTTTTTGGTCAAGTGTGCAATTCAAAAGCTACTCTTGTTGAGTTCATGACTCATTACAAAACTGCAATAAAAGCACAACGTCACACGCACCGGAAAAATGATCATGAATCTCGATACAAACGACCCCAGTTGAAGAGTAATTACCAAGTGTTGGAAGGCCAAGCTACTGACATATACACAAAAATATTTTTGTGACGTTCAAGCTGAGCTAATTGGAATTGCGTATTGCATAAATCAACATTACGAAGATCAGCCTAATGGGTTTGTTAAGTTTTACATAAATGATTTCCAGCAGCCTTGTACATCCTTATTTGAGGTAAACAATGGCGTTTTATTTTTTATATGACGTTTTCTATACATGGCGTTTATCATATCCAGTTGTGTTTTTTTTTTTATTTTTTTAGACAAACATTCTCTGTATGACGTTATAGAGATATTGTTTTTGGCGTTTTCAGGTAATGAACCGTAAGTCTGATTGCACATGCAGTTGCTCATGCAGGCGTTTTGAGCAGTTTGGTTTGCTATGTAGAAATATATTCTGTGTTTTGAGAAGTTCGGACATTAGGGAATTTCCAAAACAATACATTTTGAATAGATGGCGCAAAGAGGCTTCCCCAAATGCTCTCCCGAATACTCAATTAGTCGTGAATATATGACCGAGCTTGATCCCGATGTGCAAAGTATGATGTGAGATATTATTTTTTCAACGGAGTATACTTTGAACCGTTTATCTGGTAATAAAGAGGAGCTATCCTTATACAAGGATCACATTCAATCTTATATGAAGAAGGTCCAAGATATGCAGATTGTTCCCCCCCCCCCCCCGCTAGTACTAGGGATAGATTTGCGGAGATAACCGATCAATATAAAAACGACAACAATCCGATAAGAGTTCCTGTTGGGTATAAATCCAAAGGTTCTGGATCCCGGAAGCGCCTGAAATCCAAACAGGAGATAGCAATCGAGAAAAAGAAATCAAAGTTGAAACCCGGGGCCAAAGAAAGACAGTGCCAGAACTGTAAATGCCACACCCTGACTTTTGCGGAAGCGTGGGTTTATTTGGTGTGACTTCTTAATACCATAGCAATAATCATAACAATGCTATATGATAAAAACACAAGATGTTCATCCATTCATTAAGTTTAAAAGTACCACAACATCATTGTTTGAAAATGTCGACACTTAAAATAAGTTACAAACCATACTTGTCTACAACGTGTTCATGAGACACAGCAAAAGACTTTAATTAAAACGTGGGTTAAAGACATGTAACCCGTCCAGGTAAGGGTTACACCTCCTAAACCTACTACCCTGGATGACATCTTTATTCAACGCAGCTAAACACATGCATACCCCGCCAGATCCACTAGTTCCCTGAAATACATGTAGTTTGAAAAATCAACAAAAGTTGAGCGAGTTCATGTGTAAGTGAGTATGTATAAACCTTTGTAAACATTGTATGTATGTATGTATGTATGTATGTCCCGGTATGATTGCAAACAAGGAAAAGATCACCAATGGTTTGCAAGGCCATTGATATGTGTGACGGTGTAGGAAGACTCAAACCTAGCAAAGTTGTACCGGGATCCCGGCTGGAAGACATAGTTCACCTCTATGGGCCGCCCCGGCCTCATGGGTGTGGGCTCGCTACACCCAAATAGATCTATCACTCATGCCCTCGGTCCTGATACGAGGATTAATGGTCCCAAGTATCCTCCTACCCTATCACATGATCTATGGTTCTTTCCTAGGCTAATCATACCAATAGTATTGTAAGTATCCCTTTGAAACATGTATTTCACCCCCGAAGTAAGTAAACAAAACAATTTAATGAAAAGGGGGACATAAACTCACAGTATTGCGTCTTCAGTATGTGTAACCCAAGTCTCCTCAGCAAACACGACTACCTACAGTGTACTAACGTCTATTAGACGAACGGACGGTGCCTTGCTTTCGTAATTACGGGTTCGAGTTACGTTACTTTGATATTATTCCAAGTTATAACTACTTGTTAAAACAATGAAAATTATTTTAACTTAAGTTTTGCTTTTAGGGTTTTGGAATAATAGTTAGGCAACTATTTCGTATCTATACTTCTCAAGTATTTTATATGCGTATTTCCTTCCCAAGGATGGGGGTATTTATACATGTACATTTGTAGTTTCGAAAAATATATTTTAAGTCCCACTTGGAAAAATATATTTAACTCATTTGTCCAAAATAACTTATTCCCAAAATATATGTATTTTTCCCCAAAAATAATATATTTTACTTCTTTAGCTTCCAAAATAATATTTCACCAAAAATATATGAGTAAGAGTATTTTGCGGAATATTTCGTAAGTTACGTTTTCGCGTTTGGTTTTACAATACCAAGTGCGTAACTTAAATATTTGTTCCGTGGGATTTTTGGTATTATTTTGGAGCTGTAATTGTCAAGGTATTTTGTTAAGTTATACTATTTTACCCTAAAATAATATATTAGTTCACAAAATATACAAATGCTCACACAAGTGTATTAGTATAAAATATATATTCTAAATATTTATTTATCCATTTTTATTTACAAAACCAACCTCCGATACCGGGTATTTTTGTAAAAACTATGACGAGGTTTATATTCGAAACACAAGTTGTAAAATATACTTGTAACATTTGTTAGAAAAATATTTTCTAAGTGTTGGAATTTTAGAAAATTTCACCAGGGTTTCCTTTGTAAACGGAGGTGTCCATGCTTATTAGCATATCATTTTCTTTTTGGAAATCATTCAACCAATCAACAATCAACAATATACAATCTTTACTTACCAATCTTGTTAGCATAAATTACCACTTCATGAACTTGAAAATTTATAAAAAAGTGTATTTAGTGAGTCTTGTTACCCTTTAATTTGAGGTTGATTCTTTAAAAACTCCATTTTTAAAGAATATGGATCTTTGCAACTTATGTTCATATTTTCCAAAAATATTTCTTCATGTATTTTTCTTGTTATACATGTGCTTCTTATCTTTGTTAGCCACTAAAAATGATGTATATTTATGTAAGAACCAAGATTTAGTAGACTTGTATTTTTAACTTGGTTTCTTGGTAAATCATACTTGAAATATTTAGATTTACAAGACTTTAAACCTTCTTTGTTCATCATTTTACAAGAAACTTTATATTCCTTCAAGTTCATGACTTTTGTGAGGATGATCCATAATCTTTAACATGTTCATCCTCTCATCTTGCTAGATCATGTTTTTAATCATGATCTAGCAAGATCATATGATGATCTACATCATTTTCACAAGCAAACAATAATCAACAACAAATCAACACTAAAATAACATAGTTTCTTCATGATTTAAGCTTATGTGTTGGCATTGTCAGCATGTTTCTGAGTTATCCGCTCACTGTGCTAACTGTGCTTTGTGCATCAAGTTTGTCACTAAGGGTTGTATGTAATAAATGGAGTGACAGTATGAAATGTGATGCATATGTATGTATGTGACAAAAATCAGAAGGCAGTTTATTCATCAGTTGTAATTAAGCACAGTCATTAAGCACAAATTTAATATTAATTAATTGTACGGATACTTGTAATTGTGAGGGTTGTCACATTCTCCCCCTGTTAGAGAAATTTCGTCCCGAAATTTTAGTTCTGCTACTAGATGCAAGAGTCTTGGGGAATAAATGTGGGTATTTTTCCTTCATACGATCCTCACGCTCTCACGTGAATTCTGGCCCGTGTCGTGCATTCCATCGAACTTTGACGAGTTTGACACAACTCCGGCGTGTCTTGTTAACCTTCCAATCCGTAACCTCAATGGGTTTTTCAGTAAAGTGGAGTGTGTCGTCAATATGAACTTCGTCGGCAGGAATGACCACTGTCTCTTGAGTTGGACTCTTTTTCAAATTGGATACATGAAATGTATCATGAACGCCATTAAGTTCAGCAGGTAAATCCAACTTGTATGCTACGAGACCAATCCTTTCCAGGATTCTAAACGGTCCGATGTATCTGGGGTTCAACTTCCTACGCTTCCCAAAGCGTGCCACACCCTTCCAGGGTGAAACCTTCAACAAAACCATATCACCCACCTCGAATTCCAGAGGTTTCCTTCTCAGGTCCGCATAACTCTTTTGTCGATCACGAGCCGCTTTAATGCGCTCTCGGATCTGTATAATCTTGTCAGTCGTTTCCTGAACCAACTCCGGAACTGTCTATCACCCGCGTCGGCACAACAAACCGGTGATCGACATTTGCGTCCATAGAGAGCTTCGAACAGTGCGGCTTGGATGCTTGCATGATAACTGTTATTGTACCAAAATTCAACCAATGGTAGGTGAGTGTCCCAACTTCCACCTAAATCCATTACACAAGCTCGCAACATGTCTTCTAATGTTTGAATCGTCCGTTCACTCTGTCCGTCAGTTTGCGGGTGAAATGCAGTACTCAGATTTAACTGAGAACCAAATGCTTCTTGAAAGAATTTCCAAATCCTTGACACGAATCTTCCATCTCTACCAGAGATAATCGAGAGAGGCACTCCATGTCGTGCAACAATCTCCCTCATGTATATTTCAGCAAGTTTACTCGTGTTGTCTTTTTCCTTGATTGGCAAAAAGTGCGCAGACTTCGTTAGACGGTCTACTATTACCCAAATCGTATCATGGCCCTTGGGCGTCCTTGGCAATTTCGTTACGAAGTCCATAGAAATCTGTTCCCATTTCCATTGGGGTATTTCAGGTTGCTGCAAGAGACCTGAAGGCTTTTGGTATTCAACCTTTACCTTGGCGCAAGTTAAACATTTGCCAACATATATTGCAACATCGCCTTTCATTCTTGGCCACCAATAAAAATCCTTTAAATCTTGGTACATTTTATCCGATCCTGGATGGATCGAGTACCGTGATTTGTGAGCTTCATCAAATATAGCGTTTCTCAAACCACCAAACAAGGGAACCCAAATTCGTTTCATGAAGCACAACGTTCCTTCCCCATTTGGTACCAACTGTTTCTCCATCCCATGGAGATATTCATTCTCAATATTCCTTTCCTTAAGAGCTTCTCTCTGCGTGGCACGAATGCGCAACGAGAGGTCTGTTTGAACAATCATTTCCAAAGCTCGAACCCTTATAGGCTTGATTCTTTCCTTTCGACTCAGGGCATCGACGACCACGTTTGCCTTCCCTGGGTGATACTTGATCTCACAATCATAATCATTCAACAGTTCCACCCAGTGTCTTTGCCTCATGTTAAGCTCTTTTTGATAAAAAATGTGCTGCAGGCTTTTGTGATCAGTGAAGATTGTACATCGCGTGCCATATAAGTAATGTCGCCAGATTTTTAAAGCAAACACCACTGCGCCCAATTCCAAATCATGCGTGGTGTAATTTCTCTCGTGGACCTTTAACTGGCAAGAAGCATATGCTATGACCTTCTGTCGCTGCATCAGCACGCAGCCTAAACCTTTACGCGAGGCGTCACAATATACCACGAAGTCGTCAGTGCCTTCGGGTAGAGACAAAATCGGTGCATCACAAATCTTGCTTTTCAACAACTGAAATACTTCTTCTTGCTTGTCTCCCCATTCATACCTCTTGTCTTTTTGTGTGAGGGAGGTTAAAGGTTGAGTGATTTTTGAGAAATCCTCAATGAATTTGCGGTAATAACCAGCCAAACCTAGAAACTGTCAAATCTCGGTTGGCGTCTTAGGAGTTTCCCAGTTCTTGATCGCCTCGATCTTTGTGGGATCCACATGAATTCCATTTCCATTAACCACATGACCAAGAAACTGAACTTCCCGCAACCAGAACTCGCACTTCTCGCACTTCGAGAACTTCGCGTACAACTTTTCTTTCTTAAGCAGCTCTAGAATAGCTCTTAAGTGTTGTTCGTGCTCATCCTTCGTCTTCGAGTAGATCAAAATGTCATCAATAAACACAATCACAAACTTATCAAGATAGGGCTTGCAAACTCAGTTCATCAAATCCATAAACACGGCTGGCGCGTTTGTCAACCCAAATGGCATAACCAGGAACTCGTAATGTCCATAGCGAGTCCTAAAAGCAGTCTTGGGAATACTTTCCTCTTGAATCCTCAACTGGTGATAACCTGATCGTAGATCGATCTTCGAGTAAAAACTTGAACCTTGTAATTGATCGAACAGGTCATCAATTCGTTGCAAAGGATATCTATTCTTGCTTGTCAACTTGTTCAGCTCCCGGTAGTCGATACACATACAAAAACTACCATGTTTCTTTTTAACGAACAAAACTGGAGCTCCCCAAGGCGAGAAGCTTGGTCTGATAAATCCCTTGTCTAGCAACTCCTGAAGTTGCGTCGACAACTCCTGCATTTCTGACGGTGCAAGTCGATAGGGTGCCTTGGCCACAGGTGCGGCGCCCAGAACTAAGTCAATATGAAACTCGACTTGTCTTTGTGGCGGCAATCCTGGCAAGTCTTCTGGAAAGACTTCAGGATACTCCTTTATGACTGGAATATCTTCTATCTTCTGCTCAGCAGCTTCCTTATCCACGATGTGTGCTAAGAAGGCAACACATCCCTTCTTCAAACATTTTCGAGCTTTCAAGCAGCTAATGATTCTCAGGGGCGTATCGCGCTTCTCTCCATGTACCACAATCGTTTCTCCATCTGCCATTGGGATGCGAATGGCCTTCTCATGACATACAATCCCGGCTTTGTTGCTTGACAACTAATCCATCCCAACTACCACGTCGAAGCTTCCCAACTCGACTGGCAGTAGATCCAGTGTAAACTTGTGTTCTCCCAGCTATATTACACATCCTCTGATGACTTCATTCATTTCAACTAGCTTTCCATTAGCCAGTTCAATTGAGTACGGAATGTCTAACTTACTAGCAGTTAACCCAAGCATTTTCTTAAATTCTAGCGATACAAAACTATAGTCGGCACTAGTATCAAATAGCACAGATGCAAAGCGTTGATTAATAGGGAACGTACCAGTAACGACATTTGGATCTTGGCGTGCTTCCCTCGCATCGATATTGAAAACTCTTCCTTGTGCTTGGTTGAGTTTTGGGCATTCTCACTTGAAGTGCCCGATGTCTCCGCAGTTAAAACATCCCGGTCCTCGACCAATACCATTACCGCCCTGAGCATTGTTCTGGTTGCGATTCCCACTTCCAGTCTGATTCGCAAAATTCCCACGGTTATCATTTCCGCCGTTCCCTCCTAGTGGGCGGTTTCCATTCCCATTACTGTCACACCCCGACCACGTAGGACAACCACACGTGGCGGAAACGTCGGGGAGTGTTGTAACAGAATCATTGTTTCATAACACATGGAAATTGAAATATTGTTTTATTGATTAAAGTAGTTACAATGTCTTGACAATCAAAGAAACATAACATAAATAACTAGTCTTGCATCTTTTATTGTCGCTAAGGCCCAAGTCCGCCTAAGTGTATCTTGATAAATCCTATGCATCATATCCTGAAACACATGTGAAAATATGGTACGTCAGCATAAAAATGCCTGTGAGATACATAGGTTTATGAAAATAGGATTCATGACTTATTGTTTAAGAAAATGTTTAGTCATGAACCCTGTAATTTGCTTTGTCTTTGTAAATCATTTGAAAAACAATAAGTTCAGATGATACGTATAAATAAGAGAATAATGCATGGTTAAATGAATAACCATGTAAAAATGAGTTTGTATAAGTTAAGTTGTTTGTAAAACAATGTATTGTGAAAAGTATGTTATTTGTATAAAATGTTATATGTCATAAACTGAAATGATTCAAATAACGCTACGATATGTAATACCATACAAACACTTATATATAGGAAGTACCAGCGGCGTATCCACCATGCTTGTATCATATTACACACGCCTCGTTACTTAATCACTTATTCAAACCAAACCAACAATGTAAGATGTCTATGTTTAATCCAACTTCCAAATGTATTGAAATAATATGTTAAAATGTTTATGTCAAAATGTAAATCATGTAATGTATAACCAATGTCAAAAGTGTTTATGTGTCAAATGTAAACCATATAATATGTAAACAAAATGATATGTATGGCTAGTGAAATGTATCAACTAAACCATATGCACAAGAACAAAGTATTGAAGTAAAACTCGGTTTAAATCAAAGATATGTTTTGTGGAAATGCATGATCAATGTAAATCATGTAATATGTAAACAAAATGATATGTATGGCTAGTGAAATGTATCAACTAAACCATATGCACAAGAACAAAGTATTGAAGTAAAACTCGGTTTAAATCAAAGCTATGTTTTGTGGAAATGCATGATCAATGTAAATCATGTAATATGTAAACAAAATGATATGTATGGCTAGTGAAATGTATCAACTAAACCATATGCACAAGAACAAAGTATTGAAGTAAAACTCGGTTTAAATCAAAGCTATGTTTTGTGGAAATGCATGATCAATGTAAATCATGTAATATGTAAACAAAATGATATGTATGGCTAGTGAAATGTATCAACTAAACCATATGCACAAGAACAAAGTATTGAAGTAAAACTCGGTTTAAATCAAAGCTATGTTTTGTGGAAATGCATGATCAATGTAAATCATGTAATATGTAAACAAAATGATATGTATGGCTAGTGAAATGTATCAACTAAACCATATGCACAAGAACAAAGTATTGAAGTAAAACTCGGTTTAAATCAAAGCTATGTTTTGTGGAAATGCATGCTATACTGATACGAACATCTATGCGGTATTGTGAAAATGCATACATCCAAGCCTTGAGACTGCGGCGATAAACCCTTAAACCACTTAAAGGTTTATCTAACTTATGTATATCGAATTCGGTCATTCCTTCCAATCCAAACCCAGGATTTCAGGAACGGGAGTTGTCAATTCCTATGGTACCACTACCTACTAACGAATGGCGTGATCAATGTTAATGAATGTATTGTTCCATTGTAAAAAACCCAAATGTCATAACAAAATGTAAGCATGTGATGAAAAACATTGTACTAAGTATGTAACCAACGGACATACATAGCATAAAATGTAAATGTAAAACAATGTACTAAGTAGGCACGCAATGGGCATACATAGCATAAAATGTAATGAAATCATGTACTATAATTGTACTAATGAACATATGAAGTATATGATGTGAAAACAGGAAAGCATGAAAGTAACAAGTAGGCACATGTGTTTCACCCCAAAACAGTTTGGAAAAACAGTAAAAGAGGGGTCTATGTACTCACAAATATAGCCGGTATATGATGTGTAAACAGGAAAGCATGAAAGTAACAAGTAGGCACATGTGTTCCACCCCAAAACAGTTTGGAAAACAGTAAAAGAGGGGTCTATGTACTCACAAATATAGCCGGTATATGATGTGTAACAAGGAAAGCATGAAAGTAACAAGTAGGCACATGTGTTCCACCCCAAAACAGTTTGGAAAACAGTAAAAAAGGGGTCTATGTACTCACTTGAGATTGCTCAGTAGTCCTTGAGTAACAACCAAACAATGCTAGAGATCGCGGATATCAAACGGCACCTAATATAGGTAACTATGTTAATAAACCGGACCTAAATCGGAAGATCTGATAGAATGAGGGTTCGTAAACCAAACGAGTATAGAGACTCGTGTCATATGGTTTAACAAAGCCTACATACTAAATGAAACCTAACATAATAGCTTACGACCCATTACGACCCGTTTAGGTAGCTTATGCTACTTTAACGCGTCGTTCGCGTGAAACGCGTTCGGACCGCTTAACTAGTCCTATGACAAGTGTTATATGCCTAAACATGTTACATAATCAGTTATGTGACAAAAGTTTAGGTTACATATGCTTAATTACCAATTATACATGAAAAGGGTATTCTGGTAATTTACCTAAGGCATATAAACTACCTATCATACAACTACTTAAACGAAGCGACCATAAGGTATAACCTCGGAAGGTTATTCCCTATATACTATGGTCACCTAATGTATTTGGTCGGATCCTAATGATCGACCAAACTGGGTCGGGTTCGAAGGTATAAGCGATTTATTAGATCGCTTACCCTACGACCCTAGACAACGTGGTAATCAGTAGGCATAGTCCCAAGGGACTATAACCAACGTGATTACACTCACATTGCGAAGTTCAAACGAACTTCGAATTGACCATAAGCTGGTCAACGCTGAAAGTCAAACAAAGTTTGACTTTCTGACTCGAAAAGCAATAAAAGAACGAAAGAATACTTACGAAGGGTCCCCGAATGCTAATTTCGATCCGAGAATCTCAGGTATGAAACAATGGTTTCAACTTAGAGTTTCTAAGATCAAAATTCTAGTGGTTTTTGAAGTTGTGGGGTGGGGTATTTATAGTTTTCGGGTAACCGTTAAGATCATTTCATGGAATCCGTGCTTTAATCGCATCCGTACAAGTGTTGGAAAGTTATGGTGCCTAAAAATGGTCCTTATCATCTGACTAAGCAATTGAGAATGTGTGGGTGAGGATCAAACAGCTGCAACCTGCTGTTAAAAACACTGAATCTGGTCTGAACTAGGCTAGCGCACCGTTACATTAAAAGTGTAGAGGTGCGCTAGGCCTTAGTTTGGCAGATTTACACTTTTGGTCCCTGTCATGCATTCAGCCCATTTTCGACACGTTTAAGGCCCGTTAACCCCATTTCAAAGCTCTAAAATGAAGTTAAAGTATAGGGAACTTAAAATGTGTTCAAAAATATCTCGGATGTTGGTTCGTTTAGCCGTACGGTTGCGTTGTTCGGTTAATTACGACGGAATGCGCATAAGCGCGAAAAACGATCCAAATGACGCGACGAATGGATTTTTGGAAAGCCAAACACTAAAGCATAATATAGTCATGCTTACATAAATTTTTAGATGTCCGGATGTATTCAGAACGTAAGTTATGCGCGAAAATGCAAACTTATGCACTTTTTGACACTTTTAGTCCCTGAATGACCCGAAAGTTTATTTTAGCACACCGAACACCTCAAAGCCTATTTCTAAGCTATGTAAAGGATATTTATGGTATGTTTAACTTATGGTCATGTTCTGGAATGTCTGTTACAGTTCAAATTGGCATATTTTCGCAGTTTGTCAAATTTAGTCCCTGTAAGCTATTTAACTTGATTTTGCCATACCAAAGCCTTCAAAACTTATTTCTAAGTTATGTAAAGGTTATTTAAGGTATGTTAAGCCTATGTCACTATTCCAGAGTGTTTGTTGCATTAAACTGGTTATATTTACGCATTGGTGCGCGTATAACCTTCCAGAAAACGATTCTAGAGTTTGAAATTGAACAAGAATTGATATGTGCAAATGATACACATTTTTTTACAAATCCCAAGTATGAAATATAATATTTCATTGGTTCGGTATTTGTTTGATGGCCGTGGAGGCACAGGTGTTACAATTACCTCCACGGTTATTGTTACCAAAACCCCTTTGACCGCCACGGCCAGTACTAACCCAACAAGTTTCTTTCGAGTACCCAGCTCTACCACATGCTTCGCATTTTCCAGATCTGCATCGTCCCTCGTGATGCAACTGACAAGCGTTACACTTGGGCAAGGTGCCCATATACCCTTTTCCCTTTGCCTTGGCCGGTGCGCTTGTGCTGCTGGTACTCTTTTTGAAGTTTGAGAACTTCCTCTTGTTCTCGCTCGATGATTCTACGTGTGTCTCCTTCTTTTTAGGTTCAGAGATTGAAAACTTGTTCAACCGGATAGCTTCTTCAGTAAGTGCCACGCTGAGATCAATGGCTTCGGTAATTGTCGGCGGCTTGGACGTTGTCACCATACTCATGATCTGGGGCGCCAACCCCTAGATGAAACGCTCCACACGCTTAAATTCTGGTGTAACCATATAGGGTACCACGTGTGACAGATCGTGGAATCTTTGAACATACTCGGCGATTTTCGGGCCGTCCATTTTAAGGTTCCAGAATTCAGTTTCTAATTTCTGGATCTCGGCCCTGGAGCAGTATTTCTTTCTCATGAGCTCCTTCAGCTCGTTCCACGTCAATGCATACGCCGCCGCCTCCCCCAGGGTTTGTACTTGAAGATTCCACCAGGATAAAGCACCATCAAGAAAAAGTCCTGAGATGTAAGTAACTTGTTGTTCAGGAGCACACTTGCTCATTCTCAAAACAGAATCCATCTTTTCTGCTAATCTGACGAAAGTAACAGCACCCCCAGTGCCGTCGAAGTTTAAGGGCTTATAATCCAGAAATTGTTTGTAGGTACAACCATGTGGTGGGTTGTTGTTTCTTGAGGTATTCCTGCTGGTCTCAGCACGGGAGGCCTCGTAATCAGCAATGGCTTGCGAAATTCTTGCTTGCAATTCTGCCTCAGGAGTAGGCAAACGTGTGTCTCGTCATGGAGGCATCTTCTAAAAGAAGATCATATTGGTCAGGTCATCGTAAGTATAGTAAGTAAGTAATATGCGTATGTAACAACATCCATCAACCTCATAACACATAACATCCCATGTTATAATATAAAACAAATAATTCAACAATGCATGTAGTGAGAACGTTGCCATTGAGCTTTCATTTAATCATGACCACAATATAGTTTTACATGTTTCACAGTACATCATACATCAAAATGAGATCATAGGGTTACATCACCTCAAAATACAAGTCAGTCTACACAAATCATATACAAAAACGTGGTCTTCCAAAAGTCTTCATATGTTGGCCCAATTGCAACTCTCTCACCAAAACAATCTACATGCATCAAACAAAAAATATAGCTACGCTGATGGCGGAGGAGGAGGTGGTGGAGGGAAGAAAAGCAAACGGCGCATATGCACCCAATCCTCCTCGAGGGCGTGGATAACCCGCAGCAGGTAAGCAATCCGCTGCTTCGGAGTGAGGAAGCGGACATCAGAATCCGGGTGTAGTGGGAGAGGAGCGCTCAACGCATCCTGCTGTAACTGCAGGGATATAAGTATGTCGTCCGTGGTATATCCAACATGAAAAGGGTGGTATGGGTCTGACAAAGGCATGATATTGGGCGAAGACCACAGAAATGGCTCGCCTGAGGGTGCTGACGAAGGAAAAGCCACGTGTGCAGTGGGTGCAAAAGGTGATGTAGTGCAAGGAAGCTGAGACATGAATGGAACAGCTGACGACACAGGCGGGACAAAAACAGGCTGCTGTCTCGAAGATCCCTTCCCAGGACGAGGTGGAGGAATGTCCTGGAGAAAAGTGATAGGAAGGTCGGTGCGATGGATATTTGACGCATGGGGAAAATGAGGGGTAACATCAATCGGTGCAGAGATGGGTGCATGAGGGGGAGTGACTGGTCTAACATATGGGGGATAATCGTCATCATCGACCCACCCATTGTGGGTGTCAGCATATCTAGGATCGATGTGGGCGGCAAACGGAGCATGGTCATCAAACACAAGGAGTGGATCAGGTAATATCGGTGCAATATCAGGTATCTCAGCAAAGACAGGGTCATGACGTGGCGATGGAACAGGGTCAGCTGGGGCTATATCTAGATCAGCAGGTACAAAAGGGGGCTGATCGATAGGAGCAACAGGAGCCTCTAGGGGCTGATCATCGTGCATAAGCCCAATCTCATGATCTGGGTCGAAATCGTGAGGTAAAACAGGGGCCTCGAATGGCTGCTCATCAGGAGCATAGTCTATCTCATGCTCGGCGTCATCAGCAAGGTCAAACTCATGATCGGGGTCACCAGCAAGGTCAAAATCAGGGTCCTGATCGGATGCGGCTGACATGGCCATATCGGAATCTGATTCGGTGGGGTATTGTTGTAACCCCAGCGCATATAGAGTAGAAGATGATACTGACTCAAAAGAGTCTTGGCCAGAAGAATCAGAAGGAACCTCCATAACCAGAACCTCAATGACAGGAATAACGACATCATCATCAAGTGGCAGATCCCTAACAGGAACTGCAGCAAGGGGAACGGGAGCAGGGATCTCAGCAAGAGGTAGATCCCCGACTAGAATACCATCAGCGAGCTGAAAATCGTCTCCGAGATCCGGCAAAGCAAAAGGCTGGAAATCGTCATCGTCCGTACTAGTGGTATCCGATGTATAGACCTCGTCCTCATGGACAATCTCGTCGTCCGACACAATAGCCATAGGATCCAATGTGTCTAACACTCCGGTATCAGAAGATGATGGCATGGTGTCTGTAACACAACCACACATATGCACATATATCAACATGTAATCAAATAAGCATGCAAGTCACAACAATGTAAGCAGGTAATCATCCTAGTCTTCCCCAGACTGTCCTCCCCAGTCTCTCAGACTAAACTCCCTGGTCTCTCAGACTAACTCCCTGGTCTCTAAGACCAACTCCCTGGTCTCTAAGACCAAATTTCCCAGTCTCTAAGACTAACTCCCTGATCTCTAAGACCAAATTTCCCCAGTCTCTAAGACTAAATCCCTGGTCTCTAAGACCAACCTCCCAGTCTCTAAGACTAAATCCCTGGTCTCTAAAACCAACCTGATCCTCCCTCAGCCTCTAAGACTGATCCTCCCTCAGCCTCTAAGACTGATCCTCCCTCAGCCTCTAAGACTGATCCTCGCTCAGCCTCTAAGACTGAATTATAAATATAAGTTTTGAAATGTGTATTTGTGCCTTTTATTTGTAAAAATTTTGTTCCCTGGATCTGGACGTATAGTGTATGCAATGTAAAAATGTTTGAAAACATTTTCGTGAGAGCCCTGATGATCATAGTCTAGACTCGAGAAAGAATCCTAGTTCGCTATGATCGAGGCTCTGATACCAAGCTGTCACACCCTGACTTTTGCGGAAGCGTGAGTTTATTTAGTGTGACTTCTTAATACCATAGAAACAATCATAACAATGCTATATGATAAAAACACAAGATGTTCATCCATTCATTAAGTTTAAAAGTACCACAACATCATTGTTTGAAAATGTCGACACTTAAAATAAGTTACAAACCATACTTGTCTACAACGTGTTCATGAGACACAACAAAAGTCTTTAATTAAAATGTGGGTTTAAGACATGTAACCCGTCCAGGTAAGGGTTACACCTCCTAAACCTACTACCCTGGATGACATCTTTATTCAACGCAGCTAAACACATGCATACCCCGCCAGATCTGCTAGTTCCCTGAAATACATGTAGTTTGAAAAATCAACAAAAGTTGAGCGAGTTCATGTGTAAGTGAGTATGTATAAACCTTTGTAAACATTGTATGTATGTATGTATGTATGTATGTATGTATGTATGTATGTATGTATGTATGTATGTATGTATGTATGTATGTATGTATGTATGTATGTATGTATGTATGTCCCGGTATGATTGCAAACAAGGAAAAAATCACCAATGGTTTGCAAGGCCACTGATATGTGTGACGGTATAGGAAGACTCAAACCTAGCAAAGTTGTACCGGGCTCCCGGCTGGAAGACATAGTTCACCTCTATGGGCCTCCCCGGCCTCATGGGTGTGGGCTCGCTACACCCAAATAGATCTATCACTCATGCCCCTCGGTCCTGATACGAGGATTAATGGTCCCAAGTATCCGCCTACCCTATCACATGATCTATGGTTCTTTCCTAGGCTAATCATACCAATAGTATTGTAAGTATCCCTTTGTAACATGTATTTCACCCCCTAAGTAAGTAAACAAAACAGTTTAAGGAAAAGGGGGACATGAAATCACAGTATTACGTCTTCAATATGTGTAACCCAAGTCTCCTCAGCAAACACAGCTACCTACAGTGTACTAACGTCTATTAGACGAACGGACCGTGCCTTGCTTTCGTAATTACGGGTTCGAGTTACGTTACTTTGATATTATTCCAAGTTATAACTTCTTGTTAAAACAATGATAATTATTTTAACTTAAGTTATGGTTTTAGGGTTTTGGAATAATAGTTAGGCAGCTATTTCGTACCCATACTTCTCAAGTATTTTATATGCGTATTTCCTTCCCAAGGATGGGGGTATTTATACATGTACATTTGTAGTTTCGAAAAATATATTTTAAGTCCCACTTGGAAATATATATTTAACTCATTTGTCCAAAATAACTTATTCCCAAAATATATGTATTTTTCCCCAAAAATAATATATTTTACTTCTTTGGCTTCCAAAATAATATTTTACCAAAAATATATGTGTATGAGTATTTTGCGGAATATTTCGTAAGTTACGTTTTCGCGTTTGGTTTTACAATACCAAGTGTGTAACTTAAATATTTGTTCCGTGGGATTTTTGGTATTATTTTGGAGCTGTAATTGTCAAGGTATTTTGTTAAGTTATATTATTTTACCCTAAAATAATATATTAGTTCACAAAATATACAAATGCTCACACAAGTGTATTAGTATAAAATATATATTCTTAATATATATTTATCTATTTTTATTTACAAAACCAACCTCTGATACCTGGTATTTTTGTAAAAACTATGACGAGGTTTATATTCAAAACACAAGTTGTAAAATATACTTGTAACATTTGTTAGAAAAATATTTTCTAAGTGTTGGAATTTTAGAAAATTTCGCCAGGGTTTCCTTTGTAAACGGAGGTGTCCATGCTTATTAGCATATCATTTTCTTTTCGGAAATCATTCAACCAATCAACAATCAACAATATACAATCTTTACTTACCAATCTTGTTAAAAACAATCATAAATTACCACTTCATGAACTTGAAAATTTATAAAAATGTGTAGTAACTTACTAGTGTATTTAGTGAGTCTTGTTACACTTTAATTTGAGGTTGATTCTTTAAAAACTCCATTTTTAAAGAATATGGATCTTTGCAACTTATGTTCATATTTTCCAAAAATACTTCTTCATGTATTTTTCTTGTTACACATGTGCTTCTTAGCTTTGTTAGCCACTAAAAATGATGTATATTTATGTAAGAACCAAGATTTAGTAGACTTGTATTTTTAACTTGGTTTCTTGGTAAATCATACTTGAAATATTTAGATTTACAAGACTTTAAACCTTCTTTGTTCATCATTTTACAAGAAACTTTATATTCCTTCAAGTTCATGACTTTTGTGAGGATGATCCATAATCTTTAACATGTTCATCCTCTCATCTTGCTAGATCATGTTTTTAATCATGATCTAGCAAGATCATATGATGATCTACATCATTTTCACAAGCAAACAATAATCAACAACAAATCAACACTAAAATAACATAGTTTCTTCATGATTTAAGCTTATATTAGGGTTTCATTATTTTGTTTCTTAATGTTCTTTAAGTTTATCATCATGAAGCTACTTTAACCACTTTCATACGATGAAAAATGAAGGGATTCAAGTTCTACCACTAGCTCAAGGCTAGGGATGTTCAAGAGAAGAAAAGTGGTGGTTACTAGCAAACGAAGAAGGTCCTTGAATTCCCGAAAGCTCCTAGCTTCCTTGTATGACCTTTAACACCTTTGTATGCTTGTAGAATGGATGAAGATGAGTGAATGATGATGATGGTGGTGTGGCTTGGGTACGGCCGAAGCCAAGAGAGGAAGAAAGAGAGAGTTTTTGGGTGTTGAGTGAAGATGATAAGAATGATTATCTAGAGGATTTATAAAGAAAACTCCCAACATACCTTTAACCACTAGTCCATGTGTTCCATAAGTACTTAGCAAATCAATTAAACAAATAAATAAAATCATGGTGGGGTCCCATGATTCATAACCGGTTTTTTTTTTTTTTTTTTGGGGGGGGGGGGGGTTGGTTTAGTTGCAATGTAATGGTAAGTTAGACTAATTGGTTAGAAAGTAAGTGATTTAGTTAAAGGTTTAGGTGTTGTGTAATAATAAATATAGTGTGTTATGATATTCGGGAACCATAACTAGTTCAGAAAAATAAAAACAATGCCTCTAGCATTATTTTGGTGTTCCGGGTAATGTCCGGTTGTTCGGTTAGATACCGTTCCGTTAAGGTGTTAAGTTGTATCGTAAAGTGTCCTTTATGTAACTTTTAATGACACTTTTAATTCCCGACACTTAGGAAAGCATACAGGACCATTTTGCCATATTTTTGCAAGTGACTAGCATATTTAAATGCTGAATTTTGTTAATAAATGCAGAATTTTGCATTTTAAGTGGGTTTTAGGTACTTTCCGGCACCTAAACTATCACCTAGTGATGCAGTTTTATGGTCCTTACTTCCCTGCACTCCATACTAGTGTAGTACATTGTCTCTGGCTCATACTGGGCCTCAATATATAGTCTGTCTATGTGTTGGCATTGTCAGCATGTTTCTGAGTTATCCACTCACTGTGCTAATTGTGCATCAAGTTTGTCACTAAGGGTTGTATGTAATAAATGGAGTGACAGTATGAAATGTGATGCATATGTATGTATGTGACAGAAATCAGAAAGCAGTTTATTCATCAGTTGTAATTAAGCACAGTCATTAAGCACAAATTTAATATTAATTAATTGTACGGATACCTGTAATTGTGAGGGTTGTCACAGTAAAGGCTATGGACACTACGCATCGACATGCAAGCAGGCCGTAATTAAAAGAAGACCGACAAGGTCTTCGAGAGCCAGTGAAGAGTAGTTTGGTGTTTTGTATTTTTCATTCTTACAGAACACTCATAGATTTGAGTTTTGCGTTTTACATCTCTTATATATAATTTTTTTCCATCTTTTTTTTTTCTACCTATTTGTTCATAACATGTTACTTCGAAGTTACATAACAAACAATATAAGATCGGACAAGCATATAAAACTCCAAAAAAAAAAAAAGCCACTAGATAAAACTACCTTAAACCTCTAATTTTGGTCATGCTAAACTCAATAATGTTTTGCTGAACGAGATGGACAACATTGTTAATCTTCATTTAAGAAAGACGTCTAACAATGTTGTCCACCCCATTCAGCTAAGCTTTATTGAGAACAAAACTGAATCTCCAAGAAATGACGTTTTTGCAATTTTGTGTTTTTTGTATGTTTTGGCGTTTATATTGAGGATAGACTCAATAAGATTTTGCTCAATGAGATGGACAATATCCCCGCATAAGGATTTTGCCCATCACATTGAGTGAAAGTTTACTGAGAAAATAGTGTATCTCAAAGAAACGTCGATTAGAATCTTTGATATTTGGGCTTTTGGCGTTTCTAAGATGAATTGTATATAGGAAAATATGGCGTTTTGTGTTTGGTGTGGTTATTAGAAGGTCTGAGAGGTTGTTTATATAGGAAGTTTTTGGTGCGTATTTTAGGCGCAATTTTATTATAGTAAATGCTAGTAATTAAGTTCCTTCGTTTCAGTTACTGTTTGTTCAGCTTTATCGGTTAAAAACAAAGTTTGGCGTTTTATATCTAATGACGTTTAGATTAGGATGATGTGTGTTATGTAGGTTAAGGCAGGAATTTAATGGCGTTTCATTCATGAGTTTGGCGTTTTGTGTAGAGATAAGTCAAAAGACTTTTTTACCCTTAATAAAGCACGTCCACTTAATAAAAGTGATGTTATTTACGAAACGCCACCGCGCCATCTAGTCCATAGATTGTTTTGATCTGACGATCCATAACCGGTCTCACACTTTTCACTGTTTTCTCTAAATCCTGACCCTATATATAGTGAAAGTGTAACGTACAATTGCCCTTAACATACATTACGTACACGAGTATAAATCGCATGTTATAAAAAAGCGCGTTCATAAATATGAGAAATCGCATGGATGAAATCACATGGGGGGTGAAATCGTATGTTGGTATTTTTTATGAAATCGCATGTTGGTATTTTTGATGAAATTGCATGTTGGTTTTTTTGTAGCAATTTCGCATGTTGGTAAATATGATGAAATCGCATGTTGGTATATAAAGCAATTTCGCATGTTGGTTTTCAACACAAATCGCATGTTAAAAATTGAATTCGCACCAGATCGGACGACTGAGATGATAGCGTACATATTATACGATAAGAGCATTTGGACGGTAACCTAACCCTATATATATATATATATATTGAGGTTATATATATCGGGTGAGGTTCCTGTGAAAAAGACCTTTTTCATGAGAAGCGTGAGAAGATGTAGAAATTGACATGTATGCATTATGTTTTGGACTTAGGCATAAAGTTTTGGGTTGTTTTGGTAAGAAAAATATCAAACATAACAATTTTAAGCCTAGAATTCATTCCATTGTGTCTTAAATTGTTATGTTTGGTGTTTTTCTTGCCAAAACAACCCAAAACATTATGTCCAAGTCCAAAACATGATGCCTACATGTAAATTCTTATGCCTTCTCACACATCTCACGAAAAGTGTCCTTTTTACAGGATCGAAAGACTATATATATATATATAGGGCAAGGCTATATAGAAAACCCTATCTATATAAAAAACCCTAGAAAACCCAACCTCTCGACATTTTTTTTTTTGAAAAAAATAACACATGTAATATACATGTTTTTAAGAGTTTTGGGCCAAGAAAATCAAAAAAGCGCCGAAGGGATAATTTAAAAAAAAAAATTTCAGCAATTTCTGTCTTTTGTGCCTAACACATGTTAGGCGACCGGACATTGCTGAAATTTGTTTATTTTTTAAAAAAAAATCCCTTCGGCGCTTTTTTGATTTTTTTGGCCCAAAACACTCTAAACACATGTATATTACATGTGTTATTTAAAAAAAAAAATGTCGGGAAGTTGGGTAAAAATGGGGGGAGATTTGGGTTTCCAGAGTTTTCTACCAAAATGAGGGTTTTCTATCTAGCCTTCCCTTATATATATATATATATATATATATATATATATATATATATATATATTTGTGTGTGTGTTGCGTCGAGATCGGTTGCAGGAGGCCGTTGAAGACGGTGACTGGCCTGAGGGGGTGGGGAGGTGGTTCGGCGTCGGAGGTCGACGGGCAAGGGATGTCCCCCGTACCCGGTAGTCTTATGTTTCAAGGCTATATATGTTAATTTATCTATATTCCTATGTGTAGTAGTGAGGCTATAAGGTGTGGTCATGACCCTCCACATCAACGTCATGTTACTCATTTCTATCCACCATCCGAAACCACTATCCTAAGGGTGTGGTAATGACCCAAACGATTATTTTATTATTTTAATATATTTTTTTTTGTGAAAAATAAAAGGAAATGTTGAAAAGAGTTAAATGCCATTTTAGTCCCTGTGGTTTGAACCATTTTGCTAGTTTAGTCCGAAAGTTTCATTTTTCTCCTGTAGGTCCAAAAAGGTTTTACCGTTGCCATTTTAGTCCTCTGGGTTAACTTCATTCGTTTTTTCTGTTAACGTGAATGACAATTCGGTTATTTTATATGTAATTCTGTTAACTAGAAGGGCAATTCGGCGTTATAAAATGACCGAGTTGCCCTTCTCGTTGGTAACAATGGAACATTTTTGGACTCACAGAGGAAAAAATAAAAAAATTGGACTAAACTGTCAAAATGACCCAAACCACAAGGACTAAAATGACATTTAACTCTATTGAAAAAGGAAAGGAGGCCCATGGTTGCCTTGGTTTAATCCATGCTAACCATAGTGGATGAGGCAAGGGAGTGGTGTAGTAATCTATTAATGGTCCTAGGTGATATTGATGACTCAACTCATGCCCCCACACCCTTTATCATGTATCACTCATCCCGCTCCTATGGTAAGAGTCTTTTGTGTGTTAGAATCTTTACGCGAATGAATCGCATATGTTGCTTGAGAATTGCCTGGAAATTCATTGATAATGATAATGACTTTGCCATGTTCTAGGGGGCTAGTATTCTTTTTTGTTGATCAGTTTCCAGGCGAATGCCGTTAGCCAAGTCTGACCACTCCCAACGCGGACCCGGTTAAGACAACGTAAGTCTGGGACATACTTGGTTAGGGTCCCTGACTTGGGGATGTAAATACCTTAAGAAAGTTACCGTTCAAAGAAAAAAAATAGTTTCATCAGAATATTTAGTTAATCTTTGTGTATCAATGGTAGAATTATATTTAGAAAAATCAACATAGGTCAATAGTCTTAGTATCCTGTAAAAAGGTCATTTTTCGTGAGAAGTTTGAGAAGACATAAGATTTGACACGTACGCATAATGTTTTGGACTTGTGCATAATGCTTTGGCAAGAAGAACACCAAACATAACAATTTAACACAAAAATTAAAACACTATGCCAAGAACGTTAAGTAATGTGTTTTAAGTGTTAAACAGTGTGTTTTTGTTGTTTTTTAAATTCCATGCCCATAATACATAGCACTGTGTTTTAAATTCTTATGTTTGGTGTTTTTCTTGCCAAAACAACCCAAAACATCATGCTTAGGTTCAAAACATGATACCTACATGGCAATTTCTATGTCTTCTTACATTTCTCATAAAAAAATATTTTTTACAGGAATCTCACCCTAGTTCAATATATACATTTATAACGAGTGACAAAATGAGATTTATCGAATTTATCTAAAAAAATAAATTTATAGATTTTAAGAAAACTAAATACTGAAAATCGTTTAGAAAATTTCTAAAATTTTAAATGTAGTTATCATGGTTTATAATAACTGATACAATAGGCAATAACTGATACAATAGGCGTGGAAGGAAACTCATGAGAAAATTCATGATGTATAATTTTGGAGAAACCTAAAATAGACTTTTTCATTTAATTTAAGTATATTGAAATGAGAAAAGAAAAAAGAAAAAAGAAACGTGATTCGTGTATAAAAGTTTATAAATTTTTTTATATAAATATCATATGAATTGTGGGTACTGCTAAAGTATACATATCACCTCCTCTAGCATGTGAATTCAGATTATGATGATGCATACAGACAGTAAAGTCCACATTTATTTCCGGAGATTTTGTGTGTCTGAAAAGTTTCCCCAGGATCTTTCATTTCGCATGTTTTCAAGCACAAAACAGTATCTTTAAAAAAAGAATAATAAATCATATAATTTAAAAGAGATGTGATATATATAAATATCTACAAATTTCCTCTAATATAATTTGATATAAATTTTGTAAAAGCGTCCACACAGAATGATTCAAAACCGGCACTATGTAAGGATCTGTTGATTTTGTCAGGGTTTGCCCTCTCAAAGGTAAAACCGGCTCTAAAAACACCTTAAAATGCACTTTGATCTCTACTAGAAAACCCAAGCCTCCCTGTTACTAGGCCAAAAGTGGTGGATAATAAAAATGAATACATTTGATACCCATATTAGTAAGTAAATTTACTTAGCAGCATGACATGGTCACAAAAGTCGCTAGGCGCTACCTAGTCGGATTTGAAAGTACTCGAGAAGTACTCAGCCTAGGTGAAGATTACTCGGGGAGTAATCGGCCCAGGCGAACAGTACTCAGACCTCAGCAGCCTACCTTATAGCGACTACTTGAGTAGTACTCGAAGCCTAGACAAAATCTTTACAGCCATGCATAAAACGTAAAAAAGTTCATGCCACTTAGCAAGAAGCTAAGGACACATACCAGAGGAACAAAAACAAGCTCATACAAAAAGAACAAAAGAAAACATTAACCAAAGTCCATTCCTTCAAACTTGTTCTAGTTCTTCAAGTTGAGGCCTGATATTCTGCATCTTTTCTCCATCCACCAATACGACAGGAGTTTTATTTCCTCCACAAGCGTCATCCTCGTCTTAGACTTACGGCTAAAAAACCTCCTCATTTCGATGTAACCGGATCCTCCAAGTAGTCTTTAATAAGACGGCGTGAATGACCTTCCTCAACCTAGGCGTCATATGCTGATCGCAAAACTGCAACGTTTATAGTACGTATAATATGAATAAAAATAGCGAATCATAAATTCTATGATATAATTTAAACATATGTGAATCAACGAATTTGCATTTGTCCATACCTACATGACACGAATCACAACGCATGATATGAATTCGGTTTCGATACCCAAATACCAATTTGGGCGGGTGGTCAAACCAATATCGCTATTATCTACTTCCTTAGACTTGGAGTTTTTAATAATCAAAGCATGAATCAATGCATGAATAACCCGCAACGAATAGCATTTAACACATAGCACAATTAACACATAAACATGAATGAATTCGCATGATTGTATAAAAACGATTTATGATTGAGTACATATACATGATACACCACAAAATGAATAAAATAAAAGAGGGGCTATGAATACCACATGTTGCGAAGATAAGCACAAATACAACCTAGCACAAGTTGTAGCGTTTTTTTTTAATAAATCCCAAAAATTATCCTAATAACATAATATAATATATACAAGTATGAATACAACAAATAAAACGAATACGATGAGATAGGGATTCTAGATTCATATGATTTCGGGGATTTTTTATTTAAGTTGGTAAAAACGGTCAAAGTGTCAAACGTAATATAAATATAACAATAATTTGCATTTAGATAGAATATTGATTCCAATATAATATAAAACATTTATCATAAATAAATGTATATTATGTTTATGGTTTGACAAAATGCACACACATGTTTATTAGGATGTCCGGGGCACTTAGCAGGGAGGCGTGCGGTGAGCCAAGTCCCCGAGCGGGAACACCGCCGCCATCAAATCGGGGAAGCTAATCGGTGAATGGGAGTGGTGGGTATTCACCGATGAGGGGATTCAATTTTAAACGGCTATATAGCCGTTATATGTTAAAAAAAAAAAATTCATAACCCCTATAAATACTACCACTTCAATCTTTTTATTTTTCAAACCCAAAACAACTCTCACCCATTCAACTCATCTAATTTTTTTAACCAATCTTAAAAAAAAATGGATTCCAAGTTCCCTTTTTTTCTCCCCTGCCCGACTTTCCCGACGATGAAGATTCATCGTCAAGCGATGGTAGTTAAATTTTCTTCCAAAATCGCATCCAACAAGCGGAGCTACTAGACACGGCATCGTCTAGTAAAAAAAAATTGTCCGTCGAGATCGTGTGGGAGGCCACGAAACACTCATGGCCGATTATTTTGTCGATAATCCAAAATTTAATGCCGATATTTTTTGTCAGAGGTTTCGTATGTCCAAGTCTTTGTTCCTAAAAATTGTTAGTGACGTGGAAGCGAATAACGAGTTGTTTCAAGAGGGCTTGGACGGGAGAATGAAGAAAAGTTTCACGGCGTTGCAAAAGGTTACTTCTACGATTAAACAACCTGCAACCGGTAACCCACCAGACGAAAACGACGAGTATTTAAATATGGCTGAAAGGACCTCTCGTGAGTGCCTTGATTATTTCTGCGAGACCATCTGTAGAATGTATGCCGGTGAATTCTTACGTAGACCAACGAGCCACGACGTTGCGCTATTGTATCAGGCTATGAGGAGAGATATCACCTACCTGGTATGTTGGGTAGTCTGGATTGTACACACTTCGTCTGGAGAACGTGCCCCACAGAATTGCGTGGACAATATATGAGAGGCGATCATCAATACCCGACAGTTATGTTAGAGGCGGTGGCGTCTCAAGATTTGTGGGTTTGGCATGCTTTTTGTGGCCCGGCGGGTTCACAAAACGACATCAACGTGCTCCAACAATCTCCGTTATTTCTTACTCAATGAAACGGAACGACGCCAAATTGCCCATTTCAGGTGAACGATCACTTATACAAACGCGGGTATTATCTTACTGATGGGATCTACCCTAGCTGGTCCGTGTTTGTGAAGTTTTTTCCATATCCTCACATCCCGAATGAAAAAAAGTTCAAGAGGCAACACGAGGCCGCAAGAAAAGATGTGGAACGGGCGTTTGGTGTGTCAAAGGCGAAGTGGGGAATATTAAATCGTCCAATGCATTCCAAAACGGTGAAAAAGATAAGGTCCATCGTGTATACGTGCATTATTTTACATAACATGATTATAAAAGACGACGGAAGGGCAATAGCACCGGTACACATTCAAGATCCTCCAGTCGAACCCGTCTTCGATGATACAGCTTTTAGCGAGCTCATTGACGAAGAAACGCATTGGAGACTAAAACACGATCTCGTTGAGCATCTCGGACGTTTAGATCTACCTCACCTTGAAGTGAATTCTGACGACGAGTAGTTTGTTTTTTTATTTTTCTAGTTTGAATGTAATTTTTATTTTTAATTTAATGAAATGTCTTTTATTAAATTTTTATTAATATTTGTTTAATTTATAAACATGCATAATTACAAAAAAAAAAAAAAAAAAAAAACAAGTCCCCCAAGAGAGGAGTGCCGCCATCAAATTGAGGGTGTGGGGAGAGTTGACGTGGCGCGTGCTGATTGGGTGTGTGTAAGAGAGGTCACTCCCCTAAGAGAGGAGTGCCCCTCTCACCCTTAGTTTTGTCAAATGAATTGTCTACTAATATCATGTTAGAATATATATACCAAGTTTAAAATATGACATAAAATATATCTTGACGTGCATATGAAAATGACTACAATTAATATATTAGTTTAATAAGTCATTCATATTTAGTTACTAATGTGACAAAATACATATTTTATAATAAATATTTCTAAATAGTCTAAATAATGAATATGACCAAAAATGGTTATTATAATGTGCCTGTAAAGCATATCAATGGTTTTTATATTAAAATGGTCCTTAATCGTCTAAAGGACACAAATATATTGGATTCCCAATTCGCCCATACATAAATATGTTTGAATGAATAATCTTTATAAATTTATTAAATAAATCCCAAAGGCCATTACAATTTAATTAGGCCTAAGATTAAATAGAATGAGTCTACATCGTCTAAAGTTTAGATGAAATCATATGGATTAGTAAAAGCGCAAGTTTTCGAGTGATATATATAGAGAGAGATGAAGGTTAACGTATATTACGGCTTAACGTACATCATGTACGACAGGTAATTACGCACGTTATAACTCAAAAATCCAAAATCACGCATGTTGAAACACAATAATCACGCGTATTGAAAATATTAATCACGCATGTTATAGAACAAATCACGCACATTGTCGTACGTGAAGTACGTTAAGCCGAAATGTACGATATACTTTATATATATATATAGGGGAATGATGTATATAAAACCCACTTGTGGTTAGAAAACCCGGGAAACTCAAAGGTCCCGATTTTTTTTTTTTTTTTGAAAAAATTTACACATGTTATATACATGTGTTTAAGGGTTTTGAGAAAAAAAAAAAAACAAAAAACAAAAAAACGCCAAGTAGATATTTAAAAAAAATAAACAAGTTTTGGTGTAACATATGTTACATTCGTCTGACATATGTTACCCCAGAAATTTGTTTATTGTTTTTAAAAATATCCACTCGGCGCTTTTTTGATTGTTTTTTTTGCCCAAAACCCTTAAAAACATGTTATAACATGTGTAATTTTTTTTTTAAAATTCGGGAGGTTAGAGTTTTCCAAGTTTTCTAAATTATAAGGGTTTTCTATATATACTTCCATTATATATATCCATTATATATATATATGAAGAAATCCCATGTGAGTTGCAAAAACTCTAAAAACCCAATGGATGGACACCTGCAACATTTCCTGACACTGCACCCTTTTCGTAACAGCGAAGAGAGGAGAGCGAATATGTTATATTTTTTCAGTTGTTCGCATTTTTTGTAACTCATCTGTAACACATTTTTATTGTGTTTTGACAACTTTTTAGATAATATAAAGTGTATAGATTTTAGAACTTATAATTTATGAAGTTTTTATTTTGTAATGTGTGTAAAAAACATGTTACATTTTTTTACAATAAGACTTTTATGTGACAATGCAGCTATCATATTTTTTGTGTCAGTTGAGAGATGAGAGAGAAAAGTGTAACACTTTACACTTTTTGTCAGACTATAACATTTTTCTGAAAAAGTAACATTTTTGTACCTTTTTAATATTCACCATTGATTAAATGAGATGGATGGTGGAGATGAAGTTTTCTGGTTTCTTTAACTAAGGTGGGTTTTCGATTTATCCTTTCCCTATATATGCGTATATATATATATATATATATATATATATAGTGAAAGTGTAATGTACAATATGCCTTATCGTACGAGCGTACGAGATTTGAAGTTTGCACGTTAAAAACTTTATAACTAAAAAGTCGCATATTGTAAAATATAAAAAATTGCATCTTGAAAAAAAAATCGCATGTTGAAACTGAAAAAATAGCATGTTGTATAAATTAAAAAATAGCATGTTATAAAAAAATCGCATGTGAAAAAATGAAGTCCGCATGTTGTAACTCAATCTCGTACGCAACGTACGTTAAAACACAAATTATACGTTAACCAACCCCTACATATATATATAACATGAGAAAATACATATAGTTAAATATGACGTGGTATGTATACAAACAATTAGTGAAATTATATTTTTATAATTTTCAAAATTATTTCTGAAAATTAATCCTAATTTATATAGCATAAAATGATTAACATGATCTTGATAGTATGAATATATTATTTTTAGTTAATAATATATATTCGTTAAACTAGAGAATAAAATTCTAAAAAATTATATAAGCATGGCTAATATCATAAAAATGTGAAAAACATCAATTACCATGAATTGGAATAACATAGGATATGTTAATTAGATTAAAATATAAAAATCCTTAAATTGATTATGAACCCTAGAATCTCTGAAAGTAAAATCATAATAAAAGCTATAAAATGGATAAAATTGTAAAACTTATTTGTTTATGCTTTAGAGCTTAAGAAAGAATGTGTTGTGGTGTATAAAGTGGTAAGGATCTAACCTCTATTTATAGTGAGATCTTTTAAGAGAAATTAAATCAAGTTTAATGGAGTGAAAAAAATAATTAATAAAAGTATTTTAAGGGGTTTTAATTACTAGACTTGTTGACTAGTAATTTAAATCAAATGAAACTTATATAAGATTTAATAAACTTTATAGATTTTAATAAAAATTTATAAAACAAATAAAATTGACTAGATCTATAAAAATTTATTTTATAAACAATTTTTCATAAAGCTTCACAAATGAACCTTGAATTATAAATATGTAAACCATTGTGTTTAATATAATTAAGAGTTAATTACATAGTTAGTCCTCGTGGTTTACATAAAGTAACAATCTAAGGTACTAATAGTTTAAAATCACATCCTATGGCACTAACTTTTCATTTTTTAACATGTGAGGGTATTAATTACATAGTTAGTCCATGTGGTTTACACAAACTAACAATCTAAGATACTAATAGTTAACATAGAATTAACGTTAATACCCTCATATGTTAAAAAATGAAAAGTTAGTATCCCATGATGTGATTTTAAACTATTAGTACATTAGGTTATTATTTTGTGTAAACTACAGGGACTAACTATGTAATTAACTATATATTTAATAACTCAAAAATGTATAACTATATATAATTTAAAAGAATTTATGTAGATAATTATGTAAATGAAATATATAATATTTGTATTGATTTACATAAAAGTGTACTTAATGGTAAAAAAAAAACTTCCAAATAAGGTACAAGTGGTAATACACAGATGGAAATTTATAAATCTTATAGTCTTCCTTACTTTAGGTAATTTTGTCCCGAAATTTAATAGAAAGAGATTGTGAGATAAAGTTGTAAATATTTGTAAGGTCAAAGTGTAAGAATTATGGTTTATGTGCTTAAGTTTAGAGAAGTGCAACGGATTTTGGATTTTGTGTATGATGTAGATTGTCTAAAAAAGAAACAATGACGAGCACTGCACAATGAAATAGAGTGTGTCCAAAATTGAGGATAAAGATTAGAGGATTGTATAGATTATAAATATATAGTTGGACTTCCAAAGATTGAATGCATCTTTTAGAATTTGAAAAATGGAAAAGTGACAAGATGTTGTTTAGAATTTAGGTTAGATGTATTAGCTTTTGTAATTTTAGCATGATTACACGATTTAACTTAATAACTTTTAAACACAATTAACTAGTTTAAATTTATAAAAAAATGATTTTTATTTAGACTAAATACATACAACAAAGAGAGAACCTATTGCGTATAGTATAGCTTAGATAAGAAATCAAGTATCATCCAAGAATATAATTCCCATACTCAACCGTCCATTATTATCTTGACCAATTTTATTTATAGATAGTTAGTAGACTAAACTAGTAATATATAGACTCTTGGATAAGTTTTTCTTAATTAATATAGTTTAATTTAGAAATAAGAAAAAAAGTTAAATCTTCTATTTTATCTTTTATAGATATTGGAAGAGACTCATGTTAAAGTTACCAACTTTCCCTCAATATTGTCACAATATATTGATAGACTAGGCCGAAGTTGTTAGCTCTATAGGCACTCCATATAACCATCCCTAGCCTCTCAATTAGTAAACAATATACCACAACAAGATTGGTTTAAAGGCCATCTTGGTTTTATCATCTTTTTATTACTTAATTAGTTTGTGTTTATGTCTTGCTCACAAATGGGATTGCGGTTAGGATCTTATTAATTATCAGAGAAAATATACAGAGTTACCGAATTAACAAAGTAAATCCCCCTTAAATCTTGTTACGTTGCAATCCTTGGTGATGATCCCTCCTTATAGGTCCATCCCCCAAAGATATGTTATGGTGTTATGTAACAATTTCACTGGTTTTATTACTTCGTCGAATTACCCAAACCCCCATTAACCAGCATTTCTTAACTTTTACCCCTCAATTGAACTTGGTGCATTACCAAAAGCCCCCCCCCCCCCCCCCCACAGGATCTTGATGTAATATCAGAAGCCTTTTATTACCCTAAGATCTGGTTCGATACTAGAAGCTTGTCACCCGAATCTGGTTCAATACAAGAAAAACCCCTAGTAAGATCTTGTTCAATACTTGAAGCTTACATCGGATCTGATTAAAGGTACCAGAAGCTGTACGCACACCTAGTCAAGTTAGGTTAGATTAGATTAATTTAGTTAAATTAACTTGTTAAGTTAATTTAGTTTTAAAGGAGCCAAGTGATCTTGTCACAAAAGATAATAAACCAAGAATTAGTAAAGACAAACACATTTGGTAACATAAAGTACTATATTAATTAGATTAACTAATCTAAGAGTTTGAGAAGACATAGAGATTACAACCATATGAAGATCTTAACAATTTTACCCATGGCGATTACCATACTTCTATGATCTTCAGGCTCAAGCTCAAGTGTAAGTGTGTGTGATGTGCGCAAAATACGACATATAAATTACATCAAACAAGGCATAAAATCGACCATTTTTTGTACTAATGTTGGAAAAAGCATGTTTCTTTATTTACTTTTAATTTACAGGATCAAAAGAGCTTAAACGAATAAAAGGAACAAAGTAACAACATAAACCAACACAAATACAAAGAAGAAGGATTGACACGACTTGCCGAACCCCCATCCACATCCAAAACAACAAAATAACAAAAACAGAAGCTTAGGTATGGGGTTGCGCCCACCACGCATGGGGTCGTGCCCAGTCAAGATTCTCTATAGAAAAAGACAACAGCAAAAGACAAACCAACACGGGGCCGTGCTAACCCAACACAGGCCATGGTCAACTCCAGGTGTGACAACCCAAACTTTCCAGGTTTGTATCGTTTGATCTTGTGATTCTAGCTTGTCGTAATTCTCTCCTTTCACGCTCTCGTTAGGTTAAACTTTTCATCTAACTTCTTAGTATGATAAACTGTCACACCCCGACTTTCCACGTGTCACCGGTGGGCCCGGTGGGGGAGTATCGTGACGTCATGGTTGGCAACATCATGGTCAAACAACACAATATAATAATGCACAGCGGAAGCAAATTAAAAGATATAATACAACCGAATTAATATTGTAATATCAATTGTCACAATACTCGGAAGTTTATCCACAGAAGGATCGAACATAAAATGGAAAACAATAGTTCAACAGACTTTAGGCATCTAGAACTGGCAAGATTCCCTGGTGACGCCCTGAGCTCCCAGCCAATTACGCATAGTACCTGTCACTTAACCTTTTTGGAAAATACGTCAGTTTACACTGGTAAATACAATTAACTGACTCATTTTGGAAAAAGAGTTTGAAAAGTGATTCGAGTGCAAACGACACAAAATATCTTGACACATTGATTAAAATGCACAGAGGCAAAATTAATCTTTTATACTTGGGACAATTTTATTAGTAAAAATCTTGTATCCGATTTACATGGTTGTCCAACATTTAGGGCCGGTGATTATACAATACAAGCCGGACAAGATTAATCGACACACCACAAATATAATCTCACAAGAAGTTACCCTTACAAGTGAGTATACGTTATACATATGCAACAGGAGGTGTTTTGCCTACACCTTGTGCTTACGTCGTGGCCATTCACTTTTTAAAATGAGCCAAGGATATCCAGGACACGGTCATTAACCCCCAATGTTATTTGTTATTAATCAATACAGATTAAAACGGGATTATGCAATTTAATCATCTCCGACTAAAAGGTTTCTACACCCGACCAAGCGGTATTTTTATAATACCGTATCCCAAGCCCGTATAAGGGAAAATAAGTTAAAAGTATTTACCTGAGCTAGCAATGCAACTTACTCTCAGCCGTATATCTTAATCAGCAAGCACAAGTACTTCTACTGGGGCTCTAAATCTGGAACGAAGGTTTTATTAACCTATTAGATTCCTAACGGGTCTTATTTAAGTCGTAACTTAGACCGGTTAGTTTTAAGGAAGGTTTACGGTTCAAACGCATGATTAAGCGAAGACCGGAATAGAATGTGGTTTAGACCCGACAAGTTTGAAGACTTGTATAATATAGGTAAACTAAACACATTCTGGATTTTGAGATTAAACGGATAAGGTTTGACCCGTTTCGGCTAATTTATGCAAACTAGTTACATAAACCGAACCGAACGCACTAGAGGCGTAACGGGTAACCGTATGGGTCCTAAACAGGTTTCCTAAGTTAATTATGCTTCCAATATGTTGTGACATCAGTAGGATGTCTTTCATTATGCCCCGAACTAATTTAAACACAAACTATGCTCCGTAGGGGTAGTTTGGTCATTTTAAAGGTTGTAAAAGAGTTTAAATGTTTAACTGAGTTACAGGTCTGATGTAAACAGCAAACATACTCAATTTGATGAGTTATAACAGTAGGGTAAAGTATATATGTGAAATATATCATTTATAACTAAATTATGCACCGAAGGGCATTTTGGTATTTCACATAAGCCGAAAAGCTCAAAAACGAAGTCTGAGTTAATCAACCTTTGCTTACTGTTAAAATATTATAATTTGCCTCTTATATCAGTAGGTATCAACCCGGGTATGTCCAATATGATTTTAAAACGTACTATGCGCTAAAAACGCTAAATAAGGCGATTAAAGGCCATTACCGGGTTCTATACTTAAATATGATATTTTTATATTTCCAGAAGGCTTAAAATAATTTATTTATCATAACCATTCAGTGGCAAAAGGTTTGAGGTCGTTTAGATATGTAAAACTCATTTTATGGCCCGTAAGGGCAAAACCGACAATTACCGAATTAAGCCTACGACTATGAGTTATGCTCAGCCTAAAATTAAATAAAAATCTTTAAAAATCCCAAAATAATATATTACATCAGTGGGTATTAAGTTTGATACCAAAAAGTCGGCTTAACTAGGCTATACGCTAATTACGCCGTTTTATTTAACATAAAGCATTAGTTTTGCGATAATGAGCATAACTCTTAATCTATAAGTCAAACTGATGTCAAACTTTGCATACAAGTTTATATATCAGTAATTAAGGTTTCTACACTTTTACATTTTCATAAATCACGTCCTAAGGTAATAAGGGCATAATGGTCAACATATGAGCAATTAACGGAGACGCGTAAACGAATGGGTCAATCAATGAACCAACCACAGAGGGTTATGCTAACATGTAGCCTGGTCCTAAGGAAACCCTAAGGTATTTCCAAATCATACTAAAGTGGGTCAGAACTGAAGTCAAAGCAAAAGTCAAAGCTTTGCGACTTTCGGTTCCGAATCGGTTCACAATGGAAAGTTGTCGAATCAAACAAGCTTAGACAAGTTCTTATGCTTATTATCAAGTTATATGAATGATAAAATAGGTTACACGCCTTTTACCTTGTTAATTATGCGTTAAACGAAAGATTACATTTCTGTTGACTTTTTCTAATCATCTTTGACTCGACAAACGACCTAGTTAGAGTGGAAATCAGGGGGACCCTTTTGAGGGTTTATTACCCACATAATTACCAACTCATCACAACTTTCAATTTGAGATATGACTGAGCCGTTTATAACTAATCTCAAAGTCAAACGTTAACTACGATATTTTGACTTTTAAGCTAAATACTAAGCTAAACATAATTAGAGAAGGTTAGGCATACTTACTAGTGCTTAATGGATGCTTAGGAAGGCTTGGGGGCTGCTTGGAAGTTCCACAAAAGCTCTAAATGGCCAGATGAAGATGTGTGGAATTGTTTGAGACATTGAAGGCCTATTTATAGTAAAGTTACTCACCATAGATGATTGACAAACAAGTCTAGGACACACCACAACAATCCCACATGTGTCCTACATGTTCTAGGGTGTTTTTAGGGGCCAAATGAAGGAGTAAGATCGATCAAAGTTGCATCCAAGTTCAATGTGCAGACAAAGGATCAAAGAATAACAATTCTGTTCCAGATGTGGCAGTGGCGTAGCGCCATTGCATGTGTATCAGGTGCTCGCGCTACGCGAGCCCTTAGGGTCTTCCAACATATTTTTGTTAAATTGCAGTTTCAGTCCCTGTCTCTTCAAACTTTGTACAGACACTTGTTTATTGCGATATGGACCCTCAATATTGATCTATAAGGGCCTCAAGATATATACCCACTTCGTTAAGTCCCCGGGTAACTTTATTGTTACCCGAAAAGGCCTAATTTTCAACGTTGACGCTTTAACCCCTCGCACACGAATTTGATCATAACTTTCTCATACATTAACGAAACTTTACGAAATTTTAATCGTGTATTCTAGTGAGCATAATTAACCATTACAAAGCTTCGGGTTTGTCAAAAGGTCACTCAGAGGTATATCTTTAAACATGTTGACACATTTAACCCCTGTAATTTGTAATCTCTCACTTTCAGCTTCGTATGATCCATGAATTATTCGTTTGAAGGTATGAGCATCATGTAGGGTTAATGTATAATAAAATTATTCACTGTTGACCTTCAGAACTCGTATTTACACATACTTTCCATGCTTGTCAACTTTAGTCCTTCTAGAGTATTCTTTCACCCGTTCAAAGCTTATGACACGTGTCAACACATTATAGGACGTAAATTTTCGAGGTGTTACATCCTCACCCCCTTAAAAGAAATCTCGACCCGAGATTTACTGAAATAAGTAAGGGTACTTCTCTTTCATCGTGGATCCAACTTCCCACGTGAATTCGGGACCTCTACGGGCATCCCATTTGACCTTTACAATAGGTACATGCTTCCTTCGAAGCTTCTTAACCCGTCGATCCTCAATCGACAAAGGTTGCTCTTATTATCATAGTCCTGCATATCATTATGTGATAGCGCTTTTCGACTTATTGGCGGAACACATCCTCCAGTCACTATTGTGCAATGTATTGCAAGCTCCGTCAAACTCCTTAAGTAGGTTTTAGCTTACAAGCTACTTGATCTTGATACATTCGATTTCCTTCGAACGATTTCCGTATATTTAGAGCTTAACTAGCCTGATAATTTAACAAATTTGGTACACCCTTCCTGGGTGATATCTTTTGTTAAACCATATTCCTTAACAAGAACTTAGGAAATTTGCTATTTTCATAACCCCTCGATTTCTTGCCATATACTGGCAACCTACTATCGATTATGGATTTGTATAAACTTATTTGTTGTCCCTCAGGCCACTTTCAGATCTTGATAATTGGACTTACCAATTCTCTATCTAACAATAGATATTTAAAATTCCATCTATACAAGGTCTCCAAAGGAGTAGCCTTGATACTTATATATCAAATATTATCGAGAAGCTTATCTTAAGGTGAGATGGTTATTCCAACCTGTACTTAACTAATATTAAGGAATAGCTAATCCTTGTCGTTAGTCGAACAATTCGACGATCCTGGTTAGCTGATGGCAAATTCTTAATCGTTGCCTAATTAGGATTGCGGTAATGTATGCATAAGCAAAATGAACCGTCTTTCTTATCTAACAATATCAAACTCTCGGAATATCGAGTTAGGATATATGAACCTATGTCTTAACACCTACTTACTCAAGGTTTCGTTTATTCCATAAACAATATGGAGTTTTCACAATACTCCAGCCCACGGCGGGCTACAATTCGTAATTCTACCTGCCTTCCAGGAGGTAAGCAGGGACAACCTTTGAAAAGATAATTAAGATACAAGGAGGCTACAGAGATTTTCCATATCTCAGGCTCCAGTTCATTCTTCATTGTCCGTGCCAAATGAGTGACACCTTTATGTTATAAGTCCTCGAATTCATTAATCGGGAACATTTACTTGGAAAAAAAAAATTTCCATTTTTGGATATCTCCCTTGAATACTACTAGTCGACTTTAGTACAATATGATCTTTGGGATATCTTAGGGGTTCCATGTATTAAACCTCCATGTTGATCAGACATGGAAATAATCTATGGGACACACTAGGATACGCCAATCCTCATATGACACTTTTATCAAACATAGTTTGGCATTCGCAGGCGATAGAAAACAATGAGAAAAGAAAAATAATTAAAATAACATATGTTGTCGTACTCTATGCAAAGAAAGAGTGCTCTTAGATCTTCGGAAGGATTTCTTGCCGATACGAGAAGAATCGGTTACTAAGGTTTCCTTGGTAGTTATACCTTGTGGATAATAATAAAAATTTTGCTAAGTTTATGGTTCATGAAGATTTATTATTGCCTGTATTAAAAACAGGATACTTAGCAGAAATTAGTATTGATCAATGATAAGGAAGTTTATTGTACAAGTGCTTATAATTAATTAATAATGGAAGTTTCACAAACTAGGCACCTAGCTCTGTTGGCTAGGCGCGCGAAAGGGTGCGGCCTAGACCCAGGTTCGATTCCGGGGACGGCCAATATCCCCATTTTTGCGACTTATCGATTTCTTAAGGGAACAGAAACTAGTTTTGGCAAATTTTCTACTTCGTATAAAATGACCGAAGTCCTACTAAGACGGAGACAACAATTCTCAACAGTGATCATTCATTATTGAATCACATGTGTCAGTATCAAGTAAATTTCTGCATAAACTGCTTGATAAGGAAAGGTACCTGCTATATAGTTATCCTTCTGCACCATCTCCAGGCATTCACCCGGAAGACTCATGCGTTTATTTTCCTGGCCTCTCCCGGCTTCTTTATAAGTTTTGGGCAGTTGGTTTTGATGTGCCCTTCCTCGTTACAATTGTAACATGTGGCGTTCTTTAACCCCTTGCAATCTAAGGTTTTGTGACCCTTGGTCTTGCAAATTCCACACAATTTAGCACGTGGGTCTATTGTACATTTTCCAAAATGTTGCTTTTTGCAGTTACTGCATTTGGGTCTGTTATCAGATTGACTCGAGTTCTTCCTAAACTCGGAATCCTTCCCGCGCTCCGAGCTTCCCTTCTTCTTCTTGTTATATCGTTGAGAGTTTTCCTCCTCTCTTTCTCTTCTTCCCTCGTCAGAAGCCTTAACGGACTTAATTCTGATTGCGTCTAAGGTGAGAGATAAGGATAAGTCCACCGCGGACCTATATGTGGTTGGCCTAGATGCTTTAACATTTCCTTTTATCTCTGGTGCTAGGCCTCCAATGAAACGCGCTATGCGTTTAGGTTCAGGGGTGACTAGATAAGGAACCAGGCGGGACATAGTGTTGAAACTTGTCACATATGCCTGACAATCCAAATTCTCCATGACCAGAGTTAAGAAGTCTGATTCTATCTTTTCTACCTCGTGCTGGGGGCAATAGTTTTCCTTGACTAATGCAACAAATTTCTCCCAAGATAAGTTGTAGAGTAGAACCTTTCCCGTGGCTTGGAGCAATGATCTCCACCATGCCAACGCTTCCCCTTTGAATGATTGTGAAACAAATTTCACAACATCTTGCTCCGCACAACCGCTGACGTCAACAACAGCGTCCATCACATCGAGCCATGTCATGCAATCGATGGCTCCTTTTTCTCCTGTAAAGTCTCTGGGCTTGCAGGAGACAAAATATTTATATGAACAGGTCTTAACTGGTGCCTCTTGATGAAACACAACTTGTCTAGACGGAATACTCCTTTGATTTGACAAGTCATGAACATCGTCCTCCTTTGACTCATGTGTTTTAAGAGGGGGCTTACAGCTAGCCGCAGATAGAGTCTTAGAGTGGGTATCATTCGACTCATCATACTGCCGATCAAGTGCTCGAGTAACAGCATAATCTATTATTGCCTGTAGTTCTGCTCCAGTTACATTAATTCTGGTAGTATCATTGCTCTCCTTCAAGTGACTGTTAACTTCATCTAATCCAGCCATGTAACTTGATTGCTACATAAATATTAACAATGATTTATTCAGAGATTAATATGGAATCATCATCTTTGACGATTTATCAACCATGGTAATATAAACCATATTGGTTAACTTGTTAGTTATATTAAATTAGTATTTTCCATTATAATTTATCCTAGTTATGAAACATTAAGGATGTTAAAGTGGCGCATAAGGCCTAGTCACAAGGACAGTTCTAAATTTTATAAGCCATGATTTCAGAGAATCGAGGCATTAAGGTTTGAATCACGTTCATTACCTTGACAGGGAGTTGTAGACTTCAACTGTCTTTTGTCTTTTAGGACAATAGATATAGCCCGTGGGCATTTCCCTTCTGAGGGATGGTTATAATATGATCATCTTCTCAGATGCTATTAGTCGAGATCGTATGGATCCTACCGACTATTATGCTTGGACCTGGTCCAATATTTTTTTAGACAGGAGGTCATAGACCACCACTGTCATTGTCTTATCGGACAACAAGTTTAGCCCGTAGGCACTTCATCACTATTGGATGTTTATAATGTGATCATCTTATAGGATGACACAAGCCATGATTTCTAAATCAATAGACTAGATAAGGAAATTGGAAGAATCTAATATAAGGATGACTGTTGTGATTTTATCGAATCACATTTGTCAGGAGTGCTAACACGTTCTTAGGTGTTAACAAGGATCTGAATCTCTTGAGTAGGTTTCACCATCTTGGCCGCGTAGGCTAGGTTTCACCTTTAAGATTCTTTTTAAAATGCCTACTGGCAGGAAAGGAAGGATATATATTTCATTCAGGATTTTTATCATAAATCCTAATTTATAATTTAATAATAGCACAAATGGCCTAGTCGCGTAGACAAGTTTAATTTATAAGCCAAGATTTCAGAGAATCAGGGCAATTTATGAATTTGTAATGGCACAAAAGGCCTAGTCACGTGGACAAGTTTAATTTATAAGCCATGATCGTATGGGATCGAGGCATTTAGTAATAGCACAAAAGGCTTAGTCACGTGGACAAGTTAAATTTATAAGCCATGATCGTCTGGGATCGAGGCATTTAGGTGTGAATCAAAGTTCATTACCTTTTCTTGACAGGGAGCTGTAGGCTACCACCGTCTTTAGTCTCAGAGGACGTTGATTATAGCCCGTAGGCACTTCCCTTCTAAGGGATGTTATTTTCCATTCGTTTCATATTTCATGTTTAGAATGAAAACTTAATTTAATCAATCCATTATATGAAAATAGAAGTACAGAGTTGCCCTAAGCGGGTCTTTGAAAGAATAATGTGTCCTTAAAGGGACTGAAAGATAAATATGTCCTTATAAGGACTAATAAGGAAACGGTCTTCAGAAAAAAGGAGTTTCTTCTTCATTTTATTTCTGAATGCATTCTCCTTGGATGCTCGTTTCATTCTAGCCGCGGTACGAAGATCAGCATCTCAGGGCTCCGGGTGTGGAGAACTCCTATTACGGCTTCTTTGCTTGGCGACGTATCCAGTAAAAATTTGGAAGTAAAATTTTTTCCAGATTAGGATTGAGAATATTCCTATGTTAAGTCTAGACTCAGAAGATTTAGGAATGTGCAATTGTGTCATTGAGATTAAACACAAGAAGCTAGTGTTTAATTCACTCAATGTTGGCTCTGATACCAACCTGTCACACCCCGACTTTCCACGTGTCACCGGTGGGCCCGGTGGGGGAGTATCGTGACGTCATGGTTGGCAACATCATGGTCAAACAACACAATATAATAATGCACAGCGGAAGCAAATTAAAAGATATAATACAACCGAATTAATATTGTAATATCAATTGTCACAATACTCGGAAGTTTATCCACAGAAGGATCGAACATAAAATGGAAAACAATAGTTCAACAGACTTTAGGCATCTAGAACTGGCAAGATTCCCTGGTGACGCCCTGAGCTCCCAGCCAATTACGCATAGTACCTGTCACTTAACCTTTTTGGAAAATACGTCAGTTTACACTGGTAAATACAATTAACTGACTCATTTTGGAAAAAGAGTTTGAAAAGTGATTCGAGTGCAAACGGCACAAAATATCTTGACACATTGATTAAAATGCACAGAGGCAAAATTAATCTTTTATACTTGGGACAATTTTATTAGTAAAAATCTTGTATCCGATTTACATGGTTGTCCAACATTTAGGGCCGGTGATTATACAATACAAGCCGGACAAGATTAATCGACACACCACAAATATAATCTCACAAGAAGTTACCCTTACAAGTGAGTATACGTTATACATATGCAACAGGAGGTGTTTTGCCTACACCTTGTGCTTACGTCGTGGCCATTCACTTTTTAAAATGAGCCAAGGATATCCAGGACACGGTCATTAACCCCCAATGTTATTTGTTATTAATCAATACAGATTAAAACGGGATTATGCAATTTAATCATCTCCGACTAAAAGGTTTCTACACCCGACCAAGCGGTATTTTTATAATACCGTATCCCAAGCCCGTATAAGGGAAAATAAGTTAAAAGTATTTACCTGAGCTAGAATGCAACTTACTCTCAGCCGTATATCTTAATCAGCAAGCACAAGTACTTCTACTGGGGCTCTAAATCTGGAACGAAGGTTTTATTAACCTATTAGATTCCTAACGGGTCTTATTTAAGTCGTAACTTAGACCGGTTAGTTTTAAGGAAGGTTTACGGTTCAAACGCATGATTAAGCGAAGACCGGAATAGAATGTGGTTTAGACCCGACAAGTTTGAAGACTTGTATAATATAGGTAAACTAAACACATTCTGGATTTTGAGATTAAACGGATAAGGTTTGACCCGTTTCGGCTAATTTATGCAAACTAGTTACATAAACCGAACCGAACGCACTAGAGGCGTAACGGGTAACCGTATGGGTCCTAAACAGGTTTCCTAAGTTAATTATGCTTCCAATATGTTGTGACATCAGTAGGATGTCTTTCATTATGCCCCGAACTAATTTAAATACAAACTATGCTCCGTAGGGGTAGTTTGGTCATTTTAAAGGTTGTAAAAGAGTTTAAATGTTTAACTGAGTTACAGGTCTGATGTAAACAGCAAACATACTCAATTTGATGAGTTATAACAGTAGGGTAAAGTATATATGTGAAATATATCATTTATAACTAAATTATGCACCGAAGGGCATTTTGGTATTTCACATAAGCCGAAAAGCTCAAAAACGAAGTCTGAGTTAATCAACCTTTGCTTACTGTTAAAATATTATAATTTGCCTCTTATATCAGTAGGTATCAACCCGGGTATGTCCAATATGATTTTAAAACGTACTATGCGCTAAAAACGCTAAATAAGGCGATTAAAGGCCATTACCGGGTTCTATACTTAAATATGATATTTTTATATTTCCAGAAGGCTTAAAATAATTTATTTATCATAACCATTCAGTGGCAAAAGGTTTGAGGTCGTTTAGATATGTAAAACTCATTTTATGGCCCGTAAGGGCAAAACCGACAATTACCGAATTAAGCCTACGACTATGAGTTATGCTCAGCCTAAAATTAAATAAAAATCTTTAAAAATCCCAAAATAATATATTACATCAGTGGGTATTAAGTTTGATACCAAAAAGTCGGCTTAACTAGGCTATACGCTAATTACGCCGTTTTATTTAACATAAAGCATTAGTTTTGCGATAATGAGCATAACTCTTAATCTATAAGTCAAACTGATGTCAAACTTTGCATACAAGTTTATATATTAGTAATTAAGGTTTCTACACTTTTACATTTTCATAAATCACGTCCTAAGGTAATAAGGGCATAATGGTCAACATATGAGCAATTAACGGAGACGCGTAAACGAATGGGTCAATCAATGAACCAACCACAGAGGGTTATGCTAACATGTAGCCTGGTCCTAAGGAAACCCTAAGGTATTTCCAAATCATACTAAAGTGGGTCAGAACTGAAGTCAAAGCAAAAGTCAAAGCTTTGCGACTTTCGGTTCCGAATCGGTTCACAATGGAAAGTTGTCGAATCAAACAAGCTTAGACAAGTTCTTATGCTTATTATCAAGTTATATGAATGATAAAATAGGTTACACGCCTTTTACCTTGTTAATTATGCGTTAAACGAAAGATTACATTTCTGTTGACTTTTTCTAATCATCTTTGACTCGACAAACGACCTAGTTAGAGTGGAAATCAGGGGGACCCTTTTGAGGGTTTATTACCCACATAATTACCAACTCATCACAACTTTCAATTTGAGATATGACTGAGCCGTTTATAACTAATCTCAAAGTCAAACGTTAACTACGATATTTTGACTTTTAAGCTAAATACTAAGCTAAACATAATTAGAGAAGGTTAGGCATACTTACTAGTGCTTAATGGATGCTTAGGAAGGCTTGGGGGCTGCTTGGAAGTTCCACAAAAGCTCTAAATGGCCAGATGAAGATGTGTGGAATTGTTTGAGACATTGAAGGCCTATTTATAGTAAAGTTACTCACCATAGATGATTGACAAACAAGTCTAGGACACACCACAACAATCCCACATGTGTCCTACATGTTCTAGGGTGTTTTTAGGGGCCAAATGAAGGAGTAAGATCGATCAAAGTTGCATCCAAGTTCAATGTGCAGACAAAGGATCAAAGAATAACAATTCTGTTCCAGATGTGGCAGTGGCGTAGCGCCATTGCATGTGTATCAGGTGCTCGCGCTACGCGAGCCCTTAGGGTCTTCCAACATATTTTTGTTAAATTGCAGTTTCAGTCCCTGTCTCTTCAAACTTTGTACAGACACTTGTTTATTGCGATATGGACCCTCAATATTGATCTATAAGGGCCTCAAGATATATACCCACTTCGTTAAGTCCCCGGGTAACTTTATTGTTACCCGAAAAGGCCTAATTTTCAACGTTGACGCTTTAACCCCTCGCACACGAATTTGATCATAACTTTCTCATACATTAACGAAACTTTACGAAATTTTAATCGTGTATTCTAGTGAGCATAATTAACCATTACAAAGCTTCGGGTTTGTCAAAAGGTCACTCAGAGGTATATCTTTAAACATGTTGACACATTTAACCCCTGTAATTTGTAATCTCTCACTTTCAGCTTCGTATGATCCATGAATTATTCGTTTGAAGGTATGAGCATCATGTAGGGTTAATGTATAATAAAATTATTCACTGTTGACCTTCAGAACTCGTATTTACACATACTTTCCATGCTTGTCAACTTTAGTCCTTCTAGAGTATTCTTTCACCCGTTCAAAGCTTATGACACGTGTCAACACATTATAGGACGTAAATTTTCGAGGTGTTACATAAACTGGTCGAATGTGAATTTACTTGATTATAATTTGGCTTGATTAGATTCATTTAAGTGTTGAGGTTACGTTTAGGAGCCGCACACGATACTGGGCCACAGTTTGTGCCTTGGGCTGCGAGTGTGTTGGGCCACACACACACACTCACACATATTTTAGTTTTGTAGGCATGGTTCGGCCAAGTGGTTTGAGCCCACACACATATTTTAATTCACTTAAAGCCTTGAGAACCTTTGCCGTTTATATTTAATATATATATATATATATATTGCATGTGATTTGAATTTGTTATCTTGATTTTTGATTAAGTCTTATCAGTCTACTATACATATTGATCCCTGTCGGCCACCGATTTCATATTACATGTGCATTTGAGTGTGAAGTTTAATGTTGTGACAGACCATCACGTGACTTGGTTATGCTCATTAGTCAACCACTAGTTAGCGGCCCAATAATGTCAGCCCACTAAGTGAATCGGTTCAATAAGAAGCATCAGAATGCATTTATAAGATAATATTTGAATAGAATTGTCGGCCATGATTGTTCATGTTTGCAAGGGAATTTGTCAGTGGCCATGTGAGGGTTTATAGGTGTGCCATTAGTTGATGTCTAGCATGAATATTTAAGATTTGATAAACAATTGCGGAAATAATCAATAATGTTTATTCCGATTTGGTTAACTTATATGTATGTATGAACTGCTACTTGATCATTAGGGTTCTGGGTTGTGTAACTGTTGATGATGATTATGTTGTGCCGACGAAAACCCAAGGGCGACGAAAATTCAATCACGACGAAAACCCTTTGGGATTTCGTCGCCTGGGGGATTTTCGCCGAATGGGTTTTCACCAAAAGGGATTTCGCCGAATGTTTTTGTCAAGTTGGGAAACAGACACAGTAACTCAGTTAAGTCTGTCGGGTTTGTTAATGAGTAGCTACGTTAGAATAAACTGAGAAATCAATTATGTGAAGCATGAATTGTATGAATTTGATTAACTGTTTACGTGATACATTATGTTAACTGCCAAGCACACTTTGTGATATAGATTGCATGTGAGTCATTACGAACATAAACTGATTGTGTATACGTGCATACTATAGGCTTTGACTTGATTGTTTGTGCAAGTAAATAAGCATACCGAGCAAACCGAGGTGAGTTCACACACTTTCTAAGGCATGGGATTCCCGGTGGTTGGGAATGGGGTTAAAGAACTAAAACGGAACCTACATATCCTCCTTGGGTAGGATATGTACCGCCATCCTCCATGGGTAGGATGCCAATATTAATCATGCGTATTCTCCTTGGGTAGAATACGTACGTTCGTCCTCCTTGGGTAGGACAACAACCTTAAACTTACTAGACAAAACTCTATCATGAAGTCCCTCATTTTTATATCGACTTAATCGTCGGGCCAATGGCGAGCGGGTCATTAGTTAATAGTGCTATTAGGGTTGACAAGCCTCACACCGTGCCGGTCGGACGGGCGTATACTAATGGATCTGGGCACTTAGTCAATGATGATAGACATTGACGTAGGGCACAACTTACTTTCGTCAGTTGTCGATATGGTAACAGTCTAGTGGTTCACATGGGGAAGCCCCCACTGATTATGGATATGGTTTGGGGGAAAACAAAGATACTGGTTAACTCGTAGTTTACGAAACAACTTATGGTTTTCAAAACAAACTTGTAAAACTAAACAACCAACTATGAACTCGCTCAACTTTGTTGTTGACTTGTTGTTACATGCCTTGCAGGCCTTTACGTGCATATTGAATGGAACTTGCTGTCTGGGAGGCTGGAGTGGTCATGGGTCGAGATACATGGAATCACAACACAAGACTAATGGTTTTTACATGTGGTTTGTAAATACTTAACGAATGAATTATGCTTCCGCTGTATACTGTGAATTATTTGTAACATTGTAACACTTAATATTAATAAATGAATGTTTTATTTAAATACACCTATGAGTTCAATATGATTGGCGGCTAGATCCTGGTCAGTCAAGCCTCCTGCGGTGATACTCCGCTTGTGGATTTTGGGGGTAATGATGCGATTTGGGTAATTGTGGATCGATTAACCAAATCAGCTCACTTTCTACCTATGAAAGAAACCTTTAGCATGGAAAGATTGGCAAAGTTGTATGTAGATGAAGTAGTATCCTTACATGGAGTTCCACTCTCCATTGTATCAGATAGAGATAGTCGTTTCACTTCTCATTTTTGGGCAAGTTTCCAGAAAGCAATGGGAACTCGACTAAATTTAAGCACTGCATATCATCCTCAAACAGACGGACAAAGTGAAAGGACGATCCAAACTCTGGAAGACATGCTCCGAGCATGTGTGATAGATTTTGGTGGAAATTGGGATGATCACTTACCTCTGATCGAATTCTCCTATAATAATAGTTATCATTCAAGTATTGAAACTGCCCCATTCGAGGCATTGTATGGAAGAAAGTGCAGAACTCCAGTTTGTTGGGCAGAAATAGGAGAAAGTCAATTATCAGGTCCCGAAATTGTGCAAGAGACGACTGATAAGATCACACAAATCAAGGAAAGACTAAAGACGACTCGAGATCGTCAAAAGAGTTATGCCGATAATCAATGCAAGCCACTGGAATTTCAAGTCGGAGATAAAGTACTTTTGAAAGTTTCTCCTTGGAAAGGAGTAGTTCGATTCGGTAAGAAAGGAAAGCTAAGTCCAAGATATGTAGGGCCATTTCCAGTAATCCAACGTATAGGACCAGTTGCTTATCGTTTACAATTACCAGAAGATTTAGCCGGAGTACATGATGTATTTCATGTATCCAATCTCAAGAAATGTCTATCAGACGAATCTCTGGTAGTACCTCTTCAAGACATAGAGGTAAACGAAAAGTTAAAATTTGTTGAGAAACCTCTTCAGATAGAAGATCGAAAGGTGAAATTTCTCAAGCACAAGCGACTAGTTCTAGTTAAAGTCAAGTGGGATTCAAAGAGAGGACCTGAATACACTTGGGAATTGGAATCAGAAATGAAGCGAAAGTATCCTCAATTATTCCAGTAAATCTCAAGGACGAGATTTTTATTAAAGTGGGGAGAATGTAACAACTCTCACCAAAACTATTATTTATTATTATATTTAGTTCAATAGGAAACCCTAATTGAGACACCCAAGTGATTCTGCACAAACCCTAAAATTTTCAGAACTCTCAGAATCAGGACCAGGGCCCCTAAAACTCAGGGGGGGGGGGGGGGTAAAACCCTAGTTACGATTATCTACATAAAACGCTGTCAAAATTTAAATTTCGAATTCTGTCAAGTTAGCAAGGCTAGTCAAGGACTTAGCAACCCTATAATAGATTCGTGTCCCTTGTGCACCGTAAGGGATTAGGCTTACGGTGCGCAAGCCTGGTCAAAATTTACCTATAAATAGAGGGGATTGGGACTGGAATCTGGGCACTTGAACGACGTAAATTCTCGTTACGTACACTGAGATATAGTGTAAACAGTCCAAAACACACACACGATTCACGAATTTCTGCCGCAAACAGGGTAATAACTCGATCGCTGATACGATTCAATGTCCGATTGATCAAAATATCCAATGGATGTTTAAGTGCTGCCCACATTAGGGTTATGCTTTGTCATTCGTCGTTAATTCGATGGATGTTTAAGTATCGCACTTTGTCATTCGTTGTGAGGGTTTGATCTCGTGAGTTATCGTAAATGCTGAATTGATTACTAACCCAGTTTTGTGTGCATTGTTATTTAAATTAGGTTAACAAGGCTAATCCATAGACTAGACTCTGTCCGTGTTAAATCTACAATGTGAGTCATTCTCTTTTTATCAAATTACTTTCAAAATCATGTTTATTTTCAAAGTTATAATTACGGGGATTAAGTCTTTGTAATCACCAAGTTACAGCCGGTATGTGGGGTTTTGTATACATTACTTGATAATCTTCACCATTGGGGCAGCCAAGGGGTGATATGACCATAGTCACAGACACCATTGGGCGAATGGGCCAATGGGTCGAGTGACAAAATACCGTGGGTAGTTGGTTTGATATCAGGAAACATTGTAATCGCTCTTAATACTGTAAATTATAACAAAGGTATTATTTTAGTAAATAGAATGATTCACCAGTATTTCCCGCTGACAAAACCTTTTTCAAACATGTTTCAGGTGATCTGTTGTGATTCAGGAAAGGTGCTGTGGAGCACTGCAAGCTTAAGAAAGTGGCTCATTATAAAATAAAGAGATATGTTTTGTAAAATAAAGATTTCTCCGTGAAATCATAGTATTGTAAATTACCGGGGTTTTATCCCAAGTTGTGAAATAAAATAATCGGGAAAATTTTAGCTTTAAAAAGATCCTGATGATAAACTTCCGCTGTTAAACTCAATTAAATAAATACCACGGGATTTCTGTCCCGCGGCTCCTGAAACGGGTTAAACCGGGTCGGGGGCCGTGACACAAACCGGCCGAAGCCCCTGTCGGTTATATGTATTATATCTTGCCTAAAACCCTAAACAACCCTACTCCCTCTCACTCGTTTTGAGACGGCAGACGACCCCCCCATTGAAGCAACCTCATATTGTTGAGGCATCATTCTATTTGATCGGATTACTGGTTAGTGATTTTTGTATTCGTATTAATCCTCAACTAATTTGGACTTGTAATGTGTGAATTTGATTAGTAAAATAGGGTGCATATGTGTTATAAAACGTGAAAAACTTGATGTGTTTAATGGTTATGAATCTGATATAAATGGTTAGAAAGGAGGTTAAGACTTATGAGTTTGAATGTTCGATCTCTGATGTTGATGATAATAGTTGCCGTTTATATTTAATATATATATTGCATGTGATTTGAATTTGTTATCTTGATTTTTGATTAAGTCTTATCAGTCTACTATACATATTGACCCTTGTCGGCCACCGATTTCATATTACATGTGCATTTGAGTGTGAAGTTTAATGTTGTGACATACCATCACATGACTTGGTTAGGCTCATTAATCAACCCCTAGTTAGCGGCCCAATAATGTCAGCCCACTAAGTGAATCGATTCAATAAGAAGCATCAGAATGCATTTATAAGATAATATTTGAATAGAATTGTCGGCCATGATTGTTCATGTTTGCAAAGGAATTTGTTAGTGACCATGTGAGGGTTTATAGGTGTGCCATTAGTTGATGTCTAGCATGAATATTTAAGATTTGATAAACAATTGCGGAAATAATCAATAATGTTTATTCCGATTTGGTTAACTTATGTATGAACTGCTACTTGATCATTAGGGTTCTAGGTTGTGTAACTGTTGATGATGATTATGTTGTGCCGACGAAAACCCAAGGGCGACGAAAATTCAATCACGACGAAAACCCTTTGGGATTTCGTCGCCTGGGGGGTTTTCGCCGAATGGGCTTTCGCCAAAAGGGATTTCACCGAAGGGATTTCGCCGAATGTTTTTGTCAAGTTGGCAAACAGACACAGCAACTCAGTTAAGTCTGTTGGGTCTGTTAATGAGTAGCTACGTTAGAATAAACTGAGAAATCAATTATGTGAAGCATGAATTGTATGAATTTGATTAACTGTTTACGTGATACATGATGTTAACTGCCAAGCACACTTTGTGATATAGATTGGATGTGAGTCATTATGAACATAAACTGATTGTGTATACGTGAATACTATTGGATTTGACTGAATTGTTTGTGCAAGTAAATAAGCATACCGAGCAAACCGAGGTGAGTTCACATACTTTCTAAGGCATGGGATTCCCGGTGGTTGGGAATGGGGTTAAAGAACTAAAACGGAACCTACATATCCTCCTTGGGTAGGATATGTACCGCCATCCTCCATGGGTAGGATGCCAATATTAATCCTGTGTATTCTTCTTGGGTAGAATACGTACGTTCGTCCTCCTTGGGTAGGACAACAACCTTAAACTTACTAGACAAAAACTCTATCATGAAGTCCCTCATTTTTATATCGACTAATTGCCGGGCCAATGGTGAGCGGGTCATTAGTTAATAGCGCTATTAGAGTTGACAAGCCTCACACCGTGCCGGTCGGACGAGCGTGTACTAATGGATCTGGGCACTTAGTCAATGATGATAAACATTGACGTATGGCACAACTTACTTTCGTCAGTTGTCGATATGGTAACGGTCTAGTGGTTCACATGGGGAAGCCCCCACTGATTATGGATATGGTTTGGGGGAAAACAAAGATACTGGTTAACTTGTAGTTTACGAAACAACTTATGATTTTCAAAACAAACTTGTAAAACTAAACAACCAACTGTGAACTCGCTCAACTTTGTTGTTGACTTGTTGGTACATGCCCTGCAGGCCTTTAGGTGCATATTGAATGGAACTTGCTGTCTGGGAGGCTGGAGTGGTCATGGGTCGAGATACATGGAATCACAACACAAGACTAATGGTTTTTACATGTGGTTTGTAAATACTTAACGAATGAATTATGCTTCCGCTGTATACTGTGAATTATTTGTAACGTTGTAACACTTAATATTAATAAATGAAAGTTTTATTTAAATACACCTATCAGTTCAATATGGTTGGCGGCTAGATCCTGGTCAGTCACACCTCCTGCGGTGATACTCCGCTTGTGGATTTTGGGGGTGTGACACTAGGATTCGCAGAATCTGTGATAGTACAACAAGCACACTAACTACTGGGCCGTGCTATGACACCACGGGGCGTGTTGGTACAAGTCCTGACAACTGCAGTTAATGAAGAGAGAGAAATAGAAGACCAAGGGGGCCGTATCAGGTAGGCACGAGGCCGTGCCTGCCCTCTATTTTCAGCTATAAATAGAGGTGATTGGTTCAAGAGAAAGACATACCTTGGCAAACCACTTCTCTTACACTTGCTATGAGTCCACCACCACTACAACACCAACACCCACCACTATCATCCATCTTTTAGAGTGTGTAGTAGTCTCGGGATCCAAGATTGATGGTAAGAGTTCTTATCAAACAAAGGTCACGCTCGGCTAATCTCTTACATCACTTGGTGAAGACAAATCTTTTATGTATTACTTTTGATTTCCAATCTTTGGCAACTTTTTAATTGGGTATGCATTAATGACTTTAATAACTAGTTTTTTTTATATTGAAAGTGAACTTTGGTTAAACATTTCTTCATATTTCGTTGATTCACTCATTTGTGTCTTTATGGTCTATATAAATCACATTAACTACCTGGAAGGGGGTTAGAAGGGTGTTTGGGTAAAGTTCTTGCCTTGTTCAGTGTATAGATCCTGCGAGGACTTGGTTCAAGCTTATTAGGACTTCCCTTGAGGCAGATAACATTAAATCGGGGAAAGTAAGGACGGCTTGAACCCCTTATAAATAAACTACTATTAAAATTTTATCCGGCCTTGCGGGACTGTATCCCTGCTGACTCAGACCAATATGGCCGAGGGTCACATCGCCTTCACAAGAAGGGCCTACCACCTTTCGCATTAATAACTTATTTAATTATCTTTCAATAATCCGACCTTGCGGGACTGTATCCCTGCTGACTCAGACGAATATGGTTGAGGGTAGCGTCGCCTTCACAAGAAGGGCATGCTACTATAACTAAATAATCTCTTAAAAAGCCCAAAGTGCGGAAATCATCAAAGGATACATAAAAGAGGATTTAGAACCAAGTGATTCCTTCTTGTCTATTTGTTTTTCCTTTCATTTACGTTTTTTTATTTCTAGTTTATCTTTTAAAACTTTTATCAAAATTTGGTTAGATTAGACGTTAACGATAAGCCGGTATTAAAAGCTCTTGTGTCCTTGGACGACCTCGGTATTTTACCATCACTATACTGCGTCTACGATGGGTGCATTTGCCCTAATGTGTGAATGGTAGTATGTGTTTGATAAATTTAAAGCTTGATCTACCATTAAAAAGTGCTTAAAATATAATCTAAAGTTTATACCCACGCTTGACCACGTCAGTGTGTAATAAGTGTCTCTCAACACTCATTTGTAGCATATTTTTAGTGAACTAATCCACCGATGCCCTAAGAACCAACATCTCATCTTCCAAGAAAATGGAGCTTAGGAAGCATCATGATCATGGCATACTTGGGCATTAATGCACCAAGGTTCATCGATCAACCACACCATCCAAGGAGTTATGAATTTCAAGGAAGAGAGAACAGGGCCAAGAAGGCACAAGTCTATCAATATTGAGGCATAAAGAACCATTGAATGAGAAAGCAAAGAAAGACATGCTTTTAATGAGAGGGTGAGGCCTTTATTTATAGTGGTCTGGGATGCAGGTGTGCACGGTCGTGCATGGTTGGGCACAATTGTACCTTGTACTATTGTCCCTAAGAATCTTCCAAGAGATGTCCTTTTTTTCTTTGTTATGGTACTACGCATGGGAGTGCCAACATATGCACGGCCATGCTTGGACATGTGTCTTGATAGGTTCAACAACAGGTGTACTTTTGGTCTCCTAGCTTTGTCTTGTTTGCTTTGTCTTTAGTACGAAGCACGGCCGTGCATGGGGTATGCATGGGTGTCCTTGTCCTTCTTTTCTTGCTCACCATGCTTATCGGATCTTTGCTAATTTTCCAAAAGGCGGGCTAAGGCGCATAGGCACGACCGTGCACCTTGGGGTGCATGGGCGTGCATCTTGGAAACTTGCGTTTTTCATCGTTTTTGCTTCTTTTTAGTTTTAGACCTTCAAATCCTATAAAAACCGAAAATAAACGATTTAGGTAGTGTTTCCTCATAATAATGCCTCAAAAGTACCTATAAATGGAGGTTAATATGCAAAATAAATATGTGTAATTGATGGCACATCACCGACTCGATCCTTCTGACGAGATTATGTCGAAAGATCTTGATTGGCATGCACATCACGTACGCCTATCCGGGGATTGGCCTTCACTTTTACGACCGCGACGCCCAGATTTTTGTCCCTAAGCAGTTGCCAGAGGTCATACCTTCTGTTGTGAATGGGGCGAGGCCTTCGATGAGGTTGACGCTTAAAACGACCCTCCGGTCGACGTTCAGCTCCCATCGCCCGCACCGCCACTCCCACCACACGGGGTGCCTCAGTACCCCCAACACGTTTACGCCGATTCGTCTCCAGCTATTGCGATGACGTTTGATGTGTGCAAAATGCAACATATAAATTACATCAATTGTGGCATAAAACTAACCCTTTTTTAGTACTAATGTTGGAAAAAGTGTGTTTTTGTCTTCCTTTTGTATTTTCAGGATTAAATGAGCTCAAATGAATAAAAGAAGCAAAAAGGCAGCTAAATCTAACATAAATACAAGAAAAGGAACAAACATGGCATGCACGACCTCCCCAACAGCATCTTCCAAAGCAAAACAAGAGAACAAAAGGCTGAACACGCCCCGTGCTCAATGAGCACGGGGGCGTGCCCAAGTGTTTGCAGAAAAGACAAAGCTGTAGAAGCTTCTATCAACCACCACGGGGGCGTGCTCAGCGTACACGGGGTCGTGGTCAACTCTAAGATTCGCAGAATCTGGGGAAATCTTGATAGTACAGATACGCTTCTGCACACGGGGGCGTGCCCAGCGGACACGGGGGAGTGGTCAACTAATGCAGACAAATTGCAATTAATGAAGAAAGAGAAGGAAGGTGGACACGAGGCCGTGCCCAGTGGACACAGGGCCGTGCCCGAGCTGCTGTTCTGGCTATAAATAGGGGTTCTTGGCTCATTTGCAAACCATCCTTTGGCACACCACCTCTCTCACACTTCACCCACCACCCACCACCATCACAACACCATCATCCACCACCATCATCCATCATCCATCGTAGAGTGTGTGAGTCATCTCGGGATCCAAGATTGATCGTAAGAGTTCTTGACAATCAAAGGTCATGTTTGCCTAAGTCTCTTACACCACTTGGTGAAGAGAAGTGTCTAGTGTAATACTTTTTATTTTTAATCTTTTGCACTTTTTATTTGGTTATGTATTAATGACTTTAATAACTAGTTTCTTATGTTGAAGGTGATTCTTCCTTATCGTTTGTCCGTGGTGTCTTGGCATTATTTTACTGTCTATATAAAATAAAAGATTTTCACCATTCATATCTCCACGGTCTATATGGAGATATGTTGGCTACCTGGTCGGGGGTTAAGGGAACGGTTTGGTAAGAGTCTTGCCTTCTTCAGTTTATAGATCCTGCAAGGACCTGGGTCAAATTTAGTAGGACCTCCTTCAATACCCACCGTATTGGATGGCGGGGGTCCAAACTCTTTGATCCCCTCATATGTAAGCTACTATTAATACTTTAACCCGGCTACTTAGGACTGTATCCCTGCTGACTCAGACTACTTAGCCGAGGGTAACGTCACCTTCAAAAGAGGGGCCTACCATAATATGCATTAATAACTTAATTAATTATCTTTCAATAATCCGACCCTTTAGGATTGTATCCTTGCTGACTCAAACTACTAGGTTGAGGGTAACGTCACCTTCAAAAGAGGGGCCTACTACAATAACTAAGATAATCTCTTATAAAGTGCAAAAGTGCGGAAATAATCAAAGGTTACACTAAACACAAGTCGGATCCAAGTGATTCATCTTGTCTATCTGTTTTTACTTTTATTTAATTTTCAGCATTTTAGTTAGTTTTATTTTTCTTATTTAAAAACCTTTTTCTAACTTTTGGTTTGACTAGACGTTGAGGATAAACCGGTACTAAAAGCTCTTGTGTCCTTGGACGACCTCGGTATCTTACCAACACTATACTACGCTCACGATGGGTGCACTTGCCCATATGTGTGTTAGGTGTTAGTAAAATATCGTGTTTTATAAATTTAAAACTTGGCTAACGTGTAAAAAGGGCTTAAAATATACTTAAATATATATCACACCACACACGCATCAACGTTACAGGGGAAGGAGTAGCGGTTTCAGCGTTGGATAGACTTCCACTAGGTCCGTAAAGAGGACCTTTTGTAACGGGTTATTTAGAGGGATATCGATACGATGGTGGCTGTTGGTCACCTGGCACATCCAATACCAGTGCACCGAGTGGTATCCAGATGTTTAGCATCCGCCGGTGGAGGGTTAGGATCTGCGGGGGTCAGGCTCCGCCGGTTTAGGATAGTTGTCGTTTTTTTTATTTTCATATTTTGATGTATTTGGATTTTGTTATGTATGTAGAAACTTATTGTTTAGTTAAATTTGCAGTTTCAGTTTACTTATATCTGTGATGTTTATTTACAATGTTTGGAATGGTTAGTTGGCTACATATAATGTATAATTGTAACACCACGTAAAATCGTGTCCAATTATGTGAAGACACATGTCCTAAACTCTAAACATGTAAAGAATTGGTTTAGAGGGACTAAACTTGCCAAACAGTGAAATACGTATGCATAGGGACTAAAAGTGTCAACATGCTAAATTTATGCCTCTGATTTACCTCACACGATGTTTGTAATCTTAAACGAGTAAATTGTCGGACATAAGAAGTCGTTTGTGAATGAAATCGAAAGTTTTCAAGACAAAGGGGTTAAACGTGTCAACATGTTAATTCTTACCTCTGAGTGACCCCTTAACGAACCCGGGGCTTCATAATCTTCAATTATACTCTCAAGAATACTTGATAATAAATCCACAAGGTTTTGACGTCGTTATGTGTTCATTGTGCAAACTTTCAAGAAATAAGGGTTAAAAGCGTTAATGAGAGAAACTAGTGTTTCTGGGTGACCTTTAACGAAACTGGAGCCTAACGAAGTTTGGTTATACTTCCAAGATCACCTACAACTTAATTATATGGGTTAAAGGTGTCCAAAAATGAAAGATAAAATACATTTAAAGGTTCATGGACTAAAGGTGACAAGTTTAAAATTTGTTTGCTGAATTTTGGGGTGGTGGCATTGCGCGACCCCTCCCCATGATTATCCTTTCGCGACGCGACGACCCTATTTCGACAGATTTCTTGTGCCAGTGCAGGTTATCTCCTTCCTTGGCCTCCAAACAAACCACTAAGCTCTATAAATCGAAATCTAGGGACTTTTGATGGTTTTTAAAACCACTTGGTCACCTGGAGCCATCTAATAACATCATAAAACACCTGGGATAATCTTGTGAAGGTTCCATGCACTATAAATAGAGGCATTATGTTGCCTTTCTCCTTGCTCATTCATAATTTCCATCTCTCTCTCATTGCTTAAGCTTTCTTGAGCATTTTAGAGATTCCTGATCAAAAGGAGACTCCCTTTAGTCTAAAGTTCGAGCTAGGACCCTTTGTAAGTGTCCTTAGCCACTCTAGTTCGGTTTTTATGTGTTTAAAGACCGAAAGTCAAAGTTGCCACAAAACGGCTTTGACTTTCGGTTTAGACCTAAACGGTCCAGCCATTGTTCGAGGCGAATATGGGTACGTGATCGTAATTAGGTGTGTGTTAATCCCTCAAAAGGGCACATCCTAATTACCACGTTTACTTAGTTAATTGTCGGGTCAAAGTAATTAGTTAAAAAGTCAAACTAGTCAGATTTTTAAATAAAAATCTAATCTGATAATGTAGAGGATATAAATCATGTTTTGTCACTTTAATAACTTGGTAAATATTATTAGAACATGTTTAAACATGTTCAACCCAACAATTCTAAGTTTAAGCTCGGTTCGCAACTGAAAGTCACAAAAGCTTGACTTTTGCTTTGACTTTCAGTCCTGACCCGATTAAGCTTAATTCCTCTATGTTTTAAGCTTCCATAGTGACCATATAATGTTGCAGTATAACTCTCTGTAGTTATATTACATGGTCATTTGGAAATTCTGAATTCTATGCATGTTTCTGCTATTATGCTTAATGTTGACCAATATGCCCTTATGGTCTAAAAATAAGATTTTTAAATAAATGAACATACGAATGAGTTAGGTACTGATTTATAAACATGTCTAAAATATTTTAACACTACTTTTTGGTCTCAAATGATGTTATGCAAAAGATCGTAAATTTAGCTTTTATAAAGACTAAATTATCATTGAATGCATAAATCATGCTTAAACATAGATTTTGACACAAAACTCTTAACCTACTGTTATGATATCATTTTTAGAAACTTTTGGAATGATGGGTCAGATTAGATACTGACCTTAACATTGAGTTCTTGTATAAATTCTATAATCGACGATAATACCCTTTTTACGAATAGAATGTGATTTATATGTGATTAACATGCAAAACCTTTTCCTACTGATCTAATATGAAAAGTAAAATATTTTGACCATCCAAGGCTGATCAAAATCTCAGAATCACATAAACTTTGCAAATATCGTCAATTATCGATTTTTACCCTAAATAAGGTGCATGGTATGGTTTAAAACCATATTTAGCACCCAAGACTTGTTACCTACTGAATTTATAAATAATTTCTAATATTTTTACAGTAGGTATAAGTCATGAACTCAGACTTCCAATTATGTCCTTAAAAGCATATGTGAAATGACCAAAATACCCTTTCGGGGCATAGTTTGGCCATAAATGGTAAACCACACATATGTATGATATCCTACTGTTATAACATCATAAAATAAATATTTTTACAGAATGTTTTTTTCTAGAACATCAGTTTACTTTTAAACCTCTTTCATAAATCTTAAAATGGCCAAAATGCCCTTACGGGGCTTATTTCGATTTTAAATTATTTTCGGGCAAATATGTTAACATCCTACTGATGTCTTAACATATTTTAAGCATAATAATATATGGGACTTGTATATGGTTCATTTGGTTACCCATTACGCTTATACGCGTACGGTTCGATTTATGTAACTAGTTTGCATAAATTAGCCGAAACGGGTTTAACCTTGTCATTTAAACTTCAAAATCCATAATGTGTTTAGTTTACCTATATTATATAAGTATTCAAACTTGTCGGGTCTAAATCACATTCCATTTCGGTCTCTGCTTAATCTAGCGTTTCGAACCATAAAGTATCTTTGAAACTAACCGGTCTAAGTCTTTGACTTAAATAAGACCCGTTAGTATCCTAATAGGTTAATAAAACCTTCATTACAAATTAAGTAGCTTCGGTAGAAGATATTTGCATAAGGTCTTAAGAATATACGGCTGAGTAGCATTTTCTTGCACATTAGCTCAGGTAAATACTTTTAACTTATTTTCCCTATACGGGCTTCGGATACGGTAAAGTATTACCGCTTGGTCGGGTATGGGATTATTTAGTCGGATTGTGATTTAATAAATCCGCATAACCCGTTTTAATCTATTTTTTATAACATAAACATTGGGGGTTAACGACCGTGTCCTGGATATCCTCGGCTCATTAAAATGCAAATGGCCACGACCTATGACGGGGTGTAGGCATACACCTGACAGATGCAAATGCTAAATATTAAATTACCCACAAGTTGGGGATAACTCCTTTGTGGGTTTATAAGTGGTGAGTCGGTTAATCATGACCGACTTCCAAACCGGCCCCAATCGTATGAGAAACTTGTAAATTCTGTATACAAGATTTTAATAAAAATTGTCCCAAGTTATAAATAATTTTGTGCCTTGTGCGCTTAAATAAATTTTCATAAACTCTTTTCAAATGAGCCAGTTAATTGTATTTACCAGTGAAAACTGACGTATTTTCCAAAGACTAAGTGACAGGTACCTCTCGAAACTAGGCTGGAGTTACTGGGTGTCAATTAAGAGAATCTTGCTAATCCTTAGATGCCTGAAGTCTGTTAAACTCAGTTTTATGTATTTATTTTATGGTCCGCCTGTGGATCTCTGTTACAATCCATCTGTATATTCTTTTGTTTTGAACTTTGAACATTATGGGTTGTAATAGTATTTAAACTTCCAAGCCTTCTGTTGTGCCATAATTGTGTTTAATTGTCTATGATGATATCAACTGCGTCACGATACTCCCCACTGGGCCCACCGAAATATGTGGAAATATCGTGGTGTGACAGGTTGGTATCAGAGCCAACATTGAGTGAATTAAACACTAGCCTTTTGTGTTTAATCTCAATGACACAATAGCACATTCCTTAGACTCCCGAGTCTAGGCAAATGACATAGGATTATTCTTAACCTTTGTTTCATTTATATATGTCGCTTTCTTGATTTTGACAGGTTTAAAACAATGCCGCCACGTGTCAGGGGAAAAGGAAAGGGCCCCATTAGGGGGACATTCAGCTGCTCCGATCCACATAATGATTGGAGACATTCTTTGGAACCGGCGAGACGCTCCGTTTCGCTTAGTGCCTCACATTCATATCATCATTTGTTCGGGCCGCTACAACCAGATGAGCCCCAACACTCCCAATATTCGTAGCATTCGCTGCATTCACGCTCATTCCACCACTCACATCATTCTGGTTCCCATAATTCTTACTCCCAGGGTCACTTTAACCCTGATGATTACATCAATGCACCAGCGGGATTTAACCCGTTGGGCCCCGAAGATCACTATACTAAATATCAGGATATGGATGTGGACAATGATCCAGATCCAGTCATGCCTCCTTCTGGGACGCCTACTCATCCCATAGATATTTCTAGTGGTTCTTCGTTTGCAGGATCGCCATACTGAGGCGTCGATATATGGGCCGAAAGGTGGAGCACCTACAAGTGGGAGTACACTCCCTCTCAGCACGACTCACCACCACCACAGCGGACTCCCTCTGAGGGACCTCACTTTTAAGCGGTCACGCCACCGCCACCGCCAGCACCAGAACAACCTCTGCCACCAGAACCATCAAGGCGAAGGAGAAGCGCACGAATGTCCGTACGAGGGGATTTCCATTTTAGCACCCCACAAACTTCCAGCAACTACCCTCTGTAACACCTCGAAAATTTACGTCCTATAATGTGTTGACACGTGTCATAGGTTTGAACGTGTGAAAGAATGTTCTTGAAGGACTAAAGTTGACAAACAGTGAAACTGTGTAAATATAAGGGTTCAAAGTGTCAACAATGAATAAATATACTTTGCAATAACCCTACATGATGTTTATAACCTTAAACGAATAGATCATGGATCATACGAAGCGAATTGTGAAAGAAAGTGAGAGATTACAAACTACAGGGGTTAAATGTGCCAACATGTTTAAGTTATACCTTTGAGTGACCTTTTGACAAACCCGAAGCTTTGTAACGATTAATTATGCTCACTAGAATGTACCACAAAAATTTCATGAAGTTTCGTTATCGTATGAGCAAGTTGTGATAAAATTCGTGTGTGAGGGTTAGAATCGTCAACATTGAAATTTAGGGCTTTTCGGGTGACCACAAAGTTACCCGAGGACTTGACAAAGTGGGTATAAGTATTAAAGCCCCTATATGTATATATTAAAGCCTTAAAATGCAAGAAACAACTTGAAAACGACATTTCGGGGGACCAAGGACCAAAATGCAATGGAAAGAAACATGTTTACTTGATCCGGATGGGCCAGGCGGCCCGCATCAGGATCAACAAAAGCCCAAGCAGGCCGCTTCCGACCTGCAGGTGCAGAAAAAACAGGCAGCTGCCTGTTGATGCATGGAACCGACTCAAATGCCATTTTTTCGATACCTTGGGCTGCCTAAGGTGGTTTTTAGCTAGTAGGGGACTTGTGGATGTTATTGTTTCACTCCTAGACTTATGTGTCGATGATCCAAGTATGTTTGAAGTTGTTTATAAGACCCACATGTTACTACATTGATCATTCATCAACCTCTGAGCATTTCTGGAGCATTCAAGCAGGTCACAAGCATTCCAAATCATCCATTAGTCGTGTGTAAGTATGCCTAACCTTCTTCAATTCAGTTATGCATAGTTTATAGCCTAGAAATCAAACCGTCGTAACTACGGTTTGACTTCGCGATGAAACACAAATGGTCCAGAGTTTTGTCGAATCGAAAGTTGTTATAAGATGGTATTTATATGGATAATAAACCCCTAAAAGGGCACTCACTGATTCGAATCCTAACTAGGTCGTTTATCGAGTCAAACTTCTTCCGAAAAAGTCAACAGAATTGTTATGTTTGATTTAATGCATGATTAGCGATGTAAATGGCGTATAACCTATTTTATCATTCTTATAAACTGATAATAAGTATAAAAACTTGTCTACGCTTGTTTGATTCGACAACTTTCTGTTTTGAACCGATTCGGAGCCGAAAGACGCAAAAGTTTTACTTTTGCTTTGACCTCAGTTCTGACCCGGTTTAGATAGTTTTAGACATGCCTTAAAGTTCCATTAGGACCTAGTTACATGTTGGTATAACCCTCTGCGTTTATATCACATGAATCCTTAATCGTCCGATGTTTCCGTTAAACGCCTAAATATTGACCGTAATGCCCTTATGACCATAAAATGAGAGTTTTGGAAATGTGAAAGTGCCATAATATTAGTTACTGATTTTTAGACTTATACCTAAAATTTCACATCAGTTGGAGGTCTAGATAAGGAGTTATGCTTAATGACGTAATTTGAATGCTTTTAAGTAATTAAACGGCGTCATTAGTGTAAAGCCTATCTAAACCCAATTTTTGGACACCAAACCTTTTACCCACTGATGTGATATAATATTTTGGGATTTTTGAAGATTTTTAATTATTTTAAACTGATCATAAGCTAGGTTTATCGCCTCGATTCGGTTAATACCAAAAATACCCTTTTCGTCAATAAAATGAGTTTTACAAATCCTTTTAACGCCAATCCAATTGCTACTGATTTTAAATAATAAATGGAGTATTTTGAGCCTATTTATTTGATCAGAAAACTCAGAATCGTATTTTAACCCGTACATCGCTTAAAACGACTTTATACGCGTATTTAACGCATAGTTTGGGTTTTAAACTATTTTAGTATATAAGACTTATTACCAAAGGTTATAACCTGTTAAAATAAGTTATTTTACTGATCAACTCAGACCCGGATCACAGGCATCTAATTAAACCCTTTTATAATCTTTAAAATGACCAAAATGCCCCTGCGGGGCTTATAAAGAGATTAAACTCGTTTTGGGCATCATGGGTGATATCCTACTGATATCACAACTTATTTAAGGCGTGTTAACTTAGGAAACCTGTTTAGGACTCTTACGGATACCCGTTACGCTTCACGCGCGTTCGGTAGGTTTATGTAACTAGTTTACATAAATTAGCCGAAACGGGTCAAACCTTATCGGTTTTATCTCAAAATCCAGAATGTGTATCATATACCCATATTAAACAAGTCTTCAAACTTGTCGGGTCTAAATCACATTCTATCCGGTCTTCGCTTAATCATGCGTACGAACCGTATCTTTAAAACTAACCGGTCTAAGCGTAAGCTTAACTAAAGACCCGTTAGGATTCTAATAGGTTATTATAAACCTTCGTTCCAGATTAGGAGAACCAGTAAAAGATACTTGCACTCGCTGATTTTGAACTATACTTGCTCAGGTAAATACTTTTAACTTATTTTCCCTATACGGCTTGGGGTACGGTATATAAAATACCGCTTGGTCCGGCATTGAATCTTTAATCGAATAGAGGTTAAATCATTGATATGCTACGTTTTGAAATGTTTTGTTTGCTTAAAGCCTTTGGGGGGTTAATGACCATGTCCCGGATATCCCTGGCATCATTTTACGAAATGGCCACGACCTTAGCACTCAGGTGTAGGCGTACACCTGTCAGTGTCTCATTATATAAAGTGGTGTGTCTATTGATCTTTAACCCGGTCTACGGATCGGGCTACTGAACACATAAGAAACATGTAATTCGTTTACAAGTATTATATATATTTAAATAATTATCCCAAGTTATAAAATATTATTTGTGCCTTAAATGCATTTTCTTAAACTCTTTTCAAAATGAGTCGGTTGATTGTATTTACCAGTGTAAACTGACGTATTTTCTTAAAAAGGTTAAGTGCAGGTACTACGCGAAATAGGCTGGCTTGTCTCCTAGCATCCACATTAAGTCTCGCCAGCTTGGATGTCATAAACTGTTGAACATTTGTTTCCTTTTATTTTGATCTACCTGTGGATTTAAATTCGACTATTTGTGATACTTAATATTACAATATCGTTTGGTTGAATTAAATCTATACTTTGCTTCCGCTGTGCATTTAAATATTGTGTTGTTTGACTATTATGTTGATAACCACGTCACGATACTCCCCTACCGGGCCCACCGGTAACACGTGGAAATTTGGGGTGTGACAGGTTGGTATCAGAGCCAACACTGAGTGAATTAAACACTAGCCTTTTGTGTTTAATCTCAGTTACACAATTGCACTTTCCTAAATCTTCGAGTCTAGACAAAGAACTTAAGAATAATCCAAAATCTTTATTTTAAATTTAAATTTTGTCTTTTATATTTTTCTTTGTCATTACCTTTGTTATATTAACAGGTTAAGCAATGCCGCCAAGATTTAGACGAGGAGGAGATAGAGGAAAGGCGCCGATCAGCGCCCCTAACGACCATGAGGCCGGGCCTTTAGGCCGGCGAACTCCTTCTGTTACAAGGAGTATAGATCCGAGAGAACCTTGGAGGATCTATGAGGAGCCTTCCAGACAATCCACGTCACATAGCTCCACGCCTCCATATTTTCACTCTTTTGGGCCTCAGTCTGAGAATGAGCCCAACAACCCGCAACCATCACACATACCATTACAGCGATCCTCATCGCAAGATTCCTTTCGCGACCCTACTCCTGTTTTTCGGGGTCAGTTTAACACAGCAGAGTACCTACCAGAGCACGTGGGTTTTAACCCACTAGGACCGGAGGATCACTTTTCTGGTGATCAAGATATGGACGAGGACACAGATCCCGTCGAGGCTTCAACCGGATCCTTTAACCATCCTTTCGTGATCTCAGACGGTTCGTCTTTTCACGGAACACCATACCAGGGTCCGGATAGTCACATGGCATGGTTCGAACGGTGTGAGTGGTATTATACACCATCTGAACACTCATCACCTCACCAGCAGCCGTCCCAGCAGCAGCAAGATCCCTCTGGGGATCCACGTTTCGAACAGCAGCAAGATCCCTCTGGGGATCCACGTTATGAGGCAGTCACGCCACCGCCTCCACCGCCGCCAGTTCATCTAGAGCCTCCAGAGCCACCAAGACGTAGGAGGACTGGCGCACGGATCTCAGCACGAGAAGTTGATTTTCGTCTCAACACCCCTCAACACTCTAGCGGCAGCCATTACCCGCCTACTTATGAAGTTCCACAGATGGGTGGACCTTCAGTTCCAGTTTCGGAGGTGAATTCGGCACCTATAGTACCGCCATCACCGGGTTTTGGCTACCCAATCCCTGCTTATACTGCTCCGGCAGCTTACAACCCTTACGGACCGCCATCTTACCATAACTATAACTATGCCGAGGCCGACCCATACCTAGTGGCAGCAAACTACCTTGCCCAAAACCCTGAGGGTCCATATGGAACCCCTTGGGGAATGGGACATCCAACTCAAGGGTACCAAGTACCTGCTCAGCCGCCACCACAGTACCCGCCACCACAGTACCAGCCACCACGGTTTTCTCCACCAGAGCAGGAGAATCTCCGTCAAAGACTGGACAAGGTTGAGAAAGACCTCCAGAAGGAGCGTAGGAAGAATGAGGGTTTTATGAGTGGTTTGGCAAACTTGCTAAAGGGGAAGAAGAAACGAGATCGTTAAATCCCAATATATATTGTTGTTGTATTTCCTTGTTTAAATCAAGTCCCTACGTGGACAATTATTTATGTGTGTATGTAGTCCCTGCGTGGACATCTATCTTTGTACTTAGTCCCTACGAGGACTTGTCTCTAGTAGTCCCTGCGTGGACATTTACTTTTGTAGACCGTCCCTGTGAGGACATGTATTATATGTATAGCTCCTGCGTGGGCATGTGTTATGTGAAAAGTCCCGTTTAGGGCAAAATGTACTACTTTTAGTTTAATGGAATGTAAGTTTATAAATTTCATCTTTGCTATGTTATGCATAATTAAATTATATATGAAATAAATAAATCAAAATCATTCCTTTTAAAAATCTATCTGCCTATGCTATTTTAATTAAGGATCTTAAAAGTATAACCTAGCCTGCATGTCATTTTAAGACCTGGCCCAGATGGTAAAACTCGTTAAAAAGATTCAAATCCCTGTTAACATCTGAAAACATGTTAACACTCCTGGCAGACATGATTTGTTAAAAACACACGTGCTATTATTATATATGGATCTTTTCAAAGATTCTAAACCCAAATAAATGATCTCTGAATTATGGGTTAAATCATTAATAAAGATGATCAGTTCTTTTACCATCCATTGGTAATGGAATGCCTACGGGCCCTTCTCATTTTCATATGAGACAAAAGACAGTATTAGTCTGTGACCCTGTCTGAAAAAGGTAATGAACTTTGTTCAAACCTTCATGCTTTGATTCTCTGAAATTATAGCTTATAATCTAAATTGTCCCTGTGACTAGGCCTTATGTGCTAATAAAACTGTTATTGTTTTATAATTAGGATAAATTATATTAGATATCCTAAATTTATGTGAGTAATAAATTAACCATATATGGTCTATGTTACCACGGTTAATAAAATTGCCATAAAAGACAATTCTATAATAAACTCACCAATAAATTATTGTCGATATGTTACAGTTCAAGATACATGGCAGACTCAAACGAGGTCAACAGTCACCCAGGGATAGTGAATGATAATGCCCATGTAAACGTAGCGGGTGCAGAGTTACAAGCTATGATAGATAATGCGGTTAATAGAGCAATGAATAGACAGCTCCATGAATCAGGTGGTACCCATACAAGGACCCAATCTGCACCACACTCTAGAACACCCTCCAGGACCCACACTGCCCACAACAGTAATTCTCACCACTCGTCAAACCGAAGGAGTGTTCCATCCCAAAGAGTCATTCAGGATCAAGAACCCCGTAATAGGGGTTGCACCTATAAGTACTTTGTTTCATGCAAACCCAAGGACTTCACTGGGGAAAAAGGAGCTGCTGATTGCATGACTTGGATGGACGAAATGGATACTGTGGTGGATATCAGTGGTTGTCATAATAGGGATATTGTGAAGTTTGTCTCACAGTCTTTCAAAGGAGAAGCCTTAGCCTGGTGGAGATCTTTGATCCAAGCCACAGGGAAAGTCCCGTTATACAACATGACCTGGGAACAGTTCATGGCACTAATCAAGGAAAATTTCTGCCCTCAACATGAGGTTGAGAGAATTGAATCTGACTTCCCGGCGCTGGTCATGAAAAACCCGGACTGTCAGGCCTACCTTACCACTTTCAATACTTTGTCAAGGTTGGTCCCTTATTTGGTAACTCCGGAGCCTAAACGTATAGCTCGTTTTATCGGAGGTTTGGAACCAGAGATCAAAGCAAGTGTAAAGGCCTCCAGACCAACCACTTTTCGGTCAGTAACGGACATATCGTTGTCTCTGACCTCAGATGCTGTCAGGCTGAGGTCACAGAGGAAAAATGATACCGAAAAGAGGAAGCGTGAGGATGACAACTCACGACGTTCAGACAAGAAGCAGAAAGGAAACAATGACCAAAAGAAGGGGTTAGGTTTTAGGAAGGATGGTCAGCAGTCGGGTGAAAAACCCAGATGTAAAATTTGCAAGAAGCACCACTTTGGAAGGTGCAGACTTGACTCAAAATCCCAATTTCAGCCGAGGCCATGTGGGATTTGCAAGTCTACGGAACATAAGACCCTGGAGTGCAAGAAGATAAAGGACGCAACGTGTTATAGTTGCAATGAAAAGGGGCATATCAAATCCAACTGCCCAAAACTTACAAGGAAGAATGAAGAGGGGAAGAAGACCAATGCGAGGGTCTTCAGGATGGATGCTAAGGAAGCCATCAAGGACGACAACGTGATAACAAGTACCTTTCTCGTAAATGATGTTTATGCGAGAGTGTTATTTGATTCAGGCGCTGATAAGTCGTTTGTAGATAATAAGTTTTGTGAATTGTTGAAACTACCTGTTAAAACTTTAAGTGTGAAGTATGAGGTGGAACTAGCAGATGGTACTTTGGAAACCGCTTCAACCTTATTAGATGGATGTTTCATATCCATTAAGAACCACTCTTTTCCTTTGTCCCTACTTCCTTTAAAACTAGCCGGTTTCGACATAGTTTTGGGTATGGACTGGTTATCACATAACCAGGCCCATATTATTTGCAATAAGAAGCAAGTGATGATCAAGACTTCGTCTGGTGAACCACTTACTATCCAGGGAGATACCCAGTATGGGCTGCCCGAGAAAATGTCTATACTCAAAGACTCTAAATGTTTGAAGAAGGGCTGTGTCATCTACATGGCACAGGTGATTATTGATGAACCGAAACCCAAGATTGGAGATATCCCAGTCATTTCTGAATACCCCGAAGTATTTCCTGAAGAACTACCTGGTTTGCCACCAGATAGGCAAGTAGAATTCAGAATTGACATTATTCCTGGATCAGCACCAGTTGCAAGGGCGCCTTATAGGTTGGCACCAACAGAGATGAAGGAATTGAGGACGCAGCTAGATGATTTGCTAGCCAAAGGTTTCATCAAACCTAGTTCGTCTCCTTGGGGAGCACCAGTTTTATTTGTCAAGAAGAAGGATGGATCGATGCGACTGTGCATCGACTACCGTGAGCTTAATAAGGTTACTATCAAGAATAGGTATCCTTTGCCTAGAATCGACGATCTGTTCGATCAACTTCAAGGGGCAAGTTTCTTCTCAAAGATAGACTTAAGGTCAGGCTACCATCAATTGAAGGTTAGGGATGAAGACGTGCACAAAACAGCATTTAGGACTCGTTATGGTCATTACGAGTTCCTAGTGATGCCTTTTGGGCTCACTAATGCACCGGCCGCGTTCATGGATCTCATGAATCGCGTTTGCAAGCCGCATTTAGATAAATTTGTCATCGTTTTCATCGAAGACATTCTTATTTACTCAAAGAACCAAGCTGACCATGAAAAGCATCTTCACTGCATTCTGGAACTACTTCATAAGGAAAAGCTCTATGCCAAGTTCTCGAAGTGTGAATTCTGGCTTCGGGAAGTCCAGTTTCTTGGACACGTTGTTAGTGAGCGTGGTATCCAAGTAGATCCCGCTAAAGTTGAAGCAGTCATGAATTGGCATGAGCCAAAGACGCCTACAGAAATACGTAGCTTCCTAGGTTTGGCAGGATACTATAGGCGATTCATTGAAAACTTCTCAAGGATTGCTGCACCCCTGACTTCGCTGACACGTAAGAAGATTAAGTTTGACTGGGGTCCTAAGCAGCAGGAATCCTTCGATATTCTGAAACAAAAGTTGAACAATGCCCTGGTACTGACATTTCCTGATGGAATAGAGGAGTTTGTAGTTTATTGTGATGCATCACACACCGAGATGGGATGTGTGCTTATGCAGAAAGGCAAAGTCATTGCCTATGCTTCACGTCAGTTAAAGGTGCACGAAAAGAATTACACCACCCACGACTTGGAGTTGGGTGCCGTTGTATTCGCACTAAAACTGTGGAGGCACTACTTATATGGAATCAAATGTGTGATCTATTCTGATCACAAGAGCCTTCAACATCTGTTCAATCAGAAGGACTTGAACATGAGGCAACGCCGTTGGATGGAAACTCTGAATGATTACGATTGTGAAATAAGATACCATCCCGGCAAGGCGAATGTAGTCACTGATGCCTTGAGTCGGAAGGAGAAGGTGAAACCCATCCGAATCAATGCCAAACGCATGGAAATAAAGAACAGTTTGATAGAAAGGTTGTTAGCTGCACAGAAGGAAGTTGTGTTGGAAGCTAACTATCCTAACGAAAAGCTAGGAGTAACTGAGGAGCAGTTATCTCTTAGTAAGGATGGAATTCTTAGATTGAATGGACGGATATGGGTTCCAATTTATGGAGGACTTCGTGATGTTATCCTCCAGGAAGCCCATAGTTCCAAATACTCCGTTCATCCTGGAGCTGATAAGATGTACCAGGATCTTAGGGCAAATTATTGGTGGATAGGCTTGAAAAAGTCTGTAGCCACTCATGTAGCCAAATGCTTGACATGTGCGCAAGTCAAGGCAGAACATCAAAAACCGTCAGGTTTGCTACAACAGCCTGAACTTCCTACTTGGAAGTGGGAAATGGTAACTATGGATTTTATCACCAAGTTACCCAAGACAAGGAAAGGAAATGACACCATCTGGGTGATAGTTGACCGACTGACTAAGTCAGCACATTTCCTACCCATTAAGGAGACCTACAGCTCCGATATGTTAGCCCAACTGTATGTGGATAAGATTGTAGCTTTACATGGCATACCTGTAGCTATTATCTCTGACCGAGATACTAGATACACATCACATTTTTGGAAAAGCTTTCAACAATATTTGGGCACACGTTTGAACTTTAGTACGGCTTACCATCCACAGACAGACGGTCAGAGTGAGCGCACTATTCAAACGTTGGAAGACATGCTTCGTGCATGTGCGATTGACTTGGGTGGTAGCTGGGATAAGCACCTACCATTAGTTGAGTTCTCCTACAACAATAGCTACCATACCAGCATTAAGGCTGCGCCTTTTGAGGCATTATACGGTAGAAAGTGTAGATCGCCCATTTGTTGGGCAGAAGTTGGAGATGTCCAGTTATCTGGATCTGAGATAGTATTCGAGACATCGGACAAGATTGTCCAGATTCGTGACCGTCTCAAAGCTGCCCGGGATAGGCAGAAGAGTTACGCTGATCCAAGTCGTAAGGATTTTCACTTTGAAGTAGGTGACAAAGTCCTACTTAAAGTGTCACCCTGGAAGGGAGTGATGCGATTTGGTAAGAAAGGCAAGCTAAGCCCGAGATACATAGGACCTTTCGAGGTTATCGAACGTGTCGGGTCAGTTGCCTATAAGTTAAACTTACCTGAAGAGCTCAGTAGTATACACAATGTGTTCCACATCTGCAATCTGAAGAAGTGTTTCGCTGACGAATCACTGGTTATACCCCATACAGATGTGCATATAGATGAGAGCTTGAAATTTGTAGAAAAACCTTTGTCGATCGAAGATCGACAGGTAAGGAAGCTTCGAAGGAAGCATATACCTTTTGTAAAGGTCAAATGGGATGCCCGTAGAGGTCCCGAATTCACGTGGGAGGTTGAATCCACGATGAAAGAAAAGTACCCTTACTTGTTTCAGTAAATCTCGGGTCGAGATTTCTTTTAAGGGGGTGAGGATGTAACACCTCGAAAATTTACGTCCTATAATGTGTTGACACGTGTCATAGGTTTGAACGTGTGAAAGAATGTTCTTGAAGGACTAAAGTTGACAAACAGTGAAACTGTGTAAATATAAGGGTTCAAAGTGTCAACAATGAATAAATATACTTTGCAATAACCCTACATGATGTTTATAACCTTAAACGAATAGATCATGGATCATACGAAGCGAATTGTGAAAGAAAGTGAGAGATTACAAACTACAGGGGTTAAATGTGCCAACATGTTTAAGTTATACCTTTGAGTGACCTTTTGACAAACCCGAAGCTTTGTAACGATTAATTATGCTCACTAGAATGTACCACAAAAATTTCATGAAGTTTCGTTATCGTATGAGCAAGTTGTGATAAAATTCGTGTGTGAGGGTTAGAATCGTCAACATTGAAATTTAGGGCTTTTCGGGTGACCACAAAGTTACCCGAGGACTTGACAAAGTGGGTATAAGTATTAAAGCCCCTATATGTATATATTAAATCCTTAAAATGCAAGAAACAACTTGAAAATGACCTTTCGGGGGACCAAGGACCAAAATGCAATTGAAAGAAACATGTTTACTTGATCCGGATGGGCCAGGCGGCCCGCATCAGGATCAACAAAAGCCCAAGCGGGCCGCTTCCGACCTGCAGGTGCAGAAAAAACAGGCAGCTGCCTGTTGATGCATGGAACTGACTCAAATGCCATTTTTTCGATACCTTGGGCTGCCTAAGGTGGTTTTTAGCTAGTAGGGGACTTGTGGATGTTATTGTTTCACTCCTAGACTTATGTGTCGATGATCCAAGTATGTTTGAAGTTGTTTATAAGACCCACATGTTACTACATTGATCATTCATCAACCTCTGAGCATTTCTGGAGCATTCAAGCAGGTCACAAGCATTCCAAATCATCCATTAGTCGTGTGTAAGTATGCCTAACCTTCTTCAATTCAGTTATGCTTAGTTTATAGCCTAGAAATCAAACCGTCGTAACTACGGTTTGACTTCGCGATGAAACACAAATGGTCCAGAGTTTTGTCGAATCGAAAGTTGTTATAAGATGGTATTTATATGGATAATAAACCCCTAAAAGGGCACTCACTGATTCGAATCCTAACTAGGTCGTTTATCGAGTCAAACTTCTTCTGAAAAAGTCAACAAAATTGTTATGTTTGATTTAATGCATGATTAGCGATGTAAATGGCGTATAACCTATTTTATCATTCTTATAAACTGATAATAAGTATAAAAACTTGTCTACGCTTGTTTGATTCGACAACTTTCTGTTTTGAACCGATTCGGAGCCGAAAGACGCAAAAGTTTGACTTTTGCTTTGACCTCAGTTCTGACCCGGTTTAGATAGTTTTATACATGCCTTAAAGTTCCATTAGGACCTAGTTACATGTTGGTATAACCCTCTGCGTTTATACCACATGAATCCTTAATCGTCCGATGTTTCCGTTAAACGCCTAAATATTGACCGTAATGCCCTTATGACCATAAAACGAGATTTTTGGAAATGTGAAAGTGCCATAATCTTAGTTACTGATTTTTAGACTTGTACCTAAAATTTCACATCAGTTGGAGGTCTAGATAAGGAGTTATGCTTAATGACGTAATTTGAATGCTTTTAAGTAATTAAACGGCGTCATTAGCGTAAAGCCTATCTAAACCCAATTTTTGGACACCAAACCTTTTACCCACTGATGTGATATAATATTTTGGGATTTTTGAAGATTTTTAATTATTTTTAAACTGATCATAAGCTAGGTTTATCGCCTCGATTCGGTTAATACCAAAAATACCTTTTTCGGCCATAAAATGAGTTTTACAAATCCTTTTAATGCCAATCCAATTGCTACTGATTTTAAATAATAAATGGAGTATTTTGAGCCTGTTTATTTGATCAGAAAACTCAGAATCGTATTTTAACCCGTACATCGCTTAAAACGACTTTATACGCGTATTTAACGCATAGTTTGGGTTTAAAACTATTTTAGTATATAAGACTTATTACCAAAGGTTATAACCTGTTAAAATAAGTTATTTTACTGATCAACTCAGACCCGGATCACAGGCGTCTAATTAAACCCTTTTATAATCTTTAAAATGACCAAAATGCCCCTGCGGGGCTTATAAAGAGATTAAACTCGTTTTGGGCATCATGGGTGATATCCTACTGATATCACAACTTATTTAAGGCGTGTTAACTTAGGAAACCTGTTTAGGACTCTTACGGATACCCGTTACGCTTCACGCACGTTCGGTAGGTTTATGTAACTAGTTTACATAAATTAGCCGAAACGGGTCAAACCTTATCGGTTTTATCTCAAAATCCAGAATGTGTATCATATACCCATATTAAACAAGTCTTCAAACTTGTCGGGTCTAAATCACATTCTATCCGGTCTTCGCTTAATCGTGCGTACGAACCGTATCTTTAAAACTAACCGGTCTAAGCGTAAGCTTAACTAAAGACCCGTTAGGATTCTAATAGGTTATTATAAACCTTCGTTCCAGATTAGGAGAACCAGTAAAAGATACTTGCACTCACTGATTTTGAACTATACTTGCTCAGGTAAATACTTTTAACTTATTTTCCCTATACGGGCTTGGGGTACGGTATATAAAATACCGCTTGGTCCGGCATTGAATCTTTAATCGAATAGAGGTTAAATCATTGATATGCTACGTTTTGAAATGTTTTGTTTGCTTAAAGCCTTTGGGGAGTTAATGACCATGTCCCGGATATCCCTGGCATCATTTTACGAAATGGCCACGACCTTAGCACTCAGGTGTAGGCGTACACCTGTCAGTGTCTCATTATATAAAGTGGTGTGTCTATTGATCTTTAACCCGGTCTACAGATCGGGCTACTGAACGCATAAGAAACATGTAATTCGTTTACAAGTATTATATATATTTAAATAATTATCCCAAGTTATAAAATATTATTTGTGCCTTGTGCCTTAAATGCATTTTCTTAAACTCTTTTCAAAATGAGTCGGTTGATTGTATTTACCAGTGTAAACTGACGTATTTTCTTAAAAAGGTTAAGTGCAGGTACTACGCGAAATAGGTTGGCTTGTCTCCTAGCATCCACATTAAGTCTCGCCAGCTTGGATGTCATAAACTGTTGAACATTTGTTTCCTTTTATTTTGATCTACCTGTGGATTTAAATTCGACTATTTGTGATACTTAATATTACAATATCGTTTGGTTGAATTAAATCTATACTTTGCTTCCGCTGTGCATTTAAATATTTTGTTGTTTGACTATTATGTTGCCAACCACGTCACGATACTCCCCTACCGGGCCCACCGGTAACACGTGGAAATTTGGGGTGTGACACCCTCCCCTCTATGAAGACCCACAAATCAGTGGGTCTTCAAACGCAGTGTCAGAAATTGACACTACACCGGTCACTTTTGCACCACCACCACCACCTCCAATGGGTTTTAAAAACCCAATTACTGCTTACCCAGATACAACTGGGTACAACCCGTATGAGCCACAAGCTCCTTCGGGTTATGACTACCAACAACCTGCCTACGACCCATACGTTGAGGCAGTTAATTTTAGCGCTCTCTACCCCTCACCTTTTCCACCCGTGTACCCAACTGGGTACCCTGCTTATGGGTATCATTACCTGCCACCACCACTACCTCAACAACAGCAGCAACCTCAACCTCCACTTCAACAACCAGAACCACAAGAAATTTTACAAAGGTTGGAAGAAGTGGAACAAAGGGTGGAAGAACGTGATTGAAAGCACAACAAGTTTCTTAAGGGTCTTGCAAACTTTATCAAAGGGAAGAAGAAAGATCATTGAAGACCCTTACCTTGTTTTGTAAGTTTTAATTAAATTAAGTCCCTGCGTGGACATCTCTTTTAGTATCAGTCCCTGCGAGGACTTGTCTTTTTAGTCCCTACGTGGACAATTTATTTTCAAAGACCCGTTTAGGGTAGCTTTTGTAATCCTTAGTACTATTAATGGTATTTTCTTTTGAAATTCATACATATGCATTTTCATTACATCAACATGCAATTAATCATTTCAATTTTAATTGATTTGCTTTGAAATTTCAAAAGATAATATTAAAGGAATAACCTAGCGAAAATATAAATGGCTATGATGGTATAACCCTCTTAAGACAATAAATCCCTGTTAACATCTAGAAACATGTTAACACTCCTGGAAGTGTGACTTGAGAAACCACACCTGCCTTCCAAAGTACTTGGATTCTTTCCAAGCTCCTACATAGCCTAAATGATCAATGTGAATCATGGCTAGAAACGTCGAATATGATGACTATACCAAAACATCCATTTGAGATGTTTTGCCTACAGGCCAATTTATATTGTTTTCATGTCAAGGATAGTTATATCCTATAACTTCTTGTCAAAAGGCGATGAACTATGTTCGACCCTTAAAACCTTTGATCTAAAAAGGTTATAATCATATTCTAAATTGTCCTAGTGACAAAGGGCTTTTGTGTCACCTAAATGTCCTTCGAGACGAGCCGTCGTGCTATATAAAATGTCTATACGACATTGATAGTTGTGACTTATGTCCCCTGTCTAATAAATATAAAGCATTATATCCGTTTAAATGGCAATAATGATTCATTTGCAACCAGTTGGATCACAATCAAAAGATATTAAACATATTTTATTTGCCTATATGATTTATTTATACCATGGCTATATAATCATCAAATGCAATGATTCATTATATAACTAAACAAATCATTTTCTTACTTATAACATTCAAAGCATGGCCGGCTAAGATGAAGTTCATAGTCACCCAGTTGATGGGGACAATAATACAAGAATGAATGTTACTGGCACTGAACTACAAGCCATGATAAACACAGCAGTTGCTAAAGCCATGAACGGAGCATTTAAAGAACCAAGTAATGCTCGTTCAAAATCTCATACTAAGACCCCCTCAAAACAGCATACGTCAGGAAAGGATGAATCTGAACATTCATCTAATCAGAAAAGTGAACCCCAAAAGCAGATTGTATTTGATCAGGCTCCCCGGTACAACAAAGGTTGTACTTACAAATATGTTGTCTCTTGTAAACCGAGAGATTTCACTGGGGTAAAGGGAGCTATCGATTGCATGAAGTGGTTGGATGAGATGAAGACAGTTGTAGATATCGGTGGGTGTGCCAAGGAGGACATTGTGAAGTTTGTGTCCTAATCCTTCAAAGGCGATGCCCTGGCACGGTGGAAAGCCTTAGTGCAATCCACAGGGAAAATTCCTCTGTATAATCTTTCTTAGGCTAAATTTATTGAGCTTATAAAAGACACTTTCTGTCTACAGCATGAAGTAGAGAAGGTGGAGACTGATTTCCTCACTTTGGTCATGAAAGATCTGGATTGTAGATCTTATGTTACTAGTTTTAATTCAATGTCTCGACTCGTCCTGTATCTGGTCACTCCAGAGCCAAAATGCATTGCGCGTTTCATTGGTGGTTTAGCCCCTGAAATCAAGGGACATGTAAAGGCCTCAATGCGTACCACTTATAGATCGACTGTAGATCTTTCACTGTCTCTTACCCTTGATGCTATAAGGAGTAAGTCTAGGAGGATCACTGAGGACGGGAAGAGAAAGAGAGAGGATGACCAGTCCCACCAGTCGAGTAGGAAAAAGAAAGGAAACTCTGGGTTTAATAAGGGTCAGCCTGGTGACAAACCCAGGTGTAAAATTTGTGACAAGTGGCATCTTGGGAAATGAAAACTAGATCCACAAGCCAAGCCTTGTGGAATTTGTAAAAAGAATGGGCACAAATCAATGGAGTGCCGAAACTTGAAGGATGCAACCTGTTAGGGTTGCAATGAGAAAGGGCACATTAAGACTATCTGCTCAAAGAATGCCAAGAAGCCTGACGAGGCAAAGAAAACCAATGCTAGAGTGTTTCAGATGAACGCCAAGGAGGTGGTGAATGATGATAAAGTTATAACAGGTAACTTCCTCATTAATGATATTTATGCTAGAGTTTTATTTGATTCATGTGTTGATAAGTCGTTTGTAGACCTTAAGTTTAGTGAATTGCTGAATCTGCCTATTAAAACTCTAGACATTAAATATGAGGTAGAACTTGCAGATGGTACCTTACAAACCGCTTCAACTCTTCTTGATGGATGCTTTATATCCATTAAGAATCATTCAATCCCGCTATCTCTTTTTCCAATGAAATTGGCTGGGTTTGACGTAGTCTTAGGCATGGATTGGTTGTCACGTAACCAAGCCCAAATTGCCTGCGATAAGAAACTAGTCATTATCAAAACCCCATCTGGTGATTCAATCACCATTCATGGAGATACGCACTACGGATTGCCCGACAATGTATCTATACTTAAGGCATCCAAGTGCTTAAAGAGCGGTTGTGTCATCTACATGGCACAAGTGACTGTGGACGAGCCAAAACCAAAGATAGAAGACATTCCAATCTTTTCCGATTACCCAGATGTCTTTCCGAATGAGCTACCTGGATTACCTCATGAGAGGCAAGTAGAGTTCAGGATCGACATCATGCCTGGAGCAGCACCAGTGGCTCGAGCTCTTTACCGCTTAGCACCAACTGAAATGAAAGAGTTGAGAACACAATTGGATGAATTACTGGAAAAGGGTTTTATACAACCCAGCTCGTCACCTTGGGGAGCACCTATCCTATTTGTAAAGAAGCAGGATGGATCGATGCGTCTGTGTATTGATTACAGTGAGCTAAATAAAGTGACAATCAAGAACCGTAATCCATTACCCAGGATCGACGACCTGTTCAATCAACTCCAAGGGGCAAGCTTCTTCTCGAAGATTGATCTAAGGTCAGGATATCATCAACTCAAAGTCAGAACTGAAGATGTACCTAAAACCGCGTTTAGAACAAGGTATGGCCACTATGAGTTCTTAGTGATACCTTTCGGACTCACTAATGCACCTACAGCATTCATGGACCTCATAAACCAAGTCTGCAAGCCATACCTATATAAGTTTGTCATCGTCTTTATAGATGACATACTTATTTATTCTCGTAATCGAGCTGATCACGAGAAACACCTTCGGTGCAGTCTAGGATTGCTACAACAGGAGAAGCTTTACGCTAAATTCTCCAACTGTGAATTCTGGCTTCGCGAAGTTCAATTTCTTGGACATGTTGTAAGTGAGCGTGGTATCCAGGTGGATCCCACTAAGATCGAAGCAATCATGAACTGGGAAGCACCTAAGACGCCTACTAAAATTCACAGCTTCTTGGCATTGGCAGGATACTACAGAAGATTTATCAAAAACTTATCAAGGATAGCTGCACCGCTAACTACTTTGACCCGCAAAAATGTAAAATTTGATTGGGGTCCTAAACAGCAGGAGTCTTTCGAGATCCTTAAACAAAAGTTAAGCAATGCTCCTGTGTTGACGTTGCCTGAAGGAATAGAAGAATTCGTTGTCTATTTTGATGCTTCGTACACTGGCATGGGCTGTGTGCTTATGCAAAGGGGCAAAGTGATTGCCTATGCGTCACGACAACTGAAAGTGCATGAGAAGAATTACACCACCCATGATCTGGAATTGGGCGCCGTTGTATTTGCATTTAAGTTATGGAGACATTACTTATATGGAACTAAATGTGTGATATACTCAGATCACAAAAGTCTCCAACACTTGTTTAATAAAAAAATCTTAATATGAGGCAACACCGTTGGATGGAAACTCTAAATGACGACAACTGTGATATTCGCTACCATCCTGGCAAAGCGAATGTAGTCGCTGGTGCTCTAAGCCGAAAGGAAAGGGTCAAACCGATACGGATTAATTTTAAAAAGCATTGAACTTTAGAACAGCTTAAATGAAAGGCTGTTAGCTGCTTAGAAAGAAGCTGTATTGGAGACTAACCTTCGGGTGAGAAATTGCATACAACTATTGATCAGTTGTCACCAGGGAATGACGGAATCCTCAGATTGAATGGTAGAATCTGGGTTCCTATTCATGGAGGACTTAGAGATGTAATCCTCCAGGAATCCCATAACTCCAGATATTCAGTTCACCCTGGGGGTGACAAAATGTATCAAGATTTAAAAGCAAACTATTGGTGGATAGGTTTGAATAGGTCCATAGCCACATGCGTAGCTAAGTGTCTGACGTGCGCTTAGATTAAAGCTGAACATCAGAAGCCGTCAGTATTACTACAACAACTGGAACTTCCCACATGGAAGTGGGAGATGGCAACCATGGATTTTATCTCCAAGTTATCGAAGACAAGACATTGAAATGATACAATATGGGTCATAGTTGACAAACTGACTAAGTCGGCTCATTTCTTACCCATCAAGGAGACGCATAGCTCCGATAAATTAGCCCAATTATATGTGGACGAGATTGTATCTCTACACGGAGTGTCAGTATCTATTATACCCGATAGGGATACTAGATACACTTCCCACTTTTGGAAAAGTTTCAAACAATCATTGTGCACTCGTTTGAATTTCAGTACTGCTTACCATCCTCAAACGGATGGGCAAAGTGAGCGTACAATTCAAACATTGGAAGACATGCTTCACGCATGTGTCATTGATTTAGGTGGAAGTTGGGATGATCATCTTCCTCTAATTGAGTTCTCTTATAACAACAGTTATCATACTAGTATTCAGGCTGCGCCTTTTGAGGCATTATATGGGAGAAAATGCAGAACGCCTAAAACTTGCCAGAGATAGTATTCATACTAGTATTCAGGCTGCGCCTTATAACTCTTATAACAACAGTAATCATACTAGTTTGTTGGGCAGAAGTTGGAGAGACTCAGTTATCAGGACCTGAGATAGTCCTCGAAACATCAGACAAGATTGTCTAGATTCGTGACTGCCTAAAACTTGCCAGAGATAGGCAGAAAAGCTATGCAGATAAGAGGCGAAAACCTCTAAAGTTTGAGGTAAGAGACAAGGTATTACTAAAGGTGTCACCCTGGAAAGGTGTGATGCATTTCGGTAAGAAGGGCAAGCTAAGCCCAAGGTACATCAGACCATTCGAGATCATAGAATGTGTCGGCAGTGTAGCTTATAAGCTAGACTTACCTGAGGAGCTTAACGGAATTCACAATGTGTTCCACATCTGTAATTTAAAGAAGTGTCTAGCTGATGAATCACTAGCCATGTCTCACAAAGACGTGCAGATAGATGAAAGCCTGAGGTTTGTTAAAAGACCTATATCGATCGAGGATCAACAGGTTAAAAAGCTCCGAAGGAAACACGTACCGATTGTGAAAGTAAAATGGGATGCCCGTAGAGGCCCTTAGTATACGTGGGAGGTAGAGTCCACTATGCGACACAAGTACCCTCACTTATTTCAGTAAATCTCAGGGTCGAGATTTCTTTTAAGGGGGTGAGGATGTAACACCTCATAAAATCGTGTCTAATTATGTGAAGACACGTGTCCTAAACTCTAAACATGTAAAGAATTGGTTTAGAGGGACTAAACTTGCCAAATAGTGAAATACATATGCGGAGGACTAAAAGTGTCAACATGCTAAATTTATGCCTCTGATTGACCTCACATGATGTTCGTATTCTTAAACGAGTAAATTGTCGGACATAAGAAGCCGTTTGTGAATGAAATCGAAAGTTTTCAAGACAAAGGGGTTAAACGTGTCAACAGGTTAATTCTTACCTCCGAATGACCTTTTAATGAACCCGGGGCTTTGTAATGTTCGATTATACTCTCAAGAATACTTGATAATAAATCCACAAGGTTTTGACGTCGTTTTGTGTTCATTGTGCAAACTTTCAAGAAATAAGGGTTAAAAGCGTCAATGAGAGAAACTAGTGTTTCCGGGTGACCTTTAACGAAACCGGAGCCTAACGAAGTTTGGTTATACTTCCAAGATCACCTACAACTTAATTATAAGGGTTAAAGGTGTCCAAAAATGAAAGATAAAATACATTTAAAGGTTCAGGGAATAAAGGTGACAAGTTTAAAACTTGTTTGCTGAATTTTGGGGTGGTGGCGTCGTGCGACCCCTCCCCCTGATCATCCTGGCATGACTCGATGGTTTTGTTTTGAAAAATTTCTTGTGCCAACTGCAGGTTATCTCCTTCCTTGGCCTCCAAACAAACCACTAAGCTCTATAACTCGAAATCTATGGACTTTTGATGGTTTTTAAAATCACTTGGACACCTGGAGCCATCTGATAACATCATAAAACACCTAGGATAATCTTGTGAAGGTTCCAAGCACTATAAATAGAGGCATTGTGTTGCCTTTCTCCTTGCTCATTCACAATTTCCATCTCTCTCTCATTGCTTAAGCTTTCTTGAGCATTTCTGGAGATTAAAGGAGACTCCCTTTAGTCTAAAGTTCGAGCTAGGACCCTTTGTAAGTGTCCTTAGCCACTCTAGTTCGGTTTTTATGTGTTTAAAGACCGAAAGTCAAAGTTGCCGCAAAACGGTTTTGACTTTCGTTTTAGACCTAAACGGTCCAGCCATTGTTCGAGGCAAATATGGCTACGTGATTGTAATTAGGTGTGTGTTAATCCCTCAAAAGGGCACATCCTAATTACCACGTTTACTTAGTTCATTGTCGGGTCAAAGTAATTAGTAAAAAAGTCAAGCTAGTCAGATTTTTAAATAAAAATCTAATCTGATAATGTAGAGGATATAAATCATGTTTTTGTAAATATTATTAGAAAAAGTCAAAAAGTCAAGCTAGTCAGATTTTTAATAACTTGGTTAATATTATTAGAACATGTCTAAACATGTTCAACCCGACAATTCTAAGTTTAAGCTCGGTTCGCAACCAAAAGTCGCAAAAGCTTGACTTTTGCTTTGACTTTTAGTCCTGACCCGATTAAGCTTAATTCCTCTATGTTTTAAGCTTCCATAGTGACCATATAATGTTGTAGTACAAATCTCTAAAGTTATATTACATGGTCATTTGGAAATTCTGAATTCTATGCATGTTTCCGTTATTAAGCTTAATGTTGACCAATATGCCCTTATGGTCTAAAAATAAGATTTTTAAATAAATGAACATACGAATGAGTTAGGTACTGATTTATAAACATGTCTAAAATATTTTGACACTACATTCTGGTCTCAAATAGATGTTATGCAAAAGATCGTAAATTTAGCTTTTATAAAGACTAAATTATCCTTGAATGTATAAATCATGATTAAACATAGATTTTGACACAAAACTCTTAACCTACTATTATGATATCATTTTTAGAAATTTTTGGAATGATGGGTCAGATTAGATACTGACCTTAACATTGAGTTCTTGTATAAATTCTATAATTGACGATAATTACCTTTTTAAGAATAGAGTGTGATTTATATATGATTAACATGCAAAACCTTTTCCTATTGATCTAATACGAAAAATAAAATATTTTGACCATCCAAGGCTGGTCAAAATCTCAGAATCACATAAACATTGCAAATATCGTCAATTATCGACTTTTACGCTAAATAAGGTCCATAGTATGGTTTAAAACCATATTTAGCACCCAGGACTTGTTACCTACTGAATTTATAAATAATTTCTAATATTTTTACAGTAGGTATAAGTCATGAACTCAAACTTCTAATTATGTCCTTAAAAGCATATGTGAAATGACCAGAATGCCCTTTCGGGGCATAGTTTGGCTATAAATGGTAAACCACACATATGTATGATATCCTACTGTTATAATGTAGGATCGTGTTTCGACCCGAACGAGTCTTTCAGAGGAGTTTTGATCAGATACAGGTGCGGAAAATAAGTATTTGACTTAGAAACAGCTAGCAAATCACTTTAAACACCTTTCTGTATTGATATCTGATAGATTACATCCAAATCTCACACCGACAGCACCTCGGCATGGAATACAAGACTGATTACATGATTTCGCTTATGAGTGCCTATTTATAGTGCATGAGGTTTCGCTTCAACATACAGGATCGTGTTTCGACCCGAACGAGTCTTTCAGAGGAGTTTTGATCAGATACAGGTGCGGAAAACAAGTATCTGACTTAGAAACAGCTAGCAAATCACTTTAAACACCTTTCTGTATTGATATCTGATAGATTACATCCAAATCTCACACCAGCAACACCTCGGCATGGAATACAAGACTGATTACATGATTTCGCTTATGAGTGCCTATTTATAGTGCATGAGGTTTCGCTTCAACATACATTACCATATGAGCGAAACCCCTCAATGATCACATAAGCGAAACCCTACCATGTCTCTATAAGCGAAACCCTCTAAGACACATATGCTATCCTATTTTCTCGTAAAACGTGCCCTAATCTAACATACTAAGACTAAGACTCGATACAAGACGAAGTCGACAGATGTAGTGCACCAACAGACTCCCCCTCAGATGTTGACGAGTCGACTATCGAGTCATGACAATGCTATGTCTTCACTTCTTCAGTCTTAATCAGTCTCTGGGCTTCTCTCTCTCTATCTCCATATCTTCCTCTTAAATCACCAACAAACTTTTTCTCTTAGATTTTGACAACTTTAAATTCATCATCATCAACATGCACTCCCCCTCAAATGTTGACTCAACCTGCATACAACTCTACCACAAACATAAGTTTTATGATAAACATTTAAGCATATAGACATCATTAGAAAATCCTATCACAAACAAACATATCAATTTGTTTCTGATGAACCACTTGAAACTATATCGTTTTTCTTATCAAAATAACACACTCTCCCAAACCATCTGTTCATCATGTTTAGCACTTGGAATTTTGAAAATCAGCTTTTCAATATCAGTCGTCGAAAATCTTTTTGAATTTTACAAAATTTATGCTAAAACACACTGAAAATCTTTTTGGGATTTTTGAAATTAAACGAAAATCAGTAAAGAAATATTTACAGACAATATTTTTGTGAGTTTGTGTAAGAGGATCATATCAGTTTTGAGACATATCACCAACACCGTTAAGCTTCATTTCATTTTAAGTTCTAAACGATTCACTTAGATTGTCAGTATACTGGTCCACTTAAATTTTCACACAAAGTTCAACTGTTTCGAGATACGAGATTAATGTTTTAATCACTTAAACTCAATCGCGTGTCCCATCTCAGAATATACTCCCGTATCCAGATCCCAATATTCAGTCTTACAGGTAATTATGACACAAATGATATCTGTAGGGATTAATAAATTATGAAGAATCATGAGAGCTCAGGTCAGAACTACCGTTCAGCAGAGAGATCATGACTCAACTTTTGGGTGTGTCCCCTTTAGAGGATCTTTTTTACAACAGCATTGCTAAGCAATTTTATTGTCTTATCATTTATGCTGAGGGTGATGCTATGTTTCAAGCATTGCAGAAAGTATTATTCGAGGACTAGGTCAGAACTTCCATTCAGCAGAAGTCCCGGAATAATACCCCAGATATCACTGAGTATAAAGACCTAGTATATCAGAAAAAGGAATCTTTCAAACAAGATTTCGGGGGTTACCCATATATCCGAGAGAAGTTACCCACGAAATAAGCAAGTTTAAAATTTAGGTTTATATCTCGTCACAATCTACTAAATGTGCAAAAACCTACTGGCATATCATCAGTGAGACCGTTTATCACATTTTACTTTCCAACTCTTTAGCGTGCTGTGATAGTCCACTGATGTACTATCATTTCCTCTTTTGTACAACAAAACCCATTTTTGATTTTATCATGTTTTTGGCTTTTTCAAATTTTCAAATGTTTTTGGATTTTCAGAAATTTCTTACTCCCCCTAAAATTCAAACACATTTTAGGAAATTTGAAAACAAACTGTACAAATAACGTGACAACTGATATCAAATTGCATCAAATCGCCATTTTCTTGGCATAAACAATCAGAACTCCCCCTTACAACAAACTATTTTCTCATTTAGATATCAAAACACTTAAGTTTGTTTTAATCAAAATGATTTTTCCGGAAAATAAGTTTGTTTTTACCACTTGTAAGGGCATGGTTCATCATATTGTCTTTCAACCACTTGTATGAAAATTACATCAAGTTCAAATTAATGACCTTGAGTAATCACTATATCAGAACAAACCTCTGTATCTCTTTGAACGATGAATTTGTCAAAGTAAATTTCAAGATAAATGCCGATACCTACTCCACACTTACCAACCTGGGAGTTCCGGCATAGTCCTTCACCTGTAAACATTTCATCAATCTTTAAAAATTTCACAAAAAACAGACTTAACAAGAATGATGCCGATTCCTGATCCACAATTACAACCTTGGGATCTCCTGCAAGTCCAGAGACTTACTGTTCGTAGTATGTACCATCCCAGTCACAAACCAGGGATGGTTCAACCTTATATTTCTTCGTCTTCTTCTCGTAAAACTCTTTAACCCCTTTGACTTTTCGATCAATCATTTTTCCAAAAATATGTTTTACAGTGGGGTTAAAGGCTTTTTCAACATCAAAAACCTTTTTATCATCATAAAATTGATTTGATATCCCAACTTTACCAATTTTCTTTTTAAAATTTTCAACCCGAAGTGGTGGAAAATTATCATCATCCACAGTCGGAACTGATTCTTCACTTTTTGAAACAACATGTGGCTCCTCTGATTTTGTGGAATCAGATTCATCGCCAGAAGATAGCTCCTCTGATTTCGACCTATCAGAATCATCGCTAGAACTATCAATAGACTTCTTAACTACCCATTTCTGGTTGTCAGATTTAGCTCTTTTGTTGTAAAACTTGTTTGAACATTCACCAATTTCAAATTTTGAGTTTTTGAATAATTTGGTTCGGTCAATTGGTGGTTCAAATTCAATCACTTTCTCTTTTTGTTTACGAGAAACTCCCTGTTTTGATGATATTGCCTTAGAACAATCTCTGGCAATATGTCCAACAGTGTTGCATTGGAAACAAGTTCTTGTATCTTTCCTCTGTTCAGCCATCTTCTTCATGTCATCTTGCTTCTTTGCAAGGAACTCACTGTTCGATTGTCTCCAGAATTCTTTCTTTTCTTCCTCTTCAGAGCTAGTTCCTGAAACAAATGTCATTTTTGCTTTAAAATCACGAACATATTTTTCATTTTTCTGTTTTTCTATTGGAGTAAAACGAAGACCTTTCTTTTTGAAATTACGGTTAGGATTTGGTTTCTTGTGAAAACCAAAACCAGAACTGTAACTTTTTTTCTTGTTTAATCTTTGTTGTATTCTTGAGGTGTATTTTTTAGGTTTATCAGTAAGATTTAAATCTTTTATTTCAGAAATGTTAATTTCTGTAAGTTTGAAAACCTTTTTTATCATCTCAGTTTTTACACCTCTTATTGGAAATTCCTCATCAGAATATAATTTGTCGGAATCATTCAATGTATATGCAACTTTGAATGTTTCGTCACTCAAATTAGATTTTGATAACAGGAATTCTTTGTTGTAAACCCTTTTGCCCTGTTTGTCGGATTGACTCGGATTGCTGGACTTAGACTTTGACTCCGACATAGACTCTGACTTTGACTCATCTGTTTCATCTTTATCCAACACCTGATCGACCACCTTTTTTATTAACTCGGACTCATGATCGGTGTCAGATGATGTAAATGTCACATCAATATTTTCTGGCAAGTTAACTGACGACTTCCACTCCCACTGTGAATTTGTTGCCTTTTCGACTCTTTCTGAATTTGGATTTCTTGGAGAATATCCATTTTCAAGCGGGGGTGGACACTTGTTGTAACCGAAACTTTGTTTCTTACCAGATGTCTTTTCTTTGATGTCCTTCTTCTTATCTTTCTTCATTTCAGGAATCTTTTGATCCTCATATACCTTTTGTTCTTTAGACTTCTTTTCTTTTGTGAATGATTCTGGTAAGATTTTTCCTTCAGAAATTTTCTGCTCTTCAGACTTCTTTGCCTCAGAAGTCTCCTCTTCCTCAAACGCCTTCATGCCTTCTACTGTTGGATAGATCCTGTCAATAACATAAGAAGTACATGAGTAACTTTTCAATAAACGATTAACTCTTTCAGTTTCGATTCTTTGAGTTTCAAGTTTCTGCTCTAACACAACACACTTCTCAATGTAGTTGTTCACCACTTTTTGCTTCGTCATAAAAGCACCCTGAAGTGTCTTCATTGCTGTAGCTTGTTCTTCACTTGTTTGATTATACTGATTCATCGCTTTGTTCAACACATCATAAGATTCCTTCAAACTATTCAAGTTATAGATCAATGTACTGTTCTGTTTCTTCACAACTTCACAGTTCTCACATTTCACTGGAATCTTTTTCGCATCAACTTCTTCATCAATCTTGAACTTCGGAATCTCCTTTGCTTTCTTCTTAATCACCGGTTCTTCTTCATCATCGCTACTCACCGGTTTTTCTTTTTCTTTGTCTTTTTAATCTTGTCATCATCACTATCACTTTCTGCAATCAGTTTCATATCAGTATCGAATTTTCTCGCCCAATACTCACGATCATCATCACTATCTTCTTCAACTCGGGCTACAAAAGCTTTTTGATTTGGAATCTCTTCATCTGGACAATAATCATCCCAGTTGAAATTTGCCCAGCTAAACCCTTCAGGTAACTTTTCGTCATCTTAATCTATTATCAATGCACTACCATCAGCTCTCTTTGAAGAATCTTGATTAACCACACAAGCTCTCTTTCCAGAGTCTTCAATCACATTCCTTCCATGTGCAGTTTGTGCTTGATGTTGATGTTGTTGAGATGGTTGCTGAGCAACTTGATGGTAAATGGCTTTTCGATAGTAATCATTGTTGTTGTTAAAAGGATTCTGAGCTCCACTTGCTTCGCGATTGGTGCACTCTCTCTTGAAGTGACCCTTCTCCCTGTAACGAAAACAAGTGACTTTAGATTTGTCAAAACCTAAAGTAGAAACACCAGCCTCATGAAGATCATCTCTTCCAGTGATTTGCTTGAATTTCTCAGCTCTCCTCAACACGCTTGCCAAGCACCATTTTATGTCCATCAGCTCCATCTCTTCAGCATCGATCTGGTCGTAATCTTCCTTTGTCAGCATTGGATTCCCGATTCGACCTGCAACAAAACTACCATAAGATTCAAGAACAGTTCCCAATAAAGACATATGGCTTTTTGCTAACTCTTCAGAATATTCCTGATCATTTTCAATGTTCAACACAATGTTGCATTGAAGCTTTTTGCCATTTCTTGTTGTTGAAACGTTCGGATCAAAAGATGGAAATGATGAGAAACTCGTGTTGCTGTTTGATCCTTTTGATGAACTACCAGATGAGTTCTTTGCATTGTATGCGGTTTCAACTTTCGGTGACAAGTTGGTTGTTTTCTCATTCAACCCTGTTTTGTAATACAACTCAATATCCTTTTCACCATCAAAATCTTTCATTCGAATAATCTTTCGTTGCTCCATCTCTTGAGCTTCCAACTTCTCAATGAACTTGCTGAGTGTCAAACTGCTAAAACCTTTCTTGTTTCTAAGCATCATGAGATATGTGCCCCAAGTCTCGTGTGGCAATGCATCAGCAAGCTTTTCGATCAACTATTCATTGTCTTTCTCGATGCTCAATCTCTTCATGTTTGCTAGCAGATTGCAATATCTTTCAATAATCTGCCTTGTGCTTTCATTCTTCAAACCACGAAACAGATCGAACTCTTTCTTCAGAAGTGACTTCTTGTTCTTTATCATTTCTTGACTACTAACAAACTTTGATCTTAAAGCTTTCCAAATCGAGTAGGAAGTTCCATTATGTTGTAATAACACCAAGATGTCTTCTTTCACAGCTTGTTGCAATAAACTCAGCATCATTTTTTCATCTTTATATTTCTTTCTAGCATCAGCACTTAGATCTTTAATTGGAACCATCTCTTCATCATCATTCATTGGTCGAATGTATTTTGTCTCGACACATTCCCACGCATCAAGATAGTTAGCTTGCACCCAATTTTTGAAACGACCTTCCCAACCTTTATATTCTTCTATGTTCATGAGTTTGGGCGGTTTTTGCATAGTTCCTGTTTCGTTTTCAAGCATTGTGTTCTGTGCAATAGTGATCGGGGTAACCGGAGTAGCGAATGCGTTGTAGAATTCCTCGTCCATTTGTCAATTTCAAAGATTTTCCCACAACAGTCCTTAAAAGCGAAATCAGAACTCTGGATGGTCCTATGAGCAAAACCAGGTGTCCACAAAAGCGAAACTATGTTGTTGATGACCTTATCACCGAAATCACTATGTTCAAATGAGCGAAATCACTAATATCGTGACACAAGAGCGAAATCCCAAGAATGATATGTCACTATGAGCGAAATTAGATGGACCTTTGGAGCGAAATAGCAGATTAAGTGTCGCTATGAGCGAAATCAGGGTGTTCAAATAAGCGAAATTACAAAATGTACGAATAAGCGAAACCTAATCGGATCCAATTTTAGTCCATTTTTAATTCTTATTTCAATGCCAAACTCTCAGGGATTTATCTATGTCCAATTTCACACAATCTGTGAAATTTTGAGTTGATTTTGACCGATAAAACTTTCTGAACTGAAGAAAGAAGGTGTAGAAGTAAGAAATCTCGATAAATTCCAGCTAATCTCTGCAGAACTCCTCCTCCTGATGCTCTGATACCACTTGTAGGATCGTGTTTCGACCCGAACGAGTCTTTCAGAGGAGTTTTGATCAGATACAGGTGCGGAAAACAATTATCTGACTTAGAAATAACTAGCAAATCACTTTAAACACCTTTCTGTATTGATATCTGATAGATTACATCCAAATCTCACACCGGCAGCACCTCGGCATGGAATACAAAACTGATTACATGATTTCGCTTATGAGTGCCTATTTATAGTGCATGAGGTTTCGCTTCAACATACATTACCATATGAGCGAAACCCCTCAATGATCACATAAGCGAAACCCTACCATGTCTCTATAAGCGAAACCCTCTAAGACACATATGCTATCCTATTTTCTCGTAAAACGTGCCCTAATCTAACATATGCTATCCTATTTTCTCCTTACGGGGCTTAATTCGATTTTAAATTCTTTTCGGACAAATATGTTAACATCCTACTGATTTCTTAACATATTTTAAGCATAATAATATATGGCACTTGTATATGGTTCATTCGGTTACCCGTTACGCTTATACGCGTTCGGTTCGGTTTATGTAACTAGTTTGCATAAATTTGCCGAAACGGGTTTTACCTTATCATTTAAACTTCAAAATCCAGAATGTGTTTAGTTTACCCATATTATACAAGTATTCAAACTTGTCGGGTCTAAATCACATTCCATTCCGGCCTCCGCTTAATCTAGCGTTTCGAACCATAAAGTATCTTTAAAACTAACCGGTCTAAGTCTTTGACTTAAATAAGACCCGTTATTATCCTAATAGGTTAATAAAATCTTCATTACAGATAAAGTAGATTCGGTAGAAGATATTTGCATAAGGTCTTAAGAATATAAGGTTGAGTAGCATTTTCTTGCACATTAGCTCATGTAAATACTTTTAACTTATTTTCCCTATACAGGCTTGGGATACGGTAAAGTATTACTGCTTGGTCGGGTATGGGATTATTTAGTCGGATTGTGATTTAATAAATCCGCATAACCCATTTTAATTTGTTTTGTTTGATAACATAAACATTGGGGGTTAACGACCGTGTCCTAGATATCCTCGGCTCATTAAATTGTAAATGGCCACGACCTATGCACGGGGTGTAGGCATACACCTGACAGATGCAAATGCTAAATATTAAATTACTGTTGGTGCATATTTGTGACAACAACTTAGATTTGGTCTTTGGATATCTTGTATATTTAGTAAAACGATAAACGGTTAGCGGGTTTAGCTTTGTACTAGTTATTTAAGAGTGATTGGGCCAAACCAAACCCACATAAGGGGGATGGTAGGCGAAATGGGCCTAGCCCATGATCTAGCCCATATGCAAAGCTTGTCCTATATAAAAAAAGCTTAGAATTAGGGTTTAGGTTGTACAGTTGATCAGTTAATCACTTGGAGAGAATTCGTATTAGCAAAGGCTTGGACGAATTAGAGATCTTGATTGATTGTAATCGTTTGAAGATAATCAATAAAGATCGGGTTTATAGAGATTTTTGTTTCTACTTGTTTTCCTTAAAATATGATCTAGAGGATTCTGCACTCTAGCTAGATCGACGATTCTATGACGATCCATACGGGATAAGGGGACCTACAATTGGTATCAGAGCATTATGCTCTTGATTGACTTGGTTCAGAATCATTTTCTGTAGAAAAATAGGGTTTTTGGACGTTTTTGGAGGCTGTTTTTGAAGTTTTTGACGGCTGTTTTGCGAAGTTTAGGGTTCTGCTGGTGCATCTCGGATAAACAGCAAGGATTTCGGACCATTTCGGATAGAAATCTTCCATCTCGGATCATTTCAGATAAAATTAGTTGCATTTCGGACCAGAAAACTTGCATCTCGGGTTGAACCTGAAAGATCTCGGATCATAAGGTTGCATCTCGGATTAGCAGTTGTTCATCTCGGATCAACACTGTTCTTCTCAGATCAGAAAATATCATCTCGGATCAGAAGGTTCCATCTTGGTTAAGAAGGTGTTGATTTCGGACTATCTCTAACCATTTCAGATAATCATCTCGGATTAAGGACCATTTCGGACCATCTCAGACAACTGTTCCGAGATATACTTAAGTGGTGGAATTTTTCTTGGCTTGCGTAGCAGACAACTGTTCCGAGATATACTTAAGGGGTGGAATTTTTCTTGGCTTGCGTAGGAAAAATTTCACTGTTTCGTGTTTAGAAAATTAACCGTAGGTCATCTCAGGAAACCGTTTGCACCGTTGGACTCATTGGATTTTTAGGAAAAAAAGGTCTTAGACATTATATATCATTGGAATCGTAATTTCGAGACAAATCTAATGGTATAATTTGGTAAAAATAGGTTTCGGAAAATTTTGTACGGTTTTACCAGTCTTCTTACGTTAAAATGTCGAACATGTCTAATCTGAATGAGTTGATAAGGATGGAGCATGAGGTTGGCACCACTAACAAACCTCCAAAGATGATGAAGGTAGAAAATTACCTTACATGGAAGGATAGGTTTCAATCCTTTGTTGAATACCAGGACACCCGTATGTGGATATGTATAGAAGATGGATATGTGAACCCAACTCATGAGTTTGAAGGCAGACAAAGGGTGTCTGCATATGTTGACATGCAGGATGCTAACAAAAAGATGTTTGAGGCTGAGAAAAGAGCCTTAGCTGCTATAAAAATGTCCTTACCTGATATCATCAAGCATACCTTTAAGAAGTACACTACTTCAAAGGAAATGTGGGATGCATTAGAAAAAAGATATGAGGGAAATCCCGATGTCAAGAAGAACAAAGTTGATCTACTGAAGAAGCAGTTCGCTGTATTCAAATATATGAAAAATGAGTCACTTGAGGACATCATCACTAGATACTATCATCTGATTTCAAAAATGGATAATTATGATATAGACTGCTATTCTGACATAGAGAAAAATGACAAGTTGTTCGATGCTTTACCTGCTAAATGGGATATCTACACTCTCATGATCAAAGGAGAAACAAATTATGAGACAAAGGAACTGGAAGAAGTTGTTGGTAAGTTGAGAGCTTATGAGCTCAATATGAAGAAGGAAACTGGATATGATTACGTTCAAGATCCAGGGATTTACAATGGACTTACATCTTCTTCGTCTCACAACGCTTCTAGCGACTCTGCTGCTGCGTTTCTTTCGTGTGAAAATGAGCAGGTCACCGTGAATGAGGATGGTGATGTGTAGGGATGAGCTCGGTACCGTCCGGTACCGAAAGAACCGGTACCGAAAATCCTCAAAAGTGGGTACCGGTACCGAATATACCCGGTTCGGTACCGGTACCGGTTCGGTACCGGTATTTGAGGGTAAAAACCGGTACCGAACCGGTACCGAAAATCCTAAAAGTCGATACCGAATCGGTACCGAAAATTCGGTACCGGTACCGGGAATGTTTTGCTCATCCCTAGTGATGTGTGTTTTGTAGCTGCTTCAGGAGGATCAACAGGAGCTAAAAGAACATCAGCTACAAATCAGAGTAGTAGCACTAAGTCAATGCCTATGAGTGTGAAGTCTGTAGAAGAACATCTTGCTCTACTTGCTTCATTCGTTGCTTCTTATGAGAAATACATTCAGGGGAAGATATATGATCTTGCTACTTTAGATGAAGATTATGATCAGATTGATCCTGATGACTTAGAGGAGATGGATCTACAATGGCAAATGGCCATGATCTCTAGAAGAGTCAAAATGTTCATGAATAGGACTGGAAGGAAGTTTGTAGGGAAGAGCGTTGGTTTTGACAAGACCAAAGTGAGGTGCTTTAACTGTCAAAGTTATGGACATTTTGCTAGGGAATGTCAAAAACAAAAACAAGAGGCTTCGAGTCAGAGTTCAAACAATAGGAATGCAACAAACAACTCTAACTCAAGGGCTTTGATCTCTACTGCACGAGAGGGATCATATGACTGAAGTGTTCATTTGGAAGATGATGAGAATGTTACTCAGGCATTCATGGCAGAGATAGTGCCAGTTGATGATGCTGAAGCAAAAGTCGATGCTGATGTGGAGATAGAGAGTAAAGCTGAAGGAGATAAGGCTGATCAGACAACTGCTGAAGCTGAAGAGGAAAAGCTGAAGTCTGATCATGAAAGGGAAGCTGAAGAAAAAGATGCAAAATATAAAAGAATGGAAGCTCAACTAGCTGCTCTCATGGCTAACCTAGATAAGCCAACTAGAGAGGTAAGTAATTCTGCTAATTCTGTTTGCTTAAGATGTCGCGAATTACAGGGTGAAGTTGATAGATTATCAACTCAAAATCAAAGTCTGGGATACGAGATGTCTAACATAAAAGAATCAAACTTTTTTGCTAAATGAAACTAGTCGTTATACTTGAAGAAGATAAAAGGTTATGAAGGTTAAAATGAAGCTTTAACCTGCAAACTAAACGAAAAACTTTAAGTCATAGACTTAGCTCATGACATGATGGGTGAGAAAACAAAAGAGATTTATGAAAAATGCAAAGAGTTGTCAGATGCACAACTCAAAATTGTTGAACTTGAAAAGAAATTAAGTCAATTCAGGGACTCTACTTTTGTAATGAAACATATGATCGGTAGCTTGAAGAAAAGTAATGACAAAACCAGTGTGGGATTCCATGGTTTCAATGAAGTTCCACCTCCTGTTAGTCATGACTATTCTTTCTTGCCTGATGAAAATGAGCTCACAGACTTTGTGTCAACATCACCACGTAGTTCCACATCAAGTCAAGGTGATGTGTCTGAAAATGATGATGCTAGTGTGAAGAAGAATAATAACAGGGAACTAGTTTTGAAAAAGAAAAACTTACATCCTAAACAGAAAAATCAAACTTTTTTTAAAAAGGTTAATTTTGTTCAAGGAAGTGACATGAAAGACGAAACCGCTGTTATTGAAAACGAATCAAATGTAGAGTTTGCAAAAAATAAAAACATAGAAAATTCTGAAATTAAGCAAACTGAACAAAATCCTTCCAAGGCATCATCATCAAATCAAGGATCTAGTTCAAAGACTTCTGTTAAGACGTCTTCGAAAAAGAGATCCTGCTTCAAGTGTCACACTAAGGGACACGTAGCTAGCTGCTGTCCTAACAGAAAGATTGAAGCACAAGTAAGTGAGAAACTGAGAGGGAATTCCCCAGAGAAAAGTGGTGATAAAAAGGAGAGAGAGTCAAACTCTACAAAGAAATATGCTATTAAGCAACCAGAGGGTGTTGCTGTTGGTGTAGATAAGGCTGAAAAAGGAACTCCACATATAACAACCCTCTAAAATATTTCCGACATCCCTAATATATTTAAAACGTCCCTATATATCTTAAAACATACCCCGTATGCGAAAACCGGTCCTAAATACCCTTATATAATTAAAAATTAAATCAAAATAATGAAAACAAGTCTGTCGTGGGCCGCGACAGACTGACCTTGTGTCATCGCGGGCCGCGAGCACCTGGACAAGCGGCCGCACCCTGTGCCGCCACGTGTCTTAACGTGTGTGGAACCTATCTCGTGACCGGGCAATGCAATGCCCTAGGTCCCCTAGGTTGCGGGCCGCGAAGGCCCTGCCTTCCTTCGTCGCGGGGCGCGACGGACCTGTTGACCAGCCCTATAAAAGGGGCCATTAACCTTCATTTTCAAATCGCTCAATCTCTCGATCGCTCTCTCAATATTCTAAAAAGCAATTATAACATCGGGTATAATACCCCCTAAAATAATGAAGTTCTGCCTCGTTGTAAGTATTTTAACCCCCGGTTACGTATTAGATACGCTGCCCGATTGATCTAAGGTTCCGTAACGGTTGTCGAAGTTCTGCCCGACGTAGTCATTGGAATTCTGTGTTGGGGAGGGTATTATTAATGTAAATATTGGGTTATTATACTAACACATGTGCATTGTGTAATTAATAGATAATCACCAGGAAATCCTAAAGGAAAACCGTAAGACAGCAAAGTGAGTAATCCTCCTTTTGCAAACTGTTTTTTACAAAACCTCAAATGATTTACATTATATTAAACAGTGATTGAGTATTTGTATTCTACAATTATCGTCCGTATGTTGGGGTTTTGTATACAAAATTTGTTACTACACTATGAGTAGTAATACGACCACAAGTCGGGTTGACAGTACCATGGGTGGTAATTAAGTAGATGGAAACAAATGTAATTGCGCGACCGCCCTCAATACTGTAAAATGGTTTTACCTGTCTTGATTAATCTGGGATTCACTCACCAGTATTTCCCACTGACAAAATGTTTTTAAACGCGTTTCAAGTAACAAAATGTGAAAGCCAAATAGAAGCCAGCTAGACAACACTGAAGGCTTGGAAAAGTGGCTATAAAAGTTACCTAAATAAAGAGATGTTTTTATTTAAATAAAATAGGGTTTATCCCTATAAATTGAGTGTACTTGAAACTTGGGAATTTCCCATATGTTTAATATTATAAAAGCATGGTATTTACTCTGATAAAATATTTCCTAACTACGGTCCTGATGAAAATTACGCTGGCAAATAATGATAAACACCGATACCACTGAAACTGGTCGCGCCCGCCCGCTCTCGGGTAGTTAGGGAACGGGGGTTGCGACAGAAGGTGGTATCAGAGCTAAGCCACTGATTCAGCCATAGAAGTGTTCTGCCGACACCAAAATTTATTCAATATGTTAGGAAATAATCTATGGGATTTCGTGCATATCGGTATATTATTATTGTGTGTTATTTGACAATTTGCTAGTTTACAGTATGAGCGACCAAGGACCTTCCGACGCCTACCGTCAGTTGTCCAGCTTACCTAGGGACGAAGGCACCTCTTCACAGCCATCCCTCTCAGGGTATTTGGCTGACAATGAAGATGGGATATTCGTGTTCAAGGCACAATCTGAAGAGCCATTCCCTCCTAAAAAGAGAGGATGGTTCAGCGGATAAACGTAGAAAAAGGATGAAAAAGTTACAACAGCAGCGAGCTTTAGCAACCGTTAAAAGAGAAACACATGCCCACACTTAGGATCTGCTCAATAGGAGTCTAGCAAATTTTCATATCTTAACAACTATAGTTGCAGACCCTAATCTAGAGCAACTTATAACACCCCAGCCCTTACCACTATTTCCCACACAGCCAATGGAAATTGAAAACAACCTAGAAAACCAAATCCCAATGCCTGACATTCACCCAGCTGAGATACCTAGAATACCAGCACCCAATCCTTTAGACCTAGACTACGACCCGTGGTTTGACGACCATAGGGATTACCAGCAATGCTACCCAATACCAGAAGACGAACCCATGCCAAATCTAGAAGCTTACCCAGACTTGGACCCTCTAGATCCCTACTATGATAATGACCAATTCATCAGGGAAATTCTAGAAAATCCTTATCCTTACCAAGAGCCCATGCCCCAGTTCCCAAACCTAGTACCAGCCCCTGCACCACCAATGAGCGCTAAAAATGTGCAAGAACTCCAAACCTTTGGTGAGAAGATTTTAGAAGGAAGTGAGAGGATGAGGTAGATAGGAGAACGACTCGTCTGGAAGTATGACGAGCGTGATATGGAGTTCTGGATGAACCCATACCAGTAAGAGTAATAATAATAATCATAAAATAATAATAATAATATATATATAATATGTGTGTATGTTTGAAAAAAAAAAATCTAGACAATAGCTAAGGATGCCTAATAGTATTGTAATTTTAATTTCAGTTGTAGTGTAATATATATGGATGGATAATATAAAATAGAGTAAGTCGCAATGTTCGACGATTTTGATCAATATGTGTGATTGCTTACATTACATATTATTTTGTGATATTAATATGTGGCAAATGTTTAAAATTCAGATGGACCACGAAGTGAATCAGGAAAACCAGAATAACGATAACCAGAATAACAATAACAATGGAAACCAAGTGGATAACAGTGCCATCCAACACATAGTGGCACAAGGAATTATAGATGCAATGCCATATATTATCAAAACGGTTAAGGAAGCGGATAATAAAAGTAACAATGGCAGTAAACGACCTGCTGAACCAGAAAACAACGTAGACAATGGACCCATACTTCAAGTGCCCATTCCCAAAAGAAGAAGAACCATATCTTATGATTGTTCTTATAAAGAATTCTGGTCTTGTAAACCAATGGAATTCTCGGGCAATGAAGGGGCCGTTGCAGCTCTACGCTGGTTAGAAAAGAGTGAGGCAGTCTTAAAAATAAGCAAGTGTGCGGAAGAGGATAAGATAATGTTTGCTTCCAATCTGTTTAAGAACTCAACTTTAGAATGGTGGAACACTATCCTCCAGTCTAGAGGAAGTGATAGGATTTACAATATGGAATTAGAGGAATTTAAGAATATGGTGGAAAGGAAATTTTGCTCTCCCAATGAAAAGGAACAGATAGAAAATAAGTTCTTAAACCTTAGAATGACTGGAGTAGATAGTAAGGGTTACACTACGTTATTCTTCGAATATGCTAGAATAGTACCAACCCTTGCATCACCAGAACCAGTATTAATCTCCCGTTACATATGGGGATTAATCAGTGAGATTAGGCATGTAGTCAAGGCGGCTATACCTCAAACTATAGAAGAAGCTGTAGAACTAGCAAATACCTTAACTGATGAATTAGTTCGTACACGAGAAGAGGAACCTAGCTCAAAGGCTTACCCAGGAATTTCGCTACGGTAATTCCAACCGTGGGAAAAATGTAGGTTCTACCTCTGCACCTTACTGTAAGGCCTGCAAAAAGAAGCATTAAGGAAGATGCTCCACCTACTGTAATTTCTGCAAGATACCAGGACACAAGGAAGAAGATTGTAGGAAGAAACCTAATAATGGAATGTGCTTCAACTGTGGAGAAAAGGGTCACATCAAGCCAAACTGCCCGAAATTAGCTCCAGCCACGAATAACAAGAATGCTAAAAATGCTAGAGCATTTGTTCTGACTGCAGAAGAAGCAAAGATGATTCCGGACGTGATAGCCGGTACGTTTTTAGTTAATGATGTTTTTGCTAAAGTATTATTTGACTCTGGTGCGAACCAAAGTTTTATTAATACTTCGTTTTGCAAACTTCTCAATCAATCATTAACTAAACTCCCACAAGAATGTCTAAAAGAGACAGCGAATGGGGAAACCATTAAGATTTCTGAAATCTTGCAGGGAGCAAGAATAGAATTTTTAAATCAAAAGTTTATTGCAAATCTTTATCCAATGAAACTTGCAGGATTTGATGTTGTATTAGGAATGGATTGGTTAATAGCCAATAAAACCAGTATTCTATGTGATTAAAAGTCAATCCAAGTAAATTCATCAAAGGTGAAAAGATCACAATTAAAGGAGATAAACCCTCTAGATCCACAAAATTCATCTCTGTAATGAAAACAACAAGTTATATAAGAAAAGGATCATTAGTGTATTTGATTTCCATAATCACTAACACTAAAGGAAAAGAATTGAAAGATATTCCAGTAGTATCACAGTTTTCAAATATATTTCTAGAAGAATTACCAGGACTACCGCCAGACAGGGAAGTTGAATTCAGAATTCATCTGCTACCAGGAACAGCACCAATTGCCAAAGTACCCTACCGCTTGGCACCAGCAGAAATGCAAGAGTTAAAGAAATAGTTAGACGAACTGTTAGAAAAAAGATTCATACAACCAAGTTCATCACCATGGGGAGCGCCGATCTTATTCGTCAAGAAGAAAGATGGATCGATGCGTATGTGCATTGATTACCGTGAATTAAACAAAGTCACGATTAAAAATCAGTATCCATTACCGAGGATCGATGATTTGTTTGATCAATTGCAAGGTACATGATGTCACACCCCAAAAACGTCGCAGCGGAATATATAACGTAGTGGAGACGGAAGTTGGTGCCCATTTATATCTTGTCGATCGACGCATTCAATTGTTGGACATTTTAGTATGTTTTAAATGTAAGTTATTTAAACATTTCGTTTTAAGACACGACACAACCATGACATAGTTAAGTTGTTTATGATCCTCATGGATCTTATTACATTGTCCCAGAATAATTAAAAGTCAGTCCAACATTTTAAGTGATAAAACATGCACCAACAACCACAAGATACGCCATAATTCCCGAAGCCGAACTCAAGCACCTCTAGAACAAGTTAAAATCAAGTTTCAACACAAAGGAAGGTGAGTTCACGTATTCACTTACTACCAATTTTATTTCTAGGAAAACTTTCTGATTAGGTGTTTATTTAAAAACATCCATATAAATTTTAGAAAGCCCGTTTTACTTCCCTATTAAAAATCCATGGGCCTTCTGCCGGTTCATCGATCCGACAACTGTAATATATATTGCCCAAGTTTTGTATATTAAATTATAGCGTCAATTTTCAGACTCGTATATTAGCTAGATGATACGAACTGTATATTAACCATGTAGGGATAATCAAAACTAGACAATGAACAGAATATTAATTCGTCGTTTGACATTGACACGGGGCGACCGGTCACGACGGGGTTGTCAACCCGATAGATCTACCAACAATCCCTCGCGTACAATACTTAACTGATTAAACGACATCATGGGCGCAGGGTCCTTTCTCGAAGAACAATATGATGTCTGCCTCACGTACAATATATATATCCTACTAATATGACAATTTAATACACGTAGTTGCATGAATCCCCTGAATCTCCATCACTCGAAACTCAGGCCGGCATCCGTCCTAACTTTACGGTCTGTTTCGCCTCAGAAACACCGTACCATCCCAATGTCCCACATTTATTCATCAAAACGTTTTACTTCAAAACGTATAACTTATCAAATCTCATATATTTTCAGCGAAAATGTATATTTTATATTAAAAGGTATGTTTTGTTTCGAAAACAATATTAAACCCTTTTAACGACGTGTTCTACCCCCAAAATATGTACAAAGCAGTAAAAAGAGGGGTTTAGTGACACTCATCTTTGGGTGCGTATTTTTAAATAGCGCAATCCCAGATATTGATTTTCTACATGTCCTATTATATATATATAGGTACAATTTTAAATCAATATTCATAACACAAAAATCCTAAGTTTCTCCGTTTCTTAGAATTATCACATAACTTTGAGATTTTCTCGAAAAGTTGTTATTTTTTATTATGTTGGCACGTTAATATATATATATGTATATATATATGTATATATATTTTCATGATTTTGTGACTTAAATGATTTTATTGGTGACTATTATTGTGTGAATCCGTTAACTCTTCCGTTTATACACAATATATCTACAATTTGCGCGTCGTAATATATATACATAAACGTTCACATAATTTAACACCGAAACAAGCGAAATCTTGTTAACTTATTTATTTTGTCATTTTTAAAGCCAATATACATAAAATATCTCATACATATCAAATTTCATGCTCAACAAACAAGTTACACATTTAACGCAATTTTTTACCGTTTCTACCGCACAAAACGCACTAATATATACATGCATAATCCAATTTTTAAAATCATGTTAAAACTTAACATATTTTCACATTCTCATGTTTAAATCACATAACACATTTTAACACATAAGGTTTACTCAAAATTTTACACATACTAGTGTACTTAGAAAAATGCGTATTTTAGCGATTCGGTAAAGTTTTCGGGCGTTTGAAGTCACGTATGACCAACCAAACACCAAGTAAACTTAAAATTAGTTAAAATACTTATTTTAAACTAAAAATATCAGTTTACTTACTGATCTAAATCAGTTTTATAAAAATCACTTGAAAAGCCGATTTTTGATCGTTTTAACGCATAGTTTTGCGATAAACGTTACTATAACCATCCCGTTTTAGTGCGTTTTAAATTATTTTTAACACTCTATAAAAATAAACTCACCAAAATATTATTGAACAATATTTTGTTAGCCGGGACTGGCGGTACGCGCTTAAAATCGCAAAAATAGGAATTTAAGCGTTTTTATTTATTTTTATCGTTCTAAAGTAATAAAATCATCAAATTATTACTAAAATGATTATCAGTTGCCTTAACAGGCTGTGTTGACAGTATTTTGTCGGTACACGTGCTGCATCGTGCGGTACGCGCTTAAATTCGAAAAATAGAGTTTCCTAGCGTTTTAAATTATTTTTCCACACGGATGTGATTAAAATAATTATTCTAATCATAACAAACTACTTTTTTAGGATTTTAACACTGATGGGGTGGTCACCGTCGTTCGTTTCGCATTTTATCCGTTACGCGATAAGCATTTATCTTACCGTTGCCAACATAATTTTTTTTTTATCAAAATTTAATTTTACCAACACATTAAATTTCACATATAAACATCATAACCAGTCAATTATAGCCCTGTTACCTAGTCATAACACGTGTTACAAATGTACGGTACAGCCTGAAAAGCCGGGTGTCACAGTCTCCCCCTGTTTAGGAAATTTCGTCCCCGGAATTTTTACTCTACAGGTTTTGTTTTCGCACAAGGTGGAAATAGCAAAAACAAACTTGATGAATATGGTTTTGTAGTTTCTGCGAGAAACTTGGATTCTTACGAAGAATCCCCGTAGACCTATATTACATACACTCTCAATTTCCAAATCTCACATCTCAATGCTATCCACCCTTTCCATGGTTCGACATATACAAGTACTTAATCAAGAAGATTAAGTCAATGTTTCACCATTTTGGGTTTAACATACGTATATTTACATATACATTACCCCGTACCTAAGATAGTCTGAGTTTACACCCGATTGATCCAACTCGAGATGGTCTCTCGAAAGAATTAAATCTCATAAACTCACCTTCCTTCCTTCTCGCATTTATTTCAGATGTCCACAAATCGCCAAATCAGCAAATCGCATACACGATTAGAATGATGTAATCGCCTGTCTGGTTATTAGCATAAATCTTCTAGCTATACGTACTGCTTCTACGGTGCTTCGATAAACTTCCGTTTATCTTCCAAACAAATCTCTATAAAGAACAAAATCAGTGTACTATCCATTATACACTTTCTCAACTGAACCCAAACAATACATCATGTATACTACTCCATCCTTATGGTAGCTTAAGCCCATAAGCGATTGATCCAACTCAAGATGGGCTTTTGAAAGGATCTAATCATTGTGGCTCAGCTCTCCTTCTCTCTGCTAAACCTAATAGCACCTCTGCAAGATAACTCCTTTATCAGAACCAAATCTTCAATCTGGAATTGCAATAGTTCCTTCAATTGTCCGTGTAATCCTTCTGTTGATCAGTTGGCGACTTTTAACCTTCCCTCGATCCAGGCAAATCATGTCGCTGGTTTCCTAGATAAACTAAGGTCTGGTTAATTGTCCTTTGTCATGTTACCTCAACAAAGTGGCGATCAACACTTCCATCCATGCAAGACTTCAAACGAAGCAACCTTCAACTGATAATATCCTAATCGTAGGTCGATCCTTATGTAGCAGCTGGATCCCTGTGGCTTGATCGAACAAATCGTCAATCCTCCGTAAAGGGTACCGATTCTTGATAGTCAACTTGTCCAGCTCTCTGAAATCAACACACATCTTGAAGGATCCATCCTTCTTTCTTTTAATAAAACAGATGCACCTCAAAGCGAAAAACTTGATCGAATGAAACCCTTGTCCAGTAGCTCTTGAAACTGACTCGACATTCTTATCATTCTCAAACGGTGCTTAATCTATAAGGAGATTGTGCAATTGGGCGCAGTAGCGGGTTGCAGATCGATTCGGAATTTGATCTGTCTTGCAGTGGGCAATCCAGATAAGTCTTTTTAGGAAAACTTCTGGATACTTGCGAACAATAGGAATCTCTCCGATATTCCTACATTTGGCCTTCATATCCACCATGTTAACAAAGAACACATGATAGCCTTTTCATAACAACTTTAGCACCCTCACAACACTGACGACTCTCAACCATCAACACTCGCCACTCGACTCGGTCGGTCACCGCAAACACCTACCGCCTCTCTACTGTTATCAGGACGAGATATCCTAGCTAGCTTCTTCAAGCGATAGTCCCCACTTCGCTCTTGGATAATCAATCCATTCTCACATCCGCGTCAAGGCTTCTCAGCTCTACTGAAAAATAAACCAACACTAGAACTACAATCATCTAACTAAATACTACAACCGCAAGCGACCTCACTAGTTTCCATCAACTTACCTATTGCTACTTCTATCGGGTACTTTATACTCAGCTTACTTGTAGGTGAACACAAAAATAGGTCAAAGTTTTTCGAGATAAACTCAAGTTAGCTTTGGTATTAAAAGTATGAACATAGATTGGTTTTTGATTCGAAACATACCGGTAACAATAGCAAGATCGTCTTGTGTGTTCCCAGCGTTTAGCTCGAACGCTCTATCCCTGGCATCCTGACCCTTCCTTTTTAGATAATCTCTCTCGAAATGTCCTTGCTCACCACACTCGTAGCATCCTTTGAGCGTAACTCCATCCAATGTACTCTTGGCATAGCACTCGCGAGTCATATGTCCAGTCCGACCATATCTGGCGCAGTTTCTCCACTCATCCTCGTGAGTCTTCCTCTCAAGACCACTCCTGCCATCCTTGGCATTATCCTTTCCCGACTCTCTAGGGTTAGCTACACACGCTTTCTCCAATCTGCGTTCCTCACCACGCTTCTCATCGGTTTTTCCTATCTTGAACTTTCAGATTTTCTCTTTCGCGAATCCCCAGATATAGGCTCGGAATGCGGAATTATTTGAATAGTCGATCCGCTGTGACGGCTCGATATCACGCATACCGTTGCCACGTCATTGCATAGAGTACCAGTAAATGATCTTGGGTCACAACCCTGGATTGTTTTATGTGTACGTCTATGTACTGTTCACAAAGTTAATGAAAAAAAATCAGATTTACGCTCCGATTATATCATAACATAGGAACTACTAAAACTTTTCGATCATTATATCACCTGAAGGGTTTCCAATTCTGTGTCCCACCAAAACCATGCCCATGAGCATCACGTCCATGTTCCTGGCCATTATTTTGGTTAGCATCGCGCTGTCCCATGGCAATATTAACGTGTTGGGCTATGAGTTGTGCCAACTCTTCTAAGGTAATAGGTAGTCCAGAACCCTGTCTCACTTTTGGCGGCATTTCTTCGTTTTTATTATTTACAACAATAATAATCGCATAAGACAATAGCCAAGAATAATTCAATCATTAAATGGTAGTGGACCAAACATTGCGCATGTATAATATCCACATATTAATGAGAACAATTCTTAAACCAAAAGAAACCCATTTTATATTTATACCAGAAATCTACAAAGCTTGTTTTTAGTACTAAGACTAATCAAGATTCGGTGCGTCTACATCAACACCCGTAACAAGTCTATATGAAATTTCCTCCTAAATATCTGCAAATTTGGCATGCAAGCCATAAATAGGGTTCATAAGACGAGACATACAAAACAAACAACAGAAACAACCAACAACTAACGCTTCAATCCCTGGAAGTCCAACATCTTCCTAACAAGCTCTTCTAACTTATCATAACAGTCCATCTGTCCCTCTACGTCCTTCATCGTCTCCATGCCTCTGCGTAATGTGGCGAACTGACGATCACAGTGGGAGCGATTAACCTAAATTTCCCTCTGCTTCTTCAAAGCGGACGCTGTCTCAGCTCTCGAAGTCGATGCGATCTCTCTAATGGGTCGAGTCCTCTTCCTATGACGAGTGTAGACTAAAAGAGGTGTAGCAAAACACGTGACTTGAAATAGCATCACAAACGATTCTGTAACGACGGGCAAAAGAATCTCAACCGTAGGCTCAACAGTATCAGTGAGCAGGACTACTAATGGCTCTATAGGCCGAGACGGGACATATCATAACCGTACAATGTAAGTGTGTGATCAACATGAATAGTAACACATAAGGCCTAAACAAACAGAAAATCACGTATGCACATAAACACATAAGGGTTTTCATACATGTTAAAATTTCCATATTTATTTAAAAATCTTGGCTTCGAGAATTTTGGACTTTAAATCTCAAAATTCTTCGGTTGAAGTCTAGTGTTTTCCTCCGAAAACATCTAGTTCGCTAACAACCATTGGCTCTGATACCAACTTCTGTCACACCCTAAAAACGTCGCAGCGGAATATATAACGTAGTGGAGACGGAAGTTGGTGCCCATTTATATCTTGTCGATCGACGCATTTAATTGTTGGACATTTTAGTATGTTTTAAATGTAAGTTATTTAAACATTTCGTTTTAAGACACGACACAACCATGACATAGTTAAGTTGTTTATGATCCTCATGGATCTTATTACATTGTCCTAGAATAATTAAAAGTCAGTCCAACATTTTAAGTGATAAAACATGCATCAACAACCACAAGATACGCCATAATTCCCGAAGCCGAACTCAAGCACCTGTAGAACACGTTAAAATCAAGTGTCAACACAAAGGAAGGTGAATTCACGTATTCACTTACTACCAATTTTATTTCTAGGAAAACTTTATGATTAGGTTTTTATTTAAAAACATCCATATAAATTTTAGAAAGTCCGTTTTACTTCCTTATTAAAAATCCATGGGCCTTCCGCCGGTTCATCGATCCGAAAACTGTAATATATATTGCCCATGTTTTGTATATTAAATTATATCGTCAATTTCAGACTCGTATGTTAGCTAGACGATACGAACTATATAATAACCATGATGGGATAATCAAAACTAGACAATGAACAGAATATTAATTCGTCGTTTGACATTGACACGGGGCGACCGGTCACGACGGGGTAGTCAACCCGATAGATTTACCAACAATTCCTCACGTACAATACTTAACTGATTAAATGACATCATGGGCGCAGGGTTCTTTCTCGAAGAACAATATGATGTCTGCCTCACGTACAATATATATATATCCTACTAATATGACAATTTAATACACGTAGTTGCACGAATCCCCTGAATCTCCATCACTCGAAACTCAGGCCGGCATCCGTCCCAACTTTACGGTCTGTTTCACCTGGGAAACATCGTACCATCCCAATGTCCCACATCTATTCATCAAAACGTTTTACTTCGAAACGTATAACTTATCAAATCTCATATATTTTCAGCGAAAATATATATTTTATATTAAAAGGTATGTTTTATTTAGAAAACATTATTAAACCCTTTTAACGACGTATTCTACCCCCAAAATATGTACAAAGCAGTAAAAAGAGGGGTTTAGTGACACTCACCTTTGGGTGCGTATTTTTAAATAGCGCAATCCCAGAGATTGATTTCTACACGTCCTATTATATATATAGGAACAATTTTAAATCAATATTCATAACACAAAAATCCTAAGTTTCTCCGTTTCTTAGAATTATCAGATAACTTTGAGATTTTCTCGAAAAGTTGTCATTTTTGATTATATTGGCACGTTAATATATATATGACTCCATATAAATATATATTTTTATGATTTTGCGACTTGAACGATCTTATTGGTGACAATTATTGTGTGAATCCGTTAACTCTTCCGTTTATACGCAATATATCTACAATTTGCGCGTCGAAATATATATACATAAACGTTCACATAATCTAACACCGAAACACGCGAAATCTTGTTAACTTATTTATTTTGTCATTTTTAAAGCCAATATACATAAAATATCTCATACATATCAAATTTCATGCTGGACAAACAAGTTACACATTTAACGCAATTTTTTACCGTATCTACCGCACAAAATGCACTAATATATACATGCATAATCCAATTTTTAAAATCATGTTAAAACTTAACATATTTTCACATTCTCATGTTTAAATCACATAACACATTTTAACACATAAGGTTTACCCAAAATTTTACCCATACTAGTGTACTTAGAAAAATGTGTATTTTAGCGATTCGGTAACGTTTTCGGGCGTTGGAAGTCACGTATGACCAACCAAACACCAAGTAAACTTAAAATTAGTTAAAATAATTATTTTTAAACTAAAAATGTCAGTTTACTTACTGATCTAAATCAGTTTTATAAAAATCACTTGAAAAGCCGATTTTTGACCGTTTTAACGCATAGTTTTGCGTTAAACGTTACTATAACCATCCCAACTCGAAACGACTTGATATTTTAACACAATACGTCTTATTTACTGATTAAATAGCAGTTATAATCAGATTAGTGCAGTTTTTGTGTAAGTCACATAAATCATGCGATTTCACGTATTTTACAACTTTTAATGCACCAAGTACAATCATGCAAAGCTAGAAAACATTATGACAAAGTTATAAGTCACTAAACACTTTAAAATAACTTTATTTTAGTGTTTATAATCTGATTAAATCTGATTTTTACTAAATCATACTCAAATCACCTTTTTATAATCATAAATCATCATGCATGTTCAAGTAAATGCATCTAATGCATTCATACAACAACACATCATCTTTTTTTTTTTCTAATCATGTTCAAGAACACATATACATACATATACACAAATTATTTACACCTTCATACACCTCCAAAAGTTCACTTTCTCATCATATCCCTTCTTAAATCATGAAATACTCTTAGATCATTATTCTATGACATTTTTTATTCATGCATGTATTCTATCATTCCAGAATCATATTATTCATGAATCACTCCACCAAAAATCAAAACACAATTACATATACACACACATATACCTATGGCTACACACACACATATTCATCCAGTTTTATTTATTCAAAAACCCATTTGTTTTTAGATTTCAAGTTTGTGTTTAAATCCAAGAACAAGAGAAACTTTTCAAGATCATCAACATCATTATGAACCAAGAACAAATTTAGAAAATGATTTTTATACCTTTAAGGTTCTTAGTGGGTTTTTAACAAAAATGATGATATGGAGGTTGGTTGATGCTTAAAACACCCTAAAATCACCTCTAGATCACCATATGGACTCATAAACACCTTGTAATGAGTTTGAATCCTCAAGAACAATGTTGGAATTTTTGAAATTGATGTGTTAGAGGGGTGTTCGGCTGATTAGGTTAGTGAGAGAGAGTGTTTGAGTGAATTTTTGAATTATGTCTTGAAACTATGACTATATGGGGTGTTGGGAAGAGTTAATCATGCCACCTCCCATTAGGACCAATGAGAATATGAGAGAGGAGATATAGCATGCGTGCATGGCTGCCATCTCTCCTTCCACACACCTTCCACACGATTTCTTAGATATACATATATATATATATATAATTTTTTGGCCAAAACTGGTATTTTACTAGATACCGGGTATTTTCTCTAGCGTTTTAATCCCGTTTTAGTGCGTTTTAAAATATTTTTAACACTATATAAAAATAAACTCACCAAAATATTATTGAACAATATTTTGTTAGCCGGTGTTAGGACCGGTTTGACTCCGAACGATTGCGAACCGACTCGTACGACGTGCGGAATCCGTGTACGAGTTAGACCGAAACACACGAGACGTACAATAAACGTGATTCTTTGATAGATCTGAAATGATACAAGAACCGTGAATCACCTTGGACAAGCTTTCTCTCTCTACTTTCTCTCTCTAGAACTCTAGCTCTCCAAGTCACAAATGGCAAAAGTTCCTAAAGTTAACCCTAACTCACCTATTTATAGGCCAAGGCTTATAAGGAGAGTTCCCCTTATTTACATAAATGTCACCTTGCCTTTTTCTAGATATTTCTAACTATTACAATATAAGCACTAAAAATAAACTGTTTCTGCTACGGTCTTGAGATGACGGAGGCGATAGACATAAATGCACTAACAGACTCCCCCCTTGGATATTGCCGCAGTCAATCTCAAACATTTGGACTCGTAGCTTTTGGTCTTTTTCTCTCTAGCTCGAACAGAATCCCGGTGGATCTGTCTTCAGCTCCAGCTCCTTCCTTTCGGTAGACTCTTCAGGCTCCCCCTTTCGTCAAGCTTCCGTGCTTTGGGATCGACACCTGGCTTTCCAGTTACAAGCTCTTCTGGGAAAAGAATCCTGGCTCCTATGCACGCTTCCCCTTGCGTTGAGCTCGTCTTTAGACTCCCTCTTAGACTCGGCTATCGGGATCGTAGTCTGGAACAACATCTGCAACACTCATACGTTTATAAGTAAAACATTTTTAGATTTCCAGGTATCGTAACCTGGCTTCATCAAACTTTTTTTTTTTAAATCAAGATCCTGGGACTAAGATATAATAATATGAAATAAATCCAGGATTACTTGATATTCTCCCCCTATCAACAATCTTCAAAGATTTGGCAGTTTCAACGAACCGGATCGGAAACTGGCTCTTTTACAGATTTTAACAATCTAAGCATCCAAATCCCTCACAGTTAATCATCCAAGTCCAAATTAATGACCTTGGAGATATCACAAACTGTTTTTGATTTTTGATTTTAAAAACTTCAAGTTTCAAATTAATGAACTTGTTTTATTTTTTAGAAACACAATCAGCATACTTAGATTTTAAAACTCAGTTCTCAGACATCGGTTGTCGAAAATAAAGCATAAATCAAAATCTTTTTGAACTTTTTCTGAAATGAAAAACAGTAAAGAAATATGTACAAACATATTTACAGACAATATTTTTGTTTGAGTATGCGTCAGAGGATCATATCAGTTTATGACAAGTCACAAGTACCGTTGAGCTTAATTTCACTTTAAGAATTAAACAATTCACTTAGATTGTCGATATACTGATCCACTTAAATTTTCACACAAACTTCAACTGATTCAGGATACGAATTAGGTATTTTAAGAACTTAAACTCATTTATGTGTCCCATCTCTTGAATATACTCCCGTATCCAGAATCCCAATAATCAGTCTTACAGGTGAGTATACTACAATGATATCTGTACATAAATTAGGTATGCGAGAGCCGAGGGATCTCAGGTCGATACTTCCGTATACGCAGAGAGATATCAGCTTCGACTTTACGGAATGTCCCCTTTAGAGGATCTTTTAGCTACAACAGCAGCGACTATCAATTTTATTGTTTCATCGGCATGCTGAGGGTTTATGCTATGTTTCAAGCATTTGCAGAAAGTATTATCCAAGGACTAGGTCAGAACTACCGTTCAGCAGAAGTCCCGGAATAATACCCCAGACATCATTGAGTATAAAGACCTAATATATCAGATTATGAGACCTTTCAAACAAGATTTCAGGGGTTACCTATATATCCAAGTAGTGTTCCCCACGAAATAAGCAAGTTTGAATTTAGGTTTATATCCCAAAAAAGTTTACTAAATGTATAAAAACCTATCGACACATCCACGGTGAGATCGTTTAACATATTTAAACTTTCCATTTCTTTAGCGTACTGTGACAGTCCACTGATGTACTATCATTTCCTCTTTTTACACAAAAACTCAATTTTTGAATTTTATCATGTTTTTGGCTTTTTCAAATTTTATAATGTTTTTGGATTTTCTGACAATTTCTTACTCCCCCTAAAATTCAAAACCATTTAAAGAAAATTTGACAAACCGATACTGATAGCTTTGTCTCGCCATCCATTTTCTGCTTTTCATGCACTGATTTGCAGAAAATATAACGTACCCCCATGATTTACAAGCCATTGATTTTCGACAGTTTGAAAACCGTTTTTCAATCTTGTGAAAGTAATCATGTTTGTTCAGCCGTGAGGGTTTCGGCGTATTCAATCAACACATATTTTTGTATTTTTGAATATTTTTGACAAAAACAAAAGCATATTTTTGGTTTTTCAATTTTTTTTTAACAAACTAAAAACATATTTTTGGTTTTTAATTTTTCAAATTTTTAGAGTTTTAGAAATATTGTTTATTTATGTACAGAAAACAAATAAACTCCCTGTTTCAACCAACACAGGGTTCAGCAGCCTCTTCTTCTTGTGCCAGGCTGCTCCGATTTCCATTTTCACAATCTTCAGTTGTCTTGAGCACCTGCACATTCAAAGTATTTGATTACTTGAACAATTTAGCCCAGGCCTGCTTGGCCTTTGGCATTTCAACACAATAAACTTCATTCAATGCCGGAAAGTCTTTGTCGTCTTTCACAAAGACCTTATCAACTTTGACTTCAACTTTTTCATCTTTTACAAAAATCATCGGTTTCTTAATACTCCATGTCTGGCCTTTCGGAGTACCTCTTTTGTAAAAATGTGACTCGTTTTGAACTTTTTGATTTTTAACAACAACTTTTGGTTTCCAAAACTCTTGGGGTTTTGTCATATCAACTGATTTTTGCCAACTTTGTGTTGTTCTAAATCTGGGTGTGTGAGAATTCCAGGTCTGTCTAGAATCGAATCTATACTGGTTTGACTTCCAATTTTGAGTCGAAGCAAACTTGTTTGTATTGTACATCCAAGTTTGTTTTGAGTCAAATCTGGTTGACCTTTGTCTCACATTCTCAGATTGTTGTTTCTCAGCATCAATCTTCTTTATGTCAACATCCACAGGTTTTAGATTAGGACACTTGCGTGCATGTAACACCTCGCAAATTTCGGGTTTAATATTAAAACGACACGTGTCATGTCAAACAAAAACGCGTTGAAAACCCGGATTTAATAAAGATGTTTTCGGTAGGATTTAAAGTGGCGTCATGTTAAATATTACCTCTGAACACCTCAATTATAAATCCCAAGACCCGATTTAATATTATATACATCTATTATACCCTCAATTCAGGAATTTATTGCCAATAATGGAATTTGGAAATGCGTGATAGGATTCTACGAAATAAAAGAATGGAAGTCCTTAATTTACGGGTCTTGTTTTTGGATTCAAGTGAAGCAATTGCAAATGGTAGGGTATGTCAATGTGTAAGACACTTTATGAAGGCCCCTGAATGAAAATTGAGGTCCACAAGTCGTTTATAACGGCTGCCCTTTCAAACCTTCAACAAACAACAACATTTTGGCTTCTGATGAAGCCCTACGCATCGTAGGCATAATGCCCCTACGATGCGCAGGGGTTGCCCAGCGACCAGAAAACAGGCAGTAGCCTGTTTGGTGCACTTGTAACCCATCAAACCGGTTTTTCTTGCATGTGCATGAACCTTAGACTCCCCTAGACACTAGAAGACATGTGTTGAACAATTGTGGAAGGGCATAGACTCTTGTGTCAATTGATTGTGGTGTGTAAACCCACTATATAAAGGACCTTCAAGTGCAACATTCATTCACACATCATATTCAAGCATTCTGATTATTTGGGGAGCTTGCAAACTGATCAAGAGCCTTTCTAATCATCATTAATCATCTAGTAAGTTGTCTAACCCTTCTAATTTAGTTCTAGCTTTATAATTAGCATAAAAGTCAATATATCATAGTTTACGGTTGACTTCTTGATTAAGTAACGATAGTTCAGTCGTATGTCAAATTGAAAGTACCGTTAGATAGGTAATTATATGGGTATTAAACCCTTATAAGGGAAAGTACCGAATCCAGACCTAACTAGGTCGTTTGTCGGGTCAAACGTTGACCGAAAAAGTCAACAGAATTACAAAATGCGATTTAATGCACGATTAGCAATCCGCGAGGCGTGTAATCTGTTTTAAACCTAATATAACTTGGTAATAAGCATAAAAACTTGTCTACGCTTGCCCGACTCGACAAATTTCTGTTTAAACCCGGTTCGGAACCGAAAGACGCAAGACTTTGACTTTTGCGTTGACTTCGGTTCTGACCCGTTTTAATTTGAATTAGACATGCCTTAAAGTCTCATTAGGGTTGGGTTACATGCTAGTATAAGTCTCTGTACTTGTTTCATTGATTATCCGATGCATGCGCACGTTTCCGTTAATCGCTTAAATTGGACCATAATGCCCTTATGACCCTACAACGAGAATTTTGAAAATGTGGAAGTACTATAATCTTAGTTACTGATTATTAAACATGCACGTAAATTTTCACGTCAATCGGAGGTCTAGATTATGAGATATGCGCATTAGCGTAAATATTAAGCTTTTTATTAATTAAACGGCGCGATTAGCGCATAGCCTATCTAAACCCGATTTTCGGTACCAAAACTTTTACCCACTGATGTTAAATAATATTTTGGGATTTTTGAAGATTTTTAATTATTTTTAAACTGATCTTAAGCTAGGCTTATCGCATTGATTCGGTTAATACCGAATATGCTCTTTTAGGCTATAAAACGAGTTTTACGAATCCGTTTGATTCCAATCCAATGGCCACTGATCTAAAATAATAAATATAGGATTTTGAGCCTGTTTTACTGATCAGAAAACTCAGATTGGTATTTTAACCCGTACGTCGCTTAAAACGGCTTTATACGCGTATTAAACGCGTAGTTTGGTATTAAAACCATTTTGACACGTAAGACTTAATACCAATAGACATAACCTGTTAAATTAAGATATTTTTCTGATTTAATCAGACCCATACCTCAGAAGTATTATAAGTCTCTTTTATAACCTTTAAAATGACCAAAATACCCCTACGGGGCATAATTAGGGAGTAAACTCGTTACGGGCATTATGGAAGATATCATAATGATATCACAACATATTTGAAGCGTATTAACTTAGGAAACCTGTTCACGGCCCCTTTCGGTTACACGTTATGCATTTTACGCGTTCGGTTCGGTTTATGTAAATAGTTTGCATAAACTAGCCGAAACGGGTCAAACGATATCATTTTCATCTCAAAATCCAGAATGTGAGTAGTAAACCCATATTAAACAAGTCTTCAAACTTGTCGGGTCTAAATCACATTCTATCCGGTCTTCGCTTAATCGTGCGTACGAACCGCATCTTTGAAACTAGCCGGTCTAAGCTTAAGCATAATTAAAGACCCGCTAGGATTCTAATAGGTTATATTTAACCTTCGTTCCAGATTAGGAGAAACAGTAAAAGCTACCTGCTATTTGATTATTGTGACTATACTTTGCATCAAGGTAAATACTTTTAACTTATTTTCCCTATACGGGCTTGGGTTACGGTACATAGCGTACCGCTTGATCGGGCATCAAATCTTCCACGCTTAGTGGTTAATTGAATAATTTGATCGGCTCGTTTTAAACAGATGTGTTTACTTTACAGCCTTTGGGGGGTTAATGACCATGTCCCGGATATCCTCGGCATTATCTTACGAGATTGCCACGACCTGAGCACGGGGTGTAGGCGTACTCCCGTGTATAACTCACTTACAGTGGTGTGTCTATTGATCTTTAACCCGGATACGTCCGGGCTACTGAACGCATAAGTAACATGTAAATCGTTAACAAGATTATCATATAAAATAATTCTCCCAAGTTAAACAAAATGTTTATGCCATGTGCATCCAAACCAATTTTCAATCATTTTATAAAATGAGTCAGTTGAATGTATTTACCAGTGTAAACTGACGTATTTTCCCAAAAAGATTAAATGCAGGTACTAGGCGAAATAGGCTGGGAGTCTCCTAAGCATCACTAGAAGTCTCGCAAACTTAAGATGCCGATGTCTGTTGAACCATAAACAATATTTTTATTATTCGATCCTACTGTGGATAAACACCGGATAATTGTGACTTTGTTTACAATAAATAAATTCGGTTGTATCTTATTTAAATATTGCTTCCGCTGTGCATTATTATATTGTGTTGTTTGACTATTACGTTGCCAACCACGTCACGATACTCCCCCACCGGGCCCACCGGTGACACGTGGAAATCGGGGTGTGACAGGTTGGTATCAGAGCCAACACTGAGTGAATTAAACACTAGCCTTTTGTGTTTAATCTCAGTTACACAATTGCACATATCTAAACTTTTGAGTCTAGACTTATAACATAGGACAAATTCCACCTTATTCGGTTTTTGTTTTGTCCTTTAAAACTTTATATTTTTGTTATTGTTATCTTATGTTTTATTGACAGGAATAACAAAAGATGCCTCCGAGATTTTTACGTATGCGAGGACGAGGAGGAAAGGGGCCGACCACCGCCCCCAACGACCATGAAGCTGGGCCGTCCAATACACGAGCTCCTACACCTGCCGAGAGTGACGGTACTCGGCGGAACCAGAGAGGTCTCTTTCAACCGGAAAGACGGTCGGTTTCAAACAGCTCTACGACTCCCGCTCAAGACTCATACGGGCCACAATCAGAAAATGAGCCTAGAGACCCCCACCATTCGCACATACCGTTACAGCGATCTATGTCGCACCGCCCTTTTGGAGACCCCACTCCAATCTTTCAAGGCCAGTTTAACCCGGCGGATTATATACAAGAACCAGTGGGTTTTAACCCATTGGGGCCGGAGGACCATTTTTCTGGAGGAAACGATATGGATGAGGAAGACGACCCAGAAGAACCCGCATCAGGAACTCCCAACCACCCAATCGAGGTCTCGGATAGTTCCATTTATCACGGGCCACCCTATAATGGTCCAGATAGCTTCCAGGCTATCTTTACTCGGCACGAATGGTATTATACACCTTCTCACCATTCGTCGCCGCATGAGCAGCCGCAGCCTCACTATTCTCCGCCGCATGAGCAGCAGCAGCAGCATCATCAAGATTCCTCTGGGAATCACCAGTTTGAGGCAGTTACGCCACCGCCTCCACCGCCACCAGTTCAGCCGGCGCCTCCACAGCCGCAAAGACATAGGAGATCCGGAGCCCGGATGTCCACACGAAGAGAAGAGTTTCACTTTAACTCTCCTCTACAATCAAGTGGCAGAAATTATCAGCCGCTTCCAGAAGATCCACAAATGGGTGGACCATCAAACCCATTCGCGCAGCAACCGCCACCAATGGGTTTCGATAATCAAATACCAGCGTACACGGGTCCTTCGATGTATAACCCGTTTGAGCCACCGACTCACACTAACCCCGGTTACGCTGAAGCCGACCCATACCTGGTAGCTGCTAATTACAACGCTCTTAACCCTGAAGGACCGTATGGGGGTCCTTGGGGAGTAGGGTACCCAGTCCAGGGGTACCAGATGCCTACACAACCCCCGTTTTACCAACAACCCCCGCCGTCTCTACAAATGTCGCCACCACTGCATCAGGAGATCCTGCAAAGTATTAGAGAGGTGCGACATGAGGCACGGGAAGATCGACGGCGCAACCAGGGAATGTTCAAGACCTTGACGAACCTAATAAAGGGAAAGAGCAAAAAGGATCAGTAAATCCTTTATGTGTATATGTCTACTTTAAAATTAAGTCCCTGCGTGGACATTTATGTGTGTATGTTTGTTGTGTGTATTGACCCCTACGTGGGTCTATCTTTCCATAAACCCCTACGAGGGTAAGTTGTATGTTTAGTCCCTGCGTGGACTTATGTTTGTTTATGTCCCTACGTGGACAATTGGTAGTATGTTAACCCCTACGTGGGCATGTCTTCTGTAAGACCCCTGCGTGGGCATGTTGTTATGTTGTAGCTCCTACGTGGGCAAATTTCATGTGTGAAAGACCCGTTTAGGGCGATATGTAATGTTGTTATAAATTATTGGAGTGTTGTTTTATAAATTTCATGTTTGCCATTTGTGCATATATAATAATTATAAATGAAATAAATAAATTAAAATCATTCCTTTTAATCTGCCTAAGTAATTATTTAATTAAGAATCTTAAAGCGTGGAACCTAGCCTCGTGTCAAATATAAGACCGGGCCAAAATGGTAATACCGGGTTAAAAGATTCAAATTCTTGTTAACATCTTAAAACATGTTAACACTCCTGGCAGAAGTGATTCGTTAAAAATCACATGTCATTTTTTAAAATGAATAAGGATTCTTTAGAAGTTTCCTAATCCAGTATAATGATCTCTGAATCCTGGATTTACATCATCAATTAAGGTGATCATATTCAACCATACGTGGTAAAATAGCGCCTACGGGCCATGCTCATTTCTATATAAGCCAAAAGACGGTGGTAGCTAGGACTCCCTGTCTAATAAAGGTAATGAACTAGGTTCAAACCTTAAAAGTCTTGATTCTCAGAAATCATAGTATATTAAATTGTCCATGTGACCAAGCCTTATGTGCTAATATATATATTGTTATTGTTATATGTTTAGGATAAATTTAATTGAAATCCTAAATTAATACGATTAATGAGTTAACCAAGAAGGGTCTCTGTTACCATGGTTAACGAGTTACCCTAAGGGGGTAATTCTATAATAAACTTTCAAATAAAATATTGTTCTTGTTTCTGTAACAGTTCAATACGAATGGCAAATTCTAATGAAGTCAATAGCCCTACAGCGGCGCCAAATGAAAACGCCCAGATTACATTGACGGGCGCCGAACTAAAAGCTATCATTGATGGTGCTGTCACTCAAGCCTTGGATAGGCAATATGAAGAATACAGTGGTACCAGGAGTAGGACCCACTCCGTATCACACTCAAAGCCAAGAACACATTCTGAGGCTCATAACAAGCCTCCTCCCAAGAAGAACGGACCAAAGAAAGACGGTGATGACCGTCAGTCCACCAACAATCAAAGTGACCCATCCCAGCACTTGGTACTGCATCAAGGACCCCGTAACAAGGGTTGCACTTACAAATACTTCGTGTCTTGCAAGCCCCGGGATTTTACAGGGGAAAAGGGGGCCGTTGATTGCATGACGTGGCTGGATGAAATGGACACAGTGGTGGACATAAGCGGGTGCGCTGAACGGGATATAGTGAAGTTTGTGTCACAGTCCTTCAAAGGTGAAGCATTGGTCTGGTGGAGATCTCTGATGGAGGCCTCCGGAAAGATCCCGTTGTATAGCATGACGTGGGATCAATTCATTGCCTTGATCAAAGACAATTACTGCCCTCAACACGAGGTGGAAAAGATTGAATATGACTTTCTGTCATTGGTAATGAAGAACCTCGACTGCCAAGCTTACCTGAGAAGCTTCAATACGCTGTCCAGGTTGGTTCCCTACCTGGTAACCCCCGAGCCAAAGAGGATCGCTCGTTTTATTGGCGGGTTGGAACCCGAGATCAAGGCCAGTGTTAAAGCTTCTCGGCCAGTTACCTTCAGGTCAGTAACTGACCTTTCCTTATCCCTCACACTTGATGCGGTCCGTCAGAGATCGCTGAGGAATAAGGATACTGAGAAGAGGAAGCGAGAAGATGATGGTTCGCGTAGGTCGAACAAGAAACACCGTGGGAACGGTGATCGAAAGAAGGGATCGGAGTCGAAGAAAGATGGGCATCGTTCTGATGAGAAGCCCACGTGCAAAACTTGCAAGAAAAAGCACTTTGGAAAGTGCAGATTTGGATCAAACTCGAATAACGAGTCAAGGTCTTTTGCTTGTGGTTTGTGCAAATCCAAGGAACACAAAACCTTGGATTGCAAGAAGATGAAAGATGCGACGTGCTATCGTTGCAATGAGAAGGGCCACATAAAGACTAACTGCCCCAAGAATAATAAGAAGCCTGAGGAGGCTAAAAAGACTAACGCCAGAGTCTTCAGGATGGATGCGCAGGAGGCTGTGCAAGATGATAACGTCATAACAGGTACATTCCTTGTAAATGATGTCTTTGCAAGAGTACTTTTTGATTCCGGTGCAGATAAGTCTTTTGTGGATCAGAAGTTTTGTAAATTGTTGAATTTACCTGTCAAAACCCTAAGCGTAAACTATGAGGTAGAGTTAGCAGATGGTACCATAGAAACCGTCTCTACTGTGTTAGATGGATGTACTATATCCATTAAGAACCATTCTTTTCCTCTGTCTCTACTTCCGTTTAAATTAGCTGGTTTTGACATAGTGCTGGGTATGGACTGGTTATCTTATAACCAGGCCCAAATCGTCTGTAAACAGAAACAGGTAGTAATAAAGACTCCATCTGGTGAGTCACTTACCATTCGGGGAGATACCCAGTACGGACTGCCTGAGCAGGTGACTATGCTCAAGGCTTCCAAGTGTTTGAAGAGGGGATGTGTCATTTACATGGCGCAAGTAATTTTGGAGGAACCTAAACCGAAGTTAGAAGACATCCCTGTCATTTCTGAATACCCAGGAGTGTTTCCTGAAGATCTACCTGGCCTACCACCAGATAGACAAGTCGAATTCAGGATCGATATCATTCCCGGAGCGGCACCAGTTGCCAGAGCACCATACAGATTGGCACCCACCGAAATGAAGGAGTTGCGGACGCAGCTAGATGAACTGCTGGCTAAGGGTTTCATTCGACCTAGTTCATCTCCTTGGGGAGCGCCAATCCTGTTTGTCAAGAAGAAGGATGGATCGATGCGTCTATGCATCGACTATCGCGAGCTTAACAAGGTCACGATCAAGAATAGGTATCCATTGCCCAGAATCAACGATTTGTTCGATCAGCTTCAAGGGGCAAGTTACTTCTCAAAGATTGATTTGAGGTCTGGATACCATCAGTTGAAGGTTAAGGATGAAGACGTTCACAAGACTGCATTTAGGACTCGTTACGGTCACTACGAGTTTCTAGTGATGCCTTTTGGGCTCACCAATGCACCGGCTGCGTTCATGGATCTCATGAATCGCGTTTGCAAGCCGCACTTAGATAAATTCGTCATCGTTTTCATCGACGACATTCTCATTTATTCTAAGAACAAAGCTGACCACGAGAAACATCTTCGATGTATTCTCAAACTTCTGCATAAGGAAAAGCTCTATGCCAAATTCTCCAAGTGTGAATTTTGGCTTAGGGAAGTCCAATTTCTTGGACATGTGGTCAGTGAGTGTGGTATCCAGGTGGATCCCGCTAAGGTTGAAGCAGTAATGAACTGGCAAGAGCCAAAGACGCCAACAGAAATCCGTAGCTTCCTAGGGTTGACAGGATATTACAGGCGCTTCATTGAAAATTTTTCAAGGATTGCTGCACCCCTAACTTCCCTGACCAAGAAGAAAGTAAAGTTCGTTTGGGGTCCTAAGCGGCAAGAGTCCTTCGATGTTTTGAGACAAAAGTTGAGCAAAGCTCCTGTGCTTACCTTACCTGAAGGCGCTGAAGAATTTGTAGTTTATTGTGATGCATCACACACTGGCATGGGGTGTGTGCTTATGCAGAAAGGCAAGGTGATTGCCTATGCATCACGGCAGTTAAAGGTGCACGAAAAGAATTACACCACCCATGACTTGGAATTGGGTGCCGTTGTGTTCGCACTAAAACTGTGGAGGCATTATCTTTATGGAATCAAGTTTGTGATCTTTTCTGATCACAAGAGCCTCCAGCATCTGTTTAACCAGAAAGAATTAAACATGAGGCAACGCCGTTGGATGGAAACTTTGAATGATTATGATTGTGAAATCAAATACCATCCCGGCAAAGCGAATGTAGTCGCTGATGCCTTGAGCAGAAAGGAAAGGGTTAAACCCATACGAATTAACGCCAAGCGTATGGAGATAAAGAACAGTTTGATAGAAAGGGTGTTAGCTGCACAGAAGGAAGCGGTGTTGGAAGCTAACTATCCTAATGAAAAGTTAGGAGTAACTGAGGAGCAGTTAACTCTTAGCAAGGACGGAATTTTACGGTTAAACGGACGAATATGGGTTCCAATTTTTGGAGGACTTCGTGATGTCATCCTCCAAGAAGCCCATAGTTCCAAATACTCCGTTCATCCTGGAGCTGACAAGATGTACCAGGATTTAAAGGCAAATTATTGGTGGATAGGCTTGAAAAAGTCTGTGGCCGCCCATGTAGCAAAATGCTTGACATGTGCGCAAGTCAAAGCCGAGCATCAGAAACCGTCAGGTTTGCTACAACAGCCTGAACTTCCTACGTGGAAGTGGGAGATGGTAACTATGGATTTTATTACCAAGTTACCCAAGACAAGGAAAGGAAATGATACGATATGGGTTATAGTTGACCGACTGACTAAGTCAGCTCATTTCTTACCCATCAAGGAGACTTATAGCTCCGATATGTTAGCCCAGTTATACGTTGACAAGATTGTAGCCCTACACGGCATACCTGTAGCTATTATCTCTGACCGGGATACTAGGTACACGTCACATTTTTGGAAGAGCTTCCAGCAATCTTTGGGCACACGTTTGAACTTTAGTACGGCTTACCATCCTCAGACTGACGGTCAGAGTGAGCGTACTATTCAAACGTTGGAAGACATGCTGCGTGCATGTGCGATCGATCTGGGAGGTAGCTGGGATAAGAACCTACCCTTGATCGAATTCTCCTACAACAATAGCTACCATACCAGCATAAAGGCTGCGCCTTTTGAGGCATTATACGGTAGAAAATGTAGATCGCCAGTTTGTTGGGCGGAAGTGGGAGAAGTCCAGTTATCAGGACCAGAGATCGTGTTCGAAACGACGGACAAGATTGTCCAGATTCGTAACAATCTCCAAGCTGCCCGGAATAGGCAGAAGAGTTACGCGGATCCAAGTCGTAAGGACTTTCACTTCGAAGTAGGTGACAAAGTCCTACTTAAAGTGTCACCCTGGAAGGGGGTGATGCGATTTGGTAAGAAAGGCAAACTAAGCCCGAGATACATAGGACCTTTCGAGGTTATCGAACGTGTCGGGTCAGTTGCCTACAAGTTGAACTTACCAGAAGAGCTCAGTGGAATTCACAATGTGTTCCACATTTGCAATTTAAAGAAGTGTTCCGCTGACGATACACATGTCATGCCACATACAGATGTGCAAATAGATAAGAGCTTAACATTTGTTGAAAAACCTTTGTCGATTGAAGATCGACAGGTAAGGAAGCTTCGGAGAAAGCATATACCTTTTGTGAAGGTCAAATGGGATGCCCGTAGAGGTCCCGATTTCACATGGGAGTTAGAATCCACCATGAAGGAAAAATACCCTTATTTGTTTCAGTAAATCTCGGGTCGAGATTTATTTTAAGGGGGTGAGGATGTAACACCTCGCAAATTTCGGGTTTAATATTAAAACGACACGTGTCATGTCAAACAAAAACGCGTTGAAAACCCGGATTTAATAAAGATGTTTTCGGTAGGATTTAAAGTGGCGTCATGTTAAATATTACCTCTGAACACCTCAATTATAAATCCCAAGACCCGATTTAATATTATATACATCTATTATACCCTCAATTCAGGAATTTATTGCCAATAATGGAATTTGGAAATGCGTGATAGGATTCTACGAAATAAAAGAATGGAAGTCCTTAATTTACGGGTCTTGTTTTTGGATTCAAGTGAAGCAATTGCAAATGGTAGGGTATGTCAATGTGTAAGACACTTTATGAAGGCCCCTGAATGAAAATTGAGGTCCACAAGTCGTTTATAACGGCTGCCCTTTCAAACCTTCAACAAACAACAACATTTTGGCTTCTGATGAAGCCCTACGCATCGTAGGCATAATGCCCCTACGATGCGCAGGGGTTGCCCAGCGACCAGAAAACAGGCAGTAGCCTGTTTGGTGCACTTGTAACCCATCAAACCGGTTTTTCTTGCATGTGCATGAACCTTAGACTCCCCTAGACACTAGAAGACATGTGTTGAACAATTGTGGAAGGGCATAGACTCTTGTGTCAATTGATTGTGGTGTGTAAACCCACTATATAAAGGACCTTCAAGTGCAACATTCATTCACACATCATATTCAAGCATTCTGATTATTTGGGGAGCTTGCAAACTGATCAAGAGCCTTTCTAATCATCATTAATCATCTAGTAAGTTGTCTAACCCTTCTAATTTAGTTCTAGCTTTATAATTAGCATAAAAGTCAATATATCATAGTTTACGGTTGACTTCTTGATTAAGTAACGATAGTTCAGTCGTATGTCAAATTGAAAGTACCGTTAGATAGGTAATTATATGGGTATTAAACCCTTATAAGGGCAAGTACCGAATCCAGACCTAACTAGGTCGTTTGTCGGGTCAAACGTTGACCGAAAAAGTCAACAGAATTACAAAATGCGATTTAATGCACGATTAGCAATCCGCGAGGCGTGTAATCTGTTTTAAACCTAATATAACTTGGTAATAAGCATAAAAACTTGTCTACGCTTGCCCGACTCGACAAATTTCTGTTTAAACCCGGTTCGGAACCGAAAGACGCAAGACTTTGACTTTTGCGTTGACTTCGGTTCTGACCCGTTTTAATTTGAATTAGACATGCCTTAAAGTCTCATTAGGGTTGGGTTACATGCTAGTATAAGTCTCTGTACTTGTTTCATTGATTATCCGATGCATGCGCACGTTTCCGTTAATCGCTTAAATTGGACCATAATGCCCTTATGACCCTACAACGAGAATTTTGAAAATGTGGAAGTACTATAATCTTAGTTACTGATTATTAAACATGCACGTAAATTTTCACGTCAATCGGAGGTCTAGATTATGAGATATGCGCATTAGCGTAAATATTAAGCTTTTTATTAATTAAACGGCGCGATTAGCGCATAGCCTATCTAAACCCGATTTTCGGTACCAAAACTTTTACCCACTGATGTTAAATAATATTTTGGGATTTTTGAAGATTTTTAATTATTTTTAAACTGATCTTAAGCTAGGCTTATCGCATTGATTCGGTTAATACCGAATATGCTCTTTTAGGCTATAAAACGAGTTTTACGAATCCGTTTGATTCCAATCCAATGGCCACTGATCTAAAATAATAAATATAGGATTTTGAGCCTGTTTTACTGATCAGAAAACTCAGATTGGTATTTTAACCCGTACGTCGCTTAAAACGGCTTTATACGCGTATTAAACGCGTAGTTTGGTATTAAAACCATTTTGACACGTAAGACTTAATACCAATAGACATAACCTGTTAAATTAAGATATTTTTCTGATTTAATCAGACCCATACCTCAGAAGTATTATAAGTCTCTTTTATAACCTTTAAAATGACCAAAATACCCCTACGGGGCATAATTAGGGAGTAAACTCGTTACGGGCATTATGGAAGATATCATAATGATATCACAACATATTTGAAGCGTATTAACTTAGGAAACCTGTTCACGGCCCCTTTCGGTTACACGTTATGCATTTTACGCGTTCGGTTCGGTTTATGTAAATAGTTTGCATAAACTAGCCGAAACGGGTCAAACGATATCATTTTCATCTCAAAATCCAGAATGTGAGTAGTAAACCCATATTAAACAAGTCTTCAAACTTGTCGGGTCTAAATCACATTCTATCCGGTCTTCGCTTAATCGTGCGTACGAACCGCATCTTTGAAACTAGCCGGTCTAAGCTTAAGCATAATTAAAGACCCGCTAGGATTCTAATAGGTTATATTTAACCTTCGTTCCAGATTAGGAGAAACAGTAAAAGCTACCTGCTATTTGATTATTGTGACTATACTTTGCATCAAGGTAAATACTTTTAACTTATTTTCCCTATACGGGCTTGGGTTACGGTACATAGCGTACCGCTTGATCGGGCATCAAATCTTCCACGCTTAGTGGTTAATTGAATAATTTGATCGGCTCGTTTTAAACAGATGTGTTTACTTTACAGCCTTTGGGGGGTTAATGACCATGTCCCGGATATCCTCGGCATTATCTTACGAGATTGCCACGACCTGAGCACGGGGTGTAGGCGTACTCCCGTGTATAACTCACTTACAGTGGTGTGTCTATTGATCTTTAACCCGGATACGTCCGGGCTACTGAACGCATAAGTAACATGTAAATCGTTAACAAGATTATCATATAAAATAATTCTCCCAAGTTAAACAAAATGTTTATGCCATGTGCATCCAAACCAATTTTCAATCATTTTATAAAATGAGTCAGTTGAATGTATTTACCAGTGTAAACTGACGTATTTTCCCAAAAAGATTAAATGCAGGTACTAGGCGAAATAGGCTGGGAGTCTCCTAAGCATCACTAGAAGTCTCGCAAACTTAAGATGCCGATGTCTGTTGAACCATAAACAATATTTTTATTATTCGATCCTACTGTGGATAAACACCGGATAATTGTGACTTTGTTTACAATAAATAAATTCGGTTGTATCTTATTTAAATATTGCTTCTGCTGTGCATTATTATATTGTGTTGTTTGACTATTACGTTGCCAACCACGTCACGATACTCCCCCACCGGGCCCACCGGTGACACGTGGAAATCGGGGTGTGACAGTGCAAGATGTCCTTTTTGATCACATTTGAAACATGTTCTCATGGACACATCTTTGACCTGTGGTTGTTGCTTTTTCTTTTTAGCAAAGAACTCATCATTAGACTGTCTCATTTTGAGCTCTTTTTCTTTTGCTAAACTGTCTCCTTGAACAAAACTCATTTTTGCCTGATAATTTGGCGTTTCATTTTTGTTTTGATTCTGTTTCTTCTTATAACCCAACCCAGCCTTCATGTTTTTCTTTTTGTAACCAGGTTTGTTATAAAAAGTTTTGTGACCTTTTCCAGCAAACTTAGAAATCTCAGACTTCTCAATCTCAACCATTTTGAAAACTTTATCAACCTTTTCTGAAATCACATTCTGAATCGGGAATACAACATCTAAGAATAATTTGTCCGATCCAATCATGGTATAAACCAATCCTTTTGAATCATCATTCAAATTTTTCTCGGATTTTGTGTTTTTCAGATATCCATCATGAAAATTACCTTCATTTTCATCCTGTGATTCAGATTTACCTGTATCAACTGACTCTTCTTTCAATACACTTTCAACGACCTTACCTACCACCTCTGAATCACTAGAATCATCAGATTTGGAATAGGTTATGTCAATGTTATCTGGCAATTGATCTACCATGTTGAAAGCTTTTTCGACCTTTTCATCATCATAAAACACAAACTTTTCCGGTGGTGGAACTTTATGAAACTCTGAGCCAATGCCTTTCTTGTTTTGCCCAGACTCACCATCCTCCGGTTTTATGTTGAAAATACGTTCAAGCACATATGACGACGCGTGATAACTTTTTAACTTGTTATTATCCTGTTCTAAATCAGCAATCTGACGCTTTAGCTTAGCAACATCCTCAATGTAAGAATTAACAACTTGTTGCTTTATTTCATACATTCGTTTATACTCATTAGTTGTTTCAGAACAGTATTTCAATCTTGATTGAACAAGTTTCATTTCACTTTTTACTTTTTCATATGATTCTTTTGTAATGTGATAAGCCAATTTTATCGAATCATATTCCTTTTTCATTTCTTGAAAAGCATTCTCTTTTTGATCACTTTCTCCTGTCTTTTTCGAAACATTTTCTTTCAAAACTTCATTTTCTTTTTCTAACTTTTTACATTTTTCTGAAAGCGTTTCATTATTTTCTTTTAAAACCTTTTCATTTTCAAACATTTCTTTGTATTTACCTTTAAAAACTTCTTCGATTTTAGTAAACTCAAAATCTCTTGTTCTGAACCTTTCGTCTTTTTCAGTACAAGCACTGCATGGTTCCATGCATTTCTTGCACTGTTCATCGATTTTAATTTGAGTTTCAGAATCAGAATTTACCTCAGTGATTGGCACTTCGGTGTTTGCTTCATTTGTCTGATCAGCTTCTGATCAACAGCTTCAATATCAACACCAACATCACCAGCAACCTTCAAATTCTCATCCTTCACTTCATCTAATCTTTCAATCTTCTTTTCAATTTCTCCAACCTGCTGTTCTTCAGTAACAGCTTCTTTCACAACTTCCACATTCACCACCACTTCTTCTTTCACTTCTTCAACAATCTTCACATCTTCTTCTTTAACTGCTTCTGCTTTAACCTCTTCAGCAGCTTTCTTCAGATTGTTTACCATCTCTTCAACATTCTTCTTCATTCTTTCTTCATTCCTCTTCCTCAGTTTTATCGTCATAGCATCCCTGATGATTTTATCCAGCCGTTTCACATATGTCTTGTCTTTTGCAACATTGGAATAATATTCGCCGGATCGAGGAATTACTAGAAGAACATCATCGTGAACTATATCACTTCTGGGAACAACCGGTTCACCTTGTTTGTTGACATAACATTCTTGCTTTTTATCCCATCGTTTGTTTGCAACAGCATTCTCATATTCTTCCTGCATTTTCTCCATTCTGCAAAATACAATGAATCTTTCTCTTGGAGTTTTTTCTTTCAAAATCTCTTCTCGAGTTTTCTCTTTGACCTCAGCAGCAACATTTTCTTCTTTGTTTTCTTCATGAATTTCAGCAACAAGAACATGATGCTGGGCCTTTGATGTTTTTCTTCCATGAGCTGTTACAGGACGATCTTCATCTGGTAGAATCTGACTCCAATCATATCCTTCATCATCGTGGATTACAGCATAAGCTCTGGACTTCTCTCTGGGTTTATCTTCGATCATCTTTGGCTCTTCTCTGCTACGGTGGTAAATTGCCTTTCTGTAGTAATCATCATTGAATGGATGTTCATTTCCACCAACTGCAGAATTGTTGCACTCTCTTTTGAAATGACCTTTTTGCTTACATTTGAAGCAGGTCACTTTGGACTTATCAAATCCAAGTTTTGTAGATGCACCACCGAGAGATTGCTTCCCAGTAATCTCCATATATCTTTGAGCTCTTCGAATGCAGCTTGCCAAACACCAACGGATGTCAATGAGTTCCATCTCTTCCGGATCAATCTGGTCGTAGTCTTCTTTGGTTAACTCAGAGTTACCAATCTTGCCTGCAACTAGACCTTCATACGATTCCAGAACAGATGCAAGGAAGCTCATTTGTTGTTTAGCTGCATTGATGCTCATTGCAGGAGAATTCTTCAATTTAAGAGCAATGTTGCACAAAATCTCCTCAGTTTCATCAGAACTTGATTTTGAAGATGAATGATATCCAGAATGATAACTTGATGAAGTTGTTTGTGGTTCTTTCATCTTCTCACCACTGAATGCTGTCTTTGGTGAACTGCCAACTTTCTCTGAAGGTACATTGCCTTTGTAGTATAGACCAACATTCTGATGATGAGATGAACCACTCATCTTGTTTTGCTTTTGTAGCTCCAGATCATGACTCTCAATCTTTTCTAACAATGCATCAAGAGAAATTGTATCAAATTTTTCATCATTTTTCAAGATAAAAACAAACGTTTGCCACTGATCAGCTCGTGGTAACGCTTCAATTACTTTATCAACAATTTCTTCTCTAGTTTTCGCAATTTTAAATCTTTCAAGTTCAATTTTTAAATGGCAAAACCTCTCAATCATTTGCCTTACTGTCTCTCCCTTTAAACTGTCAAACAAATCGAATTCCTTTTTTAATAACGCGATTTTGTTTTTCTGAATTTGTTTACCCCCCCTTAGCTTTCGTTTTCAAAGCTTTCCATACAGACTTTGATGACCCATTATGTATTAATAAAGAAAATATGTCATCTCGAACTGCTTGCTGGATTAAAGCAATCATCTTCTGTTCGTATGAAAATTTCTTTTTGTCTTCCTCTGAATAATCTTTGATCAGAATTTCTTCTCCTTTATCATTTGTTGGGTTAGCATATCCGAACTTCAAACAAAACCAACTCTCATGTGCATATGCCTTTGTCCAATTGACAAACCTCTCCTTCCACCAAACATAATCCTCAATGTTATTCAGCTTCGGAGGTTTTGAATAGGTTCCATAAAAATTGTCATTGTTAATATTGTCTTTGATGGTTTTCGTTATCGCTTTGGGTGTATCGTTTGAACCTTCCACTGTATCCGAGGTAAACGCGTTATAGAAAGTATTGATAAATTCTTCAGCCATGATGTGATCTTCTCGATTAACAGCCCCTTTAAATCACCTGAATCACAAACAAACAAACACAATGAGTTTAAACAATATCAAACAAATGAATCGGACGGGTACTCGAACGAGTGAGTCGACACAAGTCAATAGTGAAAATAATCGCGTGATAACGTTGTCCGTTCGGATGAGATTGCTATCCGGATGGAGATCCGTGCGGATGGGGATCCGGGAGAAGTTGTACGCACGGGTGGTGATACGCACGGGTGGGGATCCGGGAGATATTGTACGCACGGGTGGGGATCCGTGTGACTAAGGTTATGCGTGCGGGTGGAGTTGACTTGTTTGACCTCAAAATGATACCAACTGTTATGAATCACGTGTAAACCTGAGATATCAATTAAAGTTGGCCAACAATCACATGTATACTGACATGATGTCAAGACTTTAAATGATATCACATGCAACTTGACTTATATCACATGTACAACCGACAATTCAATTAAATGTCATGTGCTTTGACACTAATTGTTCTGACGTGTAATGATATCCGAGTGAGTAATGTATCCGTGCGGACACGTTAGCCGTATGAAGATGTTATCCGCACTTAGTTGTGTATCCGTCCGTATGATCAAATAATCAGTCAACGCGTATTGTTATCCGTGTGGATGGGGATCCGGATGATGTTATCCGCACGGGTGGTGATACGCATGGGTGGGGATCCGGGAGATGTTATACGCACGGATGGGAATGTTATCCGCGCGGACAAGTTGTCCGTGCGTGTGGCAAGTCAACAAGTCAACACGTATGGCTGAAAGTAATCCGTGCGGGTGGGAATGATGCTATACGCACGGGTGGGCTATCCGTGCGTATGAAGTTGACCTTTTGACCACAATTAATAACCGACAATCTCACTTACAACCTGTTATCTATCACATGCACTCACTATGATCACGTGCAAACTTATTGAAAAAGACAAATTCACATGGAATGATCACCGAATGCACAAGTTCACCAAATGCAATTAATGAATCACATGTACTGCTGACAAGTTGCTTGATCGAGTGATGTTGAGACACGTATTGTTATCCGTACAGATGGGGATGTTATCCGTGCGGGCGACCTATGCGTACGGATAGGTCAACAAATAGTCAAAGCGGATAGTTTATCCGTGCGGGCGACTTATGCGTACGGTTATGTCAACAATCAGTCAACGCGGATGGTCATCCGCACAGATTGCCATCCACGCGGAGAACAACAAACATAACAGCAGCAACTTTTATCATTTTTCGATCAAAAAATCTCAAATTTCTCACAAAATACTTTGAATTAAAGTCTGAAATTTTATAGGCTTATTGATTTGTTGTTTTCGCACATCATATCAGAAAATTATCAATTTTTAACCATAAAATCCTTGTTAATTTTGCGTTTTTCTGTTTAAAACGTGACAGAAAAGAAAAATGAAGAACTTAGACAAATCTGAGTGAAATTTCGATCTGAATCTGCTGAATTCAAGTGCGAAATCGTGTGAATGATCCGAGCAATCGAGCTCCTGCTCTGATACCACTTGTTAGGACCGGTTTGACTCCGAACGATTGCGAAACGACTCGTACGACGTGCGGAATCCGTGCACGAGCAAGACCGAAACACACGAGACCGTATTTGGCAGTATGCGCGCCGTGCTGCGCGGTACGCACTTAAAATCGCAAAAATAGGAATTGAAGCGTTTTTATTTATTTTTATCGTTCGAAAGTAATAAAATCATCAAATTATTACTAAAATGATTATCATTTGCCTTGACAGGCTGTGTTGACAGTATTTTGTCGGTGCACGCGCTGCATCACGCGGTACGCGCTTAAATTCAAAAAATAGAGTTTCCTAGCGTTTTAAATTATTTTTCCACAGGGATATGATTAAAATAATTATTCTAATCATAACAAACTATTTTTTTAGGATTTTAACACTGATTGGGTGGTCACCAACGTTCGTTTCGCATTTTATCCGTTACGCGATAAGCGTTTATCTTACCGTTGCCAACATAATTTTTTTTTATCAGAAGTCAAGGTCAATATCAAAATCAATACCAAAATAATGGTGGTCGAACTTTTTTCAACAATGGCTTTAGAAATTACTACAATCAAGCTTCTTGGAATCAAAACTCAAGATTTCAAAATCAAAATTTTCAAAGGTCACATAGTCCAAACACATATAGGAATCCTCAGGACTAGAGACCTTATGGAAATCAAAACCCATTTCCATCAATAGGTCCAAGATCCAAGACTCCAGTTAGGAGTGATGGATATTGGATGGATGTTCCTATAGTTGGTGAATCTGGACTACCCAAGACCATTAAGGCTTGGGTCCCCCAATCTAACTAATCTTTTGGTTGGTGTGTGCAGGAGCTGCTAAGGACGATTATCAACTTATGGTATGTTGATAGTGGCTGCTCTAGGCACATGACAGGGGATGCGAGGTTGTTTTCTGAATTTGAAGAATATGATGGTGGACATGTGAATTTTGCTGGTGCTAAAGGTGGAAGGATTATCGGACGAGGAAAAGTGACAAATGGGAAGATCACTTTGGACAAAGTGAACTATGTTGACAACTTAAACATAATCTGATGAGCGTGTCACAAGTCTGCGACAAGGGTCACTCGGTCCATTTTACTAAGTGTGAGGCATTGGTGTTGAAACCGAGTTTGGTGATACTGGACGATTGGATAGTAATGCGTGCACCAAGGAAAAATGATACTTATGTCATGGACATGGGTGCCAAGGATCTGTCTGCTGTGGTGGCATGTCTTCTATCAAAAGCATCTGGAGCTGAATCAATGTTGTGGTACAGACACATGGCCCATATTCACTATCGTAAAATGAATTACATTATTAAAATGAGCTGGTGAAAGGGGTGCCAATGCAGAGGTTTCACGTGGAAGATAAATGTCTTCCATGTCAAAAGGGAAAACAACACAAGAAACCTCATAAGTCTAAAACAGTAAATTCCATAGATGCCCCTTATGTATTACTTCACATGGATTTATTCGGTCCAGTGAACGTGAGGAGCATAGGTGGAAAGTACTACTGTCTTGTTGTTACTGATGATTACTCACATTATTCATGGGATTTCTTTTTAGGTACAAAATATGAGACAGCGGAGATGCTGATAGATCTTTTTACAAAATTGGAAAACGTCCATGAAGCAAGGATCAAGAGGATAAGGAGTGATAATGGCACGGAGTTTAAGAATCGGATTCTAGATCTCTAGTGTCTTCGAAAGGGAATAGAACATCAATATTCTGCTCCTTACACACCTCAACAGAATGGAGTAGCTTAGAGGAAAAACAGGACGTTGATTGAAGCCGCTAGGACTATGCTTTCAGATTCAAAGCTTCCAGTTCTTTTCTGGGGAGAAGCTGTGAATACAGCTTGCTACGTTCTAAACAAAGTTTTAACCGTTAAACGTTTTAACAAAACTTGTCTTGAACTTATGTTTAACGAGAAACCAAACTTAAAAGGCTTTGAACCATTTGGATTACCCTGCACCATTGTGCGAAACAAAGATAAACAAAAATTCGGTAAGGTGGCTTAGGAAGGTTACTTTCTAGGTTATGTACCTGGCACACCGGATAAAGGGTTTTTAATCTAAAAACTGGTAAAATTGAGGTTGTTTTCAATGTTGAAATTACTACATACAAACCTCAACAATCAACGAGTGGTCCTGCTATATTATATGATTATGAAAGTGTTTTTAAATCTTTTAATATTCCTGAGTTTTCTAATGTAGATGATTCTCAGCTGATTCAAACAGTGATTAGTGAAGATGATGAAGGCGAGTTCATGCCTAGATCAAATGTTGATATGATAGATACTCCGGAAACTTCCTCAGGTGCTGCTGTTAATGTTTCAAGGGATAGTGACTCTGAACCTATTTAGGGGGAGGAATTCACTAATCCGTTTGCAAATCAGAATATTCAGGGGGAGGTTGGATCAAACCTGGGTGACAATCTAGAAGTGGATGTCATTGCTACTACACGAGCAAATAGAGATCATCTAGTTGACATGATACTTGGAGATCCTGCTGCAGGTGTTCAGACGAGAAGAAGCATAGCAGCTAATTTTGGCTTATTTGTATCGATTGAGAAGACTTGGATTGTTAATGAGTGCTTGTATAGTTGTTTTATTTCCCAAGAGGAGCCGGAGAACATTCATATGGCTCTAAAAGACAATTCATGGATTGAAGCTATGCAAGAGGAACTGGCCCAGTTTGCTAAGTTGAAGGTTTGGTAGTTAGTTGACCTTCCTAAAGGTGAAAAAGAGATTGGCACTAAATGGGTGTTTAGGTGCAAGAAGGATGATAGAGGAATTGTGAAGCGTAAAAAGGCTCGATTGGTTGTCAAAGGTTTCAATGAGCAAGAAGGGATTGATTACAATGAAGTGTTTGCACCAGTGGCAAGGTTGGAGGCAATTCGTTTGTTTCTGGCTTTCGCTTCATTCAAGGGCTTCAAAGTTTATCAACTAGACGTGAAGAGTGCATTTCTTTTTGGGAAAGTCCGAGAAGTGGTGTATGTCTCACAACCAGATGGGTTCGTTGATCCAGACTATCCAGATCGGGTTTACAAACTTGATAAGGCTTTGTATAGATTACATCAAGTTCCCAGGGCTTGGTATGAGACACTGCCTACACATCTGATCAAGAATGGTTTTGAAAGAGGTCAGATTGATAGTACACTGTTCATCAAGAGAAAGAAGGAAGATTTTCTGCTGGTACAGGTATACGTGGATGATATCATCTTTGGGTCATCAGATGAGAACATGTGTAAAGAGTTTGAGCAGGTGATGAAGAGCAAGTTCAAAATGAGCGCTATGGGTGAGCTGTCTTACTTTCTGGGATTACAAGTTGATCAGAAGGAGGATGGGATGTTTATTCATCAAACGAAGTATGTGTATGACATTTTGAATCGGTTCAAAATGAATGATTGCTCTACTTTCAATACACCCATTTGCGAAAATCACAATCTTGGCCCAGATCATGAAAGTACTGAAGATGTTGATCCAACTCAATACAGGGCAATGATTGGTTCTCTAACGTACTTGATTGCTTCACGACCAGACATAATGTTTGCCGTATGTCTGTGTGCCAGATATCAGGCTAATCCAAATGAATCACACATGAAAGCAGTGAAGCGTATTCTTCGTTACTTGAAGGGGAAACCAAAACTTGGGTTGTGGTATCCAGCTGATAGTGATTTGAAGTTTGTTTCTTACACTGACTTAGACTTTGGGGGATGCAAGTCTAACGGGAAGTCAACAACAGGTGGTTTTCAGTTCTTAGGAGGCAGGATTGTGTCTTGGCAATGCAAGAAGCAATCTTGTGTGTCTACCTCTACGTGTGAAGCTGAATATATTGCTGCGGGTAGCTGCTGCTCTCAGGTTCTCTGGATTCAACAGCAGATGCGCAATTACGGTTTGGATTTCACTCGTACTCCTATTATGATAGATAATAATGCCACTATATCAATCACAAACAATCCCGTAAAGCACAGTAGAACTAAACATATTGACATTTGTCATCATTTTATACGGGATTGTGCTGAAAAGAAACTAATAGAACTACACCGAGTCGATACACTAGATAACCTTGCTGATCTTTACACAAAAGCTTTTGATAGAGCTCGCTTTGAACATTTAGTCGAACTCAACGGGATGAGGAATCCTGAATAACTGGTTTTTCATAAGAATTTTGTAAATAGTTTGCTGCTTTCTTGAAAATCAAAAGTACAAAAATTTTGAAAAATAAAAAACATAAAAAAAATAATAGAAAATCAAAAATGAGTTATCACTGTGTGAAAAAGAAGAAATGATAGTACATCAGCAAGTTAGACTGTCACACTCAAGCTGAATTAAAATTGCTTAAGTGTGATAGCGGCTTCATCATATGATGTATCAGTAGGCAAAAAGCATGAAATAATCAACTTACCAATGTGATATAAACCTAAATGCACCGAGTATGAGTGGGGAACACATTAGTGGTGTATAGTTTAATGACCTTAAATCTTGCGTTGATAGATTGCCAAAATCTGAGGTTTTGGGTCTTTATACTGTTATTTCATCCGGGGATATCAGGGTTGTCCTTCTGCTGCATCCAGATACATGCTGACCTAGGCACAACCAGGATATCTTAAAAGAGCTAAAAATGCCAAAACCCTAAAAATGAAGAAGCTCTCCTAGAGAGTCATTCAAAAAGTGCAAAATGCATAAATCGTACCAAAAATGGTATTTGTCTTAGCCCTCGTTAGATATTTTGGTCTCTTTGCTGTACGGAAGTACTGACCTGATCAACAATTATCTATCGTCGAAAAACAAAAATGGATGAATTCAGTATACTCACCTACTACGATGAATCTTTGTGCATACCTTGATCGCGGGGGTACATCCTGAAGTGGGACACGCTAGTATATCAGTAATAAAATTACCTTAACATATCATACGGTACTGGTACTTGAAATGTTCATGCATTTTGTTTAAGTGGATAAACATACTGGTAATCGTCTTGGACTGCTTTTCATGAAAAATTATATAAAGAATTATCAAATAGTGTGAAAACAGTTTGATGCTGCTGATATGATCTTTTTACCGGTGATTCTAAAAAAAATAGAGTGTTTATTGTTTTTGTTAGTTATTTGCTTTCAGAAAATACAAAAATCCATAAATAGTGTCATTTTTGTTAAAATTCTTAATGTACGGAAAACTGTTATTCTTGGAGGATTTGTTACCGATAGGGGGAGACGATGTTAGAAAGTGGGTTCAAAATTTTAAATCATGCAGGTTATAAGGTGTTTGTTTAAAATTTGTTGCGTGTTGGTGCTGAATGGAAAATGCTTAATCTGTGATACATTTTAACCATCTCTTGAATAATAATAATTTGTTTAACTATGTTGAAAAACTCTTATGGTTTCTCGAGACATTTGTTTTATAGTATACAGATTGAAGTAGTATGTTGCTGAGAAGTTGCTGAGTTGAAAAGATGAGAGTTTGATTGGATGCATGGTAGAACCTCCTTTCTACATTGCAAACAAAATTGAAGAGTTTGAAGATTACTACGCAAATGTTGAACTAGAGTTTACTCAAGTGCTAACATTTTTGAAGATTTGGTGATTGGATGCATCAGCTTAGGGGGAGTCTGTTGCTGACAGAAGCTGTTAAAGCTGAAGCTATCCAAAGACGAAAGACAACGCAAGATTACATGAAGATTGCAAGATGGCTGAAGACAAAGTTATTTTATGAAGCTATTGTCAAGGGGGAGTTTGTTGGTGCATATTTGTGACAACAGCTTAGATTTGGTCTTTGGATATCTTGTATATTTAGTAAAACGATAAACGGTTAGCGGGTTTACCTTTGTATTAGTAATTTAAGAGTGATTGGGCCAAACCAAACCCACATAAGGGGGATGGTAGGCGAAATGGGCCTAGCCCATGATCTAGCCCATATGCAAAGCTTGTCCTATATAAACAAAGCTTAGCATTAGGGTTTAGGTTGCTCAGTTGATAAGTTAATCACTTGGAGAGAATTCGTAATAGTAAAGGCTTGGACGAATTAGAGGTCTTGATTGATTGTAATCGTTTGAAGATAATCAACAAAGATCGGGTTTATAGAGATTTCTATTTCTACTTGTTTTCTATGAAATCTGATTTAGAGGATTCCGCACTCTAGGTTAGATCGGCGATTCTGTAACGATCCATACGGGATAAGGGGACCTACAATTACCAATAAGTTGGGGATAACTCCTTTGTGGGTTTATAAGTGGTGAGTCGGTTAATCATGACCGACTTCCAAACCGGCCCCAATCGTATGACAAACATGTAAATTCTGTATATAAGATTTTAATAAAAATTATCTCAAGTTATAAATAATTTTGTGCCTTGTGCGCTTAAATAAATTTTCATAAACTCTTTTCAAATGAGTCAATTAATTGTATTTACCAGTTAAAACTGACGTATTTTCCAAAGACTAAGTGACAGGTACCTCTCGAAACTAGGCTGGAGTTACTGGGTGTCAATTAAGAGGATCTTGCTAATCCTTAGATGCCTGAAGTCTGTTAAACTCAGTTTTATGTATTTATTTTATGGTCCGCCTGTGGATCCCTGTTACAATCCATCTGTATATTCTTTTGTTTCGAACTTTGAACATTATGGGTTGTAATAGCATTTAAACTTCCAAGCCTTCCGTTGTGCCATAATTGTGTTTAATTGTCTATGATGATATCAACTATGTCACGATACTCCCCACCGGGCCCACCAGAATATGTGGAAATATCGGGGTGTGACAATAATACGACACGACAAAATACAATACAATACAACACGATACGAACTTAATGATACAATAGGACACATAATTAAACAATACAATATGTATAAAATGTTTCAAATTAATATTGAAAAAATATACGATACGTAATAGTAAGACACAATAAGATATGACACAATACGGCACTATATGATACGGTATAAAATGCTAAAATAAAAAATGGATAAAATTAATGTTTAAAAAAATAATTAAGCACCAACATTTGCGAACTTTGAATAAAAAAATTCTCTCATATACGACCAGCCGCAAGACATAGACTGACAGTGTCACACTGTGTTGCTTAAGGTTAACCCACTATAGGTCTCGTATAGGCCAATACGAGTCATACAGGAGGCGGTTAAGTGTCGAAATAAACACTTGGGCGTCCAAATAGATTGAGCATTAATTAAATTAGAAGGAAAAGGCACCCGTCACACCTGTCACAACAACAAACTATCATAACTAATCATAAAGTGCCACCTCATTTTCTCCAATTCCATCACACATTCACACCATCACTAAATTACATGCATCACCCACCAATACGCCATTTTTATCACTGTAATTTCTTAAAAATATAATACAAAATAAACTAAAAACAGTATATTTAAATACATAAAAAAATATATAAAAGACGAATAAATTATAAATGCATTTTCATTAAAGCAAAAAATACAATAAAGATAAAACCAAATAACCTAAACGTTACAAAGAAAAAAAAAACAGTCTATCGAAAAGATACATAAAATACAACCTAAAAGTTAGCGGCCTAACCTCACTTTGCAAAAATTTTCGGTTTACGATATAGTAGAATCGACTTGTGATTCGGCAATTTTTCATGCAACAACATCACAACTCTTAAATCCCGGCTCTTTTCTTTTTCCTCCAAGTGTTTAGTTTACTTATCATCTCATTTTAATTTTGATTCCGCCAACAGCTTGCGTCGTTCTCTATTTTCATATATTTCTACCATTTTTATCGTCTTGTATTCAGTGATGGCATCCTCCCTTTGCTTGATAACGACTTGATACTTTTTACTCCATTACGGCCTTGTTGGTGGGGTCATCCTTTAAATTGGTGCCAGAAATGTTTCTTTATAACTCATCCGTTGAGGCTATGTAATTTCCCGACTCGGATGTTTTTGTTCGTTTTATTTTTTTGGATCGAGCACGCCTACCCGTTAGGCCGTCATGATCCATCAATGGAACCGGAACCCATTTGGAATGTGATCTTGCTATCTTCCATGGTGCCAAGTGGGAGAAAGATTTCTTGTTGTAGGTTTTTGTGTACTCTTTTAGTGTGTCCTTCATCATATCCGTCTTACTCAATCCACTTGATCAATTGCGAAACTAATATAAATTAAAAAAATAAATAATAAATATTTTACATTTTAATAACAAAATGTAACAAACTAATATAAGTAAAACATAATCAATTAATAATTTACCTTTCATATGTAGCATGCATTGACTTGACTCACATTTTGTTTAAGTCTGTTAAATTCGAAGTGAGTTGATCCATGATTCGGCTAGATCCACCAAGTAGTTTTCTAAAATGTGCGATAACTTGTTTCCAAAGCGTGTCTTTTGTTTGTTGATTTCTGACCTTTTGGTCTTCAAAAATATGTAAGAAAGGCTTACACAAGGCTACCTCCTCATTTTGCATCCAACTTTGATGCCCCGTGTTTGATGGTTTTTTTCCCATTCTCCACGAGTAATTCACATTTCTACTTCTTGCTCTTGCTCTTGTTCTTTTTCATCATCCTATTCTTGGGGCTCTTCTTGTTCTTGTTGTTGTTCTTCTTCTTCATACGAGTCGGGAGGTAAATCACGAGACGGGTTCCGAAATGGTAGATTTTGGTATTGCGGGGTAGGTTCACGATACGTGAAACGGTTGATAGTTTGTTCGTCTTACGGGTTGGGAGATAAAGTGAAATGACCGGTTGAGATTTGAGTTCGCATATCGGGTTGGGTGAAGTATTGTAGATATTGGGTTGGAAACGGTTGGGTGGGAAACAACTAGTTTGATAATGTTTCGTCTTGTAAATGAAATCTATTGGGTTCACTTAGATTAGCACAAACCTTCGACCTAATTTTTTCTTAGTAGCCGACACTCTTTTGCTTGAACCCTCCGTTTTTTTTTTCTTTTTTTTTTTTTGACATGTGGTATTATAGTGGTTTTTTGAGTAGTGAAGTGCGTGTAAAAATGCTTAAGATTTGGTGTATACATAGTGTTAAAAAAATGATCTTTTAATGTGTAACGTCATATGACCGTTGTTCAACGGCTCCACACCCACACCATGACCGTTACCACTATCACGGTGAATGTAGAATCTATCGCGATCATACCACTTGCGACGGTGTGATCACAGTGGTCACACCATCACGCCGGTGCCTCGAGTTCCCTTATAAAGATGAGGTGAAGAATTAAATGCGAATGTTAGTGGTTCCTTGTTAAATTATATATTTTAAAATCTGATATTATATCTATATATATATATACACACATTTTTTTAGTTTGATATTATTTTACAATTTTCTTAGTATTTTACATTTTATAAGTTTTATTAAATTTTGATGGTGTGTACAGACCGCAATAATGAAGATAGAATTCAGTTGTAGCTTTCAAGTACACAAATCAAACAATATCTACATGATACATTCGCACACGCCAGGCAAAAAGAGAGAAAGAAAGATCATCACGCAACTATTGTCGATTTGCTTTTACATATATTCAAAGCGTACAACTATTACACAGGGCTCTTCAAAAATTATCAAATCTGTTTATTTTTACGTAATGATTCTAAATACTAACATTAGTCACTCGTAACGATAAATCGAAGGTGGAGGCATATGACTTACCCCCTTGATTCAAAGATGAGCGACTAGCTAAAGACCTATAGGGTTAGCTTAGCGAGGTTAGCAAGCATCTTTAAAATAACTATAAATCGCATGCTATGATTATGTATATATAGAGGTTAGTTTTTGTACAAAACATATATCTTTTTAAGTTTTTGTACAAAATATCTAAATTTTGTTACGAAGGATAGTCTTGAACACAATACATGTACTATAGGGTGAGGGTGTATACGTAAGTTCAATTATAAGTGGTTTTAAACACAACTTTAATGTTTTATAAGATGCTACATTATAATTATTCTATGCATTAATTCGTCAGAAATAGACAACTTACATAAACTATTCTAGTATTAGATACATCGTTATAATTTATTTTTACACACCATTTTAGCTAGTTCAGATGTTCAGATGCACTGTTACAATTTGTTTACTCACAACGTTATAATCATGGTGCAGTGAATTTAAAAAAAAAAAGTATGTTAATAATATACTCAAATCCACGAAGATAAAATTCCAAATTTTATGATATAACTTTTAATAAAAATAATTAAGTATATTAAAATTATATGATTTTAAAAATAGTTGAAACTATATGCAAAAGAAATCAACAATAGAAGTTTGAGTAAGGGTGTAAATGAGTCAAATCACTCGTGAGCTACTCAATGTCAGCTAGATAAAAACACGAATCGTACTGAGTAAGCGAGAGCCTGAGCATCACTTATCAAGCTCGTGTAGGCTCGCGAGCCTAAACTAGCAAAGCATGTTATTTATAAAATTTGTTGTTAATATATTAATAATTATAATATCAAATTATGATAATATAACTAAATATATACATTATGTTAGAGCAATCATAGAGGATCCTTTATATATTTGTGAATGAGCTATATTATAAGGAATGATTGTTAGTGTAGAAGTGAGAAAATATTACTGTTCTATGAGAAACATTGTTCACCTCTATAATTTTTTAGTAATTTTTAAGTGGTTGTGAGTAGAGGAGAAAGAAAATGTAATGATAAATGTATAAAAAAATATTATTTAATTGAAAAAAGAAAAAAAAATAATGATTTTTAGTGTAATTAAAAATAAGCATAATGGATTGAATGTGAATACTTTATATGTTAAAAATTGGGGTGGGCGTGAGTCGGTCTGGGTCAAGTTTGGCCCAACGCCATAACTATGACTAAAATGTCGGTTAATTGATAATCATGACCCTAACCTTATAGTGGGTTGGTTATGATTCAGTTAAGCATCAATTCGGGTCTAGCTACAAATAGCTAAAAACAATATAATTGTGCATTATTTGGATTTGAAAGTTTGGGCTTGAATTTTTTTTCCTGAAATAAATTAGTATTACACATTGTATGTATGTATATATACATTAGTATGTTACATCTATAATTTTTTAGTAATTTTTAAGTGGTTGTGAGTAGAGGAGAAAGAAAATGTAATGATAAATGTATAAAAAAATATTATTTAATTGAAAAAAGAAAAAAAAATAATGATTTTTAGTGTAATTAAAAATAAGCATAATGGATTGAATGTGAATACTTTATATGTTAAAAATTGGGGTGGGCGTGAGTCGGTCTGGGTCAAGTTTGGGCCAACGCCATAACTATGACTAAAATGTCGGTTAATTGATAATCATGACCCTAACCTTATAGTGGGTTGGTTATGATTCAGTTAAGCATCAATTCGGGTCTAGCTACAAATAGCTAAAAACAATATAATTGTGCATTATTTGGATTTGAAAGTTTGGGCTTGAATTTTTTTTCCTGAAATAAATTAGTATTACACATTGTATGTATGTATATATACATTAGTATGTTACATAGAATAAAAAATGAATATTCAAACAAAATAATATGATATAATTCATAAATTTAAACAAACATTCAACCAAAACAATATGATATAATTCATAAATTAAAAAAAAGCGTTCAACCGAAAACATCAAATATTGAAAAAATGGTGAAAAGTCCAAATTCAGACAAGTATTTTACTACATGTCGATTCAGTTTAGTTTATGGCGGGTATGGAAACATTGATAACCATAACCGAGCCGCTACTTTTGGTTTTCAACAAAAAAAAAATACAATTAAACGACCCACTGGTTTTTTATTCGGTTAAGTTTTCTTTATGGTCCAGTTTTTCGATTAAATTGGTTATGGGTCAGTTAATTCGGTTTTTTACACACCCCTAGTAAAAAAATATTACTGTAAATATGCTATCTGATATCTTGAGTTCCAACAAGAGGTGCTGCAAGGAAACCGAGTCAAGTATCGTCATTTGAGACGAAGGTGACGATCGGAGAATCCTTTTCCTCGCCATCCCCACCCTCTATTCCTTGAACTGATCTATGAAGACGAAACTGGTCATGAGTGTATATTGGACGGGAATAAATTCGGTGTTGGACCTACAAAAAAAACTGATGACATTCAAAATCTAAAACATGATTTTTTTTTATCTAGAAATAAACATTTGATGAAACAAAGATAGTGAATCTTGAAAACTAATCAGAACATCTGTTGAAGACATCCAAAGACCTGTTTAAAGCCTTGGAACCACTGTTGAAGAAGAAAAAACCATTGATTCAAGGCCAAAGCTCTGTTGAAGCAAAACACTGATCATGAAGACCAAACATATGTTGTGGCCAAACAGATGTTTGATACAAGCCAACAACAGTTTGAAGAACAAAGGTTTTCACAAAGTAATTGTACTTAGCATAGAACAACCTTTTCATGTAATAGACAAGATGACCCTAGTGGTACAAACACAAATCAGAGCGGGATGAAGCACAGAGCTGAACTATTTGATTGAGTCAAATCGATAATGTGTAAGAAATGACCCGATTTTTCCTTCGACCTACGTAGCTTTCGTCTAGAGGCAAAACTCAAGGACACGTTTTGTTTTCGAATATGTGGAGTATGATATCGGAGAACTAAGATATAACTCCCGACCTTACGCGGGTTAATCCCGAAAGGTTGAAAGTTAATACCGCTATGATGATTTGAATAGAGATGGAGCAACCCATATTTGGATTAGAGTGAGTTTCAAATTTTGTCCTTTATCTTTATAGTGAATTCCAGGCGGTGTCCTTTATCTTTCAAATTGACGAGTCTTGTACTTAATGTGTTGGTCCTAGTTTGGACTTAAAAACTTCTTTTCACATAATATGGCAAGTGTTTCAACAAATGTGAAAATAGTGTGCGGAAATAGAAATCAGACTTTCAAGAAATAAGACCTACAGAATTTTCAAGTTTATATCACTTTGAAACAAAATGGTTTACAAGGTGATTGTAAGATTATTATCTATTACAAATGAATACTTGTGAATTCTGAGGTGAAAGGACAATGGGTTTGTAGCATGTATTGAATGCTAAGCTTAACTCATTGTTCTTTGCTTGATGAGCCTTCTATTTATAGAGGTCTCGGATACATGAATAAACATTTGTTTATTCATGTATATGTCCTGCAAAAAGTAGCTTCTTGACATATTCATTGAAACCAATAATTAAGTTGCCTTTGTCATCATGATATACAATAATGTCAACTTGCTTCGGTTATTGTGGCAGGATAGAACTGATTTTTAGACAAGTGGGGTTTCATCAGAATTTCTGATAACCACTTCATCAGAAATTCTGGTGAACAAATCATCAGAAAATCCGATGATCAGATTTGCTAGAAATTGATGATATTTCATCAGAAATATCATCAAATCCATCAGAAAAGCCTTTTCTGATAATCTTCTGCAGTTCTTGATCAACTTATGATTCTTTGAAGTAGATGTTGTTCTTTTCAGTTGCCCTATCCGGTCTTCTTCTTGTTGTTTTGATCTTCAGGACTTTTATCTTCTTCATAGATCAAGCTGAATTTGATTTTCTTCAATACTTACAAATAAAGTTTCCTAACAGTTTGCCCCTAAGTATTGTAAGAAAAACAACTATCTATATTAAACATAAACAAACTTCAACTAATCCTTAAAAAGAAAGTTTAAACAACTAAATTCAGAAACATGAAACATAATCAAATCATCCGGTGTTCAAAACAGACAGAAAAATAAAACATTGTTTCTCAAAAATAGAAATTTAAACTCATGAATTCATTAATTGATCTTCACTCTACTTCTATAGTAGTCTCTTGGTTTCAACCTTTTTTTGTAATCAATTGCCTTTTGAGTTGTTTTGTAAAGTTCTTTGTACCAACCTCTAGCTTCCATCCATTTTTCAATGTTATCTTCAATTGCCTTCCTCAGCTGTTCATTGTTCTTCCCCTTCTTCTTGAGCTGCTCTTATTTCTCATTCATGCAATTCTTTATATATTTCGGAGTTTGATTTGAATACCTGTTTATTTCACTGACTTTGAATAGAGCTTTCTCATCATAGGCATCTTTGAAAACCACACACATTTCTGGTTTGTCAAAGATAGCTCCAGTTCTTACTTTGTTGGGAGGAATTTCAGCTGGAATGGTGTTGTTAGGAGGAGATGTTAGTACCTTTTTGCTATACTCAAAGTTGATACACAAGTCAAAGTCTGTCAGTGCAGCCCTTTGATATAACTTTTCTCCTGCATTCTTGATGCTGTCAAGAGCTCTTCTGATCACAGCTGAGGTGCTTTTGTCTTTATCAATGAGCTGCTTCAATTTTACTAAGCCCAGTGGGTGAATATCATCAGCCAAGTCTCCACCAATAACAATTGTTTCACTTCTATCTTCTCTGATCAAGGTGTATTTGTTCTGTCCATAAGTACCTAAGACACCTCCTTGAGTATTAATAGTGATAATTCTCTCAATGGAAACTATTTGATTTGTAACTAGTTTGTGCAACATTTCCAACTTTCTTTCATTTCTGAGTTGAACAATATTTCTGCTTAATGGAGAGAGTGGCCTTTCTAGTTTATCTTCTTGTTTTTTCCAGTAGTAATGCATCAAGTGTTCTTCAGGGTACATAATTGTATGTAGATCGCCTTTCAGCATCGTGAATTCTTTGAGTTTTCCTTCTGGATCTTCTCCAATCACTGTTCTTGGTCTTTTTGAGGATGTTACTTCATCTTCCCTTCTTCTCTTCTCTCTTTCATTAAATTGTTTGCTGAATTCTGTTTCCCCTGTGAGAGCCATGGAAGATGATTCAACTGGAACAACTCCTTGCATTGGTACCTTTGATGTGTCTGGCTTAGGTATATTTGTTGGAGGACCCATGAGTAATTTTCGCCTACTAGGAGGAGGACCCATGAGTTGCTTCTGTTTTTGTGTTGCTGAAGCTTCTGATTTTCTGGTTGGATCTTGTTGAATGACTTCTGGTTGTTTGAATTGTTGTTGAGGAGTTTCTGACTCTCCTGCTGGTTCACCTTGTGGTATTGGGGCTTTCAGTTCATGTAAATCAACATTTGCCAGTCTGGCAACATTGTACTGCAACCTCATTACTAACAATTAAACATTAGCAAGAGTTTAAGAATTTGTTTCTTCTTGTTTCTTCATTTTCTGAAACTCCAGTTTATCTTGATTCTTTTGTGTAGAATGTTCCATTATCAGTTTTTCAAGAGCATCAGCCATGCTGCTGCTGTTGGCTCTAAGAAACTGAATTTCTTCAAGGATTCTTCCAGAACTTGAGCTTTCTCTTATACTTGCAACCTCTGCCATCTTAGTCTTGATTTCTTGTAGTTCTTTGAGAGCTTTCTGAAATTCTGATGAATTCTCTCTATTTTCTGATGACTTATGTAGTTTGTTGAGGACTGCAGTGTTATCTTCTGTTTGTTTCTGTACAGCTTTGACTGTTTCTGATAAGGCTTTAATGTCAGAATTTTGATTTCTGATCTCTTCCAATACCAGATCAAGTTTTTCTTCTGTTGTTGTTTTGCCAGTACAAACAACTGTTATGTCATCAAGCTCTTTCTGTAGTTGTTCAGTTGACGTAGTTTGATGTCGTTGGGTGACAGGAGGAACAACAAATGTTCTACCTCTAACACCAGCAGAAAACACACTTGCTGCTGTTCTAAGGTTAAGAGGTTGAGAATATTCCCAATTCTCTATTCCCTTACCAGAAAACTGAAACTCATTCAAATCCTGGTTTTCCTCATATCCTTGAACCTTTTCAGATTCTCCATGAGTTGTTGAGAAACTCTTATTTTTCTCATCCAGGTTTCCTTGATTAGTAGACTGATCTCCACCTGTTGCCACCACATTTTCCTCCTCAGAATCTGATTCAGAGAATGGGTCTTTGGATTTACTCACATCTTGTTTTTCAGAAACAGTACCTCTATGTGAAATTTCATAATTTCCATGAATTGATTCATCATAATCATTTTCAGAATCATGTACAATATCAAGTTTAGAATGTTGTGCACCTGTTTCTCCCATATGTGAGATTTATGCATGATGTTCTTTTGCCACATGACTCATGTACACATCTTCATCAGCTTGAAGAGGTTCTGATTCACCCTGCTGCTCTATTCTTGGTGCACTTGATTCTTGTGCATCATGCTCCATAGGGGACACACTATAAAAAACTTCTTTATTCTATGGATTTTTGCTTAACATCTTTAGATACTCTGCTCTGTAAGGTGAATCCTCTGGTATCAGATTCATCACACTTTCTGACAGAATAAGTACATCATAATCTAATTTCCAAGACCCCACAACAATCCAAGGTCCCATGATTTTTGTACTCCACATATTTTCTGATGCAGGAATTTCCATATTCCTTTCAGAAAATGCATCAGAAATTATGACTGACAGAAATCTGGGAAAAGGTAGATGTGAATCTATCCTTCCAGTGTTGGTCAGAATTGATCTTCTGATCAGATTAAATATCTCTGTTCCAAAATCAATATTCAACCCAGTGATGAGGCTGAACATGATTGTTAGAACATTTTTATTTATCTGATATGTACCCCCAATCTTTGATGATAAACACTTGTTCAGAATTTCCATCAACACTTGCCAGAAGGCAGGCAGCTGATTTCTCTTGAATTCACTGATCTTTGAGATCTTTGCTTGTAACCCATTACAACATCAAGCAATGCAAACAAATCTTCCTATTCTGGTGCTTCTTCATAATCTTGGCTTAAGGGTAGTTCCAAACATTCCCTTATTTTCTCTGGTGTGATTGTTATGAAGATATCTCCCCATACATGTGCTGTAAGCTCAATTGGATTTAAGAGTTTGAGTGTCTTTACAACTTGTTGTATAAGTTTTTCTGGTACCTCTCTGGTCTTTGTGAGAGCTTAAGCTATAGGACATCTGGTCAGAAATTCGATCAAAATTTGGCACTTTGTATCATATTCTTCAATGTTGTCGTTCATGGCTTCATTGTTGCTCTTCAATGGTAGGAATTCAGCTTCAGTGATGAGTTGAACAGAGTGTTCAACTGGTGGTATATTGATGTTGATAGTAGCCATGGAGAATTGAGGTTTCTGTTTCGAAAAAGGGTTTTTAGGGTTTTGGTTTTGAAGAGGAAGGTTGAAGATGGAAGTCTGTGTTTTTGAAGGAGGTATTTATAGTGTTTTGAGACAGAGATCTTTGAGTGTTTTTCGTGGGTTGTTTGTAATTAAGGTTGTTTATGAAACCTTCATGATGTTTTGATCCGTTTAGGAAGCAACCGTTAAAAAAAAAACTTTGGTTTATCTCTAATTTAATATAAATCTTTTATTGAAAATCGGAGATCCCAAGGATTTAGCAGATAAACACTAATGTCCAACTTGCACCTTTTCTTCATGTGGGACTCTTTTATTGTAAAAGGTCCAATAAAAACCTTTTTGAAACTGTGTATGTTCCCAAGTTATCCTTTTGATGTTGTATATCAGAAAATCTTTGAATAAAACCTTTGAGAGTTGGATTTTCACCGTACTTCATCAGACTTCATTTGATTCATATTTAGAGATTGAATCATATTTTTTTGAGATAAGAGGGAATAAGTAGAGTTTTGAAGATTTCACTTACATAGCGTTTCTGAACTCCACATCTATGTTCTGATTTTCAAGAAGTGTTGTTGTGTAAAAGATTTTCTCATTACATTTTGTTTCATTCCTTTTGAAGATAGATTACCCAGAAAAAATTTGTTTTTGATAGAAACTTTTTATAAATCTCTTTCGATGTTGTCACAAGTTTCTTTAAATCTAGTTTTGAAACAATGTTACCTGATAATTCTTCTCATTTTTCTGTTGATTTATCAGATTTTCTGACGTATCATCAGATTTTCTGATGAACCATCAGATTTTCTGATGTCTTATCAGAATTTCCGATATTTCATCAGATCCATCAGATTTTCCTTGTTTTTTTTTTCTAGATATGCCATTTTAGTTCCCCCTAGATCTATTGTGATGTTTTTTTTTAAATGAAATTTCTGAGAAAGTTTATGAAGTGAAAGTTGTTTTGATGAAGAAAATATTCAAGAGTTGTTAATATTTATAGATGAAAGTGATAGTTATGCCATAAATGGTATTTACAACCCAAGATTTTCTATTTCCTTTTCTTTCTCTTCATTTAAGATGCTATCTGTTGCAGTGGGTATATGGCAGTCTTCGAAGCCCCCGTTTGTGAGTAAGCATTGAATAACTAGGCGGCTACTCTCATAGCCCCTAATCATTTTTATCACCCCGTGTCTCTCTATTTCCTTATGAAATATGACATTGCATGCATTGGGAGTGTAAGAAAGATTCAATTTTCTGCAAAAAAGTTTCCTGTGACGGTTGATTTTCCTTGTTGAATTTATCTTAATGCAAGTTACTTTCCCCCTTTTTGATTTTTTTTTAATTTTAAACAAAGAAAAAAAATCAAAAACAGACTATCTACAATTATGAGTTTATACAAATATGAGATATGAATAAAGATGATAACTTCTTGAAAAGTGATGATTCTAATGTTTTAACAAAGTTTCTGATGTTTTATCAGAATTTATGATGATTCATCAGATTTTCTGATAATTCTTCAGATTTTCTGATAAATTATCAGATTCATTGATAATTTATCAGATTTTCTGATATTCCATCAGATTGATGGATTTCTTTGTCAGAAACCTGTTGTACAATTCTTTGATTATCAGAATTTCCACCTTGATGTTCATCAGTTTGGTTTTCAGGTTGTGATTTTTTGTTTTCTGAAACATCCTCATCTTTTATGTTAACCATGCCAAGTTTGCTGATTAGAAAATTGTGTCTCTTTTCATCAAGAGGTTTTGTAAAGATGTCAGAAATTTGGTTTTCTGTTGGAACAAAGTTGCCACACCCCGACCGCGTCAAAACAACGAAACCGCGACGGAAACTTCGGGCAGTGTTGCAACATAATTATTGTTTCACAACCATGGATTCAAAGAGTTTTGTTTTATTGATTCATTAAGTAATTTACATTGTTTTAAACAAACAAACCAAACAACTAAACATCGTCTATTATTGTTATTATGTCACTAAGGCCTTGTCCAGATCCTATGTGAGCATGCATCCTAGCAATCAACATCATTCAACAATACCTGAAACATATGTAAAAACAAAGTCAGCAAAGAAATGCTGGCGAGCACATAGGTTTTATGAGAGTATCGGATTCATGGCTCGTTTACATGTTGCAAAACCATATTAAAAACCTTGTTTTGAAAAGTATATAATATTGCAACATAATTAACCAACTCAAATCAAGTTGGTTATAACTCATAAAATCTCGTAGCCATGATTCTTAACCCAAAACATTTGTTTAATTAAATCGAATTGAAAATCACCTCGTTAATAAAACTCGTATGGTTTATATTATTTATAAAAAAACATCGTTGTGTGACATTGTTTCAAAATCGTTTACCCAAGTGAAATAGATAACGCCACGGTATGTAATATGATGAAAAAACTTATATATAAGAAGTACCAATGGCGTATCTACCATGTTTTCATCACATTACACCCGTCCCATTATCTAAACACTAACCAAAAACCAATCGTTTGTTCAACTCGTTTAACTCGTTTAAATTGTTCCAAAATCGTTTAATTGTTCCAAAATCGTTTAACTCGTTTAAATCATTTAAATCATTCTCGTTTTAATTGTGAAAACTACTTTTGGTCGCCTCGCTAATAACATCCAAACCTTCGCAACTCGTCCATCGCCAATTCTCGCATTAATAAACCACCAAAGGGTAAATTAACAATCACAGATCAGTCGTTACCCACATAACCCCCACACATAACCATGGGTGCAGTCTGATAACGGGATTTGTCAGATCCTATGGTACCATAACCTAATACTGGTCGGCTTGATCAATGTTAATGAATGTCATTCGTTATGTAAATACGTCCAACAAGTTTGTTCACATTATCGAAATCGTTATTAGTTTTATATAAACCATATCAATCGTTTTTGAAACCATCGTTAAAACCTCGACAACATTTAACACATATGAATCACCCCAAAACAATTGAAAACAACAAAATAGGGAAACTATGTACTCATATCGAAGTGCAAAGTATCCTCAATCCAAAGAAATCAACAAGACTTCAACAAACCAAAGAAATCAAGTAGCACCTAGTAATCGGATCACTAGTCAAATAATCGACACCTAAATCAGAAGATCGGATAGAATGAGGTCTTGTAAACCAAATGAGTATTGGAACTCATTTGGTTTAACAAAGCCTACATTCTAGATCGGAACCTAACCTAAGTGCTTTCGACCCATTAAGGTAGCTTACGCTACTTTAACGCGTCGTGCGTGCAAAAGCGCATTCGAGACGCCTAACTAGTCCTATGACAAGTATTATATGCCTAAACATGTTACATAATTAGTTTAAGTGACAAAAGTTAAGTTTCATTTGCTTAATTACCAATTATGCATAAAAAGGGCATTTTGGTCATTTACCTAAGGCATATAAACTACCTATCATACAACTAATTAAACTAAGTGACCATAAGGTATAACCTCAGAAGGTTATTCCCTATACAACTATGGTCACTAAACATGCTTGGTTGGATCCTAATGATCGACCAAACTATGGTCACTTAACATGTTTAATGAAGTTAGAAAACAGGTTTGATAACAAAACAAATGGTTTTGATACCCAAGAATAGTTTGGTTGCAAAATACGCATGGATACGCATTTTGACCGAAACTATGACTCGTCACTACGCCTAATCAACGTGGTAATCATTAGGTATAGTCACACGAGACTATAACCATCATGATTACGCTCACGTTGCAAAGTTCAAACGAACTTTGTGTTGACCATAACTTGGTCAAAGCAGAAAGTCAAACACTTTTTGACTTTCGTGCTTAAAAACGCAATAAAAGCACAAAAAAAACTTACAAAGGGTCAAAGCTAGGAAGTTTTGATTCAAACAACTCAGGTATGAAGTAATAACTTCAACTTAGAGCAGGTTGAACCATAGTGTGAGCAGAAATGAAATGAAATGGTGGGTTTATATAGATTTTGATAAACCGTTAGGATCGTTCCTCGCAAAACGTGCTTCGATCTTGGCATTACAAGTGGGCACATGGTATTCAAAACCATGGGAACACTTAAAACCATCAAAATCTAGCCCAAAGTATCCCAAATCAGTGGTTAAAAACCATCAAAACAAGCTGGATGACCAAATACAATGTTTCTGCACTGGCAGGCTGTCGCGCCCCACGTAAGATACAGCCTTATCTTACGCGGCCCGCCAGGACTACTTTGGCAGATTGTCACATTTGGTCCCTGAACTTGAAAAACTTGCATTTTGATGCATATTTGACACGTTTAAGCCCCGTTAACCTCATTTCAAAGCTCTAAAATGATGTTAAAGTATAGGAAACTCAAAACATGCTCAAAAACATCTCGGATGTTGGTTCATTTGGTTGTACGGTTGCGTTAATCGGTTAATTACGACGAAAGTCGTAACGAAAGCAAAAACGATCCAAATTACGCGACGAATGGATTTTTATCGTGCCAATCACTAAAACAAAATATTTTAATGATTACATAAATTTTTGGATGTCCGGATATATTCAGAACGTAAGATATGCGCGAGAATGCAAACTTATGCACTTTTTGACGCTTTTAGTCCCTATTGATCAAGAAAGTTTATTTTTGCAAACCAAACACCTCAAAGCCTATTTCTAAGCTATGTAAAGGATATTTAGGGCATGTTTAACTTATGGTCAAGTTCTGGAATGTTCGTTACTATACAAATCGGTATAGTTTCACAGTTTGACACAAATAGTCCCTGCGATCAAATAAACTTGATTTCAACACACCAAACCATCCAAAACTTATTTATAAGTTATGTAATGGTTATTTAAGGTATGTTAAGCCAATGTCACTATCCCGAAGTGTTTTTCATGTTAAACTGACTACGTTTACATACCAGTTTGCGTATAACCTTCCAGAAAGCGTTTTAAAGCTTGAAATCGGAATTGAATCAAATCCTAAAATCATCAAACACAAATATACACATAATAACAACAAAACACATATAATAACACCAAAGCACATTGTTTTATTAATAATCAACATTGTTTTACATTGTACATCGATTACATAACACAGTTGTCACAGTCTCCCCTACTTTAGGAAATTTCTTCCCAAAATTTTAACTAGGGGAAACTTGTGAAAACAATTGCGGATATTTCGCCTTCATTTGGTCCTCACGTTCCCAAGTAAACTCTGGGCCACACTTGGATTCCCAGCGAACTTTGACCAATCGAATCCGTTTGTTCTTCAACTATTTGACTGCACGGTCCATTATCTCCACAGGTTTCTCGACAAAGTGCATCGTTTCATCGATTTGAATCTCGTTGAGTGGAATGTGAAGATCAGCATTAGCTAAACACTTTCTCAAGTTGGACATGTGAAAAGTCGGATGAATATTTCCAAGCTCTGGAGGTAGCTCTAGTCGATAGGCAACCATTCCAATTCTTTCGACAGTCTTAAATGGTCCAACATATCAAGGTGCAAGTTTTCCTTTCCTTCCAAATCTCACCACTCCCTTCCAAGGTGACACCTTGAGTAGGACACGGTCCCCGACTTGAAATTCTAAGGACTTGCGTCGCACATCCGCATAATTCTTTTGACGGCTTTTGGCTGTCACAAGATTATCGCGAATTTTCTTGATTTTGTCTGTTGTTTCCAGAATGAGCTCAGGTCCAGTAAGCTGAGCTTCACCGATCTCATTCCAACAGACAGGTGAACGACATTTTCGACCGTATAAAGCTTCGAACGGTTCCATATTGATGCTAGCATGATAACTATTGTTGTAAGAGAACTCGATCAACGGCAGATGAGAATCCCAATTACCACCAAAGTCTATCACGCATGCTCTAAGCATATCCTCCAAAGTTTGAACCGTCCTCTCAGATTGACCATCTGTTGGGGATGATAAGCAGTGCTTAGATTTAGGTGGGTTCCCATAGCAGATTGCATAGTCTTCCAAAAATGAGATGAAAATCGAGCATCACGATCGGAAATGATATCCAAAGGAACACCATGTCGTGACACAATCTCATCAACATAAATCTTTGCAAGTTTATGAGCAGTTAGATCCTCGCAAATCGGAATAAAATGAGCTGATTTCGTTAATCGATCGATAACAACCCAAATAGCATCATGACCTTTAGACGTACTCGGTAACTTAGTGATAAGATCCATTGCAATTTTCTCCCACTTCCAAACCGGTATCTCTGGTTGTACAAGCAAACCAGACGGTCGTTGATGTTTAGCCTTGACTTTGAGACATGTTAGGAATTTCGATACATACAAGGCAACATCCTTCTTCATACCAGGCCACCAATACTGAGTACGAAGATCCTTGTACATTTTATCAGTACCAGGATGGATAGAATATCGAGACTTGTGAGATTCATCCATCACTAAAGTGCGGAGACCGTCTTGTTTCGGAATCCATAAACAATCCTTGAAATAGAGTAACCCATCGCCCTTCGTTTCGAGTTTAAGTTCGAGTTGAAGCGGTAGCTCATATTTCAATAAGCCTTTGATCACACAAGATCATTGAGCTTGAAGAACACGAGATTGAATATCAGATAGAGTTCGAACATAATGAAGCTTGACTCGTTCCTTTCGACTAAGCGCATCGGCTACGACATTCGCCTTACCAGGATGGTAGCGAATTTCGCAATCATAGTCGTTTAAGAGTTCAACCCAGCGTCGCTGTCTCATATTCAGCTCCTTCTGATTGAGAATGTGCTGAAGACTTTTGTGGTCTGTGAAAACCACACACTTCGTGCCATAAAGATAGTGTCTCCAGATTTTTAGAGCGAAAACCACAGCACCTGACTCAAGATCATGAGTCGTATAGTTCTTCTCGTGAACTTTCAGCTGTCTTAACGCATAAGCTATAACTTTACCTCGTTGCATCAGAACGCATCCAAGGCCTAGTTTCAACGCGTCGCAATAGATACCAAAATCATCATTTCCATCGGGCAAAGACAAAACAGGAGCATCACACAGCTTCCGTTTCAGCGTTTGGAATGCTTCTTATTGCTTGGGTCCCCACTCAAAAATCTTATTCTTCTGAGTCAAAGCAGTGAGTGGAACCGCGATCTTCGAGAAGTTTGAAATAAAACAACGATAATAACCAGCGAGGCCAAGAAAAGAACGAATTTCTGTAGGTGTCGTTGGCGTATTCCAATCCTTAATTGCAGCAATTTTGGATGGATCCACATGAATACCCTGCTCGTTGACTATATGACCCAAAAACTGAACTTCTTTAAGCCAAAATTCACACTTGGAGAATTTGGCGAAAAGTTGTTCCTTCTTCAGAAGTTCCAGTGTCAAACGAAGGTGTTGCTCGTGATCAGCTCGAGACTTCGAATAAATGAGAATGTCGTCAATGAACACGATGATGAACTTATCTAAATAAGGTTTACAAACCCTATTCATTAAGTCCATGAAGATAGCTGGGGCATTCGTCAAACCAAAAGGCATGACAGTAAACTCCTAGTGCCCATATCTTGTGCAGAAAGCAGTTTTGGGAATATCTTCTTCGAGAACACGAAGTTGATGATACCCAGAACGTAGATCGATCTTGGAAAAACATGAAGCACCTTGCAGCTGGTCAAAGAGATCATCGATTCGTGGTAGGGGATATCGATTCTTGACGGTAAGCTTATTAAGCTCACGAAATGATCCATCTTTCTTCTTCACAAATAGGACAGGAGCACCCCAGGGCGAAAAGCTCAGACGGATGAATCCTTTATCAGATAACTCTTGAAGCTGTTTAGATAATTCTTGCATCTCCGACGGTGCAAGACGATAAGGTGCTTTCGCAATCGGGTTGGCATTAGGTGCAAGGTCAATATGAAACTCGACTTGACGAACTGGAGGCAAACTAGGCAGTTCATCGGGAAACACCTCTGGGTAATCTTAGACAATCGGGATATGCTGAATACGCTTGCTCTTGCTCTTCTCCTCGGTGACATGTGCCAGAAAAGCAACATATCCTTTTCGTAAATAACTTTGGGCTTTCATACACGACATAAGTTTCAAGCCACCTGAAGGTTTCTCGCCACGAACCTCTAGAATATCGCCAGACGAAAGAGGAATACGAACAATCTTATCAAAACAAACCACCTCAGCATGAAGTTTAGCTAACCAATCCATCCATACGATAACGTCAAAACTCCTAAGTTGCATCGGTACGAGGTCAATAGGAAAAATATGGTTATCGAGGTTCAATTGACAATTGCGAATAACAGAATCGAGGACAAGAGGTTTACCAGTAGCGACTTCGACATATAAGGGTTTTCTCAGTTTAGTTCTAGGCATTGCAAGTAAAGGCTCAAAAGATAATGAAACAAAACTCCTATCGGCACCAGAATATAAAAGAATAGATGTAGGTCGATGGTTAACAAGAAACGTACCATTGACAACCTCGTTGTCAGCTCTCGCCTCGTTTGCATTCAGATTGTATGCTCGTCCATGGGCAGGATTTGTGTTTACAACGGCATTCGGATTTGCGTTCGCATTTACCAACCTCGGGCAGTTGTTAGTGACCAAACTCTCCACAATTGTAACACGAACTCGGTGGGAATCTAGCAGCATTCCCCTGAACCTGTGCTGGATTCTGAGCGGCTTAATTCTGACCCAATCACTAAAATAAATTTTTGGATGTTCGGATATATTCAGAACGTAAGATATGCGCGAAAATGCAAACTTATGCACTTTTTGATGCTTTTAGTCCCTATTGATCAAGAAAGTTTATTTTTGCGCACCAAACACCTCAAAGCCTATTTCTAAGCTATGTAAAGGATATTTAGGGCATGTTTAACTTATGATTAAGTTCCGGAATGTTCGTTACTATACAAATCGGAATAGTTTCACAGTTTGACATAAATAGTCCATGCGATCGAATAACTTGATTTCAACACACCAAACCATCCAAAACTTATTTCTAAGTTATGTAATGGTTATTCAAGGTATGTTTATGCACCAGTTTGCGTATAACCTTCCAGAAAGCATTTTAAAGCTTGAAATCGAAATTGAATCAAATCGTAAAATCATCAAACACAAATATACACATAATAACACCAAAACACATATAATAACACCAAAGCACATTGTTTTATTAATAATCAACATTGTTTTACATTGTACATCGATTACAGAACACAGTTGTCACAAAAGTACATTTCTATGTTACGTTTTTCAACATGATCCTTTATGAAGTGATATCTGACATCTATGTGCTTGGTTCTGGAGTGATGAACTGGATTTTCTGTAATTGCAATTGCACTCTTTGAATCACATAGAATGGGTATATTTGTCAGATTTACTCCCTAATCATTCAGCTGAGTTTACATCCACAGTACTTGTGAACAACAATTTGCTGCTGCTACATATTTTGATTCAGCTGTTGATGTTGCAACATAATTTTGTTTCTTACTTACCCAACATACCAACTTTTCTCCCAAGATTTGACATGCACCAGATGTGCTTTTTCTGTAAAATCTTGCACCCTGCATAATCTGCATCTGTATATGCAATTAGTTCAAGATTTGTATCCTTAGGATACCAGAGACCAAGTTCTGATGTGCCTTTTAGATATTTAAAAACCCTTTTGACTGCTTCTAGGTGTGATTCTTTAGGATTGCATTGATATATGGCTAGAAAGCATGTAACAAACATAATATCTGGTTTACTTGCAGCTAAGTATAACAATGATCCTATCATCCCCTTTTAGGTTTTAATATCTACACATGTTCCTTCTTTATCAGAATCAAGTTTGTTCCCTGTTGCCATGGGAGTTTTTGAAATTGAGCAATTTTCAAGTGAGTATTTGTGCAAAATTATTTTCACATACTTAGATTGACTCAAAAATATTCCATCAATTCTCTGTTGACTTGTAAACCTAAGAAAAATGTTAACTCACCCATCACGCTTATTTCAAAATGGCTGGTCATCAATTTTTGAAACTTTTTGCATAACTTTTCATTTGTTGATCCAAATATAATGTCATCAACATATATTTGGACTAACAAAGTGTGACCCTTGTGTATTTTAAGAAAAAGTGTTGTATCAATAGTACCTTTTATGAAGCCAGAATTGAGTAAGAAGTTTGAAAGTGTTTCATACCATGCTCTTGGTGCTTGCTTCAAACCATACAAGGCTTTGTTTAATTTGTAAACATGGTTTTGAAATTTAGGATCAACAAAGCCTTTAGGTTGATGCACATAAACTTCTTCCTCAATCTTACCATTCAGGAAAGCAGATTTCACATCCATTTGGTATACTTTGAAGTCTTTGGATGTAGCATAAGCAAGAAAAATTCTTACTGCTTCTAATCTGGCCACTGGTGCAAAGGTTTCATCATAGTCAATACCTTCTTGTTGACAATAGCCTTTGACCACTAACCTTGGCTTATTCCTGGTAATTATGCCATTTTCATCTGATTTGTTTCTAAATACCCATTTTGAGCCTATGACAGATTTGTCATTTGGCTTAGGCACCAGATCCCATACCTTACTCTTTTCAAGCTGATCAAGCTCTTCTTGCATAGCTTGAATCTAGTCTGAGTCATTAACAGCTTCTTTGACAGTCTTGGGTTCTATTTTGCTTAAGAACCCAGCAAATGCACATTCATGTGCTGTTGCAGATCTTGTTCTCACACCATCTTCTGGATTTCCAATGATGTCAGGATGAACATGTCCTTTTATCCATCTCAACTTATTGTGAAAAGTTGTTGGTTCTGCTAGATTTGAAGTTTCCCCTTGAACAATTGCCTCAGTTGTATGGAATGTATCAGAATTTTGATTGTCAGACATAATTTCATTGTTCTAATTCAAGATTTCTGATACATTTTCCATTTATTCCGTAGGGTTAGCACATGAATTATCTATTGATTTGTTTGTAAGAGATTGATTATGTTCTAGGAAATCCTTTGTTATCATTTCAAAGAGATGTACATATTTTTCTTGTTTATCAGAAAAGTTTATTTCCTTCATATATTCATCAGAAACTTCTGTTTCTGATGAGTCATCAAAAGATACATATAAACTTTCTCTAATTGTCCTTGTGTTAAGTATAAAAACTCTATATGCTTTTGAGGACATTGAATAACCAAGAAAAATACCCTTTTCTGTCAATGTAACACCTCACAAAATCACGACCAATATAATAAAGACACGTGTCAAGAAGGTTAAATGTGTAATGAATTGATCTTGAGGGACTAAAATTGCCAAACAATGTAATTATGTAAGTAAAAGGACCCAAAGTGTCAACATGCCAATCTTGTGCCTCTGATTGACCTCACACGACGTTCGTATTCTTTAATGAATAAATTGTCGGACATAAAAAGTCGTTTGTGCTTAAATTAAGGATTCTACGAAACATAGGGGTTAAAAGTGTCAACATGTTAAACGTTACCTCGGAGTGACCTTTTAACGATCCCAAAAGCATTGTAATATTTGTATAATTGGCTCTTGAAAATATTGGATAGTAATCTCACGGAGTTTCGTTGAAAACATGACTTTTCGGGGAGTCTCGCAACTAACCGGGAGCTTAACAGAGTTAATATATGACCCAAGGCCCTTAATAGTTAACTATGGGGGTCATAAGTGCACTAAATGGAAGTTATTTAAATTAAATATCGACCAGGGACTGAAATTGCAAAGTTTAGAAACTTTTTACCGGATTTCCCCATTGTCGCGGCCCGCGTAGACTCCCTGTGAGTCTTACGAGGCCCGCGTAAAAGTGCCTGTTACAGAAAAAAAGGACAGTTGCATGTTGCAGCCTGTTACACCACCATTGCATGGCTGATTTCGATACCAGGGACTGAGCAAATAGTTTTTCATGCACTAGGGACACATGGGAACATCTGGTAGCAACATAGGGACATATGGATTGATCTTGGAGACTCAAAACTCCTATATAAGGCCCTTGTGGTTCTTGTGTTCATTTGCACACTTTTAATTTTCACTCAAACTTACTCCTCGAAGCCTCCTGGAGCAAAAGGAAGCTTTCTCAAGTTCAATATTCGTGCTAAGGACTATAGTAAGTGTTCATAGATTCCTAAGTTTAAGTTTTTTTAATTTAATGACAGAAAGTCAAAGCTATCGTAATTAAGCTTTGACTTGGTGCTTAATCACTAACGGTCCAGCCATTATTCGAATTGAAAGGGGCTATGAGTTGGTAATTATTTAAGTAATAAACCCTTAAAAGGGCACCTACTGATTATCACTTTTACTTGGTCAATTATCGGGTCAAACTTATTAATAAAAAGTCAAACGTGTCAGTTTTTACAAATTAATTCATAACTGATAATGCAGAGGTTATGGAACATGTTTTAACACTTAAATAACATGGTAAATAATATAAGAACATGTTTAGGCATGTTCAACCTGACAATTTTGAGTTTACGCTCGGTTCGTAACCGAAAGTCGCAAAAGTAGACTTTTGCTTTGACTTTCAGTCCTGACCCGATTTAGCTTAGTTTAGTTATTCCTTAGGGTTCCTTTGGGACCACATTTCATGTTAGTATAACCCTATGAGGTTATACAACTTGGTTCCATAGAAATCCTAGTTCATTGCATGTTTCTGTTAAATGCTTAAAAGTTGACCATTATGCCTTTTTTATATAAAAACGAGATTTTTAGAAATGTGAGTGGACAAAAACCTTTATTACTAATATTTAAGTATGTCCTAAAAATTTTGACATCAGTTTATGGTCTAAAATGAGAGTTATGCACAATATCGTAAAACGAAAGCTTTTTATTAATTAAATGACATTTTTAGTATAAATCACATTTAAACCCAAATTTTGACACCAAACTTTCTACCCACTGATGTAATATAATATTTAGGGATTTTTGGGAATTTTTATTAAATTTTAAACTGATCATAACCTAGGGTTCATGCATAGGCTCGGTAATTGACGATATTGCCCTTTTTGCTAATAAAATGAGTTTTACACATCCTTTAGATATCAAACCTTTTTCTACTAATTTTATATATTAAGTAATTTATTTTAAACAGTAAAGGCTGATCAAAATCTCAGATTTCCTTAATCAACCCGAATATCGTCAAACACCGACTTTTAGGTGATTTAGGCGCATAGTATGGTTTAAAACCATATTTGGCACCTAAGGCTTGTTACCTACTGATGTTACGGATAAATTTTTATACTTCAACATTAAGTATAATAAACTCAGATTTCCAAATTTGACCGTTATAGCATATGTGAAATGACCAAAATGCCCCTACGGTGCATAGTTTGGCCATAAATGATAAAATTCACATATGTATGATATCTTACTGATATAACTTGTTAAAATAAATATTTTTACGGATCATTTTAGACCTGAACCATATATTGCTATTTAACCTCATTTATAAACTTTAAAATGACCAAAATACCCTTACGGGGCTTAAATTGGTTTTAAATTCATTATGGGCATAATGGAAGGTATCCTACTGATACCATAACATATTTTAAGAATATTAACTTATAGAACCTATACATGATTCATTTGGTTACCCTTTATGCATTTTTGCGATCGGTACGGTTTATGTAACTAGTTTGCATAAATTAACCGAAATTGGTCAAACCTTATCATTTTTACTTCAAAATCCAGAATGTATTTAGTTTACCCCTTTTACACAAGTCCTCATACTTGTTGGGTCTAAAACACATTCTAATCCGGTGTTCACTTAATCTTGCGTTTTGATCCGTAAACCTTTCATTAAAACTAACCGGTCTAAGTTAAGACTTAAATAAGACCCGTTAGGAATCTAATAGGTTATTAAAACCTTCATTCCAGATTTAGAAGCCCTGTAAAAGCTACCTGTGTTTGCTGATTGATATACGGCTGAGAATAATATTATATTTTTGCTCAGGTAAATACTTTTAACTTATTTTTCATTATACGGGCTTGGGATACGGTATTTAATAATACCGCTTGCTCAGGTAAATACGGTATTTTTCGCATCCCATAGATGTTTCTGACGGATCATCATTTCATGGTTCGCCATACAGGGGCCCAGAAAGTTTTGCTGAAAGATGGGCCACATACAACTGGGAGTACACTCCCCCTTTCTACCACCTCCACAACAGCAGCAGGATCCCTCTGAGGATTCACGTTTCCAGGCAGTTACGCCATCGCCACTGCCGCCGCTAGAGCAACAGCTACCGCCAGAACCTCCGAGACGAAGAAGATCAGGTGCACGGATATCTGTGCGAAGGGGGGATTTCCACTTCAGCACCCCCCAACACTCCAGTGGCAGCCACTACCCGCCACTGTATGAAGACCCGCAAATAGGTGGGCCTTCAAACCCAGTTTCAGAAGTCGACTCTGCACCAGTCTCATCACCGCCGCACATGGGTTATGATAACCCAATTCCTTCATACGCCGGTGCAGCGGCGTATAACCCATTTGAGCAGCCAGCTTATCCTGGTTACAACTACTACAATGCCCCTGCCGTAGACCCGTACCTCGAGGCGGCCAACTACAATGCTCTCCACCCTGAGGGACCCTTCGCAGCTTCATACCAGTCTGGGTACCAAGCATATGGGTATCAATACCCACCACCTCCTCAACCTCCGCAGCAGCAGCGGCCACAGCCGCCACTGATCCAACCACCGCAGCAGCAGGAAAATCTTCAGAGGTTGAACCAGGCGGAACTAGAGGTACAGGAGGAGCGTAGAAGCCACCGGGGGCTACTTAAGGGTCTGGTAGACCTAATAAAGGGGAATAAGAAGAGGGATTATTAAAATCCTTATTTATTTGTATTATTGTTTATTTCAATTAAGTCCCTACGTAGACAATTTTATTTATGTAATCAGTCCCGACGCGGACTTGTCTTTCTTTATTCAGCCCTTGCATGGGAAAGTTATTTATTTAAAAGTCTCGTTTAGGGCATCTATGTACTTTTCCAATTTATGGAATGTTTTAAATTTAAAATTTCATTTGTTATCATATGTATGAATATAATGTATGAAATAAATCAAAATATCATTCCATTTTATAATTGATCTACCATTAATTATTAAAAGAAAATTCTTAAGGGTATAACCTAGCCACATGTCATTTTAGACATGGCCATGATGATAAAACCTTTTTAAGATTAAAATCCTTGTTAACATCTAAAAACATGTTAGCACTCCTTACAACAGTGATACGATAAAATCACACTTGTCATCTTTATATTGGGATTTTCCAATCCCTTATCTAGCCTAATGATCTAGAAATCATGGATTCAAATCATCAATTAAGATGATCATATATGAAACGTCCATTAGTGATGAAGTGCCTACGGGCCATAATAATTGTCAAATAAAACAAAAGACAGTCGTAGTCTACGACTCCCTGTCAAGAAAAGGTAATGAACGGTGATTCAAACCTTAATGCCTCGATCTTCTAAGATCATGGCTTATAATTTAAAACTGTCCTTATGACTAGGCCTTTAGTGCCACTCTAATATCTTCAATGATTTATAACTAGGGGTAAATTATAAAAGAAAACCCTAGACAAATATGACTAACAAAATAACCAATATGGTTTGTATTTACCATGGTTAATGAATTGCCAAAATAACAATTCCATAATAAGATTTCTGAATGAATTATTGTCATCATTTTTATGTAGCAATCAAGCTACATGGATGAATCTGAAGAGGTTAACAGTCACCCCAGGGAGAGAAATGATACCACCAGAGTAAACGTAGCTGGTGCAGATCTTCAAGCATTAATAGACAATGCTGTTACTAGAGCTCTTGACAGACAGTTCAAGGAATCAAGTGGTACTCGCACTAAGACTCAATTTGTGGTTCATAGTAAGCCCCTTCTAAAACGCACGAGTCAAAGAAAGACGATGCTCGTCACTCATCGAATCAATGAAGTGTTCCATCCAAACAAACAGTGTTTAATCAGGAGCCACGTGTTAAGGCCTGCTCTTACAAATACTTTGTCTCTTGCAAACCAAGAGACTTCACAGGAGAAAAAGGAGCCATTGACTGTATGACATAGCTAGATGAGATGGATACTGTGGTTGACATCAGTAGTTCTGCTGATCAGGACATTGTGAAGTTTATGTCACAATTATTCAAAGGTGAAGCTTTGGCTTGGTGGAGATCTTTGGTTCAAGCCACAGGGAAAATCCCACTTAACAACATGTCTTGGGAACAATTTGTCGCGTTGATCAAAGATAATTTTTGCCCCCAGCATGAGGTGGAAATGATTGAAACCGACTTCTTGACCTTGGTCATGAAGAACTTGGATTGTCAAGCATACCTTATGAGTTTCAACACCATGTCCCGATTGGTTCCTTACTTGGTCACACCGGAACCAAAATGCATAGCTCGTTTTATTGGAGGTCTAGCTCCAGAAATCAAGGCAAATGTGAAAGCATCTAGACCTACCACATTCAGGTCAGTGGTAGATTTATCTCTATCTCTCACACTGGATGCTATCAGAAACAAATCTACCAACGTTTCTGATGAAGGTAAACGAAAACGGGAGGATGAGAGTTCTCATCGCTCCAACAAGAAAAGGAAAGGGAACTCTGATCACAAGAAGAGTTCGGGGTTTAAGAAGGATAACCAGCAGTCGGGTGAGAAACCCAGATGTAAGACCTGCCAGAAACTTCACTTTGGAAAGTGCAGGTTTGAATTGAAATCTCAGTCGCAGTCGCAGCCTAGAGTTTGTGGAATCTGCAAGTCCAAGGAGCATAAGACCCTAGATTGCAAGAAAATGAAGGACGTAACTTGTTACAACTGTAACGAGAAGGGGCATATCAAGACCAATTGCCCCAAATATGCAAAGAAACCTAAAGAGGTTAAAAAGACCAATGATCGGGTCTTTCAAATGCATGCTCAGGAGGCTATTCAGAACGACAACGTGATAACATGTACCTTTCTTATAAATGATGTTTATGCTAGAGTGTTGTTTGATTCGGGTGCAGACAAGTCTTTTGTAGATAATAAATTTTGTAAATTGCTAAATCTGCCTGTTAAGACTCTAAGCATAAATTATGAAGTAGAATTGGCCGATGGTACTAAAGAGACCGCCTCAACAGTTCTAGATGGGTGTTTTATTTCCATTAGGAATCACTCTTTTCCGCTATCCTTGCTTCCATTGAAATTGGCAGGATTCGACATAGTGATAGGCATGGATTGGTTATCTCATAACCAAGCCCAAATTGTATGTGATAAGAAGCAAGTGGTTATCAAGACTCCTTATGGTGAGCCACTTACGATTCAAGGAGATACTCAGTATGGATTGCCTAAGCAAGTGTCTATGCTTAAGGCATCGAAGTGTATGAAGAGAGGTTGTGTCATTTATATGGCACAGGTAACCATTGATGAAGCGAAGCCCAAGATTAAAGACATCCCCATTATTTCTGAATATCCAGAGGTTTTTCATGAGGAACTACCTGGCTTACCTCCAGATAGGCAAGCGGAGTTCAGAATCGATATCATTCCGGGAGCAGCACCAATTGCAAGAGCACCTTATCGGTTGGCACCGACTGAGATGAAAGAGTTAAGGACTCAGTTGGATGATTTGTTAGAGAAGGGATTTAGTTGACCTAGCTCATCCCCTTGGGGAGCACCGATTCTGTTTGTGAAAAAGAAGGATGGCTCGATGCGTCTATGCATCGATTATCGCGAGCTAAACAAGGTTATAATGAAGAACAGGTATCCGTTACCCAGGATCGATGATCTATTCGATCAGCTTCAAGGAGCAAGTTACTTTTCAAAGATCGATTTAAGATCGGGTTATCAACAGTTGAAGGTCAGAGACGAAGACGTGCACAAGACTGCATTCAGAACACGCTATGGCCACTATGAGTTTTTAGTGATGCCTTTTGGGCTCACTAATGTACCTGCAGCATTCATGGATCTCATGAATTGCGTTTGTAAGCCGTATTTAGACTAGTTTGTCGTTGTCTTCATCGATGAAATACTCTTTTATTCGAAGAATCAGGCTGATTATGAAAACATCTCCGGTGTATCCTTAAACTTCTGCAGCAAGAGAAGCTCTACGCCAAGTTTTCAAAATGTGAGTTTTGGCTTCGGGAAGTCCAATTTCTTGGACATATGGTAAGTGAGCGTGGTATCTAGGTGGATCCCGCTAAGATTGAAGCGACTATGAATTGGCAAGAGCCTAAGACTCCTACAGAGATACGCAGTTTCTTGGGTCTAGCAGGATACTACAGGCATTTCATCGAAAACTTTTCAAGGATTGCAGCACCTCTAACTTCGCTGATTCGCAAGAATGTCAAGTTTGACTGGGGTCCCAAGCATCAAGAATCCTTTGACATTCTTGAGCAGAAATTAAGCAATGCTCCTGTGCTGACATTGCCAGAAGGAATGGAAGAATTTGTGGTTTATTGCGACGCATCGAACACATGTATGGGATGTGTGCTTATGCAGAAGGGTAAGGTTATCACATATGCATGAGAAGGATTACACCACCCATGATTTGGAGTTGGGTGCCGTTGTGTTTGCACTAAAGCTTTGGAGGCATTATTTAAATGGAACTAAGTGCGTGATCTGTTCTGATCACAAGAGCCTTCAATATTTGTTTAACCAGAAGGATCTTAACATGAGACAATGTCGTTGGATGGAGACACTGAATGATTATGACTGTGAAATCCGATGTCATCCAGGCAAAGCGAATGTAGTCACTGATGCTTTAAGCAGGAAGGAAAAGGTTAAGCCTATTAGAATCAATGCCAAAAGCATTGAATTAAAGAACAGCTTGAATGAAAGATTGTTAGTCGCTCAAAAGGAAGCTGTATTAGAAGCTAACTATCAGAATGAGAAGTTAGGAGTGACTGCAGATCAATTATCATATGGCAAGGATGGAATCCTAAGATTGAATGGCAGAATATGGGTTCCAATTTATGGAGGACTTCGAGATGTGATTCTTCAAGTACTCATAGCTCTAAATATTCAGTCCATCCTAGCAGTGATAAGATGTACCATGATTTAAAGGCAAATTATTGGTGGATAGGTTTGAAGAAATCTATAGCCACTTATGTGGCTAAATGCCTTACGTGCGCGTAAGTTAAAGCAGAGCATCAAAAGCCGTCAGGTGTGACATCTGTGCTTGTAATCATTGTAAACAGTTCAATTATCAATAAAACAATGTTATTTGATCCCAATGTTTGTTTATTTATGTTTGACATTTCGCATGTTTTGATATTCGTTCAATTTCAAACTATATATCGCTTTCTGGAGAGTTATACACAAACCGATGCGTAAACGTAATCAGTTTAACGCCAAAAACACTCTGAAAACATCCAAATATGCTTAACATACCTTAAATAACCTTTACATAACTTAGAAATAAGTTTTGAAGGCTTTGGTATGGCAAAATCAAGTTTATTCGCATACAGGGCCTAATTTCGACAAACTGCGAAAGTGTGCCGATTCGTACTGTAACGAACATTCCGGAACATGACCATAAGTTAAACATACCGTGAATATCCTTTACATAACTTAGAAATAGGCTTTGAGGGGTTCTGTGTGCTAAAACAAACTTTTTGGTCATTCAGGGACTAAAAGCGTCAAAAAGTGCATAAGTTTGCATTTTCGTGCATAACTTACGTTCTGAATATATCCGGACATCCAAAAATTTATGTAATCATTAAAATATGTTATTTTAGTGATTGGCATGATAAAATTCCATTCGTCGTGTAATTTGGATCGTTTTTCGCGTTCGTTCGTGTTTCGTCGTAATTCAACGAACAACGCAACCGTACGACCAAGCGAACCGACATCCAAGATATTTTTAAGCATATTTCAAGTTCCCTATGTTTTAACATCCTTATGGAGCTTGAAAATGGGCTTGACGGGTGTTAGAAGTGCCAAAACGCGAAAAAACAAAGTGCAGGGGCAAAACTGTAATTTACTGAAACTTGCTGACCTGCACAAGGCTTACGGACCGTAAGCACAAACCCATACGGTCCGTAAGGACCCCCCAGATCAGCGTAATTGTGTTCCAGCTTGATCCAGTTGTTCCCAAGTGTTGCAAATGGTTTTTAAGCTTCCTATGGGCTGGTTTTGGGTGCCCATGGTTTTAGAAATCAGGGGGTGCACATGTAAGGCCAAGATCGAAGCTCGGTTTTCGATGAACGATCCTAACGGTCTTGGTTTTCCTATAAATACCCCCCATGATTTCACTTGCAACTCACACCTTTTGATTCATTCAGCTCTAAGTTGGGGTTTTATGCTGCATACCTGAGTTGTTTGGATCAAAACTTCCATTCTTGGACCTTTTGTAAGCCCTCTTTCATTCTTTTATGCGTTTTTAAGCGTGAAAGTCAAACAATGTTTGACTTTCTGCTTTGATCAGTCAATGGTCAACATGAAGTTCGTTTGAACTTCGCAACGTGAGCGTAATCACGATGGTCATAGTCCTTTGTGACTATACCTACTGATTACCACGTTGTTTAGGCATAGTGACGAGTCATAGTTTCGGTCAAAATACGCGTTTATGCGTATTTTGCAACCAAACTATTCTTGGGTATCAAAACCGTTTGTTTTGATATCAAACTTGTTTTCAAACTTCGTTAAACATGTTTTAACATGTTTAACTCGTCACTTTAGGTTTAGTGCTTATATAGGGTCGTAAAGGTAAGTGGTCTAAACAACCGCTTAGACTTTCGAACCCGACCCGTTTGGTCGATCATTAGGATCCGACCAAACACATATAGGTGACCATAGTTGTATAAGGAATAACCTTCCGAGGTTATACCTTATGGTCACTTCGTTTAAGTAGTTGTATGATAGGTAGTTTATATGCCTTAGGTAAATGACCAAAATGCCCTTTTTGCGCATAAATTCATTTAAACATATGTAACCTAAATTTTGACATCTAAACTGATTAGGAAACATTATTAGACTTGATAAGGCATATAATACTTGTCATAGAACTAGTTAGGCGGTCCGAACGCGTTTTACGCAAACGACGCATTAAAGTAGTATAAGCTACCTAAACGGGTCGTAATGGGTCGTAAGCACTTAGGTTAGGTTTCGTTTTAGTATGTAGGTTTTGTTAAACCATATCATATGAGTTCCTATACTCATTTGGTTTACGAAACCTCATCCTATCCGATCCTCCGATTTAGGTCCGGTTTATTAACGTAGTTACCTATATTAGGTGCCGATTGATTCCGTGATCTCTAGCATTGCTTGGTTGTTATCCAAGGACTTCTAGGCAATCTCAAGTGAGTACATAGACCCCTCTTTTACTGTTTTTCAAACATTTTGGGGTGAAACACATGTGCCTACTTGTTACTTTCGTGCTTTCCATGTTTTCATATTATATGCTTGCTATGTTCATTAGTACACTTATAGTACATGATTTCATTATGTTTTTGCTATGTATGTCCATTAGTGCATACTTATTACATCGTTTTACATTACATTTTATGCTATGTATGTCCATTTAGCGCATACTTAGTACATCGTTTTACATTACATTTTATGCTATGTATGTCCATTTAGCGCATACTTAATACATTGTTTTACATTACATTTTATGCTATGTATGTCCATATTAGCGCATACTTAGTACATTGTTTCATATCACATGCTATGTATGTCCATTTGTTGCATACTTAGTACATTTATTTCACATCACATGCTATGTATGTCCATTTGTTGCATACTTAGTACATTTGTTTTACATCACATGCTTACATTTTGGTATGACATTTGGTTTGTTTAAATGGGACAAAAATACATTCATTAACATTGATCATGCCGTTCGTTAGTAGGTAGTGGTACCATAGGAATTGACAACTCCCGTTCCTGAAATCCTAGGTTTGTTTGAATGGAAGGAACGACTGAATTCGATACACATAACTCAGATAAACCTTTAATTTGTTTAGGGGTTTATCGCCACAGTCTCAAGGCTTGAATGTATGCATTTAACAATACCGCATAGATGTTTGTATCAGTAGAGCATGCATTTATTTTACAAAACATAACTTTGAATTAAACTATGTTTTACTTCAATACCTTGTTTTGTACATTTTACCTATGGTTTAGTTGATATATTTCACTTGCCATACATGACAGTTGGATACACATTACATGGTTTACATTCTGACATAAACATTTTGACATTGGTTTACACATTACATGATTTACATTTTGACAATAGACAATTATTTACACATAAACATTGACAATTGGTTTAAACAAGGAAATTTGGTGGTTTGTTTGGGTAAGTGATTTAAGTAACGAGGCGTGTGTAATATGATAAAAGCATGGTGGATACGCCGCTGGTACTTCCTATATATAAGTGCTTTTATGATATTATACATCGTAGCGTTATTTAAATCATTTCAATTTAGACATATAAGATTTTACATAAGTAACATATTTTTCACAACACATTGTTTTACAAAACAGTTTGTTTTATAACAACTCATTTTACTTGGTTATTTAATTAACCATACATCCTTCTTTTATAATTTGATTTCTTATCAAGTTTTCATATGTATTATAAAAGAAAACACTTAACAAGATTCATGACTAATTTTTATTAAACATTTCTTTAAACCTAAGTCATGAATCCTATTTTTCACAAAACGTATGTATCTCACAGGAATTTTTATGCTGACGTACCTATTTTCACATGTGTTTCAAGAGCTGTTGCATAGGATGATCGAGATATACTTAGGCGGACCTGTGCCGTAGTGACATTAAAACGAAGCAAGAACTAGTTTAATAATGTTATGTACTCTTGTTTCTCTTTGTTTCAGTCATGTTAAGACAATGTAAACTCTCTCTGTTAATAAAAAAACAGAACTTTAAATTTCCATGGTTTGATGTTTTACGCGGTCGAGGTGTGACATCAGGTTTGCTGCAACAACCTGAACTTCCCACTTGGAAATGGGAAATGGTAACTATGGATTTTATTACTAAGTTACCAAAGACAAAACATGGAAATGATACTATTTGGGTAATAGTCAACAGATTGACCAAGTCAACCCACTTCTTGCCTATTAAAGAAACTCACAGCTCCGATAAGTTAGCTCAGCTGTACGTGGATGAGATAGTATCTCTTCACGGAGTGCCAGTGTCTATTATCTCTGATAGGGATACAAGATACACGTCGCATTTTTGGAAAAGCTTTCAGCAATCCCTAGGCACTCGTCTAAACTTCAGCACTGCTTATCATCCTCAGACGGATGGTCAAAGCGAGCGTACGATTCAAACGCTTGAGGATATGTTACGAGCTTGTGTTATTGACTTAGGTGGAAGTTGGGATGACCATCTTCCGTTGATTGAATTTTCGTACAATAATAACTATCATTCAAGTATTCAAGTAGCGCCTTTCGAAGCTTTGTATGGAAGAAAGTCTAGAACGCCAGTTTGTTGGGCAGAGGTTGGAGATGTCCAACCATCAGGACCTGATATAGTCCTGGAGACGACTGACAAGATTGTGCAGATCCATGATCATCTTAAAGCTGCCAGGGATAGGCAGAAAAGCTACGCGGATAAAAGGCGTAAACCTCTAAGATTCGAGGTAGGTGATAAAGTGCTACTCAAGGTGTCACCCTAGAAAGGGGTAATGCATTTTGGCAAAAAAGGGCAAGCTTAGCCCAAGATAAATAGGACCATTCGCGATCATCGAATGTGTCGGAACTGTAGCTTACAAGCTAAATCTGCCAGAAGAACTTAGTGGAATTCATAATGTATTCCACATCTGCAACTTAAAGAAATGTCTAGCCGATGAGTCGCTAGCAATGTCACATAAGGACGTGCAGATAGATGAGAGCTTGAAGTTCATTGAGAAACCTTTGTCGATCTAGGATCGACAGGTTAAGAAGCTTCGAAGGAAGCACGTACCGATCGTGAAAGTAAAATGGGATGCCCGTAGAGGCCTAGAATACACGTGGGAGGTTGAATCGACAATGAAATAGAAATACCCACATTTGTTTCAGTAAATCTCAAGGTCGAGATTTCTTTTAAGGGGGTGAGGATGTAACACCTCGCAAAATCACGACCAATATAATAAAGACACGTGTCAAGAAGGTTAAATGTGTAATGAATTGATCTTGAGGGACTAAAATTGTCAAACAATGTAATTTTGTAAGTAAAAGGACCCAAAGTGTCAACATGCCAATCTTGTGCCTCTGATTGACCTCACACGATGTTCGTATTCTTTAATGAATAAATTGTCGGACATAAAAAGTCGTTTGTGCTTAAATTAAGGATTCTACAAAACATAGGGGTTAAAAGTGTCAACATGTTAAACGTTGCTTCTGAGTGACCTTTTAACGATCCCAAAAGCATTGTAATATTTTTTATAATTGGCTCTCGAGAATATTGGATAGTAATCTCACGGAGTTTCGTTGAAAACAAGACTTTTCGGGTAGTCTCGCAACTAACCGGGAGCTTAACGGAGTTAATATATGACCCAAGGCCCTTAATAGTTAACTATGGGGGTCATAAGTGTAATAAATGGAAGTTATTTAAATTAAATATGGACCAGGGACTGAAATTGCAAAGTTTAGAAACTTTTTACCGGATTTCCCCATTGTCGCGGCCCGCGTAGACTCCCTATGAGTCTTACGTGGCCCGCGCAAAAGTGCCAGTAACAGAAAAAAGGACACTTGGATGTTGCAGCCTGTTACACCACCATTGCATGGCTGATTTCGATACCAGGGACTGAGCAAATGGTTTTTCATGCACTAGGGACACATGGGAACATCCGGTAGCAACATAGGGACATATGGATTGATCTTGGAGACTCAAAACTCCTATATAAGGCCCTTGTGGTTCTTTTGTTCATTTGCACACTTTCAATTTTCACTCAAACTCACTCCTTGAAGCCTCTTGGAGCTAAAGGAAGCTTTCTCAAGTTCAATATTCGTGCTAAGGACTATAGTAAGTGTTCTTAGCTTCCTAAGTTTAAGTTTTCTTAGTTTAATGACCGAAAGTCAAAGCTATCGTAATTAAGCTTTGACTTGGTGATTAATCACTAACGGTCCAGCCATTATTCGAATTGAAAGTGGCTATGAGTTGGTAATTATGTAAGTAATAAACCCTTAAAAGGGCACCTACTGATTATCACTTTTACTTGGTCAATTGTCGGGTCAAACTTATTAATAAAAAGTCAAACGGGTCAGTTTTTACAAATTAATTCATAACTGATAATGCAGAGGTTATGAAACATGTTTTAACAGTTAAATAACTTGGTAAATAATATAAGAACATGTGTTCAACCCGACAATTCTGAGTTTAGGCTCGGTTCGCAACCGAAAGTCGCAAAAGTAGACTTTTGCTTTGACTTTCAGTTCTGACCCGATTTAGCTTAGTTTAGTTATGCCTTAGGGTTCCTTTCGGACCACATTTCATGTTAGTATAACCCTCTGAGGTTATACAACTTGGTTCCATAGAAATCCTAGTTCATTGCATGTTTCCATTAAATGCTTAAAAGTTGACCATTATGCCCTTTTTATATAAAAACGAGATTTTTAGAAATGTGAGTAGACAAAAACCTTTATTACTAATATTTAAGTATGTCCTAAAAATTTGACATCAGTTTATGGTCTAAAATGAGAGATATGCACAATATCATAAAACGAAAGCTTTTTATTAATTAAATGACATTTTTAGTATAAATCACATTTAAACCCAAATTTTGACACCAAACATTCTACCCACTGATGTAATATAATATTTAGGGATTTTTGGAAATTTTTATTAAATTTTAAACTGATCATAACATAGGGTTCATGCATAGGCTCGGTAATTGACGATAATGCCGTTTTTGCTAATAAAATGAGTTTTACACATCCTTTACATATCAAATATTTTTCTATTGGTTTTATATTATTAAATAAGTTATTTTAAATAGTAAAGGCTGATCAAAATCTCAGATTTCCTTACTCAACCCGAATATCGTCAAATACCGACTTTTATGCGATTTAGGCGCATAGTATGGTTTAAAACCATATTTGGCACCTAAGGCTTGTTACCTACTGATGTTACAGATAATTTTTTACACTTTAATAGTATGTATAAGTTTTAAACTCAGATTTCCAAATTTGACCCTTATAGCATATGTGAAATGACCAAAATGCCCATACGGCGCATCGTTTGGCCATAAATGATAAAATTCACATATGTATGATATCTTACTGATATAACTTCTTAAAATAAATATTTTTACTAATCATTTTGGACTTGAACCTCAGATTGCTATTTAACCTCATTTATAAACTTTAAAATGACCAAAATACCCTTACGGGGCTTAAATTGGTTTTAAACTCATTATGGGCATAATGGAAGGTATCATACTGATACCATAACATATTTTAAGCATATTAACTTATGGAACCTATACATGATTCATTTGGTTACCCGTTATGCATTTTCGTGATCGGTACGGTTTATGTAACTAGTTTGCATAAATTAACCGAAATGGGTCAAACCTTATCATTTTTACTTCAAAATCCAGAATGTATTCAGTTTACCCATTTTACACAAGTCCTCAAACTTGTTGGGTCTAAAACACATTATAATCCGGTCTTCGCTTAATCTTGAGTTTTGAACCGTAAACCTTTCATTAAAACTAACCGGTCTAAGTTAAGACTTAAATAAGACCCGTTAGGAATCTAATAGGTTATTAAAACCTTCGTTCCAGATTTAAGAGCCCAGTAAAAGATACATGTGTTTGCTGATTGATATACAGCTGAGAATAATATTATATTTTTGCTCTGGTAAATACTTTTAACATATTTTCCGTTATACGGCTTGGGATACGGTATTTAATAATACCGCTTGGTCGGGTATTGAATCTTTAATCGATTAGTGGTTAAATCATTGAGATAACCCGTTTTAATCTGTTTTCTTTGGTACAAAGCCTTTGGGGGGTTAATGACCGTGTCCTGGATATCCTCGGCTCATTCATTGAATGACCACGACTTAAGCACGGGGTGTGGGCATACACCTGACAGTTGCGTATGTAAAAGATATAACCACTCGTTGAGGATAACTCGCCGTGGGATTATATTAGTGGTGTATCTATTAATCTTTATCCCGGTACTTCTAACCCGGGCAACTAAATGGACGACAAACATATAAATCTGTATACAAGATTATTTTTAAATAATTGTCCTAAGTTATAAAAGACTTTATGCCCGGTGCATCCAAATTAATTTTATAAATGATTTTCAAAAGAGTCAGTTAATTGTATTTACCAGTGAAACTGACGTATTTTTCAAAAAGGTTAAGTGCAAGTACTACGCGTAATGGGCTGGCTACTCCTAGTATCAAATAAAGAGTCATGCAAGCTTTTGATGCTTAAATTTGTTGAACAATATTTCTTTTATTTTAGATCCACCTGTGGATCCACTTACAATCCGTTGTGTAATATTTTATGTTACTTTCAACTCGGTTTGTATAAATTACTTTTAGACTTCTGCTGTGCATTAAACTGTCATTAATTGACTATGATGATATCAACTACGTCACGATACTCCCCACCGGGCCCACCGGTAATACGTGGAAATATCAGGGTGTGACAGGTTGGTATCAGAGCCAACATTGGGTGAATTAAACACTAGCCTTTTGTGTTTAATCTCACTGACACAGTTTGCACATTCCTTGACCTCCGAGTCTAGGCTAATGACTTAGGACTAATCCTAATCTTAATTGTTTTCTTTTGTTGGTTGCTTTTGTTTATTTTGGCAGGAACAAAGACAATGCCGCCACGTTTCAGAGGAAGAGGTGGAAGAGGCAAGGCGCCAATCACAGCAAGGAATGACCATGAGGTCGGGCCGTCCCACCGGTGAACACCATCAGCAAACTTTAGCTCTAGTCCTCAAGAAGAGTGGAGAACATATTTGGAACTCACGAGGCGTTCTGTCTCGCTTAGCTCTTCGCCCTCATATCCCAACTCCTTTGGGCCACAATCAGAAAATGAGCCCAATGATTCTCACCATTCCTTCATCCCGTTACAGCGTTCGGGTTCGCATCATGCGTTTCAGGACCCGACCCCATACTTCTAGAGCCGATTCAACCCGGCCAATATGAATAAAGAACCAATGGGCCATAACCCATTGGGACCAGAAGACCACTTTCCTGAAGCCCAGTATATGGATATGGACGAGGATCCAGATCCAGAAATGCCACCATCTGGGACGCCGACGCATCCCATAGAGATTTCTGACGGATCATCATTTCATGGTTCGCCATACAGGGGCCCAGACAGTTTTGCTGAAAGATGGGCCACATACAACTGGGAGTACACTCCCCCTTCATCCCACCTCCACAACAGCAGCAGGATCCCTCTTAGGATTCGCGTTTCCAAGCGGTTACGCCACCGCCGCCGCCGCCACTAGAGCAACAGCTACCGCCAGAACGTCGAAGGCGAAGAAGATCAGGTGCACGGATGTTCATGCGAAGGGGGGATTTCCACTTCAGCACCCCCCAACACTCCAGTGGCAGCCACTACCCGCTACTGTATGAAGACCCGCAAATGGGTGGGCCTTCAAGCCCAGTTTCAGAAGTCGACTCTGCGCCAGTCGCACCACCGCCGCACATGGGTTATGATAACCCAATTCCTTCATACGCCGGTGCAGCGGCGTATAACCCTTTTGAGCAGCCAGCTTATCCTGGCTACAACTACTACAATGCCCCTGCCGTCGACCCATACATCGAGGCGGCCAACTACAATGCTCTCCACCCTGAGGGACCCTTCGCAGCTTCATACCAGTCTGGGTACCAAGCATATGGGTATCAATACCCACCACCTCCTCAACCTCCGCAGCAGCAGCAGCCGCCACTGATCCAACCACTGCAGCAGGAAATTCTTCAGAGGTTGAACCAGGTGGAACGAGAGGTACAGGAGGAGCGCAGAAGCCGCCGAGGGCTACTTAAGGGTCTAGAAGACCTAATAAAGGGGAAGAAGAAGAGGGATTATTAAAATCCTTATTTATTTGTATTGTTGTTTATCAATTAAGTCCCTGCGTGGACAATTTTATTTATGTACTCAGTCCCTACGTGGACTTGTCTTTCTTTATTCAGCCCTTGCATGGGCAAGTTATTTATTTAAAAGTCATGTTTAGGGCATCTATGTACTTTTCCAATTTATGGAATGTTCTAAATTTAAAATTTCATTTATCATCATATGTATGAATATAATGTATGAAATAAATCAAAATATCATTCCATTTTATAATTGATCTGCCATTAATTATTAAAAGAAAATTCTTAAGGGTATAACCTAGCCACATGTCATTTTAGACATGGCCATGATGATAAAACATTTTTAAGATTCAAATCCTTGTTAACATCTGAAAACATGTTAGCACTCCTGACAATAGTGATATGATAAAATCACACTTGTCATCTTTATATTAGGATTTTCCAATCCCTTATCTAGCCTAATGATCTAGAAATCATGGGTTCAAATCATCAATTAAGATGATCATATATGAAACGTCCATTAGTGATGAAGTGCCTATGGGCCATAATAATTGTCAAATAAGACAAAAGACAGTCGTAGTCTATGACTCCCTATCAAGAAAAGGTAATGAACTATGATTCAAACCTTAATGCCTCAATCTTCTAAGATCATGGCTTATAATTTAAAACTGTTCTTATGACTAGGGCTTTAGTGCCACTCTAATATCTTCAATGATTTATAACTAGGGGTAAATTATAAAAGAAAACCCTAGACAAATATGACTAACAAAATAACCAATATGGTTTGTATTTACCATGGTTAATGAATTGCCAAAATAACAATTCCATAATAAGATTTCTGAATGAATTATTGTCATCATTTTTATGTAGCATCAAGCTACATGGCTAAATCAGAAGAGGTTAACAGTCACCCCAGGGAGAGAAATGATACCACCAGAGTAAACGTAGCTGGTGCAGATATTCAAGCATTAATAGGCAATGCTGTTACTAGAGCTCTTAACAGATGGTTCAAGGGATCAAGTGGTACTCGCACTAAGAATCAATCTGTGGCTCATAGTAAGCCCCCTTCTAAAACGCATGAGTCAAAAAAGACGATGCTCGTCACTCATCGAATCAAAGAAGTGTTCCATCCAAACAAACTGTGTTTAATCAGGAGCCACGTGTTAAGGCCTGCTCTTACAAATACTTTGTCTCTTGCAAACCAAGAGACTTCACAGGAGAAAAAGGAGCCACTGACTGTATGACATGGCTAGATGAGATGGATACTGTGGTTGACATCAGTGGTTGTGCTGATCAGGACATTGTGAAGTTTGTGTCATAATCATTTAAAGGTGAAGCTTTGGCTTGGTGGAGATCTTTGGTTCAAGCCACAGGGAAAATCCCACTTTACAACATGTCTTGGGATCAATTTGTCGCGTTGATCAAAGATAATTTTTGCCCCCAGAATGAGGTGGAAAGGATTGAAACCGACTTCTTGACCTTGGTCATGAAGAACTTGGATTGTCAGGCATACCTTATGAGTTTCAACACCATGTCCCGATTGGTTCCTTACTTGGTCACACCGGAACCAAAATGCATAGCTCGTTTTATTGGAGGTCTAGCTCCAGAAATCAAGGCAAATGTGAAAGCATCTAGACCTACCACATTCATGTCAGTGGTAGATTTGTCTCTATCTCTCAGACTGGATGCTATCAGGAAACAAATCTACCAAGGTTTCTGATGAAGGTAAACGAAAACGGGAGGATGAGAGTTCTCATCGCTCTGACAAGAAAAGGAAAGGGAACTCTGATCACAAGAAGAGTTCGGGGTTTAAGAAGGATAACCAGCAGTCGGGTGAGAAACCCAAATGTAAGACCTGCCAGAAACTTCACTTTGGAAAGTGCAGGTTTGAATTGAAATCTCAGTCGCAGTAGCAGCCTAGAGTTTGTGGAATCTGCAAGTCCAAGGAGCATGAGACCCTAGATTGCAAGAAAATGAAGGACGCAAATTGTTACAACTGTAAAGAGAAGGGGCATATCAAGACCAATTGCCCCAAATATGCAAAGAAACCTGAAGAGGTTAAAAAGACCAATGCTCGGGTCTTTCAAATGAATGCTCAGGAGGCTATTCAGAACGACAACGTGATAACAGGTACCTTTATTATAAATGATGTTTATGCTAGAGTGTTGTTTGATTCGGGTGCAGACAAGTCTTTTGTAGACAATAAATTTTGTAAATTATTAAATCTGCATGTTAAGACTCTAAGCATAAAGTATGAAGTAGAATTGGCCGATGGTACTAAAGAGACTGCCTCAATAGTTCTAGATGGGTGTTTTATATCCATTAGGAATCACTCTTTTCCGCTATCCTTGCTTCCATTGAAATTGGCAGGATTCGACATAGTGATAGGCATGGATTGGTTATCTCAAAACCAAGCCGAAATTGTATGTGATAAGAAGCAAGTGGTTATCAAGACTCCTTATGGTGAGCCACTTACGATTCAAGGAGATACTCAGTATGGATTGCCTAAGCAAGTGTCTATGCTTAAGGCATCGAATTGTATGAAGAGAGGTTGTGTCATTTTTATGGCATAGGTAACCATTGATGAACCAAAGCCCAAGATTGAAGACATCCCCATTATTTCTGAATATCCAGATGTTTTTCCTGAGGAACTACCTGGCTTACCTCCAAATAGGCAAGTGGAGTTCAGAATCGATATCATTCCTGGGGCAGCACCAATTGCAAGAGCACCCTATCGGTTGGCACCGACTGAGATGAAAGAGTTAAGGACTCAGTTGGATGATTTGTTAGAGAAGGGATTTATTCGACCTAGCTCGTCCCCTTGGGGAGCACCTATTCTGTTTGTGAAAAAGAAGGATGGCTCGATGCGTCTATGCATCGATTATCGCGAGCTAAACAAGGTTACAATCAAGAATAGGTATCCGTTACCCAGGATTGATGATCTATTCGATCAGCTTCAAGGAGCAAGTTACATTTCAAAGATCGATTTAAGATCGGGTTATCACCAGTTGAAGGTCAGAGACGAAGACGTGCACAAGACTGCATTCAGAACACGCTATGGCCACTATGAGTTTTTAGTGATGCCTTTTGGGTTCACTAATGCACCTGCAGCGTTTATGGATCTCATGAATCGCGTTTGCAAGCCATATTTAGACATGTTTTTCATTGTCTTCATCGATGAAATACTCATTTATTTGAAGAATCAGGCTGATTATGAAAGACATCTCCGCTGTATCCTTAAATTTCTGCAGCAAGAGAAGCTCTACGCCAAGTTTTCAAAATGTGAGTTTTGGCTTCGGGAAGTCTAATTTCTTGGACATATGGTAAGTGAGCATGGTATCCAGGTGGATCCCACTAGGATTGAAGCGATCATGAATTGGCAAGAGCCTAAGACTGCTACAGAGATACGCAGTTTCTTGGGTCTAGCAGGATACTACATGCGTTTCATCAAAAACTTTTCAAGGATTGCAGCACCTCTAACTTCGCTGACTTGCAAGAATGTCAAGTTTGACTGGGGTCCTAAGCAGCAAGAATCCTTTGACATTCTTAAGCAGAAATTAAGCAATGCTCCTGTACTGACATTGCCAGACGGAATGGAAGAATTTGTGGTTTATTGCGACGCATCGAACACAGGTATGGGATGTGTGCTTATGCAGAAGGGTAAGGTTATCGCATATGCTTCCCATCAATTAAAGGTGCACGAGAAGAATTACACCACCCACGATTTGGAGTTGGGTGCCGTTGTGTTTGCTCTAAAGCTTTGGAGGCATTATTTATATGGAACTAAGTGCGTGATCTATTCTGATCACAAGAGCCTTCAACATCTGTTTAACCAGAAGGATCTTAACATGAGACAACGTCGTTGGATGGAGACACTGAATGATTATGACTGTGAAATCCGATATCATCCAGGCAAAGCTAATGTAGTCGCTAATGCTTTGAGCAGGAAGGAAGGGTTAAGCCTATTAGAATCAATGCCAAAAGCATTGAATTAAAGAACAGCTTGAATGAAAGGTTGTTAGCCGCTCAAAAGGAAGTTGTATTAGAAGCTAACTATCCGAATGAGAAGTTAGGAGTGACTACCGATCAATTATCATATGGAAAAGATGGAATCCTAAGATTGAATGGAAGAATATGGGTTCCAATTTATGGAGGACGCCGAGATGTGATTCTTCAAGAAGCTCATAGCTCCAAATATTCAGTCCATCCTGGCAGTGATAAGAAATCTATAGCCACTTTTGTGGCTAAATGTCTGACGTGTGCGCAAGTTAAAGCAGAGCATCAAAAGCCCTCAGGTTTGCTACAACAACCTGAACTTCCCACTTGGAAATGGGAAATGGTAACTATAGATTTTATTACTAAGTTACCAAAGACAAAATGTGGAAATGATACTATTTGGGTAATAGTCGACAGATTGGCCAAGTCAGCCCACTTCTTGCCTATTAAAGAAACTCACAGCTCCGATAAGTTACCTCAGTTGTGCGTGGATGAGATAGTATCTCTTCACGGATTGCCAGTGTCTATTATCTCTGATAGGGATACAAGATACACGTCGCATTTTTGGAAAAGCTTTCAGCAATCTCTAGGCACTCGTCTAAACTTCAGCACTGCTTATCATCCTCAGACGGATGGTCAAAGCGAGCGTACGATTCAAACGCTTGAGAATATGTTACGAGCTTGTGTTATTGACTTAGGTGGAAGTTGGGATGACCATCTTCCGTTGATTGAATTTTCGAACAATAATAGCTATCATTCAAGTATTCAAGCAGCGCCTTTCGAAGCTTTGTACGGAAGAAAGTCTAGAATGCTAGTTTGTTGGGCGGAGGTTAGAGATGTCCAACTATCAGGACCTGATATAGTACTGGAGACGACGGACAAGATTGTGCAGATCCGTGATCGTCTTAAAGCTTCTAGGGATAGGCAGAAAAGCTACGCGGATAAAAGGCGTAATCCTCTGAGATTCGAGGTAGGTGATAAATTGCTACTCAAGGTGTCACCCTAGAAAGGGGTGATGCGTTTTGGCAAAAAGGGCAAGCTTAGCCCAAGATACATAGGACCATTCGAGATCATCGAATGTGTTAGAACTGTAGCTTAGAAGCTAAATCCGCCAGAAGAACTTAGTGGAATTCATAATGTATTCCACATCTGCAACTTAAAGAAATGTCTAGCCGATGAGTCGCTAGCAATGTTGCGTAAGGACGTGCAGATAGATGAGAGCTTGAAGTTCGTTGAGAAACCTTTATCGATCGAGGATCGACAGGTTAAGAAGCTTCGAAGGAAGCACGTACCGATCGTGAAAGTAAAACGGGATGCCCGTAGAGGCCTAGAATACACATGGGAGTTTGAATCCACAATGATACAGAAATACCCTCATTTGTTTCAGTAAATCTCGAGGTCGAGAGTTCTTTTGAGGGGGTGAGGATGTAACACCTCGCAAAATCATGACCAATATAATAAAGACACGTGTCAAGAAGGTTAAATGTGTAATGAATTGATCTTGAGGGACTAAAATTGTCAAATAATGTAATTATGTAAGTAAAAGGACCCAAAGTGTCAACATGCCAATCTTGTGCCTCTGATTGACCTCACACGACGTTCGTATTCTTTAATGAATAAATTATCGGACATAAAAAGTCATTTGTGCTTAAATTAAGGATTTTACGAAACATAGGGGTTAAAAGTGTCAACATGTTAAACGTTACCTCTGAGTGACCTTTTAACGATCCCAAAAGCATTATAATATTTGTATAATTGGCTCTCGAGAATATCAGATAGTAATCTCATGGATTTTAGTTGAAAACATGACTTTTCGGGTAGTCTCGCAACTAACCGGGAGCTTAACAGAGTTAATATGTGACCCAAGGTCCTTAATAGTTAACTATGGGGGTCATAAGTGAAATAAATGGAAGTTATTTAAATTAAATATGGACCAGGGACTGAGCAAATGGTTTTTCATGCACTAGGGACACATAGGAACATCTGGTAGCAACATAGGGACATATGGATTGATCTTGGAGACTCAAAACTCCTATATAAGGCCCTTGTGGTTCTTGTGTTCATTTGCACACTTTCAATTTTCACTCAAACTCACTCCTTGAAGCCTCCTGGAGCTAAAGGAAGCTTTCTCAAGTTCAATATTCCTGCTAAGGACTATAGTAAGTATTCTTAGCTTCCTAAGTTTAAGTTTTCTTAGTTTAATGACCGAAAGTCAAAGCTATCGTAATTAAGCTGTGACTTGGTGATTAATCACTAACGGTCCAACCATTATTCGAATTGAAAGTGGCTATGAGTTGGTAATTATGTAAGTAATAAACCCTTAAAAGGTCACCAACTGATTATCACTTTTACTTGGTCAATTGTCGGGTCAAACTTATTAATAAAAAGTCAAACGGGTCAGTTTTTACAAATTAATTCATAACTGGTAATGCAGAGGTTATGGAACATGTTTTAACACTTAAATAACTTGGTAAATAATATAAGAACATGTTTAGGCATGTTCAACCCGAAAATTCTGAGTTTAGGCTCGGTTCGCAACCAAAAGTCGCAAAAGTAGACTTTTGCTTTGACTTTCAGTTCTGACCCGATTTAGCTTAGTTTAGTTATGCCTTAGGGTTCCTTTGGGACCACATTTCATGTTAGTATAACCCTCTGAGGTTATACAACTTGGTTCCATAGAAATCCTAGTTCATTGCATGTTTCCATTAAATGCTTAAAAGTTGACCATTATGCCCTTTTTATATAAAAACGAGATTTTTAGAAATGTGAGTGGACAAAAACCTTTATTACTAATATTTAAGTATTTCCTAAAAAAATTGACATCAGTTTATGGTCTAAAATGAGAGTTATGCACAATATCGTAAAACGAAAGCTTTTTATTAATTAAATGGCATTTTTAGTATAAATCACATTTAAACCCAAATTTTGACACCAAACATTCTACCCACTGATGTAATATAATATTTAGGGATTTTTGGAAATTTTTATTAAATTTTAAACTGGTCATAACATAGGGTTCATGCATAGGCTTGGTAATTGACGATAATGCCCTTTTTGCTAATAAAATGAGTTTAACACATCCTTTACATATCAAACATTTTTCTACTAATTTTATATTATTAAATAAGTTATTTTAAACAGTAAAGGCTGATCAAAATCTTAGATTTCCATACTCAACCCGAATATCGTCAAATACCGACTTTTATGCGATTTAGGCGCATAGTATGGTTTAAAACCATATTTGGCACCTAAGGCTTGTTACCTACTGATGTTATGGATAAATTTTTATACTTCAATAGTAAGTATAAGGTTTAAACTCAGATTTCCAAATTTGGCCCTTATAGCATATGTGAAATGACCAAAATGCCCCTACGGTGCATAGTTTGGCCATAAATGATAAAATTCACATATGTATGATATCTTACTGATATAAATTGTTAAAATAAATATTTTTACTGATCATTTTAGACCTGAACCTCAGATTTCTATTTAAGCTCATTTATAAACTTTAAAATGACCAAAATACCCTTACGGGGCTTAAATTGGTTTTAAATTCATTATGGGCATAATGGAAGGTATCCTACTGATACCATAACATATTTTAAGCATATTAACTTATCGAACCTATACATGATTCATTTGGTTACCCGTTATGCATTTTCGTGATCGGTACGGTTTTTGTAACTAGTTTGCATACATTAACCGAAATGCATCAAACCTTATCATTTTTACTTCAAAATCCAGAATGTATTTAGTTTAACCATTTTACACAAGTCCTCATACTTGTTGGTCTAAAACACATTCTAATCAGGTATTCGCTTAATCTTGCGTTTTGAACCGTAAACCTTTCATTAAAACTAACCTGTCTAAGTTAAGACTTAAATAAGACCCGTTAGGAATCTAGTAGGTTATTAAAACCTTCGTTCCAGATTTTGGAGCCCAGTAAAAGCTACCTGTGTTTGCTGATTGATATACGACTGAGAATAATATTATATTTTTGCCCAGGTAAATACTTTTAACTTATTTTCCATTATACGGGCTTGGGATACGGTATTTAATAATACCGCGTGGTCGGGTATTGAATCTTTAATCTATTAGTGGTTAAATCATTGAAATAACCCGTTTTAATCTGTTTTGTTTGGTACAATGCCTTTGGGGGTTAATGACCGTGTCTTAGATATCCTCGGCTCATTCATTGAATGGCCACGACTTAAGCACGGGGTGTAGGCATACACCTGATAGTTGCATATGTAAAAGATATAACCACTCGTTGAGGATAACTCGCCGTGGGATTATATTAGTGGTGTGTCTATTAATCTTTAACCCGGTACTTCTAACCCGGGCTACTGAATGGACGATAAACATATAAATCTGTATACAAGATTATTTTTAAATAATTGTCCCAAGTTATAAAAGACTTTATGCCTGGTGCATCCAAATTAATTTTATAAATGATTTTCAAAAGAGTCAGTTAATTGTATTTACCAGTGTAAACTGACGTATTTTTCAAAAAGGTTAAGTGCAGGTACTACGCGTAATGGGCTGGCTACTCCTAGTATCAAATAAAGAGTCTTGCAAGCTTTTGTTACTTAAATCTGTTGAACAATATTTCTTTTATTTTAGATCCGCATGTGGATCCACTTACAATCCGTTGTGTAATATTTTATGTTACTTTCAACTCGGTTTGTATTAATTACTTTTAGACTTCCATTGTGCATTAAACTGCGATTAATTGACTATGATGATATCAACTACGTCACGATACTCCCCACCGGGCCCACCGGTAATACGTGGAAATATCGGGGTGTGACAGTCAAATTTCTCAAGACTTTCAAAATCATTGAAAACAAAAAATCTACAACCAAATGTGTGTAAAAATTTTAAACTTGGAATTCTCCCATTTATAATGTTGTAAGGTGTTTTATTGTGTCTTTTGTTGATTATGGACCTGTTTTGGGTAAAACAAGCATTTGCTATTGCTTCTGCCCAAAAATTAGTGGGCAATTTTGCATAAGCAAGCATTGTTCTGGCTGATTCCACTAAAGTTCCGTTCCTCCTTTCTACCCCTCCATTTTGTTGGGGTGATCTTGGAGCAGAAAAGTCATGAGAGATTCCTTGGCTTACAAGGAAGCTCTCAACTTTTGAATTCTTAAACTCTGTTCCATTGTCCTTTCTGGTCCTTCTGACTGTCAATTTTAACAGATTTTCAATTTTTCTAATAAAATTAATGATCAGATCAGGAGTTTCACTTTTCTTTCTTAAAAGCTCTACCCATGTGTATCTGGAAAAATCATCTACAATTACAAGTATAAACTTCTTTCCAGGAAAGCTTTCAGTGCTTATGAATCCACAAAGATCCATATGCAAAAGTTTCAAATTTTGTGTTATTGAAGATTCAGAAATTGTTTTGTGTGAGCTTCCTTTAGATTTGCCCATCTCACAAGCTTCACAAATTTTATCCTTCTTTGAGAATATAAGAGGTAATCCTTTTACCAGGAATTTGCTTGCTAATTTGCTTAGATTTTTAAAATTTAAGTGTGTTAACCTTTTGTGCTACAACCAACTACTGCCCTTGTTAATTTTTGAAAATATACACAATTTTGGATGTTCATTTTCCTCTTTGAAATCAAAATAGTAGATTGATTGTCTTATTCTTTTTTCACTTAAATAAATCTTATTATCATCCATGCCAATTAACAAGCATTTTTCTGGTAAAAAGGTTACCTGAAAACCTTTGTCACAGAATTGACCACAACTCAGTAGATTGTACTTTAAGCCTTCTACATAGGCTACTTTTTCTATGGTCAAACATCCATACTTTATGCATCCATACCCCAAAATCCTCCCTTTTACTCCATTCCCAAAATTAACCAATTTACCCAGTTTTGAAACAAAGTTACTGAGTAAACTCCTGTCCCCAGTCATGTGCTTGGAGCTTCCAGAATCGCAGTACCAGATCTGCTGCACATGATGGTCCTGAAATGGAAAAATTAGAGGGTTTTTGGTACCCAAACTTGCTTGGGTACTTTTTCTGATGAGATTTTAATCAGATTGTTTTCTTTTGATAGTTTTCATCAGAATATCTGTTACATGCGGAGCCATGAACAAATGTTTCAACTTTTGTTTGGAGATGGTGTTGAACCAGCTTCAGTATGTCAACACACATACAAGATTCTTTATCAGAATTTTCTGATTTCTTTTCTTGTGATGGAATGAGTGGATAATTTTGAAACTGTGAGTGAATTGCTTCTAGAATATTTAAAGATTTTTGTTTGGATTCACTCCTTTTTGTTTTTAAGTTGTGTTTTAAGATTTCAAAAGAGTTCTCAGAACTTGTTGATCTGCATGATTCTGAATCAGTTTCCGATGAAAATTTATCAGAAATCTGATGTGTTGCTTTCACAAAGATGGTGGGTTTAATTTCACTTGTTTTTACATATCCTAAATCCTCTCCTTTGTTCGTTGGTGTAAATTCAATAAAGTTAATGAATTCCTTAGCTTGTTGAAAACCTTTTACATTTATTTCCTTATCATGAACTTTCTTGTAAAGATCTTTTCTTTCTTTTTCATAAGATTCAATTTTAGCTCTATGATCTAAGCTCTCTTCTATTAGTAACTGGTTTTCAAGTATACCTTTATTCATGGTTCTTTGCAACTCATCAAATTTTTTACTATCTGATCTCTGTTTATCTTGCAGACTTAGAAAATATGACATGAGTTTGTTTAATTTATGTTCAAGGTCAAAATTATCTATGTTTACCTTTTGTTCTAATGCTTCAGAAATTTCATCAGAAAGTGCCATAAGGCATAAATTAGCCATCTCTTCTTCTTCTTCTTCTTCATCAGAAGAATCATCTGACAGCCATGTACCTGTCCCTGCAATCAAACTGACTTGTTGTTGCTTCTTCCAGCTTTTTCTCATAGTATGCAACATCCTTCAGTTTCTTGGTTTTGCAATCTGATGCATAGTGACCCTTTTGTTTACATTTGTAACACACAACTTCAGCCTTTCCCTTATCCTTTGATCTAACTTTATCCCTTGATCTTCCTTCCATCCTCCCTCTATCACTTTTCTGGTATCTTTGGCCTCCTCCCCTCAACTTCTGCTCAAAAGTTTTGGTGAGCAGTGCAATAGCTTCAGCAAAAGCTAAAAAATATGATGATGTATCAGATTTTTCAATATTTTGACTGACTGAAGGGTGTGTATCATTAACAGGTGCTAAAGATCCCCCTCTCCGAATTGATTCTTCAAATATCTCTTCTTCTCTGGGGACCAGAATGCGATATAAGTCATGAAGACTCATATCGCCTAGTTCTAAGGTAGAGGACAAAGTCATGGTTAGACTTCTCCATTCTCTAGGCAAAGCATCCAGAAATTTTATATTCCTTTTATCGTTTGATTTTTTAATACCAAATTTCTTTAGCTCATTCAAAAGTTTTGCAAATTTGTGATATGTTTCCTATAGTTTTTCATTTGTTAAACTTTTGAATCTCTCATATGAGGAAACATAGTTTGTTCTTTTGTTTCTTTTCATCCTTTCCCCTCCTTCACAAAGATTTTCCAACTAACCCCATATCTCTTTGGCCGATGCACTAATATGTCATTAGGGAGAGCCAATATTAAAAGTGATTTGGCCCTTTCATCTACAGCCACCAGATCCTTGTCTTCTGGGCTCCAAAGTGTTTCACTTTTGGGAGCCCGGAAGGCAGGGATTCCTGGTGATTGATCAGTTGCTGGAATAGCTGGTATTATAGTCATTGGTACATATGGACCCCTTTCAATGGATTGAAACAGAGCTCGGTCATGTCCATTAAGGAAGTTGACCATCCTGATTTTCCATTGTGGGTATTCCTCTCTGACCAAAGTCGGAGGTTTAGACATTGAACCAATGTTAAAAGCATTATTCCATGTTTGAAAGTTTGCCATGTTTAGAAAAAAGAAGATGAGCGATTGATCATTTGAAAATGATTTATTCAATATGCTCTGATACCATTTGTTGGTCCTAGTTTGGACTTAAAAACTCCTTTTCACGTAATATGGCAAGTGATTTCAACAAATGTGAAAATAGTGTGCGGAAATAGAAATTAGACTTTCAAGAAACAAGACCTACAGAATTTTCAAGTTTATATCACTTTGAAACAAAATGGTTTACAAGGTGATTGTAAGATTATTATCTATTACAAATGAATACTTGTGAATTCTGAGGCGAAAGTACAATGGAGTTTGTAGTATGTATTGAATGCTAAGCTTAACTTATTGTTCTTTGCTTGATGAGCCTTCTATTTATAGATGTCTCGGATACATGAATAAACATTTGTTTATTCATGTATATGTCCTGCAAAAAGTAGCTTCTTGACATATTCATTGAATCCAATAATCAAGTTGCCTTTGTCATCATGATATCCAATAATGTCAACTTGCTTCCGTTATTGTGGAAGGATAGAACTGATTTTTAGACAAGTGGGGTTTCATCAGAATTTCTGATAACCACTTCATCATAAATTCTGGTGAACAAATCATCAGAAAATCTGATGATCAGATTTGCCAGAAACTGATGATATTTCATCAGAAATATCATCAGATCCATCAGAAAAGCCTTTTCTGATAATCTTCTGCAGTTCTTGATCAACTTATGATTCTTTGAAGTAGAAGTTGTTCTTTTCAGTTGCCCTATCCGGTCTTTTTCTTGTTGTTTTGATCTTCAGGAATTTTATCTTCTTCAATACTTACAAATAAAGTTTCCTAACATAATGTTTTAAAATCGTGCACGTTATGTCCTTTAGCCCTAACCCAGTTAGAATTTTCTGTTAAATCTGGTCATGTGACTTGCACATGAGGGTTTTTTTGTCTTTTCACTAGTACAGGGACTATTATGCAAATATTTAATATCTGATGACTATTATGTAAAACAATAAAAAATAAATAAATAAAATAAATCTTTATTCTCTCTCTGTACAAAGCACAACCACCACCACCACCACCGCCAACACCTGGTTACTTATATGAATTTCCACCAAAAAAATCCTTGGCAGGTCATTCTCACCAAACACCATCAAGTTTGTAGTAAGTCTCTCTACCTACAATTAACATCATTCTATACTTCTTTCAAACTCGTCAATGGCAACAATTAACACAACGACCCTTTCGCGCAAAACAGATGATGTATCCAACTCCAGCCACCACCAACTGAATCACTAAATCATTTCATATAGACCCAAAACAGAGTATTCAACTTCCAATCCAGACCCAAAAAAGTAATCAAAATCACGAACACAACTCTGGTTTTGCACCAAAAATTAGGACAAATTAAGACCCATTTTAATGTTTGATGATTGTTTGTATACAATTCCACTATTAATCTACACGCACATGATTCATGTCTGGTGATTTCAATAGACAATTAGCCATGTACCTACCCAAATGGTTGTAGCTCTATTTCAAACCAGAAGAAAAACCCATCACCAGACCATCACAAAACATCCGTACACCACATCACCCATGTTGGACAACCACCACCACTATTTAACCACAATCCACCCCTGCCCCTTCGTTTGAAACCGGCCACCACCACCGATTTGATTTCTGTTGGAGTCGATTAAACTCACCAAGTTGCCTTGATCTGATTTCTGGCCAGAGAAGACAATCGTAAACTACAATCTTTGTATTTTCACCGGAGTAGACGAATTGTTTAGTTTAAAATGAAGAGTCGGTGAATGTTTGGTTTAGAATGAAGGGTCGGTGTGTGGGTGAGGGACTAAGGGTGTGGGTTGGGTTTTATTTATATTTATTAGATATATGAAATTATTTAGTGATTCAGTTGGTGGTGGCCGGAGTTGGTGGTGGCAGGTGTTGTGGTGGTGTTTGATGAAGAAGGTGGGCCTTTTTTTAAAGTATTTTTTATTTTTTAAAAAGGTTGGTTATTTATATTATCTACACAATTAGTCCTTGTAAATATGAATTGTTAAAAATGTACTCATGTGCAAAACACATGATCAGATTTAACAAAAAAAATGAACTGAGTTTGGCTTAAAGGACAAAATGTGTATGATTTGAAAATATAAAAGTACAAAACTCGTCAATTTTAAACTTAAAAAACAACGCCTGAAAATGAGTATAAAGATAAAAAAACAATCCTTGAAATTCAGTCTGTGGATTACCTTTTATAATTTTTGAATTTCGTATATATTTTTTCCTAGTCTGTTGGGATTAAGACTTTGTATATATATATTTGGTGGCTATTTCTTTTGGATATATATATATATATATAGGGAGAATATCATGCGAGAACCACCTCTTATTGTGAGAACCGCGAGAACCAATGTGAACACAACAAAAAATGCCTAAAAATAGCTAAAAATCACACAAAATTTTTTTTTTAATATTTTTTAGGTTAAAATCGCTACTTTTCGAAGCCAAAAAAAATTTTTTTTTTTTTAAAAAAAAAAAAAAAAATTTTTGCCTCGAAAAGTAGCGAGTTTAACCTAAAAAATATTAAAAAAATCAAAAAAAAAATTTTAGATTTTTTTTAGATTTTTTTAGGTTTTTTGGGGGTTTAGTTTTTAGCATTTTAGCTTGGGGGGGGGGGGGGTGGGGGGGGCTTAGGTTTTTGGGGGGTGGGGGAGGGGGGTTTAGGTTTTGGGGGGGGGGGGGGGGGGTTAGTTTTTTTAGGTTTTTGGGGGGTGGGGGTTAGGTTTTTTTAGTTTTTTTTTTAGGTTTTTTTTAGCTATTTTAGGTTGTGTTCACATTGGTTCTCAAGGTTCTCACAATAAGGGTGGTTCTCGCATGAGCCCCTCCCTATATATATATATATATATATATATATATATATATATATATATATATTTGGTGGCTATTTCTTTTGGATGGTGGTTTTTATTGAGAATAATTCTATTAATAACCCTTAAGGGTTTGTAGCTTTTGAATCATTTAGGGGGTGTTTGTTTTTTGTGAAAAAACACTTCTGGACCTCTTATGTCTGGCCCATGCAGACCACGCACTGACGTTTGAGTCTGCAGGGTGTTTGTTTTTTGAAAGTGATTTCATTAAAAAAAGGTCTTTTAGACCTCTTCTCCAAGCAGACCTGGACTCCCCTCTTCAAAGCTCTTCTCCTCCTCTGCTCTTTCAAAACACAACAAACCCTAGCTCCTCCCAGCCGACACCACATCTCCGCTCTGCCACCACCACATCTCTGTCACCTCCCCCACCTCCAGTTGACCCGACGTCGCCTCCCCCACCTCCGATTAAGCCACGGGCAACTACCTGCTGCATCAACCCCACATAACAACCACCTCCGATTGAGCCCCCAGCCGCCATCGTTCGGCTGTCACTCATAGATTTCACCTTTTCATGATTGGTAAAGTTTGTTTCTTGATGGATATTTTCATGTTAGGATCCGAGTTTGACTTGATTATGTTGTTTAATTATGCTGAAATGGAAGAAGATAAAACAGAGAATATTATGCAGCGGAATGAAGTAAAACTTTATAACACAATCAAGGAAAGATTAGCTTTCATCATATAATGTTTTCATTAGTCAAAAGATTGAATATACAACGTTTAGACTTATGCATTCATGAACACTAACTCCCCCCTGACTGAGCTCACAATGATTGTTCGTACAAGACCAGTGTGTGTGCAAAGAGCTAATAGAACATACAGACATTGTCTATTTATAGTACAAACCTAACCACTATGGCATCTTTGCTGACATCACCTAGATAGTGACATCTAACTATCTAACAAACTCTAAACACTGATGATTACTGACACTGTTACATTAAAGCACTGATAAACAAACACTGATGCTTTTATCTACTATTGATGCTTAAACACTGATGAGACTGAGCATTGCTTTCCACTAAGGTTGATCAGGCCTTTGATTCCAGTAGTACTTTGACTCTTACAACACTTTGACACCAGCAGTTGATTAGTCTTCAATAGTCTTTGTAACCAACAGAGCTTTGCTATAGCAGTCTTTATACACAACAGTCTTTAGGATCATCAGTTGTTAAGTGCCACTTCCATTGGAGGGAATTAATGCTCAAACACTGTTATTTGGGATAATCTGATGAGAACCAATTTTGGCTTTATATCAATTGTTCTTCATGAAAGGATTGCATGGGAAAACAATCCCCCTAGAACAGATGATGTCGAAACTCTCCATTATTGATGATCTTTATTCTCTCATCAATGTTTCCCGGATTTGCCCTTTGAATTGGAGCTCAAAATATAAGGAATCAGTATCATCTTCATCCTTTTGAAGTTGTAGGTTCATCAGATCTTGGAGGTCATCTACATTCAGGCCAAATGCATCATCCCTTGACAGCTTTACAACACTACCATTAGACTTGAGCAGAGTCAATACACGGGTTTGTTTGTCAGATTTCCAATTTAATATTTTTGGGTCTGATGGGTCTCTTGGGAGAATCTTTATTTGTGATGAGTTAGAGGATTGAGGTATGCTTTCCAACCTTTTGATGGTTTCAGCAAATTGAGCTTGAAGTTTTAAGGAAGCCTCATCCAATCCAAATTGCAATTCTTGATAGCCTCTTTTCTAAATTCAGCATCCCTCTTTTCATCTTCCTCGTCAATCTGCTGTTGTCTTTTTTTGTGGTTTAAGACATTTATGGATACATCAGATGATGTGAACAACTTTTTAAGAGAGTGGGTGTAACACCTCGTAAAATTGTGTCCAATAATGTATTGACACGTGTCCCTAATCCTAATTATGTCAAAAGTTGGCTAAGAGGGACTATTCTCGTCAAAAATAAAAACTATGTATACGGAGGGATTAAAAGTGTCAACATGCTGAAGCTAAGCCTCTGAGTGACCTTACATGGTGTTCGTATTCTTAAATGAGCCACTTGTTGGACAAGAGGAGCCGTTTGCGTAATTGTTTGAAAGTTTGCGTGACGAAGGGTTAAAAGCGTCAACATGTTAATTCTTACATCCGGATGATTTTTTAATGAAACGGGAGCTTCATGATGTTCAATCATACTCTCAGGAATACCTAATATTGGCCATTTAAGAGTTTTATGCCATTAAGTGATAATACGCGCAAGTTTGCAAGTTAAAGGGGTTAAAAGCGTCAAAATGTTAATTCTTTCCTCTGAGTGACCTTTTAACGAACCCGAAACATTTGATGCTCGATCATACCCCGGGTATACCTAATATCTTGTATTTTATTGATAAGAATGCAAAAATATCATTCATTGCGCAATTTGGGTCGTTTTCATGTTCGTTAAAGCGTTCGTCGCAATTAAGCAAAAAACGCGACCGTACGACCAAAGGAACCGACATCCACGACAATTTCAGGCATAAACCAAGTTACTTATGCCTTAACGCCTTTACGCAACCTAGAAAGTGGGTTAAAAGGGGTTAAAAGCATCAAAACTCAACAAATTTTGTGTAGGGACTAAAGCTGTCAAACTTTGAAATCTGACTTGCAGCCCAAGTATACAGGCATAACTCACATGAAACAAATCTATGGGCTTGTTTCTTGTTTTAGACACCTGTTAGGACACTTGTAGTGATCCTAGGAAGCCTCTAACACTTTTAAATCATCCATAAATCCTTCTAATACTATGAATATGTGTTATGTTCATTGAAGAACTTGCACCTTTTCTCATTTCTTTCTATACTTCTCATATATGGAGGATCCTGAGCAATTGGGAACTTCCTTTGAGTTTTATTCAGTCCCTAGGACCACTTGTAAGTGTTCCTTTCGTGGCTTATTCGTTTATTAGGCTTTTAAAGCCGAAAAGTCAAGCGTTTCGATAAACGCTTTGACTTTTGGTTCAGATGGACAACGAAGTAAATCAGGAAAACAAGAATAATGAAAATAACGGAAACCAAATAGATAACAATGCCATCCAACATATAGTAGCACAAGGAATTATAGATGCTATGCCTTATATTATCAAGACTGTTAAGGAAGCGGAAAATAAATCAATAACTGTAAGTAAACGACAACACACTGAACCAAGTCACAGTGTGAACGATAATAACATACCCCTTATCCAAGCTCCAATTCCTAAAAGAAGAAGAACCGCATCTTACGGTTGTTCTTATAAAGGATTCTTGGCCTGCAAACCAATAGAAATCTCAGGCAATGAAGGAGCCATTGCAGCCTTACGTTGGATAGAAAAGACAGAAGCAGTCATAAAAATAAGTAAATGTGCAGATGAAGATAAGATTATGTTTGCTTTGAATCTTTTAAAAAATGCAGCCTTAGAATGGTGGAATACTATTCTCCAGTCTAGGGAAGTGACAAAGTTTATAATATGGAATGGATTAACTTTAAGGAAATGGTTGAAAGAAAATTTTGTCCTCCCAATGAAAAGGAACAAATCGCCAATAAGTTCCTAAATCTTAGAATGACTGGAATAGACTGCAAAGGTTACACTACCATATTCTTCGAATATGCTAGGATAGTGCCAACCTTAGCCTAACCTGAACTAGTGTTAATCTCCCGTTACATTTGGGGATTAATTAGTGAGATTAGAAACGTAGTCAAGGCAGCTACACCGCAAACCATAGAAGTAGTCGAACAAGCCAATACCTTGACTGACGAATTGGTGCGTACACAAGAAGAGAACCAGAAAAAGAACCTAGCTCAAAAGCTTACCCAAGAATTTCGCTACGATAATTCTAGCCATGGGAAAGGTACAGGTTCTTCCTCTACACCCTACTGTAGGTATTGCAAAAGAAAACATTCTGGTAGATGCTCTATATATTGCAACTTTTGCAAAATATCTGGACACAAGGAAGAACACTGTAGGAAGAAACCTGGTAGTGGGATATGCTTCAATTGTGGAGAGAAAGGGCATATCAAACCAAATTGTCCGAAACTAGCTCTAGCCATGACCAAAGCTAAGACGACTGAAGCACCTAAGAAAAATGACAGAGCATTCGTTCTGAAAGCTGAGGAAGCCAAGATGATCCTCGATGTGATTGCCGGTACGTTTTTAGTTAACGATATTTTCGCCAAAGTATTGTTTGACTCTGGTGCAACCAAAGTTTTATCAATACTTTTTTTCTACAAATTTCTTGATCAACCCTTAGTCAAACTTCAACAAGATTGTCTGGTAGAAACAACCAATGGAGAATCTATTAAGATTAGTGAGATCTTGCAGGGAGCAAGAATAGAAATCCTATACTACCATTTTTTTGCTAACCTTTATCCAATGAATCTAGTCGGATTCGATGTTGTATTAGGAATGGATTGGTTGGTAGCCAATCATGCCAGTATTTTATGTGATCAAAAGTCAGTACAAGTAAGTACACTAAGTGGTGAAAAGATCACAATTAAAGGAGATAAGCCAACCAAATCGACAAAATTCATCTCTGTGATGAAAGCTGCAAGTTATGAAAGGAAAGGAGGAATAGTATATATGATTTCCGTAATCATTAGTACTAAAGGAAAAGAATTAAAAGATATTCCTGTAGTATCTAAATTCTCAGACGTTTTTCCAGAAGAGTTACCTGGATTACCGCCTGATAGAGAGGTTGAATTTAGAATTCACCTATGTAGGATCGTTGAATCGATCAAATGAGTCGATCAGAAGAGTTCTAGATTAAACCAAAGGCGGAATTCAATGATTCGATCTTCATTGCAGTTTGATTAACACTAGGAATCACTTTAACTGTCGATTAGATTGATTTGAAAGAGATTACAGCTTGTTCGACACTTCGGCAGAGCTTCGCTACCAGAAACAGGAATGTTACAAATGACTACATGAGCTCACCTATTTATAGAGTCGCCAATCCTCACGAACCAAACCTCACCAGTCCGTGCGAATTGGGCACTTCGTACGAACTGGATTAGCCAGTTCGTGCGAACTGGTTAATCACCCCTAAACTTCTATTTTCTAGTCTAATGAGCTCCCGTCTATCCAATCTAGGTACAAGACTCGATACAAGACGAAGTCGACAGACAAATGCACCAACAACCTAATACCAGGGACAACACCGATTGCAAAAGCACCTTATCGATTAGCACCAACGGAGATGCAGGAACTGAAGAAACAATTGGACGAACTTCTTGACAAAGGTTTTATACATACAAGTTCATCACCGTGGGGAGCACCGGTGTTATTTGTTAAGAAGAAACACGGATCGATGCGTATGTGCATTGATTACCGAGATTTGAACAAAGTTATGATTAAGAATCGGTACCCACTACCGTGAATAGATGATCTGTTCGATCAACTTCAAGGAGCTCGATTCTTTTCTAAGATCGACTTACGCTCCGGATATCATCAACTGAAAGTACATGAAGAGGACATTCCTAAAACTGCTTTCAGAACTAGCTACGGTCATTATGAATTTACCGTTATGCCATTTGATTTAACCAATGCCCCAGCCGCATTTATGGACATGATGAACAGGATATGTAAACCATACCTGGATAAATTCATAATTGTTTTTATAGATGATATTCTAATTTACACTAAGAATAAAGAGGAACATGAAGCGCATCTGCATACAATTCTGACATTGTTGAGAGAAGAGAAGCTTTATGCTAAATTCTTAAAATGTCAATTCTGGTTACAAGAAGTGCAATTCCTTGGACATCTGGTTAATCATGAAGGAATTCGTGTGGATCCCATAAAGATCGAGTCGATTACTAAATGGAAAATCCCTGAGTCGCCAACAGAAGTACGAAGTTTTCTAGGACTGGCAGGATATTATAGACGATTTATCCGAGATTTCTCTAAGATAGCCACACCATTAACTAAACTGACATGCAAATCAGTTAAGTTTGAAAGGGGATCGAAACAGGAAGAAGCCTTAAGGATTCTTAAGCAAAGATTAACCAACGCACCCATACTCGCATTACCAGAAGGAACTGAAGACTTTATATTCTATTGTGATGTGTCTAAGTTAGGATATGGATGTGTGTTGATGCAACACCAAAAGGTTATAGCTTATGCCTCTAGATAACATAAGAAACATGAAGAGAATTACACGACCCATGATCCAGAGTTAGGAGCCATAGTTTTTGCCCCCATGATCCAGAGTTAGGAGCCATAGTTTTTGCCATTAAGATTTGGACACACTATTTATATGGAAATAAATTTGTTGTCTTCACTGATCATAAGAGCTTAAGAAACATTTTTGGGCAAAAAGAATTAAATATGAGACAGAGACGCTGGATGGAAGTTCTTAGTGATTATGATTATGATATCCAGTATGATGCTGGAAAAGCTAATATAGTAGCCAATGCTTTAAGTCGAAAGTATCATGACAAGCCAAAACGAGTACGTTCTCTCAGATTAAATCTGCAGATAGATTTAAATGAGCAAATTAGAAAGGCACATGAAACAACATTAAAGGATGATGCTGAAAGTTTGAAAGGTATGATTAAGGAATTAGAACAAGGAACAAATGGAATTTAGAAGTTCCATAAGAAAAGGATGTGGATACCTAAACAAGGAAACCTACGCCACAGAATTCTAAAAGAAGCCCATAAGTCTAAGTAGACGATACATCCCAGAAGTGATAAGATGTATCAGGATCTAAGGAAGAATTTCTGGTGGAAAGGAATGAAAAAGGATGCAAACTATGTTGCTAAATGTGTAAATTGTTCATAAGTTAAAGCTGAACATCAGAAACCCTCAGGACTATTGCAATAGTTAGAAATACCAATATGGAAATGTGAATTGATAACAATGGACTTTGTTACCAAATTACGCAACACAAGAAAATGAAATGATACAATCTGGGTGATTGTAAACAGATTGACTAAATCTGCTCATTTCTTACAAATGAAGGAAACTTTCAGTATGGAACAATTAGCCAAGCTATATGTAAATGAAATAGTTCCATTACATGGAATTCCTTTATCTATCGTATCAGATAGAGATAGCCGTTTTACTTCTCATTTTTGGCCAAGTTTCCAAAAAGCAATGCGAACCAAGTTAAATCTAAGCACAACTTATCATCCATAGACGGACGGACAAAGCGAAAGGACAATACAAACAATGGAAGATATGCTTAGAGCTTGTGTAATTGATCTCGGAGGAAATCGGGACGATCATTTACCATTAATAGAGTTTTCCTACAATAACAGCTATCATACTAGCATTAATGCTGCACCATTTGAAGCACTTTATGGACGAAAGTGCCAAACTCCAGTTTGTTGGGCAAAACTTGGAGAAAATAAATTATCTGGACCAGAGATAGTTCAAGAAACAACAGACAAGATAATTCAAGTCAAGGATAGAATAAAAGCAGCACTAGATCATCAAAAGAGTTATGCAGTTAACAGACAAAAACCCTTAGAATTTAACGTGGGAGATAAAGTGATATTAAAGGTTTCTCCATCGAAAGGAGTAGTCAGATTCATTAAAAGGGGAAAGCTAAGCCCCAGGTATATTGGACCTTTTAAGATTATTAGAAGAATAGGACCTGTAGCCTACCAGCTACAACTACCAGAGGAAATGGCAGGAATACATGATGTGTTTCATGTATGTAATCTCAAGAAGTGCTTAGCAGATGAATCACTAGTGATACCTCTTAAGGAAGTAGAGGTAAATGAGAAACTTAAGTTTATTGAGAAACCCATTCAGATTACATTTAGAAAAATCAAGAATCTCAAACACAAGAGATTAGTTCTGGTCAAAGTAAAATGAGATTCCAAGAGAGGACCAGAATACACTTGGGAACTTGAGTCAGAGATGCAAAGGAAATACCCACACCTGTTCTAGTAGACCTCGAGGACGAGATCTAAAACAAGGTGGGGAGGATATAACAACCCTCCTAAATACATCCTAGAACCCTTAACGTGACCCTAAAATGTTTCTTATATACCCCGGATACGAGAAACGAGCCCAAAATACCCCTATACTTATTAAAATCAAGAAAAACCATGTTTGACAGTCGCTCGCGGGCCACGACCAAGACCCCTTGGTCTGTCACGGGGCGTGGGGGCCTTTTCTTGGTCGACACTGCACAGTGCCACGTGGCACGTGACTCACCCAAGCTAGGGCCATAACTAACCGAAGCTATACGCGACACATGGTGTCTCGCGGACCGCGAAGGCCTTTGCCTTCTCTTTCGCGGTGCGCGACAAAGTGGCTGAGCAACCTATAAATAGAGGGCTCGGGCTCATTTGTTCAGTCGTTCAATTCTTGATTTCTCTCTCAATTTCTATATAGTATAAATTATACTCGGGCATAATACCCACTATAAAGTGAAGCTCTGCCTCGTTGTAAGTATTATAACCCTGCTGTTATCCTACACGGTCGATCTAAGGCTACGTAAACCATGTCAGGGCTCTGCCCGACTTCGTCGTTGGAGTTCTGTCTCGTGTATACACCCGATTGATTTAGGATTCCGTAATGCATGTCGGCTCTGCCCGACTTAGTCATTGGAATTCTGTCTCGAGTTGTACGGTCAATATGATTTGGGTTATTTTACTAACACGTGTGAATTATTTAAATTTTTATAGATAGTAACCAGGAGATACACTAGGAAGCTTTAGTATTACCTAAGTAAAAAATGTGAGTTCATTCTCTTTTTCTCACCGTTTATGAGTCAAAATGTTTTACCAAAACCTCAAATGTTTCAAATTAAACTTAACAGTAATTGGGTATTTGTGATTCTACAATTACTGTCGGTATGTTGTGGTTTTGTATACGAAATGTGGAAGACGTTACCATTGGACGGTGAGTTAGCCAATGGGTAATATGACCGACATGTCAGGTGTTGACAGTACTGAATGAGTAATTGAATAGATATAAACAAATGTAATTGCAGATGCCCTCAATACTGTAAAGTGATAAAAAAAATGTTTTGATTAAACTGAGATGCACTCACTAGTATTTCTTGCTGATAAAAGGTTTTAAAACGCGTTTCAGGTTACAAAATGTGAAAGCCAATAGAAGCCAGCTGGAGAGCACTGAAGGCTTGGAAAAGTGGCTATAAAAGTTACCTCAATAAAAAGGAATTTTTGTTTTCAATAACTAGGGTTTACCCCACCAAATGTACTGTCAAATGAACTTGGGTTTTATCCCAATGATTTATTATTATAAAAAGTTTGGTGTTTTACTCTGGTAAAAATATTTCCTAACTACGGTCCTGATGAAAGTTTTCCGCTGCTAATTTAATAAACACCGATACCACCCGCTCTGAGATGCTCGCGACGCCCGCTCCCAGGGATAGCGGTCGGGGGCCGCGACAAACTCCTACCTCAAAACATCTTCTTTACTTTCCTTTCTTTCTTTTCTCTTCTACTTTGCTTCAATCTCCTTATCTGTCTGAATATTTAGGGTTTCATCAACTCCCTTTTTCTTTCCAGTTTCAGATTTTTCAGAAGATTTTGCAGCAGGCTTTTTAGCAGGCTCTGGCTTCTGTTTTGGCTGATTTCTTGGTGTTGGTTTGCCAAAGTTTTTCATTGAATGTTTCTCCCCCTTTTTGGCATCATCTTTAGCCTCTTTTTCAAAGATTTTGTAAGGGATTCTTTGATGCCCCTGATATCATCCTGGGTATCTTTATACCTTGCTTCAACCATAACTCTGGCTAATTCCATTTGTGTGTTATGTTGAGTAGCAGCCAGTTCCCTCTAAGCAGCAAGAAAAGGTTGTACAGAATTCCAAAGCTCTTGGGATAATTGTTGAGGAGTAGGTTGATTTTTGGAAGCATCCACCAACTGCTTCATAAGATTCTTCATTTCACCAACAGTTGTTTCAATATTGGACATCCTCTCCGTCAAATCCTTGTATTTTAATTCACCACCCCATTTAATGGGATCACCTGAATTCCCACCATAGGTGATTGTATCAGCTTTTGAGATAGGAGGAGTCTCCAAATTCTCATTAGCTGATGCCCCTTGTTCTTGGTTTCGGGGACTTCCCTCTGCATCAGGAGTTACCTTGGTACTCACATCAGTGGTTACCTTGGTAGACTAAGCAGTGGTTGCCTTCAAGGGAGTCTTACTTATGAAACTTGTAAAAACCCGACTTTTCGGCTCGTTACCTATCGCTGTCATTTTTTTCGTAAACGCTTGTACTCTTGGGATTCGATTACCGCAAAAGGTTAAGTTATATTTTTAAAACGTATTATTAAACGCATATTACAACGCTTATCTGCTTACAGTTATCACATTTAAATGCTTACTTACAACGCTTACTACTTAAACGCATTTTATCGCTTAATTACATTGCTTATTTAGACTAAACACTCATCGCAACTCAACTCAATACAAACTCGAAACTTGGATTTTTTATTTATCTACTTGTGTGAATTATGTGTTTACTTGATTACTTGTGTGTGCTTATCTTACTCGTAAACGCTACCGCGACGCAAAATCAACGCAAACTCAACACACGGATTTACTTATGTTATGTGTGTTATTTGTGTGATTATTTGTTAAATGTATGTGGTTATCAATGCAACACTTATACGCTCAAACGCTCACTCGCAACTCGATTAAACGCAACGCGACGCTTAACAAACGAAACGAAAGTTGGAAAACTAACAAAGGCAACCAGGCTGTCCGAATGGATATCCGCTCGGATGATCATCCGTCCGGATGGCCATCCGCCCCAAACACTACCACTCTCCACCGACTTAAACCTTCTCCCTCACTATATAAATACCGTCGTACACCCTCATTCTCTGATGTTGACACTCTCATTTGCTCCCATTCACTCGCCACTCGCTCAGACGTGATTCAAGACCATTTTGTAAGCATTTCTCCTCAAATCTTCTTCAATCTTCATCTCTAATCACTTCTACTCCAACTTCTTCATCAAAATCATACACACACACTTAAACTTTTCCTCAAAATCACCTGATTTGGACCTCTTGAAGGTGGATTCCACTCGTTTGCTTAGGCAAACTGTTATGGAGCACCATTTGATCAAGATTGGTTCCAGATCTAAAGGATTTTCACACTTTTTAACTAAGTTATGAAGGATTTCTACACTTTTTCATCAGTTTCAACTTTTCTTCAATTTTCTACACCAAAACTGATGGAATCTGGACTCAACCAGACTCTCTACTCGTTCCTTAATCGAGAGCCAGCTTGAAAACGGATTTCCACTGGAGAGATGGATCGATTAATGGGTTAAAAAAGAATCTTCATCAAGAACAACTTGTATGTCCGAATGGGTGGGGCCCATCCGGCCAGATGAGCTGGGTTTGGTGCATTTCGTTGTTTGACACATCGTCACGCCGTCTCCATTAACTCAAAACCTTTACATAGAAATTTTACAAAATTTCAGCTACAGATCATTCGACCGAATGGCCATCCGTCCGGATCACCATCCGCTTGAGTGACCTGACCCTTATAAAAGTGTTTGAACAATGAGCCTTTTTAGCAAAACTTCAAATTTTAACGATTTACAAACACCCACACGCTGCTCAAAAGGCCATCCGTTCGAATGGCCATCCGCCCGGATGGCCATCCGCCCGGATGACCATCCGGTTGGATGGAACCCATCCGTTTGGTTCATCTGTTAAACACTTATCTCATTCGATCTTCTAATTTCGACTGTACTAACACTTAGAGGATTTTGTGCTTTTGTTTACATCCACAGGCTGACTGTAAAGTGCTCCCTTCAATCCAATCCAGATTGTGTTTATTAGTTAAACACACACTGTGAGTATACTCGAACCCATTTTTGTTTAACGCACTTTTGGGTGTTACATTCGTTCTATATCAAAACACAACGCAAACGCTTTTAGACGCTAACCGCTCCCGCATGCTATATGTGATTTGTTGAATGCTTGTTTACTATGCTTATACAGTGTTACACTAAACTGCCTCTAGCAACGATAGTACTATAGTTTGGACTCAACACCTCTCGTGGACATGGGTTGCTAGGGATCACATTACTTTACTTCACGTGTTCTCTGAACATGTGTCGTGCATACTCTACAACGCAGTCTCATGGTTTGGTTGTATCATTGTGTGATAGTTACATGCTTCGCCCGTTACGTGTTACATGTTGGTTATGCGTAAACGCTTTTTATACTATTATCTATGCAAACTTGTGTACTCACCTTTACATTTTATGTTTAACCTTTATTTTAACGTATGTGATAGGTTGATGGATTTGTTATGCTGGAATCAAGATAGGCAGTCTAGAAACTAACCTAACAGAAATCTAGGTTGTCAGACTTGTTTTGCTTTTGAGAACTCGCTATCATTAATAACTATGTGTTGAATATTTGTTCGTTGGTATGGGACAATGAATGTTAAAAATATTGGTAATGAATAGTTGTTATGGATTCTCTTGAGCAATCTGGTCGCCTAGTGCCATGCCTCGATTATTCCGCCATCGGTTGGGGTGTGACAGATTGGTATCAGAGCCATAACTATAGGGAATTTGGTCGAGTCATGTAGAGTTGACCTAGTCTATAGTCTAAGTACCAACATACCAACTTCGTGCAAACCCAGTAGGGGTTTGTGGGAGCCCATTTTGACTCTCTCATACAAACTCGCGAAAACTACATCTTCGTGCGAACCCGCATACTACAGTTTCGTGCGAAGAAGCCTTTCCTAAGGTAATATAGTTTACATTCCTTTCCTAAAGCTAATACAATACACGCGTTTTCGAAAACATCCGCATAACACAACCGAGTGATTTGGGTTGAGATTAGGTGTGAAAACCAGGAACTCTCGTTAAGATCGCTCACTCCACGTATTTTTAATCTCAGCACGAGAATCTTCATTGAGTTAAGAGTGACATCCATATCTCGGCGGAATTCTCCACCTCTATCTCGTGGTTTTGCCACACTTATAGTAACGCGGTTGTTAAGTTAGGGGTGAAACCCGCATCTTAATAATATGTTCCGTTCCCTACTTGATTTTACAAAACTTACCAAAGTCTCGATTGTTCCGACGAGCCGAGTCACATTGTAACTGGAAGGATGAATGCCGTTCATCGCGTCGCGGTGAGAGAGCATAGTCTATTAGGCCAAAGCGTGTACTCGAACTCATTAGGAATAGTTGAATCACTTTTGGCAGTCGATGTCTAACACCCAAGACACTCCATCTATTTCAAGCCTGCAATCATTGGTTTTACGCATTAACAATGTTTTATTGTGTTTATGTGCTTTAGATTGTGATAGTTTAACTCTATGATTTATGGTTTTGATTTACCGCTTCTCGCTCCGCCAAACACACACAACTCACACAGCCGCGCAATCTAGAACGCTAACTAATCGCGAACAAACTAAGAACTCTCGTACGCTATACTACTCGCAACGCTACTCGCTATCTCTCGTAACACTCGAAACGCGCCACGCAACCTTGAAAGTAGGTGAACACGTGCAAAATATGTAGGTGAATACGTGCAAAATATGTGCTCCTATGTGCATACGTGTTCCTGAGCTTTATTGAGTAATAATAATAATGTTGATAAAATGGGTTATAAGACGAAAAACTATTATCTAAGGCCCAAACATAATCGAATCTCGCCTAATGACCGATGTCATCATTTGGCTCGTATACTCACTGTGCTGCCCAGCGAAACCATGCTGACAAGCGTATTGCTTCACTTGTGGCCAAGAAAATGGCTAAAGTCATACCTCAGATTGTCAGTGATATCAACGAGGTCAGCAGCAAGTCTTCTGTTGAGTCGAAGAGAGACACGCCCAAAACTCCCTTTAGTTTTAAATAGTTCAAGGCCTGCGGTCCTGAAAACTTCACTGGTGAAGACGAGCCCAGTGTTATATTTCAGTGGTTTGACTCTATCGAGGTCACCTTTAGGAAAAGCGGATGCCCAGAAGATCTCTGCACTGTGAACGCTACCGGAGTTTTCCAGTCCAGGGCACTGGATTGGTGGACTGCTGAGCGCAACAGACGTGATAATTATGCAGCTTATGGCCTCTTCTAGGAAGAACTCAGGCCACTTATGATGAAGGAGATCTGTCGTCTACACGAGGTTCAAAAGCAGGAGAATGAGTTCTGGCACATCAAGCAAGAAGTAGGTGACAACGCTGGTCTCACCGCTCGTTTCAAGCAGCTGAGTATTATCTGTCCTAGTCTGGTGGCCACGCCTGATATGACAATCAAGAAGTATATTCAAGCTCTCCCCAATTGCGTAGCCGATTTTATTCATGCAGCAAGACCTGCTACTATTGAGGAAACATATCAATTGGCAGCCGAGATCAACGACAAACGAGTCTTGGCTGGAGCTTTCAAAACCTCAACCAAGAGTCTGAATCAAGCAATCGCAACTCCCAGCACCAACCCTGCAGCATCCCAAGGTTCAAAGTCTTCACGCCAGAACCGCAAGCGAAAAAACAACAACAACAACAAGAACTACGCTACTACTGCCGCTCTACTCAACGCTGTCCCTATACAGCCCAGCAACCAGAATCGTCAAGCTCCTGTTACCAATGCACCGCCTGCTAAGCGTGCGTACACTGGTATCCACCCTCTGTGCCCTACTTGCACCTACCGTCACCCAGCTGGGGTGAACTGTCGCTTTTGTGCAAACTGCAACATCTACGGGCACTTTACCGCTCACTGTCGTTCAGGCCCACGCCAGCAAACTGCTCAAGATCCTCCAGCACCACCAGCTCAACCTCTTGCCCTTCTGGGTAACCAAGTAGCTCCTGCACCCGCTGTTCATGCACGGGCCTGCTACTCTTGTGGTGACCCGAATAATTTTGCTAATGTCTGCCTGAATCGAGTTGTGAAACAAGAACTGCAGCAACAACCACTATAGCAGCAGCAACAACAGCAACAACAACAACCACAACAAGCAGCCCGCAGAAGAACCTTCAATATCAACGTCCGCCAGGCTTAGACTGACAACAATGTTGTCAATGGTATATTCCTTGTTAACGGTATGTATGCTTCGCGTTTGTTTTATACTGGAGCCGACAACTGTTTTGTTTCATTTGAATTCGAAAAGCTCCTAAAATGTAAACGCGCTAAACTCCCGACGACCTTTGACGTAGAAATTGCCACCGGAAGAACCGTCACCGTCAGTTCCGTTCTCCATGATTGTACTCTTGAACTCAACAATCACGTTTTCCCGATCGATCTTATCCCAATGCAACTTGGTAGTTTCGATATAATAGTGGGCATGGATTTTCTTCGCGAGAATCTGCCGAAGTTATTTGTTTCGAAAAGATGATCCGTTTCTCTCTTTCAAACGGTGATCAATTATGTGTTTACGGCGAAGTACTCTCGAAAGAATTGAAACTGATGTCGTGTATTCAAGCGAGCAAGTATCTCCGCAAGGAATACTTGGCTTTCTTAGCCCACATTGTAGTAGCGAAGGAGGAAAAGAAACCAAATGGAAAAGGTACTCATGGTTCATGATTTTCCTAATGTCTTTCCTGACGATTTACCTGGTCTACCCCTTACCCGCGATATCGACTTTCGAATCAAACTCATTCCTGGAGCTAACCCTGTTGCTAAAGATCCCTATCGCCTCGCACCATCCGAAATGTGTGAACTCTCTAGCCAACTCCAGGAATTACTTGATAAAGGCTTCATACGCCCTAGCACATTGCCATAGGGCGCACCTGTCCTTTTCGTGAAAAAGAAGGATGGATCGTTTCAAATGTGCATCGACTATAGCGAACTCAACAAGCTTACTATCAAGAATCGCTACCCTCTACCTCGAATTGACGACTTATTTGATCAACTGTAAGGCGCTACCTATTTCTCTAAGATCGAATTACGTTCTGGTTATCATCAGTTGCATATCTAAGAGCAAGACATCCCGAAAACCGCTTTTCGTACCCGTTATAGCCATTAGAAATTCGTGGTCATGCCTTTTGGTCTCACCAATGCACCCGCGATCTTCATGGATTTGATGAACCGTGTGTGCAAACCCTTCTTAGATCGCTTCATTATTGTGTTTATGGACGATATTCTTATCTATTCGAAAACGAATGCCGAGCACGCGCAACATCTTCGTTTAGTACTCGAGCTTCTACAAGGAAATCGACTCTACGCCAAGTTCTCCAAGTGTGAATTTTGGCTCAAGGAGGTTCAATTTCTCGGTTACATTGTTAACAGTCAAGGAATTCACGTCGACCCCACGAAGATCGAAGCAGTTAAGAGTTGGATTACACCGAAATCTCCCTCCGAAGTTCGTTCTTTTCTCGGATTGGCGGGTTATTACCGTCGAATTATCGCTGATTTCTCTAAAATAGTTGTCCCTCTCACCTTCCTAACGCACAAAGACAAGGATTTTGTTTAGGGAACCGAACAAGAGGATGCCTTTCAAACTCTTAAGCGTGTGCTTTGCAACGCTCCCATTCTTGCTCTACCCGACAGAAACGACGACTTTGTTGTTTATTGCGATGCCTCCAACCTAGGTCTTGGTTGCGTTCTTATGCAACGAGACAAGATTATCGCGTATGCATCTCGCTAACTCAAGGTCCACGAGAAGAACTACACAACCCACAATCTTAAACTCAGTGCAGTTGTTTTTGCGTTAAAGATATGGAGACACTACCTGTATGGTACTAAGTGTACGGTCTTCACCGACCATAAGAGCCTACAACACATCCTGAACCAGAAAGAACTAAACATGTGCCAATGCAGATAGGTTGAACTTCTCAACGACTACGATTGTGAGATACGTTATCATCCAGGCAAGGCAAACGTCGTAGCCGATGCCCTCAGTCTCCAAAGCTATGTGTATAGCGTTCGCGACGTACAAGCCCAACATGACCTCGAAGCTCTCATTCGCGATGCTCAACAAGCTTGCTTTCTCGAGAACACTTTGAAGGAAGAAACGATACTTGGTTCCAAAAACCAGTTGATAAGTAAATGTAATGGCATCTTTCACTACCATGACCGCATTTGGATTCCTAGCCGCAACAACCTCAGGGATATTTTGATGATTGAAGCTCACAAGTCCCGATACTCTATTCATCCAGGTGCCAACAAAATATACCAGGACATTTGATCCAGGTATTGGTGGCCAGGAATGAAGAAGGATATTGCGGTATATGTTTCGAAATGCCTAACTTGTTCGAAGATTAAGGCTGAACATCAGAGACCCTCTGGTTTACTTGAACAACCTGAAATCCTGATGTGGAAATGGGAGAGTATAGCCATGGATTTCATTACAAAACACCTTCGCACTCCCTCTTGTCATGATAGCATTTGGGTTATCGTTGATCGTCTTTCGAAATCTGCTCACTTATTACCGATACGAGCAGACTTCAAGGTAGAACGATTAGGACGAATCTATACCGATGAAGTCATTTGTCGACACGGGACACCTCGTGACATCATCTCTGACCACGATGGTCGTTTTACCTCACGTCTATGGGAAACATTCCAAGTCGCTCCCGGTACAACTCTTAATCTCAGTACCACATTTCATCCCCAGACTGACGGTCAGACTGAGCGAACGATCCGCACCCTTGAAGACATGCTTCGTTCGTGCGTTATAGATTTTGGTGGTAATTAGGATTCACATTTACCTTTAGTACAATTCTCGTACAATAACAGTTATCACGTTAGTATTAAAATGGCACCCTTTGAGGCATTATATGAAAGAAAATGTTGATCGCCTATTGTATGGCACGAGATCGAAGATGCTCAAATCACCGTTCCTGAGTTACTACAAGAAACGACTGATAATATCCTCCAGGTACGAGACAATCTCTTGAAAGCTCGTAGTCATCAAAAGAGCTACGCCGATAAACACCGCAAGCCCCTTGAGTTCGAAGTTGGTGATCACGTACTCCTAAAGGTTTCACCTTGGAAGGAGGTGATCCGATTCGGCAAGAAAGGAAAACTAGCGCCACGATACATGGGTCCCTTTAAGATTCTAGAAAGAATTGGTAAAGTGGCCTACCGACTCGAATTACCAGAGGAAGTTAGCAACGTACATCCGACTTTCCACATCTCGAACCTCAAGAAGTGCCTAGGTGAAGAAAATCTCCATGTGCCTCTCGAAGATTTGCAAATAAACGAGACCCTACACTTTGTGGAAAAGACAGTAGAAATCATGGATCGAGAGACCAAAAACTTCGACGCTCTCGCATTCCCATTGTGAAGGTTCGCTGGGAACTCGAAAGTGATATGAAAGCTAAATATCTGCAACTCTTTGTTATGCCTGCTCCTTAATTTCGGGATGAAATTTCCTAAAGTTGGGGAGGCTATACCAACCCTACTTTTCAGATCGTTACCTATCACTGTCATTTTTTTGCGTAAACGCTTGTACTCTTGGGATTTGATTACCGCAAAGGGTTAAGTCATATTTTTAAAACGTATTAATAAATGCATATTACAACGCTTATCTGCTTACAGTTATCACATTTAAACGCATACTTACAACGCTTACTACTTAAACACATTTTATCGCTTAATTACATCGCTTATTTAGACTAAACGCTCATCGCAATGTAACTCAATGCAAACTCAAAACGTGGATTTGTTATTTATCTACTTGTTTGAATTATGTGTTTACTTGATTACTTGTGTTTGCTTATCTTACTCGCAAACGCTATTGCAATGCAAACTCAACGCAAACTCAACACGCGGATTTACTTATGTTATGTGTGTTATTTGTGTGATTATTTGTTAAATGTATGTGGTTATCAACGCAATGCTTATACGCTTAAATGCTCACTCGCAACTCAATTAAACTCAACGCAACGCTTAACAAATGAAATGAAATTTGGAAAACTAACAAACACAACCAGGTCGTACGAATGGACATCCGCTCGGATTGCCATCTGTCCGGATGGCCATCCGCCCCAAACACTGCCACTCTCCACCGACTTAAACCTTCGCCCTCACTCTATAAATACCGTCATACACCCTCATTCTCTGATGTTGACACTCTCATTTGCTCCCATTCGCTCCCCACTCGCTCAGACGTGATTCAAGACCATTTTGTAAGCATTTCTCCTCAAATCTTCTTTAATCTTCATCTCTAATCACTTCTACTCCATCTTCTTCATCAAAATCACACATACACTTAAACTTTTCTTCGAAATCACCTGATTTGGACCTCCTGAAGGTGGATTCCACTCATTTGCTTAGGAAAACTGTTGTGGAGCACCATTTGATCAAGATTGGTTCCAGATCTAAAGGATTTTCACACTTTTCAACTAAGTTATGAAGGATTTCTACACTTTTTCATCTGTTTCAACTTTTCTTCAATTTTCTACACCAAAGCTGATGGAATCTGGACTCAGCCAGACTTTCTACTCGTTCTTAGTCGAGAGCCAGCTTGAAAACGGATTTCCACCGGAGAGATGGACCGATTAATGGGTTCAACATGAATCTTCGTCTAGAACAACTCATCTGTCCGAATGGGCGGGGCCCATCCGGCCAGATGAACTGAGTTTGGTGTATTCCATTGTTTGACACATACCGTTCAGATTATCTGTTAAACACTTATCTCGTTCGATCTTCTAATTTCGACCGTACGAACACTTAGAGGATTTTATGCTTCTGTTTACTTGCACAAGCTGACCCCAAAGCGCTCCTTTCAATCCAATCCAGATTGTGTTTATTAGTTAAACACACACAATTAGTATACTCGAACTCATTTTCGTTTAACGCACTTTTGGGTGTTACATACGTTCTATATCAAAACACAACACACAACGCAAACGATGTTAGACGCTAACCGCTCCCGCATGCTATACGTGATTTGTTGAATGCTTGTTTACTATGCTTATACAGTGTTACACTAGACCGCCTCTAGCAACGATAGTACTATAGTTTGGACTCAGCACCTGTTGTGGACAAGGGTTACTGGGGATCACATTACTTTACTTCACGTGTTCGCTGAACATGTGTCGCGCATATTCTACAACGCAGTCTCATGTTTAGGTTGTATCATTGTGTGATAGTTACATGCTTCGCCCGTTACAAGTTACATGCTGGTTATGCATAAACGCTTTTTATACTATTAGCTATGCAAACTTTTGTACTCACCTTTACATTTTATGTATTGACATTTATTTTAACGTATGTGACATGTTGATGGATTTGTTATGCTAGAATCAAGATAGGCAGTCTAGAAACTCACCTAATAAAAATCTAGGTTGTTGGACTTGTTTTACTTTTGAGAACTCGCTGTCTGTAATAACTATGTGTTGAATATTTATTCGTTGGTATGGGATAATGAATGTTAAAAATATTGGTAATGGATAGTTGTTATGGATTCTCTTGAGCAATCTGGTTCGCCTAGTGTTGTGCCCCAATGATTCCGCTATCGGTTGGGGTGTGACAAAACTACTGTCTAGAAGTGGATCAGTGAATCCAACATCTATAGTAGCTGCTCCACTTAAACTACCAATGGAAATTTCTTGAAATTCAAGTGGTGTAGCCTCCTCAACTGTTTGTGGGATAACCAATTGAATAGGTTCAGACACAATCAATGTTGAAGTTATACTCTCAGTAATGTGTTGGTGAGAGGGGCTGCTTTGAGACTGAATTTCAATGGCTTCAAACAGTGGTATGATGGTAGGTGAAATAGGAGATGAGGTGAGTGGTGTTGAAAGAAAATTTACCCCGGGAGAAGGGCTTTTCAACATACTTTCAAATGAGGGTAATGCTTCATATGGAGGTGTCCCTGTGTTCACAACATGTTCCTTTTGAGAGGAAACATGAGCAGCAATGGTTCAGGTTGAGATCTTTCCAACTGTTGTGAGGAAGTAGCAACAGTGGTTTCTGGTGACTTTTGTGTTGTCACATGGTTAACCTCTGAGATCTCATCTTCCAGGGGACCCTTATTTATGGGTTTGGTAGGCTTGGTGGTTTTTGTTTTGGTCTTTTTGGATTTGGATGGTGGGGGTTTCACAGCAGTGGTTGTGGTGCTGTGATCACCATGAGCAGTGGGCTCAGGAACAGAAGTTTGAGGAGCAGATGTGGACGCATCTAAAATTTGCTCAGACTTCTTTGCTTTTGTTTTAGAAACTTTTGACTCTATGGCCGTTAGGCGAGTAAATTTTTCAGAAGAATGACTGTTTATTTTAAAAAATTGTTCCTTGTTCAAAAGCTTTTTGTGGAACTTTTTGTTGCAAATAATAGCTTAAAAACCTTGGGAACAAAAGAAAAGCAGTATTCTTCCCATCTTTGATGTTTTTCACATTATTCACCAAATCAGTAAACAGTGCTTATGAGTAATTGAAATCAGTTTTTTCCATAATAGCATACCCCAAGTACTGAATTTTTAATGGTATTTCATTGAAAGTAGTTGTTTTATTTGATAAACAAGTGAGCAGGGTATGAAACAAGAATTTCATGGGCGGTGGAAAATTTGGTTTGAACATTGTTGCTTTTGTTAATTGCCCATCATAACCCCTTTCAATCAAATCAGTTTGATACTCACTTTTTGGAAAAGAAGCTTTACCTGCAAGATCATTCATTTGGAAAGTTTTAGAAATATTTGCAGGGGCTATTGCAACCAAAACACCTCCTACTTTTGAGGTGATTCCCCATGCCGTTTTATCTTGTTCTTGAAGTTCAGCATTTTTCCAGAAATCACGTAGGGTCTCTTGGTATATAGGTGCATCACAAGTGAGTAAGGTTTTGTACTTTGAAGATGACAAAGTGTCAATTATTGAGTGGAACTCTGTATTTTTATCTGTTTTCTCAAACGTATAGAGGTAATTATGGGGGTGTTTGATGATGAGTTCCATGATCGGAAGTATAAAATTGCGAATGATTGAAGGAGAGATGAAGAAGAAGATGGTAACCGCTTTGATAATTTTTTGAATTCGATACAGCAGTGAAAACTCTGTTTGGGGGTTTAATAGGGGTTTTATAAAAGTGAAAAATTGAATGCTGACGTGGTAGAGGTTTCAAAGACCGAACGGTTAACATTTCCCCACGTGGCAACCTCTGATGGAAATGGTGGATGACAGATTTTAGGAAACCACTGTTGGGCAACAACAGTGGTTAGGAACATTATATCATGAGAACATTGCCTGATATTATGTCTATCAGAGGATAGACATCAAAGATTGAAACCAATAGTGTTTGGTCAACAGTGGTCAACAATGGAAATCTGAAACAGAGGTTGTCTTTCCGCAGTGGGTGAATTTTCAACCATCAGAGGTTTAAAACAACCAGTGGATATGGACAGATCTTTAAGGATTTATGAAATTTTTTCATTTTAGCTATTTTTAAGGATGAGTTTTGGATTTTCTAAAAAACATTTTATTGCTTTGTATACAATAATAAGAAGTTTTTTCCTTCTAATCCAAGTTAAGCATTCCAATTCTTGTAATCAAAATTTCAAATGTGGATATGTCTAATGCTTTTGTTAGCACATCTGCCAATTGATCGTGTTAGTACATATGTTTGTAGCTTCCGTCTACATCGAGTCTTATGTATTTTGTCCTGTGTATGTGTTTTAATATATGTATGTACATGTATATATTTGTGTGTCTAGACAAATAAGGGAACGACGTATAACTGTTAAAGTGAAATCCGTCGGACGACATGTGTCATCCGAACGGATGGCCATCCGATCGGATGCTGATCCAAACGGGTGACACTTCTCCTTCCCTGTTTGCCTATAAATGGTGGACTTGTGTCATTTATCCACAACCTTTTGCTGTCAGCTGATCCGAAGATCTGTCTGTATGACTTTCATCTATATCTTCTGTACTTTCACCATCAATCAATGAAATCAGACATGTTAGGCGTTGAGACTGTTGTATGTGATTCTCAGACGATGTTGAGGGATTCCACACCTCGACACTGATCGATTATGCTACGTTCTACAGCTAGAACAGATCACGCACGTGGCCTAACAAGTGGTATCAGAGCCTCGAGAAGCCGAATCGGAGATTGCAACGACATTTCACCAAGATTTCATCCTTTTTCTGTAGATTTCAGTCAAATCTCACCGGAGATTTTGACAAATTCTTCATCTTCTCCTACATTTCTTGCAGTTTTTACATTTTCACACCTTAAAACCAGAAAAAACTCAAAATTAAGCAAGATTTTATGGACAAAATTGAGTAAAATTGATATCAATCGGATCGGAATTCAACATAGAACAATCCTGCAAAGTTTCATTGAAAAATTCGGACTAAAACTTAATCAAATCGATCAAAAACTATGTAGAGTTCTTCGCACAAGATGACGTCATTCATCCGATCGGATTGGACTAGATTCTGTTCACACTCACTTGCTGACGTCACACTCATTCGATCGGATCACCATCCAATTGGATAGGCTTTGTGGTTTAAGGAGTTTTAAAGGATTAGGTGTCCCTCGATCGAAAGACCATCCGATCGGATCACCATCCGATCGGATAACCATTCGACACTTGTGCTATCCTACACTTGGTACTTGGTTCATTGCTTACTCGTGTCATTCGATCGAATTGCCATTCGATCGGATCACCATTCGATCCAAGCGCAATAGTTTGAGATTTTTGAAAGTTGTGAAATTTTCTAAGTGTTTGACGTTTTCAGGTGTTTCAAGATGGGGGAGACGACTTTCTGAACCCGTTCAGTGACATGTTCGCGTACAACACTGGAGAGACATCAACAAACATGAACACCAATGCCAACACAAACCAGAAAAAGGAGATTGCAGATTCTCTTAGCGTCGATAACGCCTATGGAACTTACAATAAACCACCGAAGCTGATGGCGATTGAAGACTACAACCGTTGGGCAAACAGATTTGATGGATGGTTAAAGGCTTTTGCTTACCTAAGTTGGAGGTGTATGAAGAATGGTTATGATATTGGAAGACGAGATTATGAAAACTTGGCTGACAATGAACAAGAAATGCTTATTGCTGAACAAAAGTGTATAGCCCTACTACATCAATCCGTCAGAGACGATATTATTTCCTTGATTGATTACGCCAATTCTAAGGATTTGTGGACTAAATTGGAAAAGAAGTGTATTGGGGGAGAAGATATTGTGAAAAACAAGAAACGACTGTTGAAAAAGGAGTTTGACTTATTTTCATGTATGAAAAATGAAACTGTATTAAAGATGATTGAGCAGTTTTTCCATCTAAAGATAGAACTTGTCAGACATGGGATCACAATTACCGAAGAAGAGATGGTTGAAAAGTTATTGGAATCCTTGCCAGATGAGAAAGATTGGCAATACTATGGTCTGGTTCTGAAAAACACCAAAGCAATGTCAGAAATGACAGTTGATTGGTTGATTGAGAGATTTGAAAGCCATGAGTTGGAAATCAAGAAAATGAACAAAGTGAACAATACCTGTAGGATCGTGAAACGATCTGATGAGTCAATCAGAAGAGTGCTCAGATAGAATCAGAGGCGGAATTCATTGATTCTGTCTTTGTTTAGCTTGTATTCACTATTAACTGTCTCGTTTATTGATCTAGAAGCAATTTACAGCACGTAGACACTTCGGCTCACCGGAACAACAACCATGCAACTGATTACGCTTGAGGAGGTATTTACAGGCATGTGATTTCGCTTGAACATGCTTCAAGCGAAATAGCATTTAAGCGAAATAACCTTCATGATTTCGCTTCAACTTTACACCTGATTTCGCTTGAAATGACTTTGTGTCATTTTGAGCGAAATTACCTATAAAACCACATATTTCCTCGTTTTCCGTACTCTAATCAATCAGTTCTAATCTAAGGCTCGAACGAAGAGGAAGTCGACAGGCAACTGCACCAACAGACTCCCCCTTGAGTGTTGACGGAATCTTCAGTGAGAGTCTTCATCATAACGACTCTTCAAACTTGATCGATCTTCTTTCTTTCTTAGCATGTACCAGGATCTTCTCTTTGGCTCAAACCTCGTCAGACTCCCCCTTTCATCATGTTGGGATCGTTATCTGGAATTAGCTATCACCTTGAGATCAAATCCTGGCTTTAACTCTGTTCAGCTCATCTCCGGCATAAATTTTCTCACCACCACATAAGTTTTTACTTAAATCAATAAGAAAAACTTACTAATTGAAACCATTCAATCATAATAGTTACATCAAGTTTCAAATTAATGACCTTGATTAACTATTATAACTTCTATTACTAATCAAAATTTTCAATTCAACATACACACTCCCAAACCAGTTCGTCATGTTCAGCACTCGGAATTTTGAAAATTAGTTCTTCAACATCTCTTGTCTAAAATCTTTTTGTATTTTTCAAAATTTATGCCAAACACTCCGAAAATCTTTTTGGATTTTTAAATATAAAGAAATGCAGAGAAGAAATATTTACATACAATATTTTTGTGAGTTTGTGTAAGAGGATCATATCAGTTTATGAGACAAATCATCAACACCATTAAGCTTTATACATTTTAAGTTCTAAACGATTCACATAGATTGTCAGTATACTGATCCACTTAAATTCTCACACAAAGTTCAATTGCTCCAAGATACGAGATTAATGTCTTAAGAACTTAAACTTAATCATGTGTCCCACCTCAGAATATACTCCCGTATCCAGATCCCAATATTCAGTCTTACAGGTGAGTATACCACAGATGATATCTGTAAGGGGTTAATTGCGAAACCGTGAGTGCTCAGGTCAGAACTTCCGTTCAGCAGAGAGATGACGGCTCGACTTTTGGTGTGTCCCCTTTAGAGGATCTTTTTTACAACAACATTGATTAGCAATTTTATTGTCTCATCATTTTATGCTGAGGGTGACGCTATATTTCAAGCAAGCGTAAAGTATTCTCCGGGGACTAGGCCATTGCTTCCGCATTATCAGAAGTCCCGGGATAATACCCCAGATATCACTAAGCTTAAAGACCTAGTGTCTCAGAAAGAGGGATCCTTCAAACAAGATTTTGGGGGTTACCCATATATCCGAGAGATGTTACCCACGATATAAGTAAGTTTGAATTTAGGTTTATATCTCGTCACAATCTACTAAATGTGTAAAAACCTATTGGCACATCATCAGTGAGACCGTTTATCACATTTAACTTTCCAATTCTTTAGCATGTTGTGATCGTCCACTGATGTACTATCATTTCCTCTTCTTTGACACAAAACTCATTTTGAATTTTATCATGTTTTTGGCTTTTTCAAATTTTCAAATGTTTTTGGATTTTCTGAAAAATTCTTACTCCCCTTAAAATTCAAAAACATTTAAAGAAATTTGAAAACAAACTGTACAAGCAACGTGATAACCGATATCGAATCACTTCAAATCGCCATCCATTTGGCATAAACAATCAGAACTCCCCCTCACAACAAAATATTTTCCCATTGTGATCTCAAAACACTTAAGTTTGTTTTAATCAAATGGTTTTTCCGGAAAATAAGTTTTGTTGATTGATTTTACCATTTGTAGGTTAGGGGTTTGATTCTTCACATTGTCTTTCAACCACTTGTAGGAAAATGCAAGTACAACTTAATGTCCTTGATTTACCACTTGCAGATAAAAACCTTTTTCAATCACATGGCTTACCAACCAATACCTCATGTAGGTTGAATTCTCAAGATGCCGATTCCTATTCCTCACTTACCAACCTGGGAGTTCCGGCAAGTCATACTTGTGACTAATTTTCAATTTTTCAAAAACATAAGAAAGATGCCGATTCCTGCTCCACTATTACTAACTTGGAAGCTCCGACAAGTCAGTTTTTCATTTAAAAAGATTCACCCAAGCCTGACTGTCCTTGGGTGATTTTGAATTCTTGTTCAACAATGGTGGAAAATTTGCATCATCCATTGTTAGACTAGAATTCTCAACTTTTACCTCAACACACGGCTCTTCTGGCTTTACCACACCAGATTCATTGCCTGAACTTGGCTTGTCTGACTTTGATGAGTCAGATTCATTGCCCACACGTGGCTCCTTTGTTTCCAAAGAAACAAATTCATCACCACCAACTTTCTCTTTCTTTACTCTCTCCTCTGTCCTCGGATTTGTATCTGATGAATTCGTTTTGCTTGATTTGTCATTCTTTGGCGAGCAAGACAATTTATCAGAACTTTTATCTGTTTTACCAGTTGAATCCGAGAACAAAATCCTTTCGAGATATTCCCTCGCTTTCTTTCTCTTCTTCCTCAGTCTGTCTTTCTGCCTTTGTTAAAGCTTCACTTTCTATTCGTGAACTTTCTGTTCTTGAACTTTAGGTTCTTGAACTTTCTGTTCTTTGGGCTTGACATTGACTGGTTTCTTTGCCATTTTCTGAAATTCAACCCTCAATCTTCCCTTTGATCTCATTGGGCAGTCTCTGGCAATGTGACCTTTGATATGGCATTCAAAGCATCTCCTCGTCTCAAACCTCCAACTTTGGCAGTTAACAGCAATGTGTCCTCTAAAACAACAGTTGTAGCACATTCTGTTATCGTACCATTCACCACTTTCATACCAAACACTTAGATCATGGCATTGCTTGGCTTTGTGGTAATCATCACTCCTCTTGAAAGCTGGGTTTGGCTTTTGAACACTGTGGTCAAACCTGCACCACTTATTACCAACAGTTTTTGAATTTTGATTTTCCAATTTTTGTGATTTTTTATCATGATTGGATGATTGAACTGATGAGCTTTTATTTTCTTTTTGAATATTTTTCGGTTTTTTTATCTTTTTGTTTTTGTTCCACATTCTTCTTTACAGGTTTTTGCTTTGAGCATTCACCTTTCTCAGTAGAATGTAAAACAGTTTCTTGAAACATTTCATTTAATTTCAAAAATATTTTTCTTTTTTCAACTTCATCATCAGTTTTCTCATCACAATCTTCAATTTTGACTTTGTCAAAATTTGTGACATTGTCACTTATTGGAACAGAATTGATCGGTTTTGGACAGACATGTGATGTAGAATTCACAAAACCTTTCAATTTATTCTCAAGCTCATCAATTTTATTCCGAGCAATTTCAGCTTCATTTTCAAGCCGAATGATTTTCTGAAGATGAGAATTTATTTCAATCTGTTTTTCAAGATTATTTTTAAAAATAACAGATTTTTCATCTTCTAAAACCTTCATTTGACTTTGAAAATCTTTGTCAATCTTTAATTTTTCATTTTCAAGATCTTTTTCTTTTCCTTTCAAAATTTTGTTTTCAAATGTCAAACTGTCCAAAACACTAAACAGTTTGACATTTTCAGATTTCAATTTTTCATAATTTTCACTCATTTCAAGAATCTGTTTCTCATCAGATTTCTTTTCATCCTTCAAATTTTTAATCTCCAATGTCAAACTTTCCAAATCCTTCAAGAGTTTGATATTGTCAGCTTCAAATTGAACACATTTAGAGAACACAGATTAATAATTTGAAGATCCAAGCTTTTCCGATTCTTCATTCTTTGATATTTCCTTTTTCTCTATCTTGTATGTTCCGACACAAAAAAAATTAACGAAATCAAGAGGATTCGCATTCTCATCAATATAACAACCCCTCTTGTAATCATATGTCAAAACATTTTTTGCACTAAGACATACATCAACTCTTCTTTTCATTTCAAGAATCACATTCAAACCCACTTTCATCAAATTTTGTTCCATTACATTTATCAACTCTTTCTTTTTCTTTTCACTTTCGTACTCATAATTTTTAAGTTTGTTGATAAAATCTTTTAGCTATAATTTTGAAAAACTAGAATCTTTCTTTAGGTTTTTCAAAAATTCATCCCATTCGGTAGGTAATGCATCAGCAAACTTTGATACTTTTTCAGTATCTGATAGTCTTATCTCATGCTCTTTTAAATGTTCAATTAAGACTGTATATCGGTTTGCTAGATCATCCAATTTTTCATTTTTCAGACACAAAAAGTATTTAAACCTTTTCTCCCATCCAATCTTCTTCACATTTCTATAACTATCATCTATAAACCCTCGATGCCAATTGTTAAATCTTTCAAAATAATAATTTTCTGTTTCATCAAACATTTTTTCCATATTTCAAACACAACCTGTTCAAGCAAAATAATGATTTGGAGCGAAATAACAACCTGAAGCGAAAACAACTAATTGAAGCAAAATCACCCTTGAAGCGAAATCAGGTTTAATTTTAAGCGAAATAGCAAACTCAAGCGAAATAAGATCAAATATTCAAGCGAAACCTCGTTTTCAAGCGAAATCAAACTGCTAATTTCGCTTGAAATGTTGCTGACATCTTCAATTCGATCTGTTTTTGGCAAAATTGATCAAGTTCTAGGCCGATTTTAGGTCTGATTCTTTCAAGGTTTGGTTAATTCAATGTTTCGCACACTATATGTGAAAATCAGTCCATTTTAATCGTGAAAACTTGATAAATTTTGAAAAGAAGGTGTAGAAGTCAGAATTTTCCAGCGAAAACGAGCTAAATGGTAAGAACTCTTCCTCCTGAGCTCTGATACCACATGTAGGATCGTGAAACGATCTGATGAGTCGATCAGAAGAGTGCTCAGACAGAATCAGAGGCGGAATTCATTGATTCTGTCTTTGTTTAGCTTGTATTCACCATTAACTGTCTCGTTTATTGATCTAGAAGCAATTTACAGCACGTAGACACTTCGGCTCACCGGAACAAGAACCATGCAACTGATTACGCTTGAGGAGGTATTTATAGGCATGTGATTTCGCTTGAACATGCTTCAAGAGAAATGACATTCTCAAGCGAAATAGCATTTAAGCGAAATAACCTTCATGATTTCGCTTCAACTTTACACCTGATTTCGCTTGAAATGACTTTGTGTCATTTCGAGCGAAATTACCTATAAAACCACATATTTCCTCGTTTTCCGTACTCTAATCAATCAGTTCTTATCTAAGACTCGAACGAAGAAGAAGTCGACAGACAACTGCACCAACAATATCCCATATCAACAGAATGTTGATATCTACTACAGGGGAAGTATGATTCCAAAAACCACTTCACCAAGAACCGCATTTACTGCTGAAAGCTCAAACACGGTGACTCAAGAAAACAACAGGAGCAGTTCTCTTCCTAGCAGTGGTTATCATAGTGGTTCTTCTTCGTCTGTTCCAGGGAATCAGCAACAACAAAATGTTACCAAAAATGTTTTTCAGTGCAACATCGCTGTGAACCTGAACAACGCTCAAAACTTCAACGAGGAGACAGCAAAACAACAAATGGTGTTTCTTGCTTCGATCTTAGAATCATATGAAAGTCTGGTCGCCGGAAAAATTGAAAATACAAATCTGAAAAAAGAGGATTATGACCAGATTGATCCTGAAGAGATGGAATTAATCGTTATACGTTGGTGCATGGCTAGTGTAATCCGAAGAGCACAACGATTCATGGAGATCACGGGAAGAAATTCCATTGGAGGGCCTTCGACAAAACTGGGTTTTGATAAATCTAAAGTGACGTGCTTCAAGTGTAAACAAAAGAGGCACTTCAAGCGGGAATGCAGAAACTCAGCAGCTGATGAAACAGCTAATCGTTTTCATGATCACTACTATAAGAAAGTTGTTTATCACTGAAATCACGAAGAGCCACCCAGAAAGAAGCAGATAGAGGAGACTCCAAAGGAGAAGTCAGGAGCTTTAGCTGTGATTCAGGATGATGAAGGTTTCGATTGGTGTGAGTTCTTTCCAGAAGATGATGCAGTTGGATTCGCATTTATGTCACAAATTGAACAAAAAACACCACCAACTGAAGAGCAAAAATACAACTATCGAAAGATGATAGCATTACATATGAAGGATAAAATCTACGCAACTTGGAAAGAAGCCAAAAGGGCGAACAGATGGGATCCGGATTATGAATGCTCTTTAGATCTGAAAGGCAACATAATTGTAGAACCATCATCAGTCAAAGTAGAAACTCTCATAGAATCTTTAAAGCAAGAAGAAGAACAGAGGGAGATCGATGCTACAAAGAAATCCGTAAAAGAAAGGCTAAAGTCAATGAAGGTAGACGATGGGATAATCGATACCACAAACGAAATGACGGCAGAAAACCTGACAAAAATAGCCGACAAAGTGCTTATGGAAAAGGCACTAGAGGTAGATTCCAAATCTGCGTCTGAGTCAACAAACAAGGTCAGTAGTAGTGGTTCAACCAATGAACCAGGTAAGACTGATTGCGCTAAAACAGAGAGTGATTGCAAAAATTGCATGAAAGAATGCAAAGTTTGCAGTACACATGCGTATCTCTCACTTAAAAAGACCCAAGATCTGGTTGAAAAAGTCGAAATGGTTGAAAAACATATTTTAAATCGAGATAAACTGCTTAGAGCTTCAAATGAGAAAATCAAAGAATTAAGCGAAAAGATTGAAAAAGATAAAACTGATGTTGAATGTTTTAAGAAAGAAAATGAGAAGTTAATTCTTGAAGGCAGAACCATTTCAGAAAATTATGAAAAATTGAAAAGAACAGTTAAGGATTTTGATGAGCGAAATGGTAAAACTTACAAAGAAAATGTTCTTTTGGCTGGAGTTCTTCAGGCAAAAGAGAAACAAATCAACAAGCAATTGGATGAGATCGTAAGTCTTAAGCTTCAATTCCAAGAAGCTAAGATTGAAAATGAAAGAATCAATCTGAAATTGAACAGTTACAACTCAGCTAGCCTTGTTCTTCAACACATCGTTCCCAAACCAATCGGGAAGAACAAAGCTAGTAAGGATGTCTACTCGGATGGAACAGGGGTGGGTTATCATCAAGTTCCACCACCTGTGTTAAACAATTTTTCAAAGAAACAATCCGGGTTGGCTAATGAAGTTGAAACAAGTCAGAAATCAGATGCTGAAAAACTTCCAGAAACAATCGATGTCACATTCACTTCATCATCTGATGAAGATAGTGTTCAATTTAAGGTCGTAAAAAATGTTGTTGAAAATGTGTTAAAATCTGACAGTGATTCAACTGAAGATGAAGGTTGTTTTCTAAACAACTACATTCCGAAACCAAAATCACAGAACAACTCAAGTGACGAACCTACTCTTGTCATGTACAAGATGTCTGGTTCAGATAAGTTGTACTCGGATATTGAATTTCCAATTGAAAATGTGAATGTTGACAAACTAAAGAAAGTTTTCAAATTGGTTGAAATCGATGTTTTTGAAATTGAAGGGTTAAAAAATTCCAAAAGGGCTTTGAACTTTGAAAGAGAGAAATCTTACTATAAGAAACCTGTTGTACCACCACGTTTTAACAATAACAACCAAAATAGATGGTCGGGTGGTTATCAGGGTGGTAAAAACAATCAAAAGAGGAACTTTCAAAACAAAAGGTTTTTTGAAAAGAAAGAGTTTGTTAAGAGCTCAAGTTCACTTTCCGAGCAAGAATCGGAAATCTTTTCGAAAACAAATGAAGAATTCTTTGCGAAGAAGGCTTCACAGCCTCAGATTGAAGGGAAAATCGGGTCGTTGACACCCGCACGTGCTTCAAATGCAACGAAGTTGGACACATTGCATGAAAGTGCACCAACTCAAACCTAAGTCTGTGGTTGTTGAGAATCCAAGAAAGAAGAATAATGTTAAAGGCAAAGCACCAATGTTTGTTGAGAAGAAGATTTTGAAAAATGAAAACAACAAAGTAAAAACTAAACCAGTAAAACAGTCGGTAAAGAAAACTGAACAATTTTACAAATGGGTCACTTCTCGACAACAAACTTGGAAGCCAAAATCTGAAGTTAAGACATCAAGTGTTCCAAAACCAAATGTTTCTGATGTTGCAAAACAATCATCGTCAACCAAACCGGTTAAGATGAATGTACCTTTGGATTTTTATGAAAAGTTGGAGAAACATACTTCGACCCCACCAGGGAAGAAGTATGTTCCAAAGAAAGACCAACCATATGGTCAACCTCCGAAAAACAAATTATTTTTATATAAAGAGGTTGAGGTTGGATCTAAAGAAAGTCTTAAAATGAATGACAAAAATTTCCCACCACTGTACACTGCAACAACCCACATCAAGCTACCCGAGTCGAAGGAGGCTTGGATTGCTTCAAAATCTAATTGAATGATTGTGAAATGTGCAGGAGCTCCCAAGGTCTATTTCAAGGTGGATCATGGACAGTGGAGCATCCCGGCACATAACGGGGAGAAAAACCCTGTTATACGATGTTAGAGGGTTCAACGGTGGTTACGTCGGTTTCGCAGGAAACCAGGGAGGATGTATTATTGGGGAAGGAACGCTGTCAAATGGGGTAATACATTTGAGAGAGTCAACTACATAGCCGAACTGGAGAACAACTTACTTAGCATTTCTTAAATATGTGACAGAATGTATTCAACTCACTTCACTGACAAGGAATGTCTGATCCTGAAGCCGGGGTTTGTCGTCCCCGAGGAGTGGATCATAATGCGAGCACCAAGAGTTAATGATCTGTACGTGTTGGATATGAGCATCGCTACGAATACCACGGGTCAACCATAGTGCTTCGTATCAACAGCTACTGAAAATGAGTTAGAGTTGTGGCACCGAAAGATGGGCCACATACACCTACGCAAGATGAACTATCTGGTGCATAATGATTTAGTAAAAGGTGTTCACTTTAAGAGTTTTCATCTGGAAGGGGAGTGTATAAGTTGTATAAAGGGAAAGCAACGGAAGAAATCCCATCCGGGTAAAAAGATGAACTCAGTCTCGAAGCCACTACAGTGACTTCACATGGATCTCTTCGGTCCTGTGAATGTCAAGAGCATTAAAGCTGATCTTTATTGATTAGTGGTCACTGATGACTATTCGAGATTCTCGTGGGTGACGTTCCTGAAGTCGAAAGACGAAACATTTGAGAGTTTGTTGAGGTTATTCAGGAAGATAGAAAATTTGTACCGAGCCCGCATACGTAGATTAAGAAGTGACAATGGTAAGGAATTCAAGAACAACAGAATGGAGGAATTCTGTGATCGAAGAGGTATATTGCAAGAGTTCAGCGCACCATACACTCCATAACAAAATGGAGTCGCAGAAAGAAAGAACAAAACGTTGATCGAAACGGCGAGAACGATGCTAGCTGATTCGAAGTTACCGATTAATTTCTGGGCATAAGCAGTATCAGTCGCTTGTTATACACTCAACAGGGTACTTACTGTGAAGAAGCATAACAAGACATGTTTCGAGTTGATCAACAATCGCAAGCCTAATCTTGAGTATCTAGAGCCGTTCAGGTCTCCCTGTACCGTTCTAGATCTCGATGGCAAATTTGGTTCAAAGAGCATAGAAGGTATCTTCGCGGGCTATTCAAATCCTCTCAGATGCGTTTTTGTTCCAAGTCTCAGGAGGATCATCGAAGCATAACACGTTGAATGTCAAAGCTACACAATGCCTCTATAGAAGCCCGTAGACTCATGGCGATTCAACTATGATGCCTTATGGGATTCATTTGATCTAGAAGAAGAGCCAGAGTTCTTTGATGATTTGGGTATTTACGAGAATATGAAGCATCTCAGGGAAGATTTCCAGCAAGATCTTCTAACCGTCAACAACAAACTTCCAACGATGATGAAGCTGGTCCAAGTAATACTGGAGAGAATGATGAAGTTCAGCAAACTCTGACTACTTCGAAACGCGAGCCTGCTCCTGAAAATCAGACGACAGTCAATGATGAATCAAAATCTGATGATAGACCTACTTTTGATAGTGGTGATTCAGAATCTGAGGGGGAGCAAATTCAATCTTCAGATCAGACAGTTCTTGACAATGAACAAGTTGTGGATCAGAATGTCACTAATTTGGAAGGCGAGGTGGATGTTCCTGATGAAGTTATGCCAAGGACTCTTTCATACCACCCTGAGGAGTTGATAATAGGAGAGCTACAATCAGGAGTTCGCACAAGAAGCCAGATTGACCATGGCCTTACTTGCTTTTATACTAAAATTGCTCAATTACAAACTGAAATCTCACTCAGTTGCTTTATTTCGCAGATCGAACCTCGAGTATACAAGGAAGCACTGACAGAAGAATCATGGGTCATTGAAATGCAAGAGGAGCTGAGTCAATTTGAAAAACTTGGTGTATGGAAGCTTGTGGATCTGCCTGACGGTCACAGAAAGATAAACACCAAATGGGTGTTCAGGTGTAAGAGGGATGACCGAGGAGTGATTGTCAGAAACAAAGCTCGACTCGTAGTCCAGGGTTTTAGTCAGCAAGAGGGGATATACTTCAGAAAGGTTTATGCTCCAGTTGCTCGACTTGAAGCTATCAGAATATTCCTTGCTTTTGCTTCATGGAAAGGTTTTAAAGTATACCAGCTAGATGTTAAGTCGGCATTCCTTTACGGAAAAGTGAAAGAGGAGGTATATGTTGGTCAGCCACCGGGCTTTACCGACCCAATCCATAAAGATAAGGTTTACCTGCTGGATAAAGCGCTGTATGGTTTGCATCAGGCCCCGAGAGCCTGGTACGAGACGCTCTCTCAACACTTGCTTACCAACTGCTTTATCTGAGGCAAGGTGGATGCCACTCTCTTCACTAAGAAAGTCGCTGGTCATGTGTTGATCGTCCAGATATATGTTGATAACATTATTTCCGGGTCAACGAACGAAGAACTCTGCAAAGATTTTGAACAAGTGATGAAGCAGAATTTTGAGATGTCATCAATGGGTGAGATGAAGTTCTTCCTAGGGCTGCAAGTCGATCAAATGCCTGAGGGGACTTTCATACATCAAACGAAGTACGTTTACGACCTTCTAGAGAAATTTGGGATGTCTGAGACTGCGCCAATGTCCACCCCATTAGCAACGAATCATGGTATAAACCCTGATCTCACCAGAGAGAAGGTCGACGAGACGCTTTATCGCTCAATGATTGGTTCGCTAATGTACCTGACAGCATCCAGACCTGATATAATGTACCCGACATGCCTCGCGGCCCGATATCAGTCAAGTCCTAGAGCCTCGCATATGTCTATCGTCAGGAGGATCCTACGCTTCCTGAAAGGAACCCCAAGCCTGGGGTTGTGGTATCCTAAAGATGGTGACTTCATGCTCGAAGGATACTCAGATTCTGACTTCGGTTGCTGCAAACTTAACACAAAATCAACAACTGTCGGATGCTAATTCTTCGAACCCCGACTGGTCATGTTGTAGTGTAAGAAGCAAACCTCTGTTGCTTTATCAACATGTGAAGCATAGTATGTGTCTGCTAGCAGCTGCTGCTCGCAGATCATGTGGATTCAGCAATAGATGCGCGATTACGGTTTGCAATTTCTTACTTCTCCTATATTTGTTGATAATGAGGCTGCAACAGCATAACGAAAAAATCCGGTACATCACGCTAAAACTAAACATATAGAAATTCGTCATCACTTCATTCGAGATTGTTATGAAAAGAAGTTGATACGAATAGACAAAATCCACACCGACGAACAAAATGCAGACTTACATACCAAAGCTTTTGATAGATCTAGTTTTCAATATCCTTTAAAATTGAATGGCATGAAGCTGTTGTTAGATGCGGAAGAGATAGTTGGCGTTGATGAGAAAACCACTGCAGATGATGTTGAGAAGCAGACTGCACTGGTTTATCGTATTTCTAGTTGTTTTGGTATTTAGGGGTTTGTGTAAAAAGAGGAAATGATAGTACATCAGCTAGACAGTTACAATATGCTAAAGATTTGAAATGTTTAAAAGGTATTAAACAGTCTCGCTGATGATATGCCGATAGGTTTTTACACAATTAGTAGACTGTTTCGGGATATAAACATAAAATCATTTCTTGCTTATTACGTGGGGAACATCTCTTGGATATATAGGTAACCCCTTAAATCTTGTTTGAAAGATTTTCTATTTCTGACATACTAGGTCTATGTATGAGATGATATATGGGGCATTATACCAGGACTTTTGATTTTGTGGAAGCAATAGCCTAGTCCTCGTATAATACTCTGCACTGCTTTAATCTTTAAAGCCTCCCCTCAGCATAAAAATGATGAACATTGCAAAATGCTAATCATGTGCTGTTGAAGAAAAGATCCTCAAGAGGGACACACCAAAAGTCGAGCCATCGTCTCTCTGTCTGAACGGAAGTTCTAACCTAAGCTCTCATGGCCTCGGACTACCCTTTACAGATATCATTCTTGTAGGTTCACCTGTAAGACTGAATATAGAGATCTGGATATGAGAGTATATTCTACGGTGGGACACGCGTATAAGTTAAGCACTTAAAACATTAAATCATATCCTGAATAGATTGAAATTTGTGTGAAAATTTAAAAGGATCAGTATATCGGAAATCTAAGGGAATTGTTTAATACTTTGTGTGTAATCAAGCTCAACGGTACTTGTAGCTTGTCGGTAGCGGATATGATCCTCTAACACGCTCACCAAAAATATGTTTGTAAATAGTTTCTTTTACTGCATTTCATTTTCAGTTTAGCATCAAAACCCAAAAAGATTTTAGTTTATTTTAGCTTAAACTTTCTTAAAATCTCAAAAAGATTTTACATTTCTGCTTTAATTTTTCGACAAACCAAGGTAGAAGGCTGATCTTCAGACTCTCAGTCATGAAGCAGAACAGGAAGTTTCTGAACTGGACAACAGGGTTGGGAGCTAATCTTGAAAAGTTTGAAAATTTCAAAGTCAAAACAAGTTCATTAGGTTGACACTTGTACAATTTTCATGAAAACGTTTTAAAATTTTGAACAAATTGTCAGTTGTTTCGTTTCGGGTCAACCAAGGTCATTAACTTGGACTTGGTAGACAAATTAAGTGCCTAGGGTTATTAACTTGGACCGAGATACTTAAATGGATTTCTAAAACTGACCAAATCTGATAAAACGTCAAAATGTCAAAATGAGAGTTTAGTTCGGATGACAATCCGATCGGATGGCCATCCGATCGGATGGCCATCCGAGTGGTGGCATGCCTATATATAAGAGTCAATGATGTGTTGGTCAAAGTCATTCGAACGAAGCGCCATTCACTCCACTGTTAAACTCTCTCAACTTTCTAGTTTGATTTTCACATTCTTGCTTTCCACACTACTTTGGATTGTTGGCACGCTCAACCTTCACAATGGGAAAGGTAAGTTTTCTGAGTTTAACCGCAAAATTTGATGTTTTTGATGTTTAAACAAGGTGTCGGCTCAGATTGGTATAAAAAACCTAGATCTAGGCTTGTTTAGACAGTTTTTGTACAAACCAAACATAGGGTTTTGTAGATCGGCCGTAGATCTATAAGTTTACCGTCTCAATTTGTAAAGAAACTTGTTAGAATTGAAGAATTAGATGTTAGAGGGTGTCGGTTTTCAGTGCACATAAAGTCAAATTAATCAAAATCTAGGCCGAGTTAGAGAAATTTGAACATAGGGTTTCGTTAGTCGGCGAAAACTATACGTGAACACATGTTCAATTTTGTCAAAAAGTTAGAAAAATTTTGATGTTCATAGTTTATTCAAAACTTTTCTTCATTGTTTATTGATCGAGTGGCAGTTCGATCGGATGGCAATCCGATCGGATGGCCATCCCATCCAATGCACATTATATGTTTGAAATTATTCTAAGTGTTGTCTTGAAATTTTTGCCTTATTTGTTAACAAGTGTTTTGGATAGAATGGCAACTCGATCGGATGACAATCCGATCGGGTGGCCATCTGATCCATTGCACACACTCAACTGTTTAATTAGCTTATCTAATTGTCATTGATCGAATGGCAATCCTATCGGATGATAATCCGATCGGATGGCCATTTGATCCAAATCATTCTATAACATGCCTGTTCATCATTGTGCTATCTTGTCATTGATCGAATGGCAATCCGATCGGATTGCCATCGGATCCACATAACTCACTCACATGGTTGACTTTTCAAAGATGTTGATTTGTCTGTCACAAGGATCGAGTGAAAATCTGATCGGATGGCCATCCGATCCAAATGCACAAGACTTGTTGAAATCTGATCATTTGTGACAACTGTGCTCTGTAATGGATGTATAATGTAAAACAATATCAATTATTAATAAAACAATGTGTTTTGATGTTATTATGTGTGTATTTGTGTTTGATAATTTTACGTTTTGATTCGAGTTAAATTTCAAGCTTTAAATCACTTTCTGGAAGGTTATACGCAAACTGGTGCATAAACACAGTCAGTTTAACATGACAAACACTCTGGAATAGTGACATAGGCTTGACATACCTTAAATAACCTTTACAAAACTTAGAAATAAGTTTTGGATGGTTTGGTGTGTTGAAAACAAGTCTATTCGATCGCAGGGACTATTTATGTCAAACTGCGAAAGTATGCCGATTCGTATGATAACGAACATTCCGAAACTTGATCATAAGTTAAACATGCCCAAAATATCCTTTGCATTTTCGCGCATATCTTGCGTTCTGAATATATACGGACATCCAAAAATTTATGTAATCATTAAAATATCTTATTTTAGTGATTGGAATGCAAGACTACCATTCGTCGCTTAATTTGGATGGTTTTTGCGTTCGTTACGACTTCCGTCATAATTAACCGAATAACCCCTTGTATTACAAAACCATGTGCCCAAGTGTAAGGCCAAGATCGAAGCACGAATTGCGAGGAACAATCCTAACTGTTGTGGGATTTCTATAAATACCCAAGCTTTCATTTCTTGCAACTCACAAATCTGATTCAATTGCTCTAAGTTGGGGTTTAGCACTTCATACCTGAGCAACTTGAATCAAGATCTTCCTAGCTTGGACCCTTTGTAAGTTTCTTTCGTGCTTTTATCGTTTTTCAAGCGTAAAAGTCAAACAGTGTTTGACTTTCTGCTTTGACCAGTCTTTGGTCAACACAAAGTTCAGTTGAACTTTGCAATGTGAGCGTAATCACGATGGTTATAGTCCCTAGTGACTATACCTACTGATTACCACGTTGATTAGGTGTAGTGACGAGTCATAGTTTCGGTCAAAATGCGTATCTATGCGTATTTTGCAACCAAACTATTCTTGGGTATCAAAACCGTTTGTTTTGATATCAAACCTGTTTTCTAACTTAGTTAAACATATTTTAACATGTTTAACTCGTCACTTTTAGTTTAGTGCTTGTCTAGGGTCGTAAGATAAGCGGTCTAAACAACCGCTTAGACTTTCGAACCTGACCCGTTTGGTCGATCGTTAGGATCCGACCAAGCATGTTTAGTGACCATAGTTGTATAGGGAATAACCTTCCGAGGTTATACCTTATGGTCACTTAGTTTAATTAGTTGTATGATAGGTAGTTTATATGCCTTAGGTAAATGACCAAAATGCCCTTTTCATGCATAAGTGGAAATTAAGCATATGTAACTTAACTTTTGTCACTTAAACTAATTATGTAACATGTTTAGGAATATAATACTTGTCATAGGACTAGTTAGGCGTCTCGAACGCGCTTTTGCGCGCATGACGCGTTAACGTAGCGTAAGCTACCTTAACGGGTCGTAACAGGTCGAAAGCACTTAGGTTAGGTTCCGTTTTAGGATGTAGGCTTCGATAAACCATATCACATGAGTTCCAATACTCATTTGGTTACGAGACCTCATTCTATCCGATCTTCTGATTTAGGTCCAGTTTATTTACATAGTTGCCTATATTAGGTACCGATTGATTCCGTGCTCCCTCTAGCTTTGCTTGCTTGTTATTCAAGACTTCTAAGCATTCTCAAGTGAGTACATAGATCCCCTCTTTTTACATGTTTTGTGGTAACTATGTGAGTACATAGTTCCCCTATTTTACTATTTTCAATTGTTTTGGGGTGATTCATATGTGTTAAATGTTTTTTGATGTTTTTAACGATGGTTTTCGAAACGATTAATATGGTTTATATAACACTAATAACGATTTCGATAATGTGAACAAACTTGTTGGGCGTAGTTACATAACAAATGACATTCATTAACATTGATCAAGCCGACCAGTATTAGGTTATGGTACCATAGGATCTGACAAATCTCGTTATCAGACTGCACCCATGGTTATGTGTGGGGGTTATGTGGGTAACGACTGAATCTTTGATTGTTAATTTACCCTTTGGTGGTTTATTAATGCGAGAGTAGCGATGGATGAGTTGCGAAGGTTTGGATGTTATTAGCGAGACAACCAAAAGTAGTTTTCACAATTAAAACGAGAGCGATTTTGGAACAATTAAACGATTTTGGAACGATTTAAACGAGTTAAACAAATTGAACAAACAATTGGTTTTTGGTTAGTGTTTAGAAAACGGGACGGGTGTAATGTGATGAAAACATGGTAGATACGCCGCTGGTACTTCTTATATATAAGTGTTTTCATCATATTACATACCGTGGAGTTATTTAGTTCACTTGGGTAAACGAGGTTAAAACGATGTCACATAACGATGTTTTCTAAAAAGATATAAACCATACGAGTTTTTTAACGAGATGATTTACAATTCGATTTAATTAAACAAATGTTTTGGGTTAAGAATCATGGCTGCGAGATTTTATAAACTATAACCAACTTGATTTGAGTTGGTTAATTTTGTTGCCTACTATACACTTTTCAAAACAAGACTTTTAAATAAGGTATTGCAACATGTAAACGAGCCATGAATCTGACACTCTCATAAAACCTATGTGCTCGCCAGCATTTCTTTTCTGAATTTGTTTTTACATATGTTTCAGGTATTGTTGAATGATGTTGATTGCTAGATGCATGCTCACTTAGGACTGGACGAGGCCTTAGTGACCTAATAACGATGATAGACTATGTTTAACTTGTTTGTTTGTTTTAAGACAATGTAAATTTAATAATGAATCAATAAAACAAAACTTTTTGAATCCATTGTTGTGAAACAATAATTTTGTTGCTCCACTCCCTGATGTTTCCACCGCGGTTTTATTGTGACAGAAGAGTTGGTATAAGAGCCAATGGTTATAGGGAATTAGGTTATTAGTAATGCTTTGACCTAGACTATAAATTTTTTAGGACCCTATCACAAGTTTACTTATGTTTAGATTTTTTTTAAAACAAAACTGTCACCTATCCTTAGGTGATAACCACAACGAGAACATAATAACAAATCCGCTTTGAAAATCAATCATCTGTTCTAGGATGATTGATTACTAGGTTTTGAACCCTCTAAGTTTTCAAAATCTCGTCAAAGTTTGGGTCTTATAGTGTGAACACGTGCAATCTGGAAGAGTGGATGCCTGTATCCTGAGTTTTCTGTCTAAGACTAGAGTGTTCGTACAAATCCACATAATCGGACGAGTCACTCTTACCTGGGAACTCTTGGGGTGAGTGTCCACTTATAGGCTAAAGCAGGTCTTCGCGATAGATTATATTGACCCATTTACTTTGATTAGTCACTACGTGTCGCTTGTTCGTTTGAGGTAACAAACAAATAACCGCTTTCCTTATGTATTGTCGATGCTTTTCAATGCCTCTTTTGTTTATCCAATTGTCGACCTCACTCGTTTCTCATGTTTCCTTGTTCCTTTTAGAAAATGCCTCCTCGACGAGATGCACAACCTCCAACTAACGAAGAAATTGCAGCCCATGTCTCTCAGCAAATTGCTGCTGTGCTTCCGGGCATAGTAACCCAGATCCATCAATTATACAACAATAATAACAATAATGGTTAGTGTAGTTTCAAGAATTTCAATTCGGCTAAACCGTTGAAGTTTTCTGGGTCTCAAGGAGCAACTGCGCTCCTTCAATGGTTCGAAAGTTTGGAGAGCACATTCACACATGTTCAGTGTCCGAATGAGCGTAAAGTTGAGTTTGCTTCCAGTGTGTTTGAGAAGCGTGCTCTTACATGGTGGAACGGTGTGATGCGTGATAGGGGTGCTGATGTGGCCCTGGCACAAACGTGGGAAGAGCTTCGAGCTCTCATGATGAAAGAGTTTTGTCCCCATCATGAGATTCGAGCGTTGGAACGAGAATTTGATGATCTGAAACCAGATGGAGGAGAACACTGTGCGTATACGGATCGTTATAAGGAGCTCAGTTTGTTGTGTCCTACTATGGTTACCCCGTTGGAAAAAGCGATAAAGAGGTATATCGATGGTCTGCGCGATTCAGTGCAGGATATTGTGACTGGTAGTAATCCTACCACTGTTCGTCAAGCGATCGAATTGGCTGCTACTCTGACCGAGTCTCAGGTCAGAAAAGGAAAACTGACCCGCAAGGGTGACAAGAAGAAGTCGGCCGATTCTGTTCAAGACAAAGAAAAGGGTAAGGGTAAGAAGAAGGGAGAGTCGTCTAAGAAGTCTAGGAAGCGCAAGGCTTCCCAGAATTTTGCTGTTACGGCTAAGAACCCACCAGCTCAACCTCCCGCCAAGAAACAGTATGCTGGTACTGCACCTCACTGTGCTCGGTGCAACTGTCATCATGTTGCACATCAGGCTTACAAGCAATGCACTACGTGTGGTAAACTTAGATATCTTGCCAATATTTGTCGTTTGGGTCAGAATTAAGCTGCTCAAAATCCAGCACAGGTTCAGGGGAATGCTGCTAGATTCCCACCAGGTTTGTGTTATAATTGCGGAGAGTTTGGTCACTTCCGCAACAACTGCCCGAGGTTAGTGAACGCGAATGCGAATGCGAATCCGATTTCCATTGCGAACGTGAACGCAAATGTGAATCCCGCTCGTGTACGAGCATACAATTTGAATGCAAACGAAGCTAGAGCTGACAACAAGGTTGTCAATGGTACGTTTCTTGTTAATCATCGACCTGCATCTATTCTTTTCTCTTATGGTGCCGATAAAACTTTTTTTTCGTTATCTTTTGAGCCTTTACTTGCGATACCTAGAACTAAACTGAGGAAACCCTTATCTGTCGAAGTTGCTACTGGTAAACCTCTTGTACTCGATTCTGTTATTCGTGATTGTCAGTTGAACCTCGATAACCATCTTTTTCCTATTGACCTCACACCGATGCAACTTGGGAGTTTCGACATTATCATTGGGATGGATTGGTTAACTAGGTTTCATGCTGAGGTGGTTTGTTTCGACAAGATTGTTCGTATTCCTCTTTCATCTGGCGATATTTTAGAGGTTCGTGGCGAGAAACCATCTGGTGGATTGAAACTAATGTCGTGTACGAAAGCCCAAAGTTATTTAGGAAAAGGATATGTTGCTTTTCTATCACATGTCACCGAAATGAAATGCAAGAGCAAGTGTATTCAAGATATTCCGATTGTCCGCGATTATCCAGAGGTGTTTCCCGATGAACTGCCTGGTTTGCCTCCAGTTCGTCAAGTCGAGTTTCATATTGACCTTGTATCCAATGCCAACCCGATTGCGAAAACACCTTATCGTCTTGCACCATCTGAGATGCAAGAATTATCGAAACAGCTTCAAGAGTTATCTGATAAAGGATTCATCCGACCGAGTTATTCACCTTGGGGCGCTCCTGTCCTGTTTGTGAAGAAGAAAGATGGGTCTTTTCGAATGTGTATCGATTATCGTGAGCTTAACAAGCTTACCATCAAGAATCGATATCCCCTACCTCGAATCGATGATCTCTTCGACTAGCTGCAAGGTGCTTCATGTTTTTTCAAGATAGATCTGCGTTCTGGGTATCATCAGCTTCGTGTTCTCGAAGAATATATTCCCAAAACTGCTTTCCGTACGAGATATGGGCACTACAAGTTCACTGTCATGCCTTTTGGTTTGACGAATGCCCCAGCTATCTTCATGGATTTAATGAATAGGTTCTGTAAACCTTATCTAGATAAGTTCATCATTGTGTTCATTGATGATATTCTCATTTATTCGAAGTCTCGAGCCAATCACGAGCAACACCTTCGTTTGACACTGGAACTCCTGAAGAAGGAACAACTTTTTGCTAAATTCTCCAAGTGTGAATTCTGGCTTAAGGAAGTTTAGTTCTTGGGTCATATTGTTAACGAGCAGGGTATTCATGTGGATCCATCCAAAATTGTTGCAATTAAGGATTGGAATACACCTACGACACCCATAGAAGTTCGTTCTTTCCTTGGTCTCGCTGGTTATTATCGACGTTTCATTTCGAACTTCTCGAAGATTGTGGCTCCACTCACTCCTTTGACTCAGAAGAATAAGCCTTTTGAGTGGGGACCCAAACAAGAAGAGGCGTTCCAAACGCTAAAGCAAAAACTCTGTGATGCTCCTGTTTTGTCTTTGCCTGAGGGAAACGATGATTTCGTTGTCTATTGTGACGCGTCAAAACTAGGCCTTGGTTGTTCTTATGCAACGAGGTAAAGTTATAGCTTATGCGTCAAGACAGCTAAAGGTTCACGAGAAGAACTATACGACTCATGATCTTGAGTTAGGAGCTGTGGTTTTCGCGCTTAAAATCTGGAGACACTATCTCTATGGAACGAGGTGTGTGGTTTTCACAGACAACAAAAGTCTCTAGCATATTCTCAATCAGAAGGAGCTGAATATGAGGCAACGACGCTGGGTTGAACTCTTGAGCGATTATGATTGTGAAATTCGCTACCATCCTTGTAAGGCGAATGTCGTAGCCGATGCGCTAAGTCGAAAGGAATGAGTCAAGCTCAATTCTGTCCGAACTCTATCCGATATCCAATCCCGTGTCCCTCAAGCTCAACGATCTTGTGTGATCAATCGCTTATTGAAATATGAGCTACCACTTCAACTTGAGCTTAAACTCGAAATGAAAGACGATGGGTTACTCTATTTCAAGGATTGTTTGTGGATTCCAAAACAAGAAAATCTTCGCACTTTAGTAATGGACGAATCTCACAAGTCTCGATATTCTATCCATCCTGGTGCTGTCAAAATGTACAAGGATCTTCGTACCCAGTACTGGTGGCCTGGTATGAAGAAAGATATTGCTTTGTATGTATCGAAATGCCTAACTTGTCTCAAAGTCAAGGCTGAACATCAATGACCGTCTGGTTTGCTTGTACAACCAGAGATACCGGTTTGGAAGTGGGAGAACATTGCGATGGATCTCATCACTAAGTTACCGCGTACATCTAAAGTTCACGATGCTATTTGGGCTATTATCGATCGATTAACGAAGTCAGCTCATTTTATTCTGATTCGCGAGGATCTATCTGCTGATAAACTTGCCAAGATTTATGTTGATGAGATTGTATCACGACATGGTGTTCCTTTGGATATCATTTCCGATCGTGATGCTCGGTTTTCATCTCATTTCTGGACAACCATGCATTCTACTTTGGGAACTCAACTGAATCTAAGTACTGCTTATCATCCCCAAACAGATGGACAAAACGAGAGGACGATTCAAACTTTGGAGGATATGCTTAGAGCATGCGTGATAGACTTTGGTGGTAATTGGGACTCTCATCTTCCATTGATCGAGTTCTCTTACAACAATAGTTATCATGCTAGCATTAATATGGCACCATTCGAAGCTTTATACAGTCGAAAATGTCATTCACCTGTCTGTTGGAATGAGATCGGTGAAGCTCAGCTTACTGGACCTGAGCTCATTCTGGAAACAACAGACAAAATCAAGAAAATTCACGATAATCTTATGACAGCTAGAAGCCGTCAAAAGAGTTATGCGGATATGCGACGCAAGCCCTTAGAATTTCAGATCGGAGACCGTGTCCTACTCAAGGTATCACCTTGGAAGGGAGTGGTGAAATTTGGAAAGAAAGGAAAACTTGCCCCTCGATATGTTGGATCATTTAAGATTGTTGAAAGAATTGGAAAGGTTGCCTACCGATTAGAGCTACCTCTAGAGCTTGGGAATAATCACCCAACTTTTCACGTGTCTAATTTGCGAAAGTGTTTAGCTGATGCTGATCTTCACATTCCACTCGACGAGATTCAAGTTGATGAAACAATGCACTTTGTCGAGTACCCTGTGGAGATAGTGGACCGTGTTGTCAAACAGTTGAAGAACAAGCGAATTCGATTGGTCAAGGTTCGCTGGGAGTCCAAACGTGGCCTAGAGTTTACTTGGGAATATGAGGACCAAACGAAGACGAAATATCCGCATTTGTTTTCGCAAGTTTCCTCTAGTTAAAATTTCGGGACGAAATTTCCTAAAGTAGGGGAGTTTGTGACAACTGTGCTCTGTAATTGATGTATAATGTAAAACAATATCAATTATTAATAAAACAATATGTTTTGATGTTATTATGTGTGTATTTGTGTTTGATAATTTTACGTTTTGATTTGAGTTAGATTTCAAGCTTTAAATCGCTTTCTGGAAGGTTATACGCAAACTGGTGCATAAACGCAGTCAGTTTAACATGAAAAACACTCCGGAATAGTGACATAGGCTTGACATACCTTAAATAACCTTTACATAACTTAGAAAAAAGTTTTGGATGGTTTGGTGTGTTGAAAACAAGTCTATTAGATCCTAGGGACTATTTATGTCAAACTACGAAAGTATGTCGATTCGTATGATAACGAACATTCTGAAACTTGATTATAAGTTAAACATGCCCTAAATATCCTTTACATAGATTAGAAATAGGCTTTGAGGTGTTTAGTGCTCAAATATAAACTTATTTGATCAGCAGGGACTAAAAGCGTCAAAAAGTGCATAAGTTTGCATTTTCGCGCATATCTTGCGTTATGAATATATCTGGACATCCAGAAATTTATGTAATCATTAAAATATCTTATTTTAGTGATTGGAATGCAAAAATACCATTCGTCGCTTAATTTTGGATCGTGTTTGCGTTCGTTACGACTTCCGTCGTAATTAACCGAATAACGCAACCGTACGACCAAACGAACCGACATCCGAGATGTTTTTGAGCATATTTTAAGTTCCCTATACTTAACTTCATTTTAGAGCTTTGAAATGGGGTTAACGGGGCTTAAACGTGTCAAAAATGCATCGAAAACCAAGTTTTGGGCTTGCAGGGGCCAAAAGTGTCAATCTGTCAAAGTTCTTAGGCGGGCCGCGTAAGCTGAGGAGCATTCTTATGCGGGGCGCGACAGACCTTCAGACAGGAACATTGAATCTGGTCATTTGGGCTGGTTTTGATGGTTTTTAACCCCTGATTTTGGATGCTATAGGCTAGATTTTGATGGTTTTTTAGTACCCCTTGTATTACAAAACCATGTGCCTAAGTGTAAGGCCAAGATCGATGCACGAATTGTGAGGAACGATCCTAACGGTTGTGGGATTTCTATAAATACCCAAGCTTTCATTTCTTGCATCTCACAAATCTGATTCAATTGCTCTAAGTTGGGGTTTAGCACTTCATACCTGAGCAACTTGAATCAAGATCTTCCTAGCTTGGACCCTTTATAAGTTTCTTTCGTGCTTTTATCGTTTTTCAAGCGTAAAAGTCAAACAGTGTTTGAATTTCTACTTTGACCAGTCTTTGGTCAACACAAAGTTCGGTTGAACTTTGCAACGTGAGTGTAATAACGAAGCTTATAGTCCCTAGTGACTATACCTACTGATTACCACATTGATTAGGTGTAGTGACGAGTCATAGTTTCGGTCAAAATGTGTATCTATGCGTATTTTGCAACCAAACTATTCTTGGGTATCAAAACCATTTGTTTTGATATCAAACCTGTTTTCAAACTTAGTTAAACATGTTTTAACATCTTTAACTCGTCACTTTTAGTTTAGTGCTTGTCTAGGGTCGTAAGATAAGCGGTCTAAACAACCGCTTAGACTTTCGAACCCGACCCGTTTGGTCAATCGTTAGGATCCGACCAAGCATGTTTAGTGACCATAATTGTATAGGGAATAACCTTTCGAGGTTATACCTTATGTCACTTAGTTTAATTAGTTGTATGATAGGTAGTTTATATGCCTTAGGTAAATGACCAAAATGCCCTTTTTATGCATAATTGGTAATTAAGCATATGTAACTTAACTTTTGTCACTTAAACTAATTATGTAACATGTTTAGGCATATAATACTTGTCATAGGACTAGTTAGGCGTCTCGAACGTGCTTTTGCGCGCACGACGCGTTAACGTAGCGTAAGCTACCTTAACGGGTCGTAACAGGTCGAAAGCACTTAGGTTAGGTTTCGTTTTAGGATGTAGGCTTCGTTAAACCATATCACATGAGTTCCAATACTCATTTGGTTACAAGAACTCATTCTATCCGATCTTCCGATTTAGGTCCGGTTTATTTACATAGTTACCTATATTAGGTGCCGATTGATTCCGTGCTTCCTTTAGCTTTGCTTGGTTGTTATTCAAGACTTCTAAGCATTCTCAAGTGAGTACATAGATCCCCTCTTTTTACATGTTTTGTGGTAACTATGTGAGTACATAGTTCCCCTATTTTATTGTTTTCAATTGTTTTGGGGTGATTCATATGTGTTAAATGTTTTCGATGTTTTTAACGATGGTTTTTGAAATGATTAATATGGTTATATAAAACTAATAACGATTTTGATAATGTGAACAAACTTGTTGGGCGTAGTTACATAACAAATGACATTCATTAACATTGATCAAGCCGACCAGTATTAGGTTATGGTACCATAGGATCTGAAAATCCCGTTATCAGACTGCACCCATGGTTATGTGTGGGGGTTATGTGGGTAACGACTGAATCTGTGATTATTAATTTACCCTTTGGTGGTTTATTAATGCGAGAGTAGCGATGGACGAGTTGCAAAGGTTTGGATGTTATTAGCGAGACGACCAAAAGTAGTTTTCACAATTAAAACGAGAGCGATTTTGGAACAATTAAACGATTTTGGAACGATTTAAACGAGGTAAACGAATTGAACAAACGATTGGTTTTTGGTTAGTGTTTAGATAACGGGACGGGTGTAATGTGATGAAAACATGGTAGATACGCTGCTGGTACTTCTTATATATAAGTGTTTTCATCATATTACATATCGTGGCATTATTTAGTTCACTTGGGTAACCGAGGTTAAAATGATGTCACATAACGATGTTTTCTAAAAAGATATAAATCATACGAGTTTTATAACAAGATGATTTACAATTTGATTTAATTAAATAAATGTTTTGGGTTAAGAATCATGGCTGTGAGATTTTATAAACTATAACCAACTTGATTTGAGTTGGTTAATTTTGTTGCATACTATACACTTTTCAAAACAAGGTTTTTAAATAAGGTATTGCAACATGTAAACGAGCCATGAATCCGACACTCTCATAAAAGCTATGTGATTGCCAGCATTTCTTTGTTGACTTTGTTTTTACATATGTTTTAGGTGTTGTTGAATGATGTTGATTGCTCGAATGCATGCTCACTTAGGACTGGACGAGGCCTTAGTGACCTAATAACAATGATAGACTATGTTTAACTTGTTTGTTTGTTTTAAGACAATGTAAATTTAATAATGAATCAATAAAACAAAACTTTTTGAATCCATGGTTGTGAAACAATAATTCTGTTGCTCCACTCCCCGATGTTTCCGCCAAGGTTTCGTTGTTTTAACGCGGTCGGGGTGTGACATCATTATATGTGATGGTTCATCTGATCGGATTGCCATCCAATCCTCAGTACTGCATAGAGTGAACATTTCCAGTGTTAGAAAATTTTTTGAGATTTTAAAATTTTTGTCACTTGTCACTTTGTGTCTCGAACATCGTGCAAATTCTAACATCAATTATTCCTGCAGACAAGGGCATCAGATTGGGACAAGTCTCACATCATTTACTGTATTTTGGAGGAGAACTATGCAAATATGAGACCGTTTAAAGATATGGCGAAGTTTTTAAGGGAGAGTAGGATTAACAAGGTTTTAACTGATCAAACGACAGTGTATGAGTCTCATGTTAGAATGTTCTGGAAATCAGTAAGGTATGATGAAAAGGAAAAGATGATATATTCTTCTGTTCAAAAGAAAGACGAGAATGATAAAGATATAGATATTGAAGTTAAGTTTAATGTGGGAGATTTGAGAAGAGTATTGGAGTTAGGAGATAGTGATGATGATCCTATCATTGTTCCTGAACGATTATGCAAAGGTCTATGGTTCAGAATGGGTTTTGTAGGACATGTAAACGGCAAATATCTCAAGTCTATGTTCTGTCATCCTTACAAGTTCCTAGTTCACTGCGTGATACATGCCTTATCTCACAGAAAGGGGGCTTACGACGAACCATCAGACTATATCATGAACATTATCACTTGTTTGGTGCTTAATAAGCCTTACAATATATCTCAAGTGATATTTGATCATATGGTTGATAATATCAGGGGTGAGAAGTACATTATGTACCCCATCTTCATGCAAATGATGATAGATGATCAAGTGCAAGATCTTGTGAAGGATCCTGAAGATATGTTAAATCTACGTCATATGACAGCTAAGACTTTAGGAAGATTAAATCAATACAAGCTGAAGAAAGAGGAATCGGAACCAAGAGTAAAGAAAATGATCTGTAAGATTGACAATCTAAGCTATGTAGCTCCTGAAAATGATGCTTGGAGGCATGAAAACAGCAACTCAGAGGATGAGAGTGGTAGATTGAGCGACATGCATGAAAAGAAGTTGAGATACTGGTTCGTTAAGGATGGAAAGAGAAAAAGGACTCCTAAAGTATCACCTAAAGTTTCAACACCAAAGATAGTTGTTAAGGCTATAGTTGAAAAGGGGAGTCATAAGAAAAGTTAGACTATTAAATGTTATATTATTCTAATGAATGTTTAAATGCTTGTTTTGCAGGGCCTTCAAAGAAATCACCACCAAGGTTGGTTGATGAACCTGTGCTTGAACCTGCTGATGTTCTTCAACAAGGCGTTGGTCTGTTAAAGGATACACTTTAAACTTTTCTAAAGAAAAATAAAGAAGCTACTACTGCTCAAGGCTCAAGTGTTGAAAAGATTGATTAATCTGCAAAGCATGTTCAACTTGAAAGTGTTAAAGAGAAAGAATCTGAAGGTGTTGTTCATGAAGATTCAAGTGATGCTGATGATGAATCAACAAAAACAGAATCTGAAGTTGATAAGTCAAAGATAGGGGTTGGAAAAGTTATGTTGAAAGAGAACCCTCAAAAGAAGAAAAAGGGTTCAGATGAAGAGGATTCTACTTATATTCCAACAAATGAAGAGAAAAAGAAACAACGAAGAAAGCGCAAAGCAGTTCAATCTAGTGTACTTCCAAGAAGTGTCAGAGCAAGAAAAGGTTCTGCATCAGTTCCTGAAGTTCAAAGCGGCAAAACTGAAAAGCATGTTGTAACTTCAAAGGTTCTTGAAGCTGTTAAAGATCAAAACGTTGAAGTTCCTGAAGTTCAACAAGTTGAAAATGTTGAAAAGAATGTTGAAAAGAAAGCTGGTAATGTTGATGATGTTGTAATTACTGATGAAAGGGTTTCTACACCACCACCACCACCAGAAAATCAACCTATTCCAGAGGATGCTGAGACGTCAAAGCAAAAGAAAACTGTTCTTCCTGATCCATTTGAAGGTTTTCCTAACATTCATGGTGAACTCAATGATGACATTCTTCTTGGTGAAGACTATGATATGTTTCATGATGCAACTGTCCAAGATCTGAAAAAGAAAGTAAGTCTTCTAGAGAAAGAAAAAGCAAAAGCTAAAGCAGAACGTGATGAGTTAAAAGAGCAGCTTGAGAAGATTACTAAAGTGAATGAAAAAAAGAAAATTGTCATGACTAAGCATGCTAAAAAGATAAAGACTTTGGTTGAAGATGTAGATGATAACGCTAAGCTCTTTGAGCAACTCTCTATGGAGATATCTAATGTGAATGTGAAGTACAAGAACATGAATGATACTAATCAAACACTACATCAAATGTTAGATGAACTTCATGAAGCGTCTGCAAATGAAATTAAGGTGTTGAAGCTGGAAATTGAAGCTTTAAGAGCAGACAAAGCAGTGAAAGATGAGCAGCTTAACATGTTATACACTGTCATGGAAAGTCATCTTGGTATCAACATTCAAGTAGTTTACAACATCTTGGAAATCAAAAGGGTTGAAGAACGAAGGGCTCAGAGAGAAAAGGAGTTGGCTGAGGAAGCAACTAAGAAGAAGAAAGAGTTAATTGTTGAGAAACAAGAGGCTGGTGGTTCTTCAAGTTAAACTGAAATTGATGTTGAAATGGTAGATGCTGTTGTGAATGAAGAAGAGCATATGGATGTTGATCTACAACAAAGCTTCGTACTTGTTGGTGAAGCTACTTCTCTCTCTTATAGCTTTGACGATATAATTTTCCTTGTGCAAGTTGAACAACGTAAAAGGAAGGCGAGAGAACCAGAAGTGAAGTTATTATGTTGGAAAGAAGAAGAAAAAGAAGAAGAGGATCAAGAGATGGATTATTGGTTAAATGAGATTGAAATCTATGATCCGCTAAATGATAAAGATGATGATGAAGATCAAGGTTCAACAGGGTTACTGATTGTGACACCTTCTGTCCAACAATCGTTGGATGATTTTCTGAATGACGAAATCAATGAGCAGGAGGAGGATCAGCACCAAGAGTCTTCTTTTTCTAGAAAACAGCATACTTGCCTGGAATACAGCATACTGACCAGGTATTCCTCACACAACCAACTGTTATATATTTGAATGCTCCATTTGAGGGGGAGATAGAGGTACCGAGGTCTAGGGCTGAGATGTTAGAGGAGTTGGGTTTAGAAGATGGGAATCTTAGTTCGATATTGAAGATGAAATCCCATCATCGCAAGAAAAGGAGTATGAGTTCAAGTATGCCAATGAAGCTGATAATTTTGATCATATGGAAATTGAAGAGGGGTCAGATACAACAGAAGTAGATACTCCATTTCATTACTCTGGAGTTGATTAGACATTCCCAACTCTTGCTGAGACGTTCAAGGAACAAAATGAAGATGAAATAAGAAGGAAAGTGGTCAAAAATATAACAACTGAATGGATTCCGAAAGTTGTTCCACAAGAGACTCTATTGGAGGGCAGGAAGAATTGGTTTAAAGTGATGCCCAAGGAGAGGAAGTTTAGGAGACCTCTTCAGTATTTCACGCATAATGCTGATATATCTCTAGGAGATATCTTATCATGGGGCAATCTTGAAGATCTGCAAGTTTATGCTATCAGATGGGAACAGGGGGTTAAGTACTTTGAGTTTCTGTCAGATATTCAAACACTCCCGTGGTGGGATGTTGAGGAGTTAGTGTAGACCAAGAATATCAACCAATTTATCATGGTCTTGATATGAAGCAGCATGATCAGAGATTGTGGAAGTACATTAAGTGGCAGGCAAAGAACAGATTTCCAGACTGGAAGCCACAATATCCAAAGCAAGATATAAAGATAGATCCAGTTACGAAAGAGAAGGATATTACTCTGATAATCAAGCCGCCAAAATGTCTGAAAAACATGCCGCTATGTGGAATGGAGTAGGATTTCTATGAAGAATTTCAAGGTTAGATGTACAACCAGAGCACAGCGGAAGCGGTAATTTCTCTATTTGAAAAGAAGACTGCAGAATCAAGGAGGATAAGTGTGTTAGACCCGATGTGGTTAGTCAACTGCTCAAAGAAGGATATTGACTGTCTATTCTACAACAATATTGTGTATGAAAAGCCAGACAAAGTTCAAGCTCAACAGTATCAAAAGTTAGTGAACTTATGTTATGCAAGAGACATCAATTCTGGCAGATACTGGAAGTCAAAGTTTAGAGACTTGGAGATAGACGAATTCTTAAAGAGATACAAGCGCAGTAAAAAATTCAAAGAGATTTCTGATAGAGCTGCGAAACTTGGAAGATGGAAGCTAATGAGACCTCCACCAACAGACCAGACACCAATCGAGAAAGAAGAGAACAAGATCCCAAGATGGGATAGAAAGCGCGATGGTGATCCTGAATATAGAAAATACTGGAATGAAGTTGGTAGGCCTCTGAGGCGAAAGATGATTGCTGAGAGAGATGAACAAAGAAGACAGAAAGCTAAGGTGAGAAGACACAGCAGGAAGACAACTTGAAGACTATGCAGGAAGGAACTACAGTTACATCCAAGGGGGAGTCTGTTAGTACATATGTCTGTAGCTTCCGTCTGCGTCGAGTCTTATGTATTTTGTCCTGTGTATGTGTTTTTTGTATATGTATGTACATGTATGTATTTGTGTGTCTAGAAAAATCAGGGAATGGCGCATAACTGTTAAAGTGAAATCCGTCGGAAGACATGTGTCATCCGAACGGATGGCCATCCGATCGGATGACCATCCGATCGGATGGTGATCCGAACGGGTGACACTTCTCCTTCCCTGTTTGCCTATAAATAGTGGACTTGTGTCATTTGTCCACAACCTTTTGCTATCAACTGATCCGAAGCTCTGTCTGTCTGACTTTCATCTGGATCTTCTGTACTTTCACCATCAATCAATGAAATCAGACATGTTAAGCATTGAGACTGTTGTATGTGATTCTCAGACGGTGTAGAGGGATTCCGCACCTCGACCCTGATCGATTCTGCTACGTTCTACAGCTAGAACAAATCCCGTACGTGGCCTAACAGATCTTTTGTTGGAACATGATGCAAAGAAATCAAATCTTTTTCATGGCAACACCTCACAAAGTGATGTCTGATATCAATATGTTTAGTGGTTGAATGGGATACTGGATTTTTGATGATATTTTTAGCTGCCTGACTATTAAACATGAGAGGAGTTTTTAGAGCAGTTATACCAAAATCCAGTAACTGGTTTTGAAGCCACAACAGTTGGGCTGTACAACTTATAGCAGCAATATACTCTGCTTCAACAATGGATGTGGAAACAACCGCTTGCTTTTTGGTTTGCCAAGACACTAAGCAATCGCCTAGGAATTGACACCCTCCTTATGTAGACTTCCTGGTGGTGTTGCATCCAGCAAAATCACTGTCTGAATAACCTGAAAGCTTAACTTTCCTATTGGCAGGATACAAGATACCAAGTGTGGGATCACCTTTTATGTATCCGAATATTCTTTTCACAGCAATGAGATTAGATAGCCTAGGTGCTGATTGGGATCTAGCACAAACATATGTTGCAAACATGATGTCTGGCCTTGATGCAGTTAGGTACAATAAGGACCCAATCAAGCTTTTATAGAAAGTCTGATCAACCAAGTCATCTTTTTCTTCAGACATGACAAGGTTTGTGGTTGCCATGGGTGTACTACATGGTTTACAATCATTCATGTCAAATTTTGTTAAAAGACGTTTTACATATTTTCTTTGATGAATGAAAGTACCAATTTGTAATTGCTTAACTTGGATACCAAGAAAGCATTGGAGTTCACCCATGGCACTCATTTCAAACTCTGCTATCATGAGTTGCCTAAACTCTTCACACATGGCATTACATGTGCTGCCAAAGATGATGTCATCCACAAAAATTTGGATAATCATCAAGTCTTGTCCTCTCCATTTTAAAAACAGTGTTCTATCAATTTTACCTCTTGTGAAACCAATAGAGATTAAAAAAGTGGAAAGAGTTTCATACCAGGCCCTTGGTACTTGTTTCAAGCCATACAAAGCTTTATTTAGGTTGTAGACATGATCAGGATAAAAGGATCCTCAAAACCAGGTGGTTGGCAGACGTATACCTCTTCCTTAATTTTGCCATATAGGAAAACACACTTTATATCCATTTAAAACACCTTGATGTTGTGGTTGACAGCGAAGGCTAAGAACAGTCTGATAGCTTCAAGTCTTGCTACAGGGGCAAAAGTCTCATCATAGTCAATGCCCTCTTCCTGTCTGTAACCTTGAACCACAAGCCTGGCTTTGTTCTTGACAACAATGCCCCTTTCAGCTATTTTGTTCTTGAAGACCCACTTTGTGCCAATTGGACTTACATCCTCTGGCAGTGGTACAAGTTCCCATACTTGTTGTCTTTTGAACTGTTGGAGCTCTTCTTACATGGCTTCTACCCAACTATTGTCTTTTAGTGCCTCTTGGTACTTGACTGGTTGATGGAGTGATAGAACACCTGCAAAAAGACAAATGTTTTGGGATTAACTTCTTGTGACTTTGTGAGAACCCCTTCATTGATGTTGCCAATCACTTAATCAGGTGGATGAGATTTAAGGAAGATTAGATCCCCCTTGTATGGAATAATGGTATTGTGAGGTGAAGGCTACAGATGTGAATCATCTAAGCTAACATCTGTTGGCAATTTTGAAGAACCAACATCTGTTTGAAATAGAGGTGGAGGAATAGGAGGTATGGGTGTGGCACAATGTTGATCTTTATCCACTGTTGATGGATTTTTATCCACAGAGGTTGGAGATGAAGTGGTGGCAGAGGTTTGAAAGCTGTTTTGATCAACATATGTTGATGCAGCAGTGGATGAGCTTTGACAGCTATTTTGAACATCTGCTACTTTTGTGGTGGATGTGATTTTTATTGTGGAATCACAACATCATATCCAAAGTCATGTGAGGAAGATTGTGGGGGTACCTGTAGGGTTAGTCTTGACAGACGCATCTTCAAATGTAAATTTATCAAGGTCAAACAATTCAGCAGGGTTTGCTGGGATTTTCACTGATGAAAGTTCATTGAACTTTACATTCAAAGTCTCTTCCACACACCTAGTCCTTGTGTTAAACACTTTATAGGCCTTGGCAGTGATTGAGTATCCCTGATTGTAACCACAATCTACTTTGGCTGCAAATTTTGAAATTGAATCTTTTAAATTTAAGATAAAATATGGGTAGCCAAAGATTTTGAAATATGAGGTCAGTGGTTTGATTTTGAACAGAGTTTCATAGGCAGTCTTTTGATCCCTGGGGTTGATCAGAACTCTGTTCTGCACATAACAAGCAGTGTTTACAGCCTCTACCCAAAAGGTTAAGGGTAAACCTGAGTTTGCAAGCATGGTTCTGGCAGCTTCAATCAAAGTTCTATTTTTCCTTTCAACAACCCCATTTTGTTCTGGTGTTCTTGGGATACTGTACTGCCTCACAATCCCTTTTGACACACAGAACTCATCCAACTCCTTGTTTCTAAAATATGTTCCATTATCACTTCTAAATACTTTTACTGGAAAGTAAAATTGCTTTTCAACCTGTTTAACAAAGTCTTACAAAACACCTGCAGTCTCATCTTTAGAATGTAAAAAGTAAGTCCATGTAAACCTAGAAAATCATCTACAATGACCAGACAATATCTTTTATTTTTCAAACTCATGATTTTTACTGGGCCAAACAAATCCATGTAAAGCATTTGCAAACACTTGGTTGTTTTGGACTCTTCAATGGACTTGTATGATCTTTTATGTTGTTTACCTTTTAGACAGGAAACACAATGCTCAGAACAAGTAAACAGTTTTTGTGGAAGACCTCTTACAAGGCCTTGTTTTGAGAGTTTGGTGATAGTCTTAAGATTTGTGTGCCGAAGTCTCCTATGCCATAATTCTGCCTCTTTGGTAGAAGCAACTGAGAAAAGACAAGCATGACTCATTGGACTTTCTTTTGACATATCAACCACATACACATTGCCACTCCTTTGAGCAACAAGCTGTGCTTTACCCCCGGCTATGATTTCTTCAATCTTTTTCACCATTTCTGGCCCAACAATCTTACAGCTATCCTTAGTGAAGAATGATCCAGAGCCTTTATCACTCATTTGGAAAACACTAAGGAGGTTAAACTTTATATTGTCAATAAGATGGACATTCTCAAACTTGAGCTTCCCAGCCTGAACAGTCCCTGACCCCAACACCTTCCCTTTTGCATTGTTACCAAAGGATATATCACCCCCTCCTTGCTTTTTGAAATATTTGAGTGGGACTCTACATCCTATCATGTACCTGGAGCCTCCACTATCTACATACCATAAACTATCTAAGCATGTAAAAGCTCCCTGCACATCAAGTAACAAATTAGTTCAGGTGGGTCTCCAAAGCCAATGAGGCTTTGGATGGGGTCACAGATAGGTCAGCCTCAAGTCCAGGAGCATGAACAATGGTTAAGTCAGGTGTTTGAACAAATTTTGAACATTTTTTCCTAACCATTGTTGTGAACCATCTCTTGGTAGATGTTGATAACCAAAAGGATGCATGTTCACTTTGGGCTTAGAGAGCCTTTTGTAGGCTTCATAAGCATGTGGGACCTTTTGGTATTGTGGTTGACCATATCCTCTTGGGAATTGATTTGATGGTGGGGCATCTGTCACTTGTACCTCTCTAGGAGCAGAGGTTTTGTTCAACTATTTTGTGACAGCTGTTTGGACAGGCACAAAGGTCTGTTGGTGTTTGGGGTTAGGTTTTTGTGGACTCTCTAGTGTTTTTGAAGTGTACTCTTTTCTTTTAACCTCAAAAGTTTTGAGATACACACACTCTTGAGTGAGATTATTGGTTTTTCCACAGATTGTGCATTTTGGTGCAGCCTCAATGACACTTGTTTTGTTTATATCAAAAGCTTTTAAATGAAAACAATCTTTTGTGACATGGTTTCTTTTCTCACAAAACAAGTTTCTAATCTTTTCTCTTATCTTCCTTTTTTCAACAGAGTTTTTAACCTCTGTTGGGATGTCTTTAAGAGGAATGACCTTAGCCTTGGGTGCTTTGACACCCTCAATTATGGAAAAATCCATAGGCTTGAAGTTTTCAATGATGTCACATTCATCTGACCAGGTGAGTTTGAATTGATATTTTTCTATCTCTTTAAATGTTGATGACCCCTCTGGTTTTTCCAAAATGATTTTGTTACCATTCTTGTATGTGACCTTTATCTCTTGACTAGCCTTGTTTGTTGGGATTATTTCGACTAACTAGAATCAAATTCAGCAGTGTTTTTAGTTTGGTCATGTTTTCTAAAGCCAATGCCAAACTTTACATTGCTCTTGATCTGTTTTTCTAACATCAGATCATAACCTTTACAAGACTCCACCCATTTTTCACAAGTGATTTGGGTGGATTCAAGCTCATTTTACAAACTTGGTATTTTGTCTACCATAGTTTGGAGTTGGTCTTTGGTTATGCTGTGTTCATGTTTCAAACTGCTGACTCATTTTCTTTTTCAAATAATTTGTTTTTCACCTCTTTTATGTTAGCAAAAACAATTATGCATTTATCTGAACACAAATCTTTTAAGATCTGTGGTGATACCTTAGCAGCAGCCATCATGGCACAATCACATTCAGTCTCACACTCACTAGTATTCTTTTCACATGCATCAGCATCCCATGGATCAGCAAGAGATTCCAACAGTGGTTCAGTTTCATTCTTCTCTAACATATGTTCACCAACAACAGCAGTAACCCTTGCTTCAGCAACTTCATCAACCACTTCAGATCTGGACTCCACATCCTCAGATTCCTGCCCTTCTGGTATTGACTCTAATGCCATGAAACAAAATTCATCATGAGAAACATCAGGATTACCAATTAGAGAAAAGTTTTTATCATTTAAATCCTCAGGCAAGTTGCTCCAATTAACAAAGTCCTGTGTGAAGAAGCTCTGCTGACTTGCCTCTATTGGAGTAGATGTTTGTGCAGCTTGTTGTCGTGCAGGTTGCACTTGAACCTGAGGTACAGGGGCTTGAACATATTGGATCTGTGAAACAGTGGTTTGGACATATTGAACAGGAACAATGTTTACTGGATGTGCAAAATGGGAAGTGTTTTGCATATGAGGAGCTGGGGTATAATGGGAATAGTGCACAGTGCCTTGAGTGTTTTGAGATCTTGGACTAGGGTGAATAATGATTGGTCCATTGTTTTGACTCCTACATTCCCTAGCAAAATGACCAAGCCTATTACACTTATAGCACTTGATTTTGGACTTATCCAACCCCACCTTCAAATTCCATGCAAACCAGGAAACTTCCTATTAGTTCTTTTATAAAATTTGCTGGTTCTTACACTCAGCAAAGCCAATTGATGTAAAATGTCCATTTCTTCCAGATCAGTGGGATCAAAGTGTTGGAGGTCATTGAGTTCAAAGGATAAGTTATCAGAGATCTGGTTTTCCCCATTAGCTGTGAAAGCATAATTGGGTGAGTAAGACTCAGAGTTGAAAGCTCCACCTGCAGTTATGTCAATGTAATGATCATAACTCTGGTCCTTACTACCACCAGATGACTCTTCTTCACCCAAAAGTGTTGTGTTACTAAAAGTGTAATCATCAGCAACTTTTCCAGTATCCTGCAACTTCTTTTTCTGGTTCAGCTCTCTCTCATATATGAGAAGCCTACCATGAAGTTGGGTCAAACTTAAATGCTTAAACCCCATAGAATTTCTGGTCACAAAAGCTATAGTGTCTCACTTTTCTGGTAATGATCTAAGAAACCTACGATTTAAAGTGGATTTAGCATATTCAACATTAACCAGTTTTAGTTCACTAATGAGACAGCTAAACCTTTCAAACTGTTGGGTTAATGACTCTCCCTTAACATGACAGAATGTTTCATATTGCTGGTTTAAAACCTCTGTGTTGTTTTCTGTAACCTTTTTTGTCCCACCAAACTGCTCTTTAAGTGCATCCCATAGCTCTTTAGCACTATTACAATCTAACAGGCTAGCATATATGTCATTGGGTAGTGCTGTGGCCACTATACTGAATGCCTTAGCATCTAGCTCAATCTTCTGAAAATCCTGTTCTGCGTAATTTTCAGGGCTTTTAGGTACTTGGACCTTGGGATCTTCAGTGCTTGGCACCATTGGAACATGATGTCCAAATATGTCAGACTTCTAGCAACCGGTGTTTTGTTGTGCTAACACATGGCCCATCCTACGTTGCCAAATATTGTATTCAGATCTGACAAGCATAGGTGGCTTGTAGAGTGTGCCTGTGTTGTGAGGGTCCTGTGATTGTGAAGTCATCTTGGTTGTTTTACAGAAGTTTTTGAATAATCAACTTTGAACGTGATTACACTTGTACTCTGTTTTTCAACAAATACGAACAACGTAGTATCAATGGAATTGAGCTGATCTTTTATGTCAAATTGATTGTTAGATCGAATTTGACTGACCTATGCTCTGATACCAATTGTTAGGATCTGAGTTTGACTTGATTGTGTTGTTTAATTAAGATGAAATGGAAGAAGGTAAAACAGAGAATATTATGCAGCGGAATGAAGTAAAACTTTATAACACAATCAAGGAAAGATTAGCTTTCACCATACAATGTTTTCATTAGTCAAAAGATTGAATATACAATGTTTAGACTTATGCATACATGAACACTAACTCCCCCTCAGCCTGAGCTCACAATGATTTTTCGTACAAGATGTGTGTGTGTGTAAAGAGCTAATAGAACAGTACATGCACTGTCTATTTATAGTACAAACCTAACCACTATGGCATCTTTGCTGACATCACCTAGACAGTGACATCTAACTATCTAACAAACTCTAAACACTGATGATTACAGACACTGTTACATTAAAGCACTGATAAACAAACCTTGATGCTTCTATCTGCTATTGATGCTTAAACACTGATGAGACTGAGCAGTGCTTTCCACTAAGGTTGATCAGGCCTTTGATTCCAGCTGTACTTTGACTCTAGCAGCACTTTGACACCAGCAGTTGATTAGTCTTCAACATTTTTTGCAACCAACAGAGCTTTGCTATAACAATCTTTATACACAACAATCTTTAGGATCATCAGTTGTTAAGTGCCACTGCCATTGGAGGGAATTAATGCTCAAACACTGTTATTTGGTTCTCATCTGATGAGAACTAGTTTTGGCTTTGTATCGAGTGTTCTTCATGAAAGGATTGCATGGGCCAACATAGTTGATGAAGGGTATTTTCATGAGGGTTTTGTTCTGCAAGATCCACTGTCATTCATTCATATGTTTTTGCAAACCATCAACTGCTTCTCATCTTTACATTTCTAACACTTTGAAATTAGAAAATTCCCATCATGCTCCTCAAGAATCAGTTGTTGTAACTGGTCATCAATCGATCACAATCATGTTGATGAGAATCATGAGATTGTTAAAGCCATTGAAAAAGATGTTTTAGAATATGGAAAGCAGGAATCAGAGATTGAGATTTGTGTTCTTAGGAGTTGTATGAAGAATAAATTCAATTCTCAATCATAATGGAATTTGGGATCGGGTTCTCCTGTTGACAGAAAGAAAGTGCAATAGGTAGATAATTTTGGGAAACAACTTGTTGATATCAGAGAGTTTGAATCCAGGTTAGTTCTTAAATGCTTTGTTTAGTTATACTTTTATAAATGAGGGAACAAATTTTTGTGCCAATTTGATTGTCATCGATTTTGTTTATGGTGATTGTTATGGGTGGTTTTCTTTACATATATCCTGGATTATATTCTGACTGTATTACTTTTAATTGTGATCAAGATACCAGATCAGGATATTGGTAGCATCCTGATGCAGTATCCTGGTGATAGCTAATTATTTCACGTGCAGATTAGTGAGGCATGCTTATAACGGTCAAGAAGACTGGTTCTCCTGAAGACTCGCACTAAGTGGTTGAGAAGAGAACGTTGAAGCCGCAAAGAAGGGGTCTCCAATGTTTGTAGGGGAATATTCGAAGCATCCCCCATTTTAGGCATAGTTTGTTATTTCATTTGCTATATAAGGGAATGATCGGATCAGTAGGAACACACAATTTTTTCCGCACACTTCTGCTCTCTACTAGCTACAATCACTCACAAACACTTACACTTGTACTCGAATCTCATTGTAACACTTAGTTGACCCGCATCATATCCTGCACTGTATCCTGAAGTTTGAAGTAATAAGAAGAACAAGGCAGCTGCGATTGTCAGCTCCCGAGGTTTTATGTCGGCGATCTAGATTGATCAAGGGCTTTCCTCGTATATCTCGTGTCACCCTTTACTTTATTTTTTGCTCATTCTTTGATTGTTGATATAGCTTGGTATCCTGAGCTATATCCTGAAAACTGTCTTTGTTAGCAACATAATCAGAATATTTTCAACACACATTGTTAGCACACTACCTCACTTAACTAATTTAATCACTCAATTGCTTCGGTAATTTTTGACCAAAACAATTTGGCGCCCACCGTGGGGCAAGTGGTGCTATTTCTACTAAAAGTTTTCGCAAAATCATTACTTGGTTTTCGGTTTTCAAAACTTTTTGCTACACTATTTTTTATGGCCTCAAAATCAAACATGAGCTCTTCTACTGTGTCTGCTACAACCTCTGCAACAATTGGTTCGGTGCTTCCACCACCTCCAAGGACGCAAGCTTCTTCACAGCCTCAAGCTCCTTTAAGAAGGACCGAAACTCATGTGGCTCGGGATATTATTCCCACTCAGAATGTTCACGGACCCGCTGCTTCAGGGAGAACCCTATTATGGCTTCTAATGATGAAATTTTAACTTTGTTTGGTAGTATACAGGATCAGATGAAGCAGCAGCAGGAAACAAACCAAATGCTGATAAGAGAAATACAACTCTTGAAATCCAGCTCAAGTAGGCATGCTGAGGATACTGTCACTCCCTTGCAGCCTAGAGCATTGAACTTCAGTTCGGCAGTATACACCGAGGATAACAGGGGCAATATTGTACCTAATCATTCCCAAAGTCATACTCCTGAGATACGTTCATCGGTCAGTATATCGACCGTGAGAAGCTCAGGATATGCTCCAGGATATGGCCAGAATCCTCAGGCTGGTAACGTGTCTAATAATACTAATACTCTTGCTACTAACAGTGTTGGATCTTTGCAGGATGCAGGTGTGACGTCGACACTCTCTAGGGAGCTTCAAAAGTTGAAGGATATGATATCCAGTGGTCCTGGGGTTGTTCAGCCCATTCCAGAAGTGTCCCAGGATAGCCACAAGATATCTCGGTTTGCATATCCTATTTGTGATGCTGAAATCCTAAAAAGATTTCAAACCCTTAACATGAAGCTCTATGACGGAACCACGGATCCAGAAGAGCATATTGCTCAGTGTAGGGAAAGGATGGAGATTAACCCCATCCATCCGGATCTCAAGGAAGCATGTCTCTGCAAGGGTTTTGGTTCAACTCTAACAGGATCAGCCTTAAAATGGCTCTTAAATGTTCCACCTCATTCGATTACATCATTTGCTCACTTAGTCAATTTATTTAACAGTAAATTTTCTTGCAGTAGAAGTTTTGAAAAACTAACCAGTGATCTCTACAGGATAACCCAAGGACCTCAAGAATCCCTAAGGGATTATGTGAACAAATTCAGCAGGGAATCCTTGGACATCCCACACCTTGATGTTGCTACAGCAATCCAAGCATTCAAGATGGGACTACAAAAGGATTCCCAGTTTTATCAGGATCTTGTAATGATTCCTTGCAGGAATCTTGATGAAGCTCAGAACAGGGCTCTGAGATATATTCGACTGGAAGATTATAAAAAGATTCAAGAGGGGATGAATTCATCCTCAACCTATGAATCAACTAACAGGAAGTCAGAATCCTCGTACAAGCCATATCGCTCTAAGCCATATGGTAGGAATGACAGCAAGAAAGTGAATGTTGTTGAAGACGAGGATCCTGAGGAGTATCCCGAATTGTTAGAATATTGTTTTTCTGTTAATATACCTGAACTAATGTATGCTATGCAGTGTTTGGGAGATAAAGCGAGGTTGCCTAGGAAAAACCAACAAAAAGCTGATTGGAAGGATAAATCCAAGTGGTGTGCCTTCCATGAGGATTTCAGACATGTTACGAAGGATTGTAATGCCCTGAGGAAGGAAATAAGTTACCTGATAAGCAAAGGATATCTGAAGGATCTTCTAGGAAAAAAGAAGAATAAGGGTCAGGATACTGAGAAAGATCCTGAACGACCAGCATCACCACCGACTGATGCCAAGATAATCAACTTTATTTCAGGAGGATCTGACATCTGTGGAACCTCTTATTCTGCAGCAAAAAAGACATGCAAAGGAGGCTAAGGCAGAACGGGAAGATATGCCAACCAGGATGACAACCCTCACAACTGATAAAGTGATAACGTTTGACAGTGATGACAGGGATACTGTCTAGGATCCCCATCATGATGGTTTGGTAATAACTTTATATATTGCTAATCATTTTGTGCGCAGGATACTGGTGGATAATGGTAGCTCCGTTAACATTATTCAGGTAGAAACACTGAAAAGAATGAATGTTTCCTCGATGGACATCACTTCAAAATCCACTGTACTTGTTGGGTTCAGTGGAGAGGCCAAGAATACTGTGGGAGAAATAAAGCTGCCAGTATATGTTGAAGGCCATGGATCCATGATATGAAAGTTGTGCCATCAACCTATCATCAGTGTATCAAGATCCCTACTCCTTGGGGGGTTATCAAGGTGGAAAGTGATCAACAAGAGGCAAAAGAATGTTATTCTTCCTCGATGAAATCCTCAACAAAGCCCAAAGCAGGATAGCAATTAAAGATGCGAGCCCGGGATATCGTGGAGGCTTTAGAGCAGGATGTTAAGAAAATTATTCTGGACCAGGATAATCTGGATTTCTCGGTGCTCGTAGGAACCAATATCCCTTAGGATATTGAAAATCAGTTAACTAACTTTTTGAAATGCAGGATGTCAACATTCGCATGGAAGCATGAGGATATGACAGGTATTTCCAAGGATGTTATAACTCACAGGCTTGGAATTGACAAGTCTTTCAAGCCTGTTCAGCAAAAGAGAAGGAAGTTTTCTCCAGAACGAAACATGATTATTCAAGAAGAGGTTGAAAGATTATTGAAATCCAAGATGCTCAGGGAAGTCAAATTTCCCAAATGGCTAGCAAATGTGTTCGTTGTTCAAAAGAAGAATGGGAAATGGAGAGTTTGTGTAGATTACACAGACTTGAACAAAGCATGTCCTAAAGACCTATTCCCTCTGCCTCATATAGACTCAATGGTGGATGCAACTGCCGGTCATGAGATGTTAACCTTCATGGATGCATCCTCAGGATTCCAGCAGATCCAAATGGAACCTTCGGACCAGGAGGATACTGCTTTCATGACACCAACAGGTATTTATTGTTATACTGCTATACCTTTTGGTTTGAAAAATGCAGGTGCAACGTACCAGAGATTGGTGAACATGATGTTTAAAGACAAACTGGGGGACACCATGGAGGTATACATTGATGATATGGTGGTAAAATCCAAGAAGGCTGAGGATCATCTCCAGGATATTGAAGGAGCATTTGATATCCTGGACAAGTACAATATGAAACTAAATCCTGCCAAGTGCCATTTTGGAGTGGGGGCAGGAAAGTTTTTAGGATATATGGTAACTAAGAGGGGGATAGAAGCAAGCCCGGAACAGATAAAAGCCATCCTGGATATCAAGTCACCCTCCAACATGAAAGATGTACAAAGATTAACAGGACGAGTAGCAGCCTTGAACAGATTTATATCAAGATCCTCTGAGAAGTGTAAAGAATTCTACGATATCCTGGAGAAAAATAAGAAATTCGAGTGGGGAGAAAAGCATGAAGCAGCCTTGCAGGAGTTAACGCAATATCTTTCAACTACACCTCTATTGATGAAGCCCGAGGATGGTGAACCATTATCCCTATATCTTTTAGTATCAGGGAATGCAGTAGGTGTTGTTTTGGTAAAGGATCATGAAGGTCAGCAGTATCTTGTTTATTATGTTAGCAAAAATTTATTAGATGCTGAAACTAGATATTCACACTTAGAGAAATTGATATTAGCCCTAGTTATGGCATCAACTAAGCTTAGACATTATTTTGAGACACATAGGATTCATGTTAAAACTAATTATTCTGTTAAAAACGTGCTTAGGAAACCTGAGATGTCGGGTAGAATGGCTAAGTGGTCAGTAAAATTAAGTGCCTGTGATCTAGTGTATGAACCTAGAAATGCTATAAAGTCTCAGGCTCTAGCAGACTTTGTGGCTGATTTCAGTAGTGTTATCAAAAGTGAAGTAGACCTAGAAGTGCAACAACTAGGAGAAACCCTAGAATCCTGGACGTTATATACTGATGGTCCATCTAATGTGAGAGGTGTAGGATTGGGTATACTACTAAAATCACCACAGGGGGAGATATTACCCCAGGCTATAAGATGTGAATTTCCTGCCACTAATAATGAAGCAGAATATGATGCTTTGATTGCAGGATTAGAATTGGCCAGGAGTATGAATATTAAAAGTTTGCAAGTATATGTTGATTCCTTGTTAATTACTAACCATTTTAATGGATCCTATGCAGTTAAAGGAGAAAGGTTAATCGAATATCCTGAAATTCTCAAAAAATTAGCAGGATATTTCAATGTTTTTACACTAGAACAGGTACCAAGGGAGGATAATGCCGAGGCAGATGCTTTGGCGAACATAGGATCATCAGTCAGGATACCGGAAGGAACCCAGATATCAATACTACATATCCTGTATCCTGTGATGGAACACTTCAAGTCCCAGTATAAGGAAGTAGCAAGCATCCAGGATCCTGATATGGGTATCCTAAAGAGAATCCTGAATCATGGACGGCTCCAATCACGAAATACCTTAAAGAAGGAGAAATCCCAAAAAACGAGAATCCGAAGGCTTTCAGAATGAAGGTATCTCGTTTTACTATTATAAATGGTATTTTGTATAAGAAATTTTTTGCAGGTCCATACCTAAGATGCTTGGAGGATCTTGAAACCAAGGAGGTACTTCAAGTTATACACGAAGGGGACTGTGGCAACCATTCTAGGGTAGGGTCATTATACTCAAAGGTACTAAGAACAGGATATTATTGGCCGACGATGAGGAAAGATGCTGCAGAATACGCTCGGAGATGTGATGCGTGTCAAAGGCACAACAATATAATGCATCAACCTGCTGAACCACTATATCCTATTGCTTATTTTATACACTCCCGCCTGTAGCACACGAAAATTTGGGATTTTCCCCAGTATACTTAGGGTTTACCCCCAGAATATTGTGTGACAACCCTCATGATTACATGTATCCGTACGATTTATTAATGTTAATTAAAGTGCTTGATGTCGATGCTGAATCACTTAACTGCTTTCTGATTACTGTGTTATACTTACATGTGCTTGTTAAAATACCGGTAGTGTACAGAAAAGTTACTAAATTGTCCGGTATGCTTTCCTGGGTGTTGAAAATTAAAAATGTTACAAAAACATATATATAGGACACTTTACAGATTAATTAAGCACTTTAACGGAACGGTATCCAACCGAACAACTGGACATTACCCGGAACACAAAAATATTGTTAAAAACATTGTTTCACTTTTTCTGAGCTAGTTATGGTTCCCGAGCGCTATAACTCACTACATATTACATGTAACACATAACACTAAACTTTTACCACATAACCTCCCACTAATTACCTTTTACCATCTAACTTACACTTAACCCACCCCCCCCCCATACACAATTTTCGGCTCACCCAAGGTGGCCCCACCACAACATCACAAAAATCCTTTTTAATCTTCCTAAAAATCTTCTCTTGGAGTTTGGAGATCATGTATGTACTATAGGGAGCATAGTAACCTTTGGATAAAACTCAAGAACTTGATTTATAAACAAACTCATCATCTTCATCAACACAAGTTCACTCTCTCTCCCTTTCTACAAGCTTCGGCCGAGCACCCCCTTACACCACCACAATTTTTCAATCATCCATCTTCCATTCCAAGTGTACTACAAGTTGTAAGAAGGTGATTAACGAACCTCGGTGTTCTCGGAAATTGAAGGACCTCTCTCGTTTGCTATTATCCTCAACATTTTCATCTTGATCTTCCCTAGCTTCAAAGCTAGTAGTAAGCTTCTTTGATCTTCTTTTGCTTCATATTTATGATGGTTAAAAGTTAGATTATGATGAACACTTATGAACACTAAAAGATCATATGCAAAGTCTTGAACATAGAGCTAACTTAATGATGAAATATTGTTGAAATGTGATGAAATGTTGTAGTAGGATGTTGTACTGAACATGTTGTTGATGACTAGATGATTTACTTGTTAATATTGATGTTAAAGGTCATTGTTGATCACTAGACATGTTAACGGAACAAATAGAACATGCGTTAGAACACAATAAGCTGAAAAACAGCTTCTGTCCAAGTATTTACAGCCAACTTCAGTTGGCTGTAACCAGATCATAACTTAACAAAAACTTGATTTTATTGAGTCTATAACGTGTTATTATGAAATACGGTTCTAATGGCACTGGAATCATAATTTTTGGACTTCGTTTACTATTTTTAAAGGGTCGTTTTGTAACAGCAGCTAAAGCTGCATTTTTACTGCTGAAATTATGTGTTATGTTCTTCATCATAACTTGAAATCTGTGTAGAATCAGGTCATGAAATTTGAACTGTATGTGGACACTGATGTCGTAGTAATTCTCCCACTCGAATTTCATCAATCGGAAATACGATCAATTTTTAATAAATTATTCCGTGGACTACAGTCAGAAAAAGATGAATCTGATGGCAGTCCGGAAAATGATTTCTTATAAAGTATTGGTGATGAATTGGATTCCGAGATTTTTACACAACAATATATGGATCGTTTAAGACCTTCTGAAAAAATTTGGGAATTTTTGGAGTAAGTTAACTATTTTATTAAAATACCCGAAAACAGCCCAGTTTTGAATGTAAAAGCTGAAACGACATAAGTAGTAATTTGCGTGTCTAAATGTCAGGTAGGTTACCTGAGAATAATCTAACATGTTATACGTCAATAAAAGTGTTGTGTGCAATATCGTGTGCTTGCTCTTGAGTAGCTATAGGCGGAATGTTTATATGGGCGTGAACTGTTAAAGTGTGTACATGTTATGTGGTAGATACGTGTAGGAACTTTGTGCTCAATTTGAAACCACTAAATGACTAACTGGTAATCATATTAGGACATGATTGACCGACCTTGACTGTTAGCTATTTATGAGAGCCTAACCAAGCAAACCGAGGTGAGTTCACACTTTTCTACAAAGCATGGTAATTCCCGGTGGGAATGGGAATGGGTTCAGGAATAGGGATTCCTCGTCCTTTGGGACGTGTTCAGGAATAAGAATTCCTCGTCCTGTTGGGACGGAATTAGACTTACTGGACTAGAACTCTATCAGAGAAGTCCCTCCCTTTTATATCGACTTAATCGTCGAGGCTATGGCGAGCGGGTCATTAGTTAATAGCGCTATTAGGTTTAACAAACCTCACACCGTGCCAGTTAGACGGGTGTGTACTAATGGACTATGGCACGTCGGTGATGATAGACACCGACGCTAGGGCATAATTAATTTTCGTTAGTAGTCGATATAATAAACGAGTCTGGTAGTTTAAATAATGGGGTAGCCCCCACGGCCGGAGTGCCGGGCTGGATAGCCAGGGAAGGTGGACATGGAATGGTTAACTAATAAACGTTTTTCGAACTATGGGGTAACCCCCACGGCTGGATAGCTGATTAAGGTTAAACTACGTTTTTGGAAACAACTCTAAAATGGACAACCAACCGTGAACTCACTCAACTTTGTTGTTGACTCGTTGTTACATGCTTTGCAGGTCGCTAGATGCTATGGGGGATTGCACATGGAGGTGGTCGTGGTGGGATGCGAACTGATATGTCCCGTACTTAATAAATAAACCTTATGAAACTTATGTTTTGGGTCTCTAAACTTATGAACTACGAACTTATGTTTTGGTTTAACGTCTTATGCTTCCGCTGTTCAAATTAAACTTGGTTAACTTCCTTTTGGTCACCAATTGTATTGTGGTTGGTTATATTTACTTAAATACGTTGTTCAATATGATTGGTAGCTCGATCCTGGTCACGTCACGCCTCCATGCGGTGATACTCCGCATGGTGGAATTTGGGGGTGTGACAGATTGGTATCTGAGCCATTGGTTATAGTGAACTTGGTTTTAAAAAGGGGGAAAAAGCTTTTTGATAAAACCAGACTATAACCTATACAGTGCTCAACGATCCACAACGACGCTTCGCTCCACGTGCAAGACTCAACATCCTAGGTGATATGGTTTATGTTTATATTACCTACTTGTTAGTTACATGGCACATTGTTCATGGTATGCATTAGTTAATATGATAACTGCTATTTGAACCTTGTGTGCTTACTCTTTTCTGTCATTCCACACTTACGCACTTTGCGACGCCCTTCTTACGTGTGTTCCTTCGATGTGAAGATCATGAGTGGACGTCTCGACATGACCCAGGGTCAGCTGACGGCCTTGATTACTGAACGGATTGCTAAAGCCTTAGCAATCCAATCAGGGAGTCAACCCATGCATACCCAATCACGCATAGGCACTTTCAAGGCATTCTTGGAGTGCAAACCTCCCACTTTCGACGGAACTGGAGGAGCAATCGACCTTCTTCACTAGATCCGAAGAATCAAATTTACATTCGAAGAGAGTGAGAGCCCTGCCAGCAAACAAGTAGAGTACGCTACCAGCATGTTGCAAGGGAAAGCGTATTCTTGGTGGAACACACAAGTCCAGATGCTCGGGTTGGCAGACGCGAATGCCACCCTCTGGAGCGACTTCAAGGATTCGATTAAGGAAGAATTCTGTCACCTGGACGACATTCTGAAACTTGAGATAGAGTATTATGGTTTGAAGATGGAAGGATCAGAGATCGAGGCGTACACAAAGAGGTCTAACTACTTGGCTACCTTATGTCCTAACTTGTCACAACCCATGTCTAGACGAATCAAGCTATACCTCAGAGGCTTAGTCCCGGAAATCCAAGGGTCTGTAATTGCGGCCAACCTCTCCACCATCCAGCAAGTCATTCGCTTGGCGCACCAACTCACCGATCAAGCGGTGGAAGAAGGCAAGCTGCCCAAGCGTATTAGCACTACTGCTACTGATGCTCCTAGTGATAACAAGCGCAAGTGGGATGGAAATTCGGGCAAGGGTTCTACTTCGGTTCAGTCTCAGCAGAGAAAGACAGATGAGTACAGGGTCCCCAGTCAGCAGTCTTCTGGGAATCAAGGTCAGGGTGGATACAAGGGAAATCACCCTAAGTGCAATCGATGTAATTTGCACCACAGCGGGCAGTGCAACAAGGGTCGTTGTCAGAGATGTCGCAAGCTGGGTCATGAAGCTAAGGATTGCAGGAGCCCACGTCCTGCAAATCAGAATCGCCAACAGCATCAACAAGCTCCACAGAACCATCAGCAGCAGGGCAATAGAGGATGCTTTCAGTGTGGCGCTGAAGGCCACTTTAAAAGGGACTGTCCTCAGCTGAACCAGAACCAGAACAACAACAACAATCAAGGGAACGGGAACAACAATGTAGGCAACAATGGAGGCAACAACGGGGGTAACAATAATGGTAATGGCGCCCGAGGTCGTGTGTTCGTGATTGGTCAGGGTGATGCAAGGAACGATCCCAACGTTGTGATGGGTAAGTTTCTTCTGGATGATTTCTTTGTTACTGTTTTATTTGATTCGGGTGCCGATACTAGCTACGTGTCCTTAAAAGTTAGTCAGATGCTTAAGCGTACTCCAACACTTTTGAACACCAAGCACATCGTAGAGTTAGCAAATGGTAAAAGTTTAGAGGCTACACATGTAGTTAAGAGTTGCAAGCTTGTCCTTGCCGATCAGACCTTTTCTACCGACTTCATTCCTGTCGTTCTGGGTAGTTTTGACGTTGTCATTGGGATGGATTGGTTATCTCAACACCAAGAGGAGATTATTTGCAAGGATAAAATCGTCCGTATCCCTCGTTCTGGTAAAGAACCCCTCGTGATTCGTGGCGACAAGGGTGGTGCCGTTGTAGGCATCATCTCTTTCCTTAAGGCCCAGAAGTGTTTGCGAAAGGGCCACACTGATATTCTAGCCCTTGTTTCTGATACATCCTCGGAAGAAAGGAAGATGGAAGACATTCCTATTGTACGTGATTTTGCTGAGGTATTTCCTGAGGAATTACATGGTCTTCCGCCTCATCCCCAAGTTGAGTTTCAAATCAAGCTAGCTCCTGGAGCAGCACCAGTAGCTCGAGCACCATATCGTCTAGCTCCATCAGAACTCGAAGAACTGTCTACGCAACTACAAGAACTCCTGGAAAAGGGTTTCATACGTCCTAGCTCTTCGCCATGGGGAGCTCTAGTGTTATTCGTAAAGAAGAAAGACGGTACCTTCAGAATGTGTATTGACTACCGCGAACTCAACAAGGTAATCGTGAAGAATCGTTATCCCCTTCCACGCATTGATGACTTGTTCGACCAGTTGCAAGGGTCGAGTTATTACTCTAAGATTGATTTGAGATCGGGATACCATCAGCTGAGAGTCCGAGAGGAGGACGTCTCCAAAACAGCGTTCAGAACTCGTTACGGCCATTACGAGTTTCTGGTTATGCCTTTCGGATTAACGAATGCACCTGCGGTCTTCATGGATCTCATGAACCGAGTGTGCAAGCCTTACCTGGATAAGTTTGTCATAGTGTTCATCGACGACATCCTGATCTATTCTAAGAGTCAGGAGGAACACGAGCAACACCTGAGGCTTATTCTGGAACTTCTTCGAAAAGAGCAGTTGTATGCCAAGTTTTCGAAATGTGACTTCTGGCTTCGCAAAGTCCACTTTCTAGGCCATGTGGTAAACAAGGATGGGATTCATGTAGATCCATCCAAGGTTGACTCGATCAAGAACTGGTCTGCACCCCGCTCACCAACAGAAATCCGCCAATTCTTGGGTTTGGCAGGATATTACAGGAGGTTTATCAAGGATTTCTCCAAGATTGCGCAACCTCTCACTTCACTGACACAGAAAGGTGTCACCTACCATTGGCGTGATGCGCAGGAGTCCGCATTTCAGCACTTGAAAGACAGAATTTGTAGCGCGCCTATCCTCTCATTGCCTGAAGGCACACAAGATTTTGTCGTTTATTGCGGCGCTTCCATCCAAGGACTTGGTTGCGTGTTGATGCAACGTGACAAGGTCATTGCCTACGCTTCGTGCCAACTTAAAGTACACGAAAGGAACTACACTACGCACGACTTGGAATTTGGAGCAGTTGTTTTCGCACTTAAGATATGGAGACATTACCTGTACGGTACCAAGTGCACCATTTACACCGATCACAGGAGTCTCGAGCATATCTTCAAGCAGAAGGAATTAAACATGCGACAACGTCGATGGGTCGAGCTCTTGAACGATTACGAATGTGCGATCAAGTACCATCCGGGCAAAGCCAATGTTGTGGCCAACGCCCTCAGTCGAAAGTATACTACACCTAAGCGTGTACGAGCGTTACAGCTTACCATTCACTCTAGCCTTCCCGCTCAAATTCGTGATGCTCAGGTTGAAGCATTGAAAGCAGAGAACATCAGGGCTGAGTCCTTACGAGGATCAAGGCAGCGGCTAGAACAAAAGGAAGACGGCGCCTACTATGTAACAGGGCGCATCTGGGTTCCACTTTACTGAAACTTACGCGAACTTGTGATGGATGAAGCACACAAGTCTCGTTATTCGGTACATTCTGGTTTGGATAAGATGTACCACGACCTCAAGACTACGTACTGGTGGCCCAGCATGAAAGCCCACATAGTAACCTACGTTAGCAAATGTTTGACTTGTGCGAGAGTCAAGATCGAATACAAGAAACCATCAGGCCCACTTCAACAACCAGAAATACCTAAATGGAAATGGGAGCAAATTTCCATGGATTTCGTTACGGGCCTGCCCAGATCTCAACGCGGAAATGATACCATTTGGGTGATCGTGGATCGACTGACAAAGTCTGCACATTTCCTGGCTATCAAGGAAACGGATAAGTTTTCTACTCTAGCAGACATTTACCTAAAGGAAGTAGTATCAAGGCACGGAGTGCCAACCTCCATCATTTCTGATCGTGACTCACGTTTTACTTCTGAACTGTGGCAAGCAATGCACAAGTCTTTCGGCTCACGTTTAGATATGAGCACCGCTTATCATCCACAGACAGATGGGCAATCTGAACGCACCATCCAGACCCATGAAGACATGCTTAGGGCATGTGTAATTGATTTTGGTAATGGTTGGGAAAAGCACCTCCCGTTAGTGGAGTTCTCGTATAACAACAGTTACCACACCAGCATCCAGGCCGCTCCGTTTGAGGCATTGTACGGACGGAAGTGCCGATCACCTCTTTGTTGGGCAGAAGTTGGTGACAGTCAAATCACTGGCCCAGAACTTGTAGTAGATACAACTGAGAAGATTGCTCAGATACGACAACGAATGGCGGCAGCTCGTGACCGTCAGAAAAGCTATGCTGATAAGCGAAGAAAGCCACTCGAGTTCCAGGTTGGGGATCAAGTGCTACTCAAAGTCTCACCTTGGAAAGGTGTAGTTCGTTTTGGCAAACGAGGCAAGCTCAATCCGCGTTATGTCAGACCATTCGAAAACATTGAGAAAATTGGCAAAGTTGCTTACAGGTTGAATCTACCAGAAGAACTCAGTGGAGTTCACAACGTATTCCACATGTCAAATCTGAAGAAGTGTCTGTCAGATGAGACCCTCATAGTTCCCCTCACGGAGCTCACAATCGACGACCAGCTGCAATTCGTCGAGGAACCAGTAGAGATTACGGATCAAGATGTTAATATTCTCAAGCGTACCAGAATACCTCTTGTTCGAGTCTGTTGGGATTCCCGTCGTGGCCCAGAGTATACCTGGGAATGAGAAGACCAAATGAAACTCAAGTATCCCCAGCTGTTTAAGAAAAATGCAACCACTACTGAGGCTAAAGCTACTGCAGAATTTCGGGACGAAATTCCAAATCAACGGGGGGATGATGTGACACCCCAGGAAAACCAGGAAACCAACGCAACTTAACTAGCTTCCTCAGTAACCACGTGCTCAATTTCAGGATGAAATTTTCTTAACAGGGGGAGAATGTGACAACCCTCATGATTACATGTATCCGTACGATTTATTAATGTTAATTAAAGTGCTTGATGTCGGTGCTGAATCACTTAACTGCTTTCTGATTACTGTGTTATACTTACATGTGCTTCTTAACATACTGGTAGTGTACAGAAAAGTTACTAAATTGTCCGGTATGCTTTCCTGAGTGTTGAAAATTAAAAATGTTACAAAATATATATATATATAGGACACTTTACGGATTAATTAAGCACTTTAACGGAACGGTATCCAACCGAACAACTGGACATTACCCGGAACACAAAAATATTGTTAAAAACATTGTTTCACTTTTTCTGAGCTAGTTATGGTACCCGAGCGCTATAACTCACTACATATTACATGTAACACATAACACTAGACTTTTACCACATAACCTCCCACTAATTACCTTTTACCATCTAACTTACACTTAACCCACCCCCCCCCCCCCATACACAATTTTCGGCTCACCCAAGGTGGCCCCACCACAACATCACAAAAATCCTTTTTAATCTTCCTAAAAATCTTCTCTTGGAGTTTGGAGATCATGTATGTACTATAGGGAGCATAGTAACCTTTGGATAAAACTCAAGAACTTGATTTATAAACAAACTCATCATCTTCATCAACACAAGTTCACTCTCTCTCCCTTTCTACAAGCTTCGGCCGAGCACCCCCTTACACCACCACAATTTTTCAATCATCCATCTTCCATTCCAATTGTACTGCAAGGTGTAAGAAGCTGATTAACGAAGCTCGGTGTTCTCAGAAATTGAAGGACCTCTCTCGTTTGCTATTATCCTCAACATTTTCATCTTGATCTTCCCTAGCTTCAAAGCTAGTAGTAAGCTTCTTTGATCTTCATTTGCTTCATATTTATGATGGTTAAAAGTTAGATTATGATGAAAACTTATGAACACTAAAAGATCATATGCAAAGTCTTGAACATAGAGCTAACTTAATGATGAAATATTGTTGAAATGTGATGAAATGTTGTAGTAGGATGTTGTACTGAACATGTTGTTGATTACTTGATGATTTACTTGTTAATATTGATGTTAAATGTCGTTGTTGATCACTAGACACGTTAACGGAACAAATAGAACATGCGTTAGAACACAATAAGCTGAAAAACAGCTTCTGTCCAAGTATTTACAGCCAACTTCAGTTGGCTATAACCAGATCATAACTTAACAAAAACTTGATTTTCTTGAGTCTATAACGTGTTATTATGAAATACGGTTCTAATGGCACTGGAATCATAATTTTTGGACTTCGTTTACTATTTTTAAAGGGTCGTTTTGTAACAGCAGCTAAAGCTGCATTTTTATTGCTGAAAATATGTGTTATGTTATTCATCATAACTTGAAATCTGTGTAGAATCAGGTCACGAAATTTGAACTGTAGGTGGACACTGATGTCATAGTAATTCTCCCACTGGAATATCAATCGACTTACGATGAATTTTTAATAAATTATTCCGTGGACTGCAGTCAGAAAAAGATGAATCTGATGGCAGTTCGGAAAATGATTTCTTATAAAATATTGGTGATGAATTGGATTCTGAGATTTTTACAAAATAATATTTGGATCGTTTAAGACCTTTTGTAAAAATTTGGGAATTTTTGGAGTAAGTTAACTATTTTATTAAAATACCCGAAAACAACCCAGTTTTGAATGGAAAAGCTGAAACGACATAAGTAGTAATTTGCGTGTCTAAATGTCAGGTAGGTTACCTGAGAATAATCTAACATGTTATACGTCAATAAAAGTGTTGTGTGCAATATCGTGTGCTTGCTCTTAAGTAGCTATAGGCGGAATGTTTATATGGGCGTGAACTGTTAAAGTGTATACATGTTATGTGGTAGATACGTGTAGGAACTTTGTGCTCCATTTAAAACCACTAAATGACTAACTGGTAATCATATTAGGACATGATTGACTGACCTTGACTGTTAGCTATTTATGAGAGCCTAACCGAGCAAACCGAGGTGAGTTCACACTTTTCTACAAAGCATGGTAATTCCCGGTGGGAATGGGTTCAGGAATATGGATTCCTCGTCCTTTGGGACGTGTTCAGGAATAAGAATTCCTCGTCCTGTTGGGACGGAATTAGACTTACTGGACTAGAACTCTATCAGCAAAGTCCCTCCCTTTTATATCGACTTAATCGCCGAGGCTATGGCGAGCGGGTCATTAGTTAATAGCGCTATTAGGTTTAACAAACCTCACACCGTGCCAGTTGGACGGGTGTGTACTAATGGACTATGGCACGTCGGTGATGATAGACACCGACGCTAGGGCACAATTAATTTTCGTTAGTAGTCAATATAATAAACGAGTCTGGTAGTTTAAATAATGGGGTAGCCCCCACGGCTGGAGTGCCAGGCTGGATAGCCAGGGAAGGTGGACATGGGATGGTTAACTAATAAACGTTTTTCGAACTATGGGGTAACCCCCACGGCTGGATAGCTGATTAAGGTTAAACTACGTTTTTGGAAACAACTCTAAAATGGACAACCAACCGTGAACTCACTCAACTTTGTTGTTGACTCGTTGTTACATGCTTTGCAGGTTGCTAGATGCTATGGGGGCTTGCACATGGAGGTGGTCGTGGTGGGATAAGAACTGATATGTCCCGTACTTAATAAATAAACCTTATGAACTTATGAAACTTATGTTTTGGGTCTCTAAACTTATGAACTACGAACTTATGTTTTGGTTTAACGTCTTATGCTTCTGCTGTTCAAATTAAACTTGGTTAACTTCCTTTTGGTCACCAATTGTATTAGGGTTGGTTATATTTACTTAAATACGTTGTTCAATATGATTGGTGGCTCGATCCTGGTCACGTCACGCCTCCAAGCGGTGATACTCCGCATGGTGGAATTTGGGGGTGTGACATATTGAGAATCTATCTCCAGGATATTTAGGGTCTACCCCCTGTAATACTAAAGTTGTATACAAGTGTGAAATCAGTTATGATTGATGCACAAAAATTCCTAAGTATTTGGAAACAACATGTACAGGGGACATTCCTACTAAGGCATTGTGAACAATTCAAAAGATCGAATTTGGACTTGGTTTACTAAGTCTCTCAGACTGGGGACATCTTCGTTGGAAAAATTGCAAAAGGATTGAAGTTTAGGGATTGAGATATATTTTATTTTTGGTATGATCTCTCTTTTTTGTTCTTTGGAAGCCTTATTCAAATTATCTAGGTTTTGAAACTATGTTTGATAAAACTCTTGATGGAGTATTTATGGGTATTCTGACCAGGATATACTCTCAGGATATTTGGTCAGAATATTTGAAATATTGTACTAAGACTAAAAATAGAAACTGCATTCAAATCAAACAACACATAACAAGCTTTGCAAAATAAGAATGAACAACAATGAATAAGGCCAAAAACAGGTTAGTTTATTATTAACATTGCAAAAGGTTGTGCTTTTGGCTTCATCTCAAACCGAGACCCATCCGCCAAAAGCACAATTAGTTTTTAACCATACCTACTTAACAGTTGAAGGTTTCATCTTGAAACCCAAGACCCATCCACCTCCAACTGTTATATTGTTCAAAATAAAGCATACTGATAATTGATGACCAAGTGCTTCGTCCTGAAACTCAGGATCCCTCCACCTTTGGCCATCAAATTGTTCTAAAAGTGCAGGAAAGTAAATAGTTTAACAGCCAAGAAAGTAAATTGTTCGATAACTACCATAACCATCAGAAATTAAAAAGTGGGCTCCGGCCTAGGCATGAATATCCATCAACGCCCACTTCGCTGCTTTCAAGGAGCAGCACCTTCTTCAACCGCAGCATCTCCTCCAGCACCCGCACCAGCATCATCGTCAGGATTCTTCTCAGCATCTTCACCAGCATCAGCCGCCTCCACTGCCGCCTTAGAAGGCTCCTCACCCGCAGGCTTAGCAAGATACTCCACATGATTACCCCTGATATCCTTTAATTTCGCCTCCCAAGCCTTAACATTCCAGGAGGGGAATTCAAGGCCCATGGCTTTGGCCTCATAAGCCATCTTTAACCTGGCTTGAAGGAGGTAAATTACAACAGACCCTTTGAGGCCTTCTCGGTAAGTGTTTATATCCTGCTGGTATTGAAGATGGGCGGCGTCTAGCTTGGCTGGAGCATCTTGGTTAGCCTTGTTGATAGCAGCTTGATGCTCCTGGGTCATCGCCTTGAATTTATCTTCGTAGTGCTGGGATTTGGCGGCGACAATCATTCCTTGATCGGCGATGGTGACTTCGGCCTTCTTCAGCTTAACCTCCAGCATTTTTGTTGAGCCCACAAGCTTCCTCGTATAGGTGCATGAGACACTCAAGGCCCTGCAATCAAGAACACAGGTATCAACATATATAGGATATTCAGGATAGTAGTTCAACATATATGTGCAAGATACAGGATAGAAATTTTTACCTGGTTGAGGAATGAAGTCATGAACCCACTGGCTTCATTGAATCCGTGATTCTCGTAAGGAAAGGTCTCGGAGGTAGCAAGAGAGTCCGTTTCCTTCCTCTTCCGGGCACTGGAAGCACGTGTCTTGGTAGCTGGAGAAGGTTTCGGGATGGTGACTGCTTTTGAACCGGTGGGCTTGGATGACATGATTGCTTTAGCGCTTGGCTCTTTCTTAACTTGGACCGGGCCAGAATAGCTATCCAACTCATCAAGATCGAAGGCTTCTAGAACCTTGGTTGGTGCTACATAAAAGGGAGAAATACTTAACTTTTGAATACTTGTAAATTGTAATTAGTTTCATATATATGAATGTACTTACCAGACATGTCGGAATTAGATCTTTGGCTTTAACTTGCGTAGGACAGGGAAAAGGTTCTTTCACTCTCCGAGATTCGGTAGATGTCCTTGATCCTTTACTCTAATTCTGCACTCGGAGGGGCTAGCTCTTTGAAGTTTGCTGCATAGGAAATAAAGATATCAGTTTAGGATATAGTTTCAGGATACATTTGGGGATATTCCTAAAACCCTAAATCCTACCAGAGGTCAACCACTTCACCGGGAGGTCAAAACCCTTAGCAATGGAATCCCTTTTTACAAAAAAGAACTTTCGTTGCCACTTATCCTCATTCTTTGTGGCCTTGAGGATAAGGGGATTTTTGGAAGTTGAAAAAAGAAGAAAACGGTTGTTGCCATGAGAACGAAGACGATATGCGATAGGAAGATCCTCGATACAGAGATCAGGAATGTGACGAGATTTGATTTGGTCCAACACCACTAAGACTCGCCAAACCATAGGCATGGTCTGGGCATAACTAAGGCCAATGAGTTCAAAGAAACGGGAAATGAAAGCTGGAAAAGGATACCAAAGCCCTATGGAAAAAGGGTAAGCGAGGAAGCACACCCATTCATCGGAAGATACGTCCGATCAGACATCTCGGTCGAACGGACGGATAATCGCACCGGCGGGAAAAGCACCGGAGTCTCTTAGGGCGGCAATATCAGCATTGTCGAAGGAGCAGACCTCTTTTTCAGGTTCTTTGAGAAGATTCTAGTCTTCGAAAGTCGGAATTGAGTCGGCCATATGCGATCTAGTTCGATTGGCCATAAGGATCGAAGGGGTATTGCAAAGAAAAACAAAGAAGAGGAAGAGAGAAAATACCTGAGATTTGAGATTTCTGGGAAGGATGGATGAATATCAACGAGAAAGTGAAAAGATATAGGGGCGTAATAGATAGCCATCGAGTATAAACCACGTTGGAAGTTGCACGCTGTCACTTCAACCGTCTCTTCAACTTAATTTCCTCGATCCAAGAGATAAGGTTTAAAATATACCCGTTGGAATTTAGTATCCCAACATATATATTTTGGGGACAATTGTTATGGGTGGTTTTCTGAATATATATCCTGGATTATATTCTGACTATATTACTTTTTATTGTGATCAGGATACCGGATCAGGATATTAGTAGCATCCTGATTCAGTATCCTGGTGATAGCTAATTATTTCACGTGCAGATTAGTGAGGCATGCTTATAACGGTCAAGAAGACCGGTTCTCTTGAAGACTCGCACTAAGTGGTTGAGAAGAGAACGTTGAAGCCGCAAAGAAGGGGTCTCCAATGTTTGTAGGGGAATATTCGAAGCATCCCCCATTTTTAGCATAGTTTGTTATTTCATTTTCTATATAAGGGAATGGTCGGATCAGTAGGAACACATAATTTTTTCCGTACACTTCTGCTCTCTACTAGCTACAATCACTCAAAAACACTTACACTTGTACTCGAATCTCATTGTAACACTTAGTTGATCCGCATCATATCCTGCACTGTATCCTGAAGTTTGAAGTAATAAGAAGAACAAGGCAGTTGCGATTGTCAGCTCCCGAGGTTTTATGCCGGCGATCTAGATTGATCAAGGGCTTTCCTCGTATATCCCGTGTCACCCTTTACTTTTTTTTCTCATTGTTTGATTGTTGATATAGCTCGGTATCCTGAGCTATATCCTGAAAACTGTCTTTGTTAGCAACATAATCAGAATATTTTCAACACACATTGTTAGCACACTACCTCACTTAACTAATTTGATCACTCAATTGCTTCGGTAATTTTTTACCAAAACAGTGATGTTTGTTTTGAAGCACTTATGAGAAAACAAACAATCTTCTTCTTGCAGACTGCAGAGGTTTCGTCCACCTCTTCTGCTAAAGAGGTCTGCAGATATGGTCTGCAGACTGAAGACGTTTTACCTCTTAAAAAACAAACAACACCTTAGATTTCTTTCATCTTATTGTCCACGTTTTCGCATATAAAATAATACCCTAAATATGTTGAAACTAATACCCTAAATATGGTAACTAATGGTGTATAATTCTAAACCTATTAGCATTATTTATTCCCAATATAATTATATCAAGGGAAATTAGGAAAATGGCCATTTACCAAAATCACTTTCGAATTTGGCCACCTCAAGCGTCCTTGGAGCGGCGCATCATGCGCGGGATGCGTCTGGAAGTCCACGGGATGCGTTTGGAAGTGCCGGGATGCGTCTAGAAGTGCCGGGATGTGTCTGGTAGTCCACGGGATGCGTCTGGAAGTGCCGGGATACATCTGGAAGTCCATGGGATGCGTCTGGAAGTGTTGGGATGCATCTGGAAGTTGCATTCATCTCCGGCGAGTTGCAGACGCCTCGAGCTCCGTCTCCGACAAGTTGCAGTGATGGGTAAATGGTCTAGTGATTTATGCATCCTCAAGCGTGAAAGGAGATGGCACCTCCGACATATTTGAAATCTCCGTCACCAGATCTGACACCTCTGACATTTGAAATTGGTAACGCTTAAGAGCAATGAGTCAAAAGTGAAAGGATATGAATATGAAAATGAGAGAATGGAGGACATATTTATCAACAATTCTTGTACAAACATCCATTTAAACTTTTGGTTTCTAAACATAAAAACAGAGCATTCTTAAAAAAAACATTTTTGAAAACAACAGAGAGAGATCTGGGTATTGAATTGTAAAATGGCGCCAAAGGAATTTTATGGGGAAAGGATATTAAGAATAGGTGACGCCACGTGTCCATCTTTAATTGGCTTTCCTGAAGAGTCTGCGAAAGACGCATCCCATGCATTTGAATCTGTGATGTGTTACTCCCATGACGCGGGAGATGGCCAAAACCGAAAGTGTGTTTGGTCAATGGCTAGATTGGTAATTTTCCCTTATACAAACATATACAACCATTGGCAGTGGCCTAGTGATAAAGGTTGTCCCTCACCTAAAGGTGTTGGGTTCTAGCCTTAGCCTCATTTGTATCGTGGAGTAGTTTAGGTTGCAGTAGAGTATCATTAGATTAGGTTCGTAAAAAAATTATATCATTATACATTGTCTTATATTGTCGCATAAGCTAAAGGCGGATCATATTTTAGCTTGGTTGTAAATCGATCTTTATGCGGAAATTTGGCCCTTCAGAAGTGGAGTGTCTTCGTTCAATGATTTTAGATGCATTGCGTCTTTGTTTGGCGTCGGCTGTTTAGTAGATAAGTTTGGCGGCAATGACGACCACTCTTTGGCAAAAACAAATGCTTGTGATTTTTTTGAGAGAAATTTACGAAAATGGCCAAGAATGAGTTTGACTTACCAAAATGGTCACCTCATGCGTCGGTAGAGGAGGGCATCACTGATTACGAGACACCTTTTGCGTCCTTAAATATAGAAGTGACACGTGTCCTGACTCATCCCATCATCCCATGCGTCCGTGACTTATTCCATGCGTTGCCGACTCATCCCATGCATCCTACCCCCCCCCCCCCCCCCTAAGAAAAAACCTAAACCCCCCTCCAACAAGCTATATGCCAAAAACTAAACCCTCCTGAAAACGTAAAAAAAAAAACAAAAAGACAAACAAACAAACCTAACCCCACACCCCCGAAAAAAATACCCCCCCATGCAAGCTAAATTCTAAAAACTAGACCATAAAGCTAAACCCCCCAAAAACCTTAAAAATCTTTAGAAATCTTAAAAAATCTAAAAAAACACACAATTTTTTTTAATATTTTTTTTGAAAAAATCGCTACTTTTAGTATTAAAAAAAATTAATTTTTTTTTTAATTTTTTTGTTAACGAAAAGTAGCAATTTTTTAAAAAAAAATATATTAAAAAAATTTTGTGTGTTTTTTAGATTTTTTAAGTATTTTTTATTGTGTTCACATTGGTTCTCGTGGTTCTCGCAATAAAGGATGGTTCCTAACTGATCATTCTCCTATATATCTTCTACTATAAGAAAGCAAAGTAAAAAAAGCTGAGGTATCACAAATCTAAGCCTCCTCTTTCATTTGATCCAACGTGTCAACATAAGAAGCCCTCTCTTTCATTTGATCCTATGTGTCATTTTCTGAGTTTTTTCTTTTTCTTTTTAGAAAGCCTAAAGTCAAATCTGGAGGAGTGGTTGCAGACAAATGTCGGGCTATGCCAGCTTTCCTCAAACCACTAATCTTATTCAAAATTCAAATTCAAAGAAAAAAGTATGAGAGAAGAGAGGAGATGGTTGAAGGGGATCCAGGAATAATCTCTTACCCGTCACTTTCTCTTTGCCCACTTTCTCTCTCCAGTTTTTCCAAAACATCTCATTCAAAATTCAAATTCATTATTTCCCCAAATCTCCAAAACCCTAAACCCAATCTTTCCCATGGAAGACCACGCTCCGATAATCATTGATGGAACAACATTGAAGACATCTCTCAAGGTTCGATTTGATGTATTGGAAAACCCTAATTCCATTAGAAATTGAAGATGCCGCTAATCTCCGATCATTTATCGCTTTGTTCTCCAAGTTTTTACGAACATAATCTAGCCGATATTGGTAAGTTTTGTTGATTTATATTAGATGAAATAGAAATTTGAATGGTTATTCGGCTAATTCTAGGCTCAAAACCTAGGGTTTTTTCCTGGTTTGAGCATGGTCTCAAAGATTTTTTTTCTGTTGTATTCTTGAAGACTCAATCCAGTCTGTAGTTTGACATAATTTGAATAAGAAAAAGTATACGTCAAGTATACTAGATGTGTAGGTGGAAGGCACCTATGGAAAAGTATACAAAGCCAGAGAGAAAGCCACCGGCAAAATTGTGGGGGGGGGATAGTGCACGGTCCTCCTAACCGCCGGAGTGATCCCACTCCGGGAGCCTCTACCCGACCAAGCTAGCTCCGCGGTGAAATCCCCTTACCGAGTTCTTACCCTGGGCGACATATGTCACTCCCAAGACTCGAACCCAGGACCTCTGGGAAGAGGTGGGTGTCGGTGGCCAACTGGGCTACCCCAGTTGCTCTCAAGAAAACTAAACTTCATGAAGACGAAGAAGGCGTTCCGCCTACTACGCTCCGAGAGATCTCGATCCCGCGGATGCTCTCGCGTGATCCTCATGTGGTCAAGTATGTCTTTCAATATCATTTGAATCTACAATTCCTTATTATGATGAAAAGTTAGGGTTTATGTGTTCTTTTAGCGATTAATTGAGTATACAGTTTCAAATTTACGCTTATTTTGCGATGATTTATGCTTAAATTTGTTTAATTAAAGATTTTCTGTTGGTATATTCGTGATTAAATCGAAGAGGTCAGATTTAGGGTTTTGATGAGTCTATTAGTTCGTTTTGCCAGATTTATGCTTCTATTTCGTGATTATTTATGCTTCAGTTTGTCTGTATAATGATTATTTGTTTGTATTTTTGTAATCAAATAGAAGAGATCCAATTTAGGGTTTGAATTAGTGTTTTCACGTTTTTGTTTGAGGTGAAGAGGTCAGATTTAGGCTTTAATCTTGTTAGTTATGTTCAATTGGAATGATGATGATAAAATTAGTGATTTCATGTTTTTGCTTGAATTTTAATGGCCAGATTTAGGTTTAACTTTGTAGTCGTATTCAATTGAAATGATGACTATTAAATTAGTTATTTCATGTATTTGCTTGAATTGAAGGGGCCATGTTGAATTGAAATACTGCTGATTAAATTAGTGATTTAATGTTTTTTGCTTAACTTGAAGAGGCCAGATTTCATGTTTTTTTGTTTAACATAATGATGATTAATTCTGGATTTGACTTATAACAACGATATCAAACAGGCTGATGGATGTGAAGCAAGGTATGAATAAAAATGGGAATACTGTTTTGTACTTGGTGTTCGAGTATATGGAAACCGATTTGAAGAAATTCATCCGCTCGTATCGCCAAATTGGTGAAACCATTCCACCCAAAGTCATCAAGGTGTACATATTATCAACAATATTTTAATTCTCTCTGCAATGAACATATACTAATAACCGTTTCCGGTGTTTGATGCAGAGCTTGATGTACCAGCTTTGTGAAGGTGTTGCTTTTTGTCATTCTCATGGTGTATTGAACAGGGAACTTACATGGAACCGGTTTCGGATGATCGAACATGGAACAGGAATGTAAACCATAATTAAACTGCAAACACATACACATGTATATACTTGGTTCACTGTTCCCTCGATCGTATTGATTCTGAATTGCATACATGTTGCATAGATAGGAGGAAAAACAATTACAAAAGCCAATTTATGCTCAAACCATATCTCTTATGGAAGAACTGGTGAATTGTACGCCTAGCAACTTTATTACTATTGCCACTTCACATCTTGGTTCAAGAGGTCATAAACATGTAATCCAAAACTCCGTATAGATAAAACCTCAATAGGGTAGCATAGTGGTAAGCGCTTCAATTTCTTTTCAGGTTCGAATCCAACTTCCTCCCATTTGATGCCTTTAACCAGCAACCCCTTGAAGGCACGTGTCTGATACAAGCTACGTTTTACTCAATCTCCTTGGTTAGCATGGTATTGGTGGGGTCCCCTGAGTTTTCCTATAACGGGTTCTCATGATTACCAAAAACAAAACAAAAATTGGTATGGATAAAGTAATCTTACTACATTATATTCACAATTATCACTAAGGATGTTCCTTATAATTATTGGTTTTCATAACATGCAACTGAGTTAACTATAACTGTCAATGGTTTCAGGTCCCTGTGGAATTAGAATAGAAGTCTTAAAAAACAATAGCACCACACAATTCAGGGGTGCTTAGGAGAACATGGAGACATTTTTTATGAAACACAAGTTAGATGGGCAACCCGCTCTGTTGCTTCAAATGGCCAACCTATAAATATTTCTTTGCATGAATTACTTGATAAGTTAGTTGCGCAGCCCCTCTGTTGGTCAGTTGAACGTTCTTTTTTATGACATTTTGTTCATATTGGATTTTTCATGTTAATAATCAATGACATATAGTTAGAATATAGTATGTACATATATTTTTATCTTACATTGTAATTTTGTTTCAACCCGTGTAGTACAAGGAGATTTTTCGTGAAATTTTAATTATATTTTGTACTTTTTAAACTATCCTATATATTTTTAACTATATTTTGTTAATATAGAATAAAATTTCTTTCTTTTTTATTAATTCCAAACAAAATTAAACTACCCTCATTTGTTAAACCGCCTGTACACAAATATGTAGGGGATTGCCACTTTTAGGCCTTAATATCATAATTTTTTTAAATGGCAAGGAGCTGCTTTTTATGGGTTACGAATGATGTCCGGAATATAACTGTACAAATATTTGATATCCTAAGCAACAAAGAGGCCATTGCTGTAAACCAAGGTCATGTGTTTTATGTTCATAGATAAATAAACGGGTGGGTCGAGCCAGGTAATAGGTCAGAATGGGCCGAATTTTAGTGGGTTCACTTTGTTTCAGGGCAAAAGTGTCATTTTAGAATGAAAGAATCAAATGAATGACGTGTAAAAAATAAATAAATAATAAAGATATTAAATAGTAACATGCGGTTTTTCTTTTCTCATAAGTAAATCATTAGTTTTCTTGCAGATCCACTTGGAATTCAAGGAAGAAAAGTCAACTTTACAGGAGGAAGAAATGGTTGTCTCCAGGTTCTCTTTACTTTCGGGCTTTTGTAGAGGTGGAAAAATAACATGACTAGGCGGGTTGGATAATGGGTCAAAACTCGTCATTTTTGTACAGGGTTAACCCGAAAAGCTTATTGTCTAATTTTAAATAATTAGAAAACATATGCCTTCGTTTGAGCTTATTCATTTGCTAAGAGTAAACGTGCAATGTCCAACCGCTAATTCATTTTCCAATACTTTTTTATTAAAGGCTGCCACTTTTGGTTTTCTATGCAAGTATTTGATTTGGCTTTAGGATTTTAATATATTTATTCGATGTAAAAAATACAATCATATTGTACCCTGCTAATCTTAGTAGTTGTTAATCTGGTTTTAGGTTTTAAATTTTGATGAAGATTAAAGTGACATTACAAAATACTGTTTGCTTTATATGTGTAATGCACATTAATTATTTATTCATTTGGTATTTGATGAATTCAAGTGTATGCACTTAGAAATGGTGGTTTGGAATTGCATATATAGAGGATAGTAATCTTATTTAAGTCAAATGGTTGAAGAACAAAATAAAACATACCAAACACAAGTAGTTAGCTGCTTATTTAGTTTAATTGTTATACACATTTAATGGTAAAATTACAAATAAAATATTAAATGTTGTATTATTTAAAGATTTATAAATTGTTTATAACTAGATTTGTGAATTATGATAGTAATCTAACTTTTACCTTATTTAATGGAATATTTAATTTCATTTATAAAAATATATATACTTATGATTATATATTTTACATATGTTCAACTAACAACCACTTTTGCGTTTATTGTATCAGTGCTAAAGGATTTAATTGGTCTTGGTTCAAGCTACCGTCAATTAATGGCAAACATGGATGGCACTTGGCTGGGGGGACGAAACACGAGAATGTAACCAAGACAGTATATAACTGAATGGTACAAATATATATACTTATGATTATATATTTTACATATGTTTGCGGCCCCTAAATCTATTATTGAAAGGATTGAAAAAATTAGAAGAAAATTCGTTTGGGGGATCTCGGCTTTGAGTCGGAAGATGTGATGGATTCGGTGGGAGTTACTAGTGAAAGCTAGGAAAAAGGGAGGCATGGGGTTCGGTGGAGTAAATTCTTTTAATTTGGCTATGCTAACCAAATAGTGGTGGAGATTCCTTTCTAATCCGAATGATCTTTGGGCCAAAGTTGTGGGTTCTATTCATAAAGGCATTTCTAATTTCTCTCAGTCTCTAGTTCCGGTAAAGAAGTCCATTCCTGGAATTAGGAGGGATATCGGATCAGCGGAATCTTTGTGGCTTAAAGCTGGTCTCTGTTTAAAAGATAAATTAATCAAAAGTGGTGACAGTTGGATTTGGAGATCATTGAAGGATGAAGCTTTTTCTGTTAAACAGGCCCAGAGGGATTTCGAATCGGCTGTTGAAGGTTCGGAAGTGGACCAGGTTAATTACAGATGGGTTAGTTGGGCTCCTCCTAAAGTGAATTACTTGGTTTGGCGTGCTCTGCTTGGGAAGATTGCTTCGAGAGCCGATCTAATTCGAAGGAGTGTTCCCATTTTGGATTCTTCTTGCCCGAGGTGCGGTTTGTACATGGAAGATCCGGATCACATTTTCTTTTCTTGCCTTTGGTCCCGCAGTATCCGGTGGACCATGCTGACTTGGATGCGGATTAGCTTCCCTTTGGAATGCAGCAACATTAAGGAGCTCTTTGAATTCCTTCATAATAGGCCGGGCTCAACTCCTTGTAAGAAGGCCATGCTAACGGTTGCTTTGGCTACATGCTGGGGAATCTGGAAAGCTCGAAACGAAAAGACATTTGAAGGAATCTTTATTCCTATTAACAAGTCAGTTGATTTTATTAAGGAGGAGGCGTTTTTATGGATTCGAAATCGGTCCAAGAATAAGCATTTGGAGTGGGAGAATTGGAGGTTGTTTGATCTTTCTGCTCTGATGTAATTTCTGTTTGTTTCTTTTTTCGGTTCGTTTTCAGTTTTTTGTTGTTTGTTTTCAGCCTCTTGCTGGCTCTTTATATATATATATATATATATATATATATATATATATATATAAAGTGGTTTACCGTTCAAAAAAAAAACTGAAACTAGATGGGGATGATGTCAGCAACGGTATATGTGTTTCGTCATGCTCGACTTTGACTCAGTTTCGTCTTGCAAATGGTTATGCAGCCTAAAAATGGAAGCTTAAGGCCCATATGCAAGACCGTGAAGTTGTGAAGTGCAAGATATCTCATTTAGTATTCTTTTTCTCTTATGTTTTAACTATTTTTTTAGTTATTTGACTATATAATCTTTTAACTGTTAACTTTAATTAACTAAAATATCACATTTAGCAATTTAGTTAGATAATAAAAGCCGCTACACATAAGGGTGTTCTTCGGGTTTTTTATCAAGTTTCGAGTTGTTTATCTGGTTTCGGGTTTTTTTATCGGGTTTCGGGTTTTTGGCTAGGAAAAAGTAACTCGATAACCGAATCATTTAACTATCGGTTTGGTCAAGTTCGGGTACTTCAGGTTGGTTCATTTGGGTTAGGTGTAATTGGTTTTCGGGTTGAGTTGTAAATCGAAAAAAAATCACAAATGATTTCATCCAAAAAATTTTCTCCTACATCATAAAAAGAATTCATATGTATTAAGGCAGGGTTGTATAAAAAATAGTTGTAGAATATAGGGGTGTTCACGGCCTGATTTGGACGTTTTTTACGTTAGACCGTGAGCCGAGCCAAACTGTTATTAACGGTTTAAGATTATTCAAAACTGAAACCAAACCGTTCAAATTTAAAACCGAACCGTTACTAACATTTTGGTTCCGGTTTGATTTTGCGGTTTGGTCTTTTGTTGGGCCTTCTTTATAAAATGTATAAACTATAAAATAAAAAGGTTGTAAAACTACATAAAGAAGTTAATTACATACAAGTTGCCAAAGTTTGAATGCGGTCGCACTAGTAACATAATTTGATTGCTGAATGTCCAATAGAAAAAAGCCTAGATTATGTAAAGAAATAACATTTTCATTAGCCGAGTACTAACACGAGATGTAAGTCCAAATTGTTTAAGAAAAAAGAGAGTCCATTATGCTATTTGAATGAAGCCGAATAAACGGAGATTGTCACCATGTCAGTATACAGATGTGTGTATATATGATATTAAAAAATGAAATATTTTTCAAACTTACGGTCTGGTTTGGATTTATACAGTGGTTTAACCAAAACATTTCCTACGATTTGTAAATATTGAAACCGAGTGACCAAATATTAAAAGAATAAACCGACCACGAAACCAAACTGATGTCTTTTTAGATTCCGACCAGACCTAGGGTAGTTTTGTTAGATTTTGGTTAGATCTGTTGTTCAGTCGATGGTTGATGTTGATTTTCAGGAAAAGTGCTCACCGTGGTGGCTCGATGGATCCTCTTTTGAGAAGTTTCTGGTGTTAGATCTGACAGAATCATGGAGTTCGGGGGACGAAAGTGAGGCAGGCAAGATGGCGGTTCCGGAGCCTGCTCAGGCGTTGCAGAATCTGCTGGTGCCGCCGCTTCGGCAGGCGAAGAAAAGTCGACGTGGACCGAGGTCTCGAAGTTCACAGTATCGCGGTGTGACGTTTTATCGGCGTACTGGTCGTTGGGAATCACATATCTGGTTTGATGCACTTGCTTTCTAATTTCTAATAATTGTGTACTTATGAGTAGTATAAGAGTGTTTAGGAGTATGTTAGTTTGTAGTTAAAAAAATAAGTAGTTATGAGAAATTAATAAATTGGAAATATGTACTATCAGAGCGTCACATATGCATCATATATCTGTGTTTTGAGTGTCTGTTGTTGTAGTGTTTGATTACAACTAATTGAATTGTTTTTGTGTTGTAACTGTTTAGGGATTGTGGGAAACAAGTGTATTTAGGTAAGTAATATTCATTATCTTTTTTGTATTATTGTTCAAACATGCAGTTTTATGTATATTGTATAGTTCATTAACAACATTAATTGACTGGATACTCAGGGGCAGACATACCCTATATCAAGGGGTAGCCCGGGTTGCCCCTTGGCTCGGCCGCGATAGTGTAATTTTTTTTTTTTTTTGCGTTTTTCGGATTTCGTTGCCCCTTAATAAATATTATGTTACCCCTTTTGAAAGCCCAAAAAAATTTATACTACCAAACTAATTACCCAATACTTATAACTAGCCCAATTATTGTAGCCCAAGTCCAACCCCATACCCAATACTTTAACAAAGAAAAAAAAGAACGGCCAAAAAGAAGCAACAACAGCGAACGAGCAGACTGCAGGAGCACTGGAGCAGCGCCGTTCCAGTCTGACGTCCGCCACTCCAGTCCATCCTCAGGTAAGTGTTTTTCTTATGAAAAATAGAATAATTTATATTGTTTAATTACAAATTACAATGTTTCCATTTAGTATTTTAGTTATAGTTATGTGCAATTGACCAATTGTTATAGCCTTTTACTTTAGGGTTTATGTGAAATTGATTTAGGGTTTATTGTTTAATTTTATTTGTCTTATAAAATTAGGGAATTTGGAAGATGAAAGATGAAAAAACAAACTCTCATTAGTAGTCTTTTTAAACGAAAATTCCAAGAAAATGATGATTTGGGTATATCATTGGTTGGAGTATAGCACTAAACAAGAAAAAAGCATATTGTTTATATTGTTACTTGTTTAATGAAAGTGTTGGTAATAAGGGTGGAAGAGAGACTTTTGTAAGTGGAGGCTTTTGTAATTGGAGTAAACCGGGTGTCTTAAAAGAACATGTTGGGTTAGTTAATAGTATACATAATAAGGCGGCGCAAAAATGTGAAAATCGCTTGAACCAAAAGCGATCCTATGATGCGAATGAAGGAGTAACAAGGAAAGAAGGATTGGAAATCGGTATCGATTAATGGGGTCTGTTCGTAGTGCTGGATTTTGTTTAGAAAATAGTTTACCGTTTCGTGGTCATGACGAATCTCAAAAGTCTCTTTATAAAGGTATATTTCTTTCGGTTTTAAAGTTGATTAGTGTGAACAACCCGGATATTGGCAAGTACACTTTAGGGAAGGCCAAGAAGAATAATAAGTTGACAGCTCCATTGATTCAAAAAGAGATTGTCGATTGCTATGCGAAAGAAGTAACCAAAATGATTTGTGAAGAAATTAAAGATGATGTCTTTGGGTTGTTAGTAGATGAGTCTAGCGACGTGTGTTTAAAGGAAAATGGCCGTAGTGGTGAGATATGTCGATAAGGTCGGAGTTGTTAAAGAGAGTTTAATTGGAGTTGCTCATGTGAGGAATACATATTCTTTAACTCTTAAAGAAGCCATTGTGTCTTTATTAGCCAACAACCATTTAAGCATAGATCAAGTAAGTTATATGTTTCATAATTTCATTACATAAACTATAATAAAGATTATATGTCATATCATTGTATTTTACTGTTTGTTTTTGTTTAAACAGATCAGGGGTCAAGGTTATGATGGTGTAAGCAACATGCGGGGAGAGTTTAATAGATTAAAAGCTTTAATTCTGAAAGACAATCCATCGGCATATTACATACATTGCTTTGCTCATCAACTTCAGTTAGTGATTGTGGCTGTAGCAAAAAAGCACGATGATGTTAAAGAATTTTACGAAACTCTTGGCATGGTTGTTAATACGATTGGTGCTTCTTGCAAAACGAAATTCTAGCGGGTGAAATTAACACAGGAAAAGGATTAAACCAAGACGTTTCCCTTGCCCGACCCGGAGACACACAATGGGGTTCTCATCATAGAACCATCATAAGTTTGTTGAAATTATTTCCGGAAGTTGTTGAGGTACTTACATTTATTAAACAAGATGGAGAGACCTTTCCACAACGATCCACTGCGTCAGGTATTCTATCATATTTTGAGAGTCTTGAATTTGTGTTTTACATACACTTGTTGAACGATATCTTAGGCCTCACAAATGCTCTATCAAAACATCTTCAAAAAGGAGTCAAGACTTGTTAGAAGCATCTCATTTGATAAGCGGGACAAAACGAGCTTTGAATCATTTAAGACAAAAGGGGTTTGAAAAGATGTTGGCAAACGTAACATATTTTTGTGAAAAAAACAACATTAAGATGTTAGATATGGCGAAAAGTTATGGTAATCAAAGAAACCGAAAGTATGTCATTACTAACCGACATCATTTTGAAGTTGAGGTTTTTAATACGGTTTTGGATATGCAACTTCAAGAACTTGGAAGCCGATTTAGTGAGGTCTCAACTAGTTTGATAGAAAATATGTCGAGTTTAAATCCTTGTAATTCGTTTGCTAAATTTGACATATCAAAGATAGTGAAGTTTTCTGAAATGTATCCGAATGACTTTAATAAAGAAGAAAGAGGGGTTCTCGCGGGTGATCTTTCGACATTTTATCACACTTTAAAGGAAGATGATAAATTTGCAAATTTAACTGGATTGAGTGACCTTGCTCGTGTAATGGTGGAAACCGAAAAAAATGAAACTTTTCCTTTGGTTTATCGAACATTGAAGCTAGCACTGGTTTTACCGGTTGCAACCGTAACCGTTGAAAGATGTTTTTTTTCTAAAATGAAGCTTATCAAGACGGATTTACGCAATAAGATGGGTGATGAGTATTTAAACAATGCTCTAATTTGTGCGGTCGAGAAAGAAAGTTTTTGTAAAGTAAAAGAAGAGGATGTCATGGCTCGGTTTCAAGCTTTCAAAACTCGAAGAGGAGAAATCATTTAGGTATGTGTTTAAATTTATTTATTCCCGCGCTACTATCATTGTTTTGTTTACATTGTATGACGTACGTTAAAAAAAATTGAAACGTTGCCCCTTTAGTAATTTTCTAGATCCGCCACTGTGGATACTGACTACATGTGGATTTGATTGTAACAACCCGCTTTTTGAAAGTCAAAGTACAAGTCAAAGACAAAGTCAAAGGAAGAAAATATTGCTAATTGCGATCTCTCACTCCTTGCTTAATTATTGATTGTACCCCTCGACTTGTAATCGATACTCTAATTTGAAACGCTTTAGTTGTATTATGTGGAGTATTTGTTAATAAACCGCTATTTAATCGCAATATTATCACTAATCGACTTATCGCTAATCGTATCACTATCGCATTGCAACTCGAATTATAGGCGATGGATATTGTTTTATGTGTGTGTCCTATTATGTGTTACTTATGCATGTTATGTTTATGTTGAGGTGTTTAATCGCAATCGCAACTCTATCGCTACGCAATCTCATCGCAAACTCGAGATACAAGGTTTATAATTATGGTATTTAGTAGTTAGGATATTTGTGTAACAAATGGGTGATACTATCTCATTGCTTACTCGAAACACATCGCAAAACTCAGCACGCAAAACGAAACATCGAAAACCAACTCTCGGCAACCTTCAATCGAATGACCCTTCGATCGAATGGTCATCCGTACGGATGACCATCCGATCGGGTTGCCATCCGATCCGCACACCTACCCCACTGTTTGTGATGTGACAGCCCTCACTTCGACCAGCACGCTCAAGTCCTCTTTTTCTTCGATTTCTAGCGATCCTTGTAAGTTTCTCACTCAAATCTTGTACATCTATCATCTACACACACTTTCTCATCATTCTCACCTTTGAATCTTCACGTTTAACCGTGAAATCAGTGGATTTGAGGTGTTTTAGGATGAGGTCATCATGGAGTTCTTATAGACTTAAGTTTTGGCATCATTCAGATCTAAGAGATTTCCACATGTTTTAACACTAATCTTACCTAAATCTAAACATTTCAAGTGTAAAAGAGTTGAAAGAATGATTTCCTCACTTTTCTCCACAAACTTTTACACTCAATGTACTCAAAATCGATAGAATCGGAGCTCGTTCGGGCCTTCTACTCGCTTCCTACTGAAGTGCCGGTCCAAGATCTGATTCCTATCAAAGAGACACCCGATTCCGGGTTGAACATGAACAAACTGTCAAGAACAGTTAACTGGTCGGATTAGGGTGATTCTTGTTCGATCGGATGACCTGGGCCTGACGGAGTTCCCGTTGTTTAACACATTGTCATACCGTCTCGATCAAACCGCAAACTTTCAAACTTATCAAATTTCCAAAATGATCAAGTCACCAAATGGACTACCTTCCAATCGGATTGCCATCTGATCGAATGACATAAGGTCTTCAACACTTCAACTTTTCACAACAAACTTAAACCAGCGAATGGCCACCCGAACGGATCACCATCCGTTCGAATGACCATTCTGCTGTGGACTTGTTTTCTGAGAAATGTACCACTGGACGGATCGCCATCCAACCGAACGACCGTTCGATCGGACGACCTGAAAGGTAGAGATATTTCTCTGTTTTCAAAATGCTACATTAAAAACTTCAAAGCCATCATACACAAACACATCACTCCCAAACGAGTGGCACACCGACCGAATGGCCATCCGACCGGATTGCCATCCGTTCGGATGACACTTCGACACTTAGTCACATCGCACCGTTTTACGCGCCGTTCTTCGCTTATGCTATCGTTAACTGTTCAGGCTAATCTGTCAGCGCTCCTTTCAATCCAAGAGAGTGTCTATTTATTAAACACAATATGTGAGTATACTCGATCCTTTTTCGCTTTAGGCACTTTTGGGTGTTACATACGTTACTTATATCAACTCACATCGATCACACAACGCAAACACTTTATACGCTAACCTCTATTGCATGTTATACGTGTTACTCGATGAATGCTTGTATGTTATGTTTACACAATGATTGTTGCCTGACACCTTAGCAACGATAGTACTATAGTTTGGACTCAACACCTGTCGTGGACGGGGGTTGCTAAGGGTATTTCTTCACATGTCACAGTGGTGATATGTGTTGCGCACTCTACAACTCGCAATCACGTCTGTGCATATTTCATTGTCTATAACCTACTAGCTTCGCACTATACATGTTACATGCTGGTTATGCATAAACTCGCTTTCGCTACTATTATACTATTAAACTTGTATGCTCACCTTTACACTATGTGTATTGACCCCTATTTTAACGTATGTGACAGGTGCTTAAGATGCTAGGAATGTTGTGCTTTGGTGAATCAAGCTAGGGGTCTAGTTATGTCACGCTAAATCTGAGTTGTCGGAACAGTACTTGTTTTTTATACAATTATTTGTAATAACTGTTTTATTTGGATATGTTATGGTATGGGACATAACGTTTAAATATCTGGTAATTAATAGTTGTTATGGATACTCATGGACAATCTGTTTCGCTCAATGCCATGCCCCGATGTTTCCGCCATCGGTTGGGATGTGACATTGATACTGCCCTTGCTGCAGCTAGGTTAGAGTTTTGTTTGAAAAAAAATTGTAACTCAATATATTTCTTGGTAAGGTTTGCCAAACATGGGTCTTAGCATGAAGAGATATCAGGTTATAAATCATACAAAAAAAATACTTTTACAGATACAGATTTTTTTAACACAACCCATAACCCGTGAAGCTCACAGGTATATAACCTAGTATATATATAGATAGAGAGATCCTGGTCGAGCACGTGGCATCATGAGCTAAATGATATGCAGGGGCACGATTGTCATTGTCCACGTTCTCCTCAATAAATGGCGTTATAATTTCGTTTCAACAAGAATTCCAAAAATTTCGTATTAGCAGTTACCTCCTTTCCAAGCTTCCGAGATCTATGGCGTCTAACGTGGATTCTGTTCTACAAAGTAATATTTGATGGTGTTTTCATATGTGTTCCAACAAATAATGAAACATATATGGCGCTTTGTTCTTTATGCTTGTTTCAATGACGTTTTTTTTTTTCAAAGTAGTATTTGAAAATGACGTTTATGTTTCAATGGCGTTCTTCCTATATTCAATATTTGGCGTTTTCATTATCAATGTTAATTGTCGTTTGGGATCTAATATACGCTTATTGTTTACGATCAATGACGTTTTACACCTAGTTACGTATATCTGATTAGTTGTGAATATTGGCGTTAGTTTGTAAACATCAATTCTTACTATTTATTAATTATTCAACTTAGGCGTTTTCATTAACATGTTTTAGGAAGACAGTAACATTAGTTCTTCATATTGTTTATTATTCAATTAATGGCGTATTCATTATGGCGTTTTCAATTAATTGCGTTTTCATTGATAATATTTTAAGGAGACATTTTATATGTTAAATATTTCGCCAATGGCGTTTTTCTTAATTCGTTCTCACTGTGTTTTTTCAGACGAGGGTGTTTCTTTGAATGTAAGGTTTTGCCCGAAAACTGGTTTTCCATTTATCATTCCCGACGTTAGTGAAGAGATAAAGCCAAAAATAGACATGATATTCCCAAACCTCGAAGATTGTTATTCATTGTATGTTAGGTATGCGACGGCTTGTGGTTCATCTGTCAAGAAAGGGACTGAAAAGATAAACGATAAAGGAGAAACACATATTAAGTATTACATGTGTATGAGATCTGGGGTATATAAAGACAAGAAGGTTGATACGTTGGACCCGAATCAAAATGAAATGAGTGTACAATCCAACTTTTCAAAGAGCACTGGTTGTGGAGCACAATTATGTGTAATATTTGAGGTTGGATCATGGAAGGTCTATAAGTTTATTGAGAAGCACAACCATGATTTTGTTGAACAGTTTAATAAGCATTTTCTTCCGTCTGAACAACACCTCACTCAGCTCTAGAACCATGTTAGCACGTCTAAGTTGAATTTGGGACCGATTAAGGCGTTTAATTAAGACCCATTTATGTTTGATTTTTTACACGTTACACCATAGGGGGGGGGGGGTTTATTGCACGGACCTCCCGGCCGCTGGAGTGATCCCACTCCACAAGCTAGCAACGTCCCAATGCTGCTTGGCGGTTAATACCCCATCCCGAGCTGAGTCCGTTTCCCTCTGGGAAGAAGGTGGCAGAATACCCCATGCCTGGACTCGAACCCGGGTCTCTGTGAAGAGTAGAGGTGGGACTGGCCAACTGGGACACCCCAATTGGTTTACACGTTACACCATATATGTGTATGTGACATGATTTATTGATATAGATGTTAAAATGATCCTTTAGACTATGTGCACTCGAATTTTATATGGTGTTATCTTCGGATTCTAACGAAGAAGATAACATGGCTATGTTGGTCTTTTTTTAATGATGATTGTTGAACAATGGTCATATACTAAAAAAATTAACTCTCTCTCTCTCTCCATATATATAAAATAAACCCCACACAAATCTCATTCTACAGAAAATCAACTCACCAAAGACTTTCCTTACCATAATGTTTTCGCCTCTATCGGAAGATTCGTTCATTGATTTATACCAAAAAAAATCTTACGAAGAAGTAGCGGATGAGGAAGAAGCGGTTACGATGACATTTTGTTAGAAATCCTTATCATATACGGGATAAAGAAAAAATTAGAATGGTGATGTATACTTTTATCATATTGCATAATATGATTTTAGAAGACGAAGGCAAAGCAATATGGCAAAACTATTTTCCGAAAGATGTAGCTGTAGGAATGCAAGCAACAATGGATGAGAGAATCTTAAACGGTCAACTCTTGGGCGAGCGCTTGGGCGATTCGCCAATTCGACACAATGACGACAACGAGGACTCCGAAGGCGGAGAAGAAGAAGATTTCGAAGTTGGAGGCTTTGAAAACGAAGGTTTGGATGGCGGAGATCATGAAGAACAGAAGGCAATAACGACGATGAAGACGAGTAGTATTAAATATTTTGTTGCAATGTTTTTTTTTTTAATAATTGTAATGTTTTTTTTTTAATTTAATAAATTGTTATTTGTTCTTTTATTTGATAAATTTAGAGATAAAATAAAAAAAAATTAAAACATAATAATAATTAAGTAATATTACTAGGGAGTAGGGGGTTTTTATATACAAGTATCCGGACATCTTTCTTTATCTCATACTTACCCTTTTCTTGTTTTAGATAACTTCTTTAAAGTCCAAAACAAAGTGCTTACCTCTCTCTCTCTCTCTCTCTCTCTATATATATATATATATATATATATATACATACGCATCTCCCTCTCCACGTACATAATAAAGATATATCTCTAGCATCTCTCTTCATCTCATACTTTTCTTTTCTTGTTTTTATGACATTTTCAGTTGTCCAAAAACTCAAAGTGCTTACCTCTCTCTCTCTCTCAATATACATAATGAGAGATGTATATCTGCTTAGCTTTGTGCTTAAATGTATATACATACATAGATACAGGTACACCTATATGTCTCTCTATGTTTGTGCACGCATGTGACTATGGATACATACATGAATATGTATTTGTGAGAATACCAAATGCAGATTCGACAATCCTAATTCTTCTTTCGTCCGCTTTCATTTGTGATTTTTTTTAGTTGCACATTTTATAACCAAATCGTGTATAGATTTCCTTATAATGAAATATGTTAAGTGTTTTCTTAATTAAAATTTATTCAATGCCATATGATAACGACATGAAGAAGTGTGCTTGTATGATAAATACCGACTAAATGAACTTTTTTATTTTTCAAGTTATTTTTAATTTTGTATGCTTACAATTATATTAGAGTTTACTCTTTGTCACAAAGTCGTCATAAATATGTTTCAGATACCAGTCTCTTTCTTTTTTCTTACTAAGGGTTCGTTTGACAACTTCTGAATGGTTAAGTGCTGAATCAGTAAGAGTTCTGAACCATTAAGTGTTGAACCAGTAAGAGGTCTGAACCATTTAGAGCCAATATAATGCTTAATCGTTCAGAGGCAAATGTCTTACCAATTCAGATTAAAGGTCTTAACCATTCAGACTCAGTATAATACTTAACCATTCAGAGGCAAATGTCTGAAACATTTAGACATCTGTTCGCGAAACAAATAGTCTGAACCATTAAGTGCTGAACCAGTAAGAGGTCTAAACCATTAAGAGCCTCGTTAACAGGTAAACAAACGGCCCCTAAATAAAATAAAAATATAGAACTAAATCTTTCCATTTTTCTTTCTATAGTTTAGAAATAAAAATCATTTTGATTTCATTGTTAATTATTGGGTATTTGGGTTATGACACAATATAGACTAGATTATTATTTTTATATAAAACAAAGAATATCATTACCTGCAATGAACAAAATATGCTGATCTATGTACAATATAAAAAGGATACATTGTTATTATATTTTCATCACACTTGGAGTGTTTTATAAATTAAGAAAAAAAAATTAATGAAAAATGTACACGGAAAGTAAACCATATCGTTTAAATCTTTTTATCATGTAGAATCATTGAAGTGACACATACCTAATTTATTGACCATAAACCTGCAGATCATGGAGCATGATATATTTGACCAAGTGCTGGTGAAATGTCAGCAGATGGGGACATGAAAAAGATAAAATTCGTACGATGTACGAAGACCAACATATTGCGTCGACGGTCGTGGCCTACACCGCAAGTGGCTGCCGGCATACGAATTAAGCCAAAGGTTGGAAAGTAACACTTTTGGATCATTATGAATAATGATTTTAAGGGACAACTTCAATTAATATAGAAGTACTAGGGTTTATTTGGGCTATTAATGATTTCTTAATAAAAGTAAAAACGGGTTAAAAGTAGCCAAAGAAAGTAGATAGTAGATTTTATTTTTTATTTTTTTGAACAGCAAGTAGAAAGTAGATAGCTCAAAGATAAGAGATGTTTGGGATTTCATTTTCTCATCTCCTTATAAATTATAACTTTTGGTGAAAAGAGTTTTTTTAGAAAATGATATTTGGGTAATTATTTGAAAAGATGTTTGTGTGCTTTGCTAAGTAGGTTTTAAAAATTTACTTGGTTGTGACTTAAAAAAAAAAAGGAGAAAAGGAGATGGAATTCTAAACACCCCCATAGTCTAGTGACACCTAGGTGCTGTTTGTTTTTTCAGAGGTAAAACGTCTACAGTCTGCGTACCACATCTGCAGACATCTGCAGCTGAAGAGGTGGACCAAACCTCTGCATCTGCAGGAAGAAGACTTTGTTTTTTGATTTCACACAATCATACATAATACAATTTTAATCAACCGATTCATCAAGTTGAACAACTAATCAAACAAACAAAGTAACAATTATAAACAAAATTCAGAATTAAATTAACAAAATAATCAACCGATTCAGAATTAAGTTAACAAAAATTCAAAATTAAATTAACAAAGAACAATTTTTTGAAAAAAAATTAAAACTTAAAACATACCTGATGAGTGTCGGCTGAAGTGGTATAGATGAGTGTCGGCTGCAGTGGTGGAGAAGACGACGGAGGAGGTGGGTGTCGGCTGGAGTGCAGGGGCGGCGGAGGTGGAGGTGGAGGGGCGGCGGAGGTGGAGGCCGGCGGAGGTTGAGGGCTGTCGGAGGTGGAGGGGCGGCTAGAGAAGTGGAGTGGGTGCTAGGGTTTTGAGCTTTTGAAGATCTGGATGTTTTGAAAGAAGGAGAAGTTAGAAGAGAATAGAAGACACAAGGCCAGGTCTACGCGACAAAGAGGTGGGGAAGAGCCTTTTTAATGAAAGTTATTCTAAAAAACAAACAAGTTGCAGGCCCCTATGTCTACGCGTGGTCTGCGTAGGGAAAAGAAAAGAAGTTATGAAGTACTTTTCCTAAATAACAAACACCACCCTAGTGTTGACAATCATCGTCAGTGATGCGCATTAGACCAACAAAAATGAGCAACAAGTAAATTTCAGATGAGGATGGAGGTGTTTAAAGTCAAAATAAAATTTACCTTCAAATACTAATTAAGCGGCCCATAATGCTCAACTGTGAATTTTGGAGTCATTAAGGTTGTAAGATTGATACATCAACCTGTGTTAAACAAATCATTCTTAAGGTTTGATTCATAATAAGCTAATGTTGGACAAATAAGATTAGTATATATGATGACACACTTTTGTTGTGCATTCATATTATGCTTACTACGGATTAATGCAACCAGAGTAAAACTTGCTCTTGAGGTGGGAATCATTCCCATGTAAGGAGACAATTCTAGGAATCTAGTACATTTATATATGATCCTTCCTATGGGTCAATGACAATCTTAAACGATGTGTTTGTGTATTGATGTTTATGTTTGCCATTTACAAAATTTTATTGGTAAAGTCACTTTTAGTATCTTATTGAAATTTATGTTCATTATGTTTGTGTAACCTTAGCGAATAATTTGGTTTACAGTTTCTGTTTAATATCAGTCGCATAAATCATATTTGACCGTAAAATTATGTTATATTTATTTTTTGGAATATTTTATATTATCTCTAATTAAAATAAAATTGTACCTCTACTAGTTTGCATGAAGAGTAACTTGAGCCCACAATTTATGTCCATCTAATATTTTTCTTGTCCCTTTATAAAATATCGATATTGATTTTTAATATTCAAAAATCGTTACAAACGGCTTGACCAAAAAAGCGTCAAAACCAGATCGTGAACACCCCTAGTGCGGTAGTGCCTATGGTTAAGAGTTTGACAATAACTTATCATATGGCTAGTTGAACTTAATCATGAGTAGAAACAAGTCATCTTGTAGGAACTGGTCCATAGCATGAACTGTGATTTATAGTACTTGTGTGACTGGTAACTATGTTATGAGCATTAAAAAGGCTATCAGCTGGTAGCTGGATGATCTATATCAACCAAACGATCAACACAACTACACGATCAGCCATAACCGCGTGATCACAACAATGGATATGCTATCGAAGGTAGTTGGATAATCAACAGCAACTGTGTGATCAACGTCACCAACAGGGCGATTAATTAATAGAATATATATTGAACACTAGCTAAGTTATAAAAAGTAACCAAATTATCAAGGCCGTCCCTGAGAATCCCTATAAATCCGTGGGGCATGGGAGAGTAGAAAAAATGAGCCCTCAAAAATATAGTTTTTTTAGGAAAAAAAATTTAACAAAATCGGGCCCGGGCCCTGAAAAGGGCGGGCCTGAGCGGTCGCCCACCTCACCCCTCCTCCTAGCCAACCATGCAAATTACCACTGACAAATATAATATGTTTTCATTTGAGATACCTTACATTTCAACGTCATGGCAACGCGCTACGTTTCCATTTAAATTTTATTAAAAATCGGGGTGCCCCGCCGGTGAGCGGGGTACAACCCACTAGTTTCTTATCAATTGCAAGATGCTTTAATTTGTGATGTTTATTACATACACATTTCAGTTTGGTTAAATTTGCTTGTGTTCTACTTTTAACCAATAACAGAATCAACATTTCAAGTCAACATTTGATTGACTAGACAATTATCAAACCAGTTAAAGAAACAAGTTGTTTGGTTTGGTTTACTTGATTTAGATAGTAGAAATTTCTTTGGTTTACTAGATTTAGATAGTAGAAATTTCTGAAAGTGGTAACACCAACCAAATTAATTTTGTTGTTACTCAAGTTTAGCGAGAATTTGGAAACAAAAACTCGACAACTTAATAATTATATGTTACATTTTCTATATATATTTCTGATATGTGCTTAGTAAGAATTGAAATTAGGGCTTTTGGACCACCCAAATTCACAAAGAAACCCTAGCCACTATATATTTCTGATATGGGCTTAGTAAGAATTGAAATTAGGGCTTTTGGACCACCCAAATTCACAAAGAAACCCTAGCCAGTAGCCACTTTATGTAAGTACTAACTTGAAGACTAGAACTGACATAATCCCCTATCCCCTATCCCCCATCCAACCAGGGTTATGAAATACATGTAGCATCTATATAAACATCACTGAATGTTGGGTTGCGGTTTTTAACCGAACCCAAGTACCAACCAAGCTACTGAAACCGAATGAGAGTGAAGAATTATAGAACCCGATTAATAATAATAACCGAACTCGGATTAAAAACAATGGGAATCGGGTTCACCAGATTAAAGAATAAAAAGAGCCGATTTCATCTCCCAAAACCTGATCTACCCAACCCATGGAACCCAGAACCCGAACGACACCCCTAACCTAATGTTATAGCATGATACGAGATGAGTAAAGATTCCTCTTGTAGTTCATGTATTTCAATTAAAAAAAAAAAACCTAATGTGTCTCCTGATCCCCCCCCCCCCCCCCCCCCCCCCCTTTTGCAACTCTTTGATGTTAGCTTGTTTTTGGTACTTTGTTCTTGTTTCATTGCTGGTCAAATATAGTCGCACAGCTATGAAGGGGCTGGAGGGGGCGCCCGACCCCCCGAACTTTTCGCTTAGTAGTGTTGTGTATGTACGTTTCGTATAGAATTTTTTTAGGTATATACTTTTTTGACCCCCCGGTTTTATAAAAAAAAAAATAATTTTTCTAGGTATATACTTTTAGGTCCGGTGACTTCCGACCCCCCGGTGGAAATTTTCAAGCTTCGCCACTGGTCTAATATGTATCTTGATGCCTATGTATCTTTATCTATTTGTTTTATTTTTTGGCCCACCTCCTTCCTGTTAATTGAGCCGTTCTAACAGGGGTTGCAGTTACAAAAGAAGCACTAATGCACGAGTGTTTGAAGTCTGGACTTATGCAACATGTCTATTTCTTGAAGACTTGAACTGACAAAATCCCTCAATCCCCTACCCAACTAGGATTATAGATACATGTAGCATCTACAAATAAATCACTGAATGTTATAGCATGATATGAGATGAGTAAAGAATCCTCTTGTGGATTTGTTTTTGAACCCTAAACTATATATAACATGCCCTAGACAAGCTTACCGGCCTTTAAAGTGCATATCGGAACTCTTCAATCAATAGCTTAATGCACGCACGCACACAGAAGGAAATTGATCCTATGCTATAAAATTATCCAGAAACGGACATGAAATTTTTATCTGAAGTTAACTTTTTGAATTGCAATGGGGTTAAATGGAGATTTAAACCCATGATTTCAAGTTATACTTAAGTTCCACAAGAAGAAAACATAAATCAGTAGAAGTAGCCAATTAAGTTTTTTTTAACGTCAATCCTAAGTACTCTTTTATACATGCACCTTGCAGAATTTGAGCCCTCGGGATAAAAGGAAGACACCTTAGCACCACATGACCAAGGAAGAAACTTGTCATTCCCTACAAGACAACAATTAATGTGACAATTACTACTATAAGTTACCTAACAACATAAGGTTTGTATATCTTCTTGTGATTATTTATCAATGTACTTTTATATATTTATAGTTATGCTTTATACTCAGTCCTAGTGTACCATTTTCAATCTGTCTCTAAACGTTAGCAGTGTTTATATATAACACATATTGTTATGAACCACATGTTTTGATACTAAGTCAAATAAATTAAAGGGAGTCTTTCTTTCACCCCTCTCGTCTCTAAAAAATGCAATTACAAGCAATCAAAAAACTGTATATATGTTTGTTTTGAACAATGATCAAAGATGAACGATATTTTTTAGATCAAAAGTGAGGTCTAGAGAGTAGCTACAACATAGCATAAGGGGGGAGGTGATCACTCATCACTCACAACATCCAATCAAGTTCCGCCATGTCATCAACCATTATTCCATCACTCACAACCTTTTTTAGTGGAAATGTCCATCACTCACAACACCCACCAATAAACCCTCACACCCCTCTCACATGTTCCATTTATCACGCGTTATTTTTTTTCACGGGAATAAAGATTCACGCGTGAACTTTAGGGTGTGGCGGTGGTATTTTGCCAACTTCCACGCGTGGAAGAATTCCATCACGTACAAAAGTTTGTCCGCCCCGCCTGGCCTAACCAAGGCATAATCAAACTCTTATTCACATCCAACTACTAAACTAGATTACAATTAATATGCATCTGTCTAGCTACTAAAACCTTTTATAGGCATTACCAGAATCCAAGTTCTCTTGTTTGTTGGGCACCTTGATCCTTGATACACCATTCCACCACACACATTAACATAATGCATCGTTTCACAAACTTATTCCATTTCAGAGAGACATACCAGCAACCCTAAAAAAATATCAAAATTGTTCGACTTGTGCGGAGTTCTTCCTAACACTCGAGCTATACCTACCTGCATATAGCTAGCCTTCACTCATATATACTGATCAAATTTTCTTTCCTGGCTAGTAAGTTCATAGTTAACCACCAAGATGCATGTTACAAGGATAGAGATTAGGATCTTGATCATAATAATTCATTTATGGAGGATCTGAACAGTCTGTTGAAGTAATTGGTGCATTGAAGTATAATTAATGCGGTCAAGCAGGTTTGCAGCAAATAAGTAGAAGCCAACAGAAATAAGCTAGTTTTAGTGATCAGTTTCTTATGTTTCCTCATTTTTTTTTTCCAATTTAGAGGCTCAATTATATACCGACAATAATATTTGAATCATTCTCCCTGAATTCTTTCACTCTTTAAAGCCTTTGCATTCTTGTTTATCTATTCACAAACGCCAAATCGGTATTCCTGGTCGTTCAATGTCCCTCGGTGAGGGTGCTTTGATTGAAAAATGAAAAATATAAGTTATAGGGTTTATTGTATAAAGGAACTTAACCTATTATTTTATGGATGTCCCTTGACCTATTAGGTTTTTAAATATAACCTTTTCACTCTTTATTCATAGTTAATCTTTGCACTTGATCAATCTCTCGTCCTGCTAGATGGGATGCATTGTGGGTTTTTTTATATATAACCTCTTCACTCTTTATTTATAGTTAATCTTTTCACTCTTTATTTATAGTTAACCTTTTCACTCTTGATATTTTGCACTTGACCCTCTCAACCTAGTATTCATAGTTTTACTTCATCATGGCAGCAACAACCGCCACACTACTTCTTGTTTCACCACTCTGATAACAATTTGGTCTGGTGTTTGATGCAAATACCCATGTGACATGTTGGGTTTAAAGAGTAGAAAATGCACACTTACATGAATTGAATGGTTGCCTGATCCAGTTAGCACTGCATCAGTGTTTGGTGATTAATGTTGCCATAATTAGGTATTGTCTTGTTATTTTGTCCTCCCTATTCCGCTAAATCCTGTCGATTTGTTCCTAGCTACTCGCTGGTTTTTCCATTTAAAAATATTGTTTTTGAGCAAAATGCACTATTATAATTAATACTAGCCAGAAGTTAAGGATAATTACAAAATCTGGAAGACATATACATAGACAATTGAGAAACAAACGCACTATCCATAGAATAGAACTAGTATTTGTCAAGGATCAATGGATCCTGCTCATCATTCAAGTATCAAACACATACCAGTACACAAGGACATAAGAGATGGATAGCAAAAGAGATATGAGATAAGCTGGATTATAAACAGTTCGAATTAAAATTAATTCATTGATATCTCAATGGGCATGGTGTGGTGGTAAAGTGCTTCCCCTCTATCCTTGAAGATGGAGGGTTCAACTCCTGCAAGGTGTAGGCGTATTTAGGAGTAGATTTGCCGTTCAAAAAAATTAAATCATTAGTTATTGTAATTAAGACGAAAATTAATTTTGGGAACATCTACATCACTAATGAAGCAGTTGATCACACTTTAAATTATTTCATTAATTATTGTAAAACATAAATCGGTTTAGGAACATCTGCATGACTACATATTACATCCAGAAAACATTGGGGATAGCAGATCAACCCATGGTCTAATCTTATCATTCAATTGGCACCCATGAGAAAGAAGATTGAAACAATAATAACATGAACAATTAACACTGACCTAATTGTTGTTTCCTTCCCAAGCTTTTACATTTATCTCCAGGTCATTAAACTGATGCTGCAAAAGAATTACATGAAGATGGCTAGATTAGATCCAAACGTTAGAACGGCTAAAATAACATTGAACAAAAAATAGCAAGACGCTAGCAAAGTCTTAACCAAGACATAATATTAGCTCTATATTAGTTCCAAACGTGTATCAATCAATGAAATAATATTCATCAAGAAAGGCATATTATAGTAAAAACCTAGCATATTTATCTAGTTAGTTATTAAGAAAATCACATGTTAATTGATAATACCCTATTACCTCATGTATTACTCCAGAACTATGTTGGTAATTGAGATGGTAGGATGGAGTCCAATATGTTGTCATCAACAAGGAAGAATTATCACCAACAAATCCTTGGTTAACATGGAAGTCCGAGCTCATTTGAACGATGTTTTGACGTTGATTTTCTTGAAGGTACTCCAAGATCCATATTGGTTCACATCTTGATCCATTGCCTGATCCAGACATGGTGTAAAGTTTGAATCTTGGGTACCACCACAAGCTTATTATTTCTCTTTTCAATTGTTCTCTCCCTTGCCCTTTCCCTTGCCCTTTCCCTTGTTGCTTTAGCAAGAGGGTGATGAAAATCAACACATTTTCTTACTCTAGTAACTTTTCCTTTCTTCTTTTTACTGCTTCCACTAGAAGACTGTGCCTTATTTTTTGTTGTGGCTTGATCATCTCCAGTCTTCACCAGGGAATGATCGGCAGTTCCAGAAAGAACTTCACACTCTGAAGTAGAAGAAGCGCTGTTCGCTACATCCATAAAGCTGCAGCTCCGGTCAGGAAGGAGTTCTAGAATGGAAGCTTTCGATTTAGTTAGCAGCCAATCGACCGTTTTGCTGGCCTTATCAAACCCAAGGAGATCTTGCAGCCCAAAAAACTTTTTAGCCACATCAAGGCGCAACCTCATTCTTCGATCTCTTAGACCTCGAGCCGTGTCAATCTTGCTGTGCCGATCTCTTTTTCGAGGTCTCCTTGGACTGCTACTTTCAGGCTCCACATGAGTATTAAAAATACAATGATCATCATCTCCTTCGTTTGTCACAGCCTGCCCATTGTTGTTACTACATTCTTCATGTGGTACAACCATTGAATTGTGGTGGTTGTAATCATTCGAGAAAAATTGTTGCAGTTGGAAGAAGTCACAAAAGACAGCTTCATCTTCTAAAGGAATATTGTAAATTGGGGATGACAGGAGGAAGGAAGAAGAAGATGGAGTATTATAATACTCTTGAGGGGTTTTTGAAGGGTTGTTATCATTGTAGTAATTACCAAAAACTGATGTACTTGGGGGGCATACATCCATTGTTGATTGAAGAGGGATACATATTGTTTCTTAATCAACCTCCAGAAAGTTACATATAGTGATGTTAATGTAGACCAGATATAACAAAAACAACCATACCCATATATAGCAAAAGTTATTGATAGGATAAGGGGAAGGGTAACAAAAGAAGCTTGATAATGAAAGACTTATGGAAGCTTGATAATGAAAGACTACATGGAAGCTTGATAATGAAAGCCTTATGTCCTACAAGAAACAACTTTTTTTAGGTATGCATTAATTGTGCAACTATGAGAAGCATGAACAGGAAGATACATTGAAACATTAAGAATTTGGACATTGAGAAAGACTGGCAAGCATGCTATAATTGTCATCATAGAGCTCTAGACATATTTACTGATGGTGAGAGAAAAGGAGGTCCATTTTCCCTCTTGATGTTTAAGAAAGAGAGCACTAGCTTGTTAATAATGGAGACAAAGAGCCATTTTCACCTTTACATCCCACCTTTTTGAGCAAAAGTTGGGGAATTCTGGTGAAGAAGAAGAGGAGGAGAAGAGAGTAAGTCGTTTCTTAGTCGTTAAGTGTGTGGATAGGAAGCGCCACTTCACGTGATTGATAGCAGCAGGTGTCTGTTTTTCTTTTGTGTGAGAGAGAGTAGTGTGTGTGAGAGAGGGGGAATATCTAATCCAAAACACCTTTTGGTGTGAAAGCAACCCCTTGGTGCCTTGACCAAACACATGCATGCTTTCTCATTCTTCTTCCACCATGAGTTTGTGATTTTTTGAAGAGGGGGAGGGGGGGGTCCGGACGGAGGGTTGGGTGGTGTGGTGGGGCTGAGGGTGCAGTGGGTGGTGTTTAGGAGTTAGGGTTGCTTTTCTAGTTGATCTCAGCTGTTTTTGAATTGAAACTAGCTTGGGTGCTTGACAAGGAGAAAGACAAAAGAAGATTAATTATTTTTTATTCCCAAAGTTAAAGTTATTATAAATAGGGTTTGATATGATGGTTTTTGTCTTCTTTATCATGACAGAAACATAATTTAGCCGTTTAAATTATAATTTTGATGCTAATTCTGTTGTTTTTCTTATAAGGCTGCAACTAAACTTAAGAACTAACTTTAGTTAAGTTTGTTGATCGTTTGGTGAAAAGTTCGTTTATGTTCGTTTGTTTAAAAAATGAATAAAAACGAATAACAAATTTTGTTTGTTTAGTTAAATGATGGATTCGTTGTTGTTCGTTCGTTTTTGTTTGTTTGTGTTTGATAATTTTTTTTTGTTTGTGTTTTTGTTTGTTTGTGTTTGATAGATTTTTTTTTTTAAATACTTTAAGGTACCGACGAGTTTCAGTCCTCTAGGGTAGTGATGCGTTCGACAAAATCATATCGAAGTCTAAAGTGCGCTGATGTGGTTGTGCAAACACAATGTATTTTGTATAGTTTTGTAAATGTTTTAGTCGTTTAAAAATGTCGTTTCGTATCTTTATGTTGTGCTTATGTTGCGTCGGGTTCTATAAGTTTAACAAGGGCTAAACAAGGTAAAAGGAACATCCAAGCGGAAAAATGGCCTCGGGAGGTCAACACGCAAGCCGTAGCACAAGTTCTGGAAACTAACCTCCTTCGCACCACGCGAAGGAGTCATATGGAGCTGTTGTGTGGCGCAACAGCGACACAGTCAACAAAAGTCAAACTTGTCTTCTTCGCGCCACGGGAAGGAGTAAGAGGTCTCTGTCGCGTGGCTCGATGGGGAGTGTCGGGGAATTTTTATAATTTAACCTAAATCACATGAAACAATCCCCATTCCATCTTTCAGCCGTTTTTGCAATTCCAGAGCTCCCGAGAGGCAATTTTTAGAGTCCTGACATCCAATCCATCTGGTTTCTTCATGTTTAGTCGTTCCAACTCAAGATTTGAAGCTGTGATGATGACCATGCAAGGCTAAACTTCTTGTGACTCTCCCAGATAAACATTACTTAGTTTAAATACCTTAAACGTTGTTTCTAAATCTTATAACTGGTACTTTAACCACTTGCGTTGATTTCCTAGTAAACGTTTATTATATTTGAATTGTTTGTCATTTATCAAGCGTATTGGCGATTTCCTTGCATCGTTAGCGGGTTGATAAATTGGTGGGTACTTGGTATAATCAAATGGATTGTTAGGTTGTTATAGTTTATTTAAAATTGTCCCTAATAATTAATTAAAGTCATTAATTCCAAGGTCATGTCTATTTGGTGTTTGAATCAGTAAACGAGTTTTTTTGTTAAACTAGTAATCGGGATTCCGGGTGGGGGGTACTTCTTCTCATTCTAATAACACTTTTCGTGACAAATTGTTTTTTTTTTCCTCAAACAAACAAACAAACCCCCAATTAGATAATAGTAGTTCTTTAGTTAATTCTTGCAACACTGACCACAAATTCCCTACGGATAGTACCTTACTTACTCGTACTTGTATAGGCATTTAAGTAAAAATACTTTTTTTTTTTATTAACCCACGACAGCTACATCATGTGCATTCCTGAATTGGCATGAAGATCTTTTTAACCTTTCGTCATAACCCTCATGAAACCATTTAAACCTTGTATCTGCTTTAACATCCTCAACGATTTTTAATAATAATTCCTTTGGTAAGCAAAATCACGCTCTAAACATAATTGTGTTGTACTTTGGGTTTTCAACGAAGTAATTTTTCATTAGAACTTCATTAGTCAATTTACGATCGTCTGGCACATATTTTTTCTTAGATTTGTCGTTCTAGAAGCTCGCTTGCAGTGGCCACTTAGAACAAAAATTTGACACCACTACTAGAATTGGACAACTCGCAAACAAAATCACCAGAATTAGATGACCCTGAAAGCAACTCAAGAGTACTAGAATCGGATGGAACATCTATTGTGTAATTTTATTTTATTTTTGGTATAGAAATTTTAGTGAGTGATTGAAAAATATGGAATTTTTTGGTATAGAAATTGTAGGGAAACGGTAAATATGGGGCGAGATATATATAATTTAAAATTTTGGTTTTTATGTTTAACAATAGTTCCCCATACACACAACCCTTGAGTATGGAAACATGGAATTGCTACATTATCAAAGTACTCGGTTGTGAGGGCACGATACCCCCTACCCAAATTTACTTGTTTTACTCGCAGGGATGGCTGAGTATGGTGCCCTGTCCCCTTATTGTATTGTATATTACGTTAACATCTCTGCGTTTATGTTCATATTTTTTCATGAACGCTTGATTCATGGTCATTTGTTTGTGTCTGTTACCCAAAATTAATAAAGAAACGCAAATGAACACGATCATGTTCATAATGAACGAATACGAAAAAAATCTTGTTCGGTAAGTGTTTATAAACAATTCGTGAACACGTTTATTTTTAAGCGAACGTGTTTTTTTAAGCGAACTAACTCGAACAAGATCTTATATGTGTTTGTTCCATTCATTTGCAAGTCAAGTGTTTACGACAAATCAATTTATTATCCGAATATTTATCATGAGGTTCCAATATTTTTTCATCATCTCTAGTCCAGATATACAAAATTACAAAGACATGACATTTTTTATGTATTTTCTTTATAAATCATCTACTCTGTAAAACCCGACCTTAAATTATTAAAGAGTTTTATTTGATTTATATTTAAAACCAGACCTTAAATTATTAAGGAGTCTTATTTGATTTTATATAATATTTAATTTAATCGCTTTTTATTTAGCTAAGATTTATTTGTTAACTTAATTTATTTATTAAGATACTAATAAGTTAAAATATTAACAAAAATAAATTAAATTAATAAACAAATACTTTTGAGGAATGAATAACATTCCGACACAAATTTTATAAACTGGGTTTTAAAACCGTTCTTACTAAGGGCGTGTTTGGCTAAGCTTTTTGAAACAACTTATTTACTTATTGGCTTTTTGAAAAGTCATAAGCTTCAAAATGATGTTGGCAATGAGGGTATATGTGAGGGGGAAAAGCCAATAAGTCAATAAGTCACTCCATACTGACTTTTCCAAAAAGCCAATAAGTCAATAAGTTGTTTTGAAAAGCTTAGCCAAACATGCCCTAAATTAAAATTTAAAACTCTAAATTTCAAACAAAAGAAAATTCTAAAAATTAAAAAAAAATGAGCCATCATCATACATATGCAAGAAACCCTTCTTTTTAACTTGCGTACTCTCACGTCACTTTCACCAAAAAGATCCAATATCCATCTCTCTCATACACAGCAAACCACAAAGGTAGACCTACATGCACTACACTAGATGGGGGTATGTTGCTTGTGGTAACCATCACATATTTAAGCATTATCAATTGAACTACACTACTAGATGGATAAGAAATGATTATTTGAGTTCTTTTTCAGTTAATCTTTTGTGTGTCTACATCATGGATGTATAGCCAATAACACTAGAGTGTATGGTGAGGCCCATCCCCATGAGAATGGGCCGTCACGTAAGCGTCACATCACCGGCTCATGGAGGATGAGCATTCTTAACTTTTGAGGGGGTGGAGGATGGGGCTACCCCACCTTAATATTTTATAATTTCATAAGTTTTTTTTTATTAACTTAATAAAAACTTTATAAAAATTAAAAAATACAACATAAAACAACATAAATAAATTCATTTCATAACATAAAAAAAATTACATTTCCTAAAAATAAAAATAAAAATAAAAAACATTTCCGAAAAAAAAATTACATTTCCTAAAAATAAAAAATTACACTACTCGTCTTCGTCTCCGTCACCGTCCCCGACGTTTACGTTGTTCCATATATGTTCTACCAAATCTTATTGAAGGTTTGCATGCGTGAAGTCGTTGGTTAGCGCGAACGAGTTTAAATCCTGTTGCGTCGGATCTACCGGGACAGTATTCCCGTAAGATGCATTCTCATCATACTCACAAATCGCCCGACCTTCGTATTCAATAATCATGTTATGGAGCAAAATGCAAGCGTACATACAAAGGCGCAACCTCTTCAGTGTGAACACACGTGCCAGTTGTTCAAGGATGGCCCATTTTTTTTAAAACACCAAAAGCACGTTCGATGTCTTTTCTTGCAGCTTCTTGACGCTTGGCGAATTTTTTCCTTTTTTCGTCCTCGGGAAATGAAATAGTCTTGACAATTGTAGACCAAGACGGATATATTCCGTCAGCAAGATAATACCCGCGTCTATACTCAACCCCTGAAACTGTAAAACGGGTGTCCGGACCGATTCCATTAACGACATCGCTAAAGATCGTCGATTGGTATAGCACGTTGAGGTCGTTGAGTGAACTAGGGAGCCCAAAGAAAGAATGCCAGATCCACAAATCTTGTGACGCCACGGCCTCAAGTATTAAGGTTGGATGGCCGTGATCACCTCGCGTGTATTGGCCTCGCCACGCAGTCGGGCAGTTATGCCACGCCCAATGCATACAATCAATGCTACCAAGCATTCCCGGAAACCCGTGCCTTGCTTCATGAGCTTGGTACAACTGTTGAACAGCATACGCGTTTGGTTTCCGCAAATATTGTTTGCTATACAGTTTCACCACATTATGGCAAAACCGATACAAACATTCCCACAAAGTTCTTGCCGACATCTGTAAGTACTCGTCCAAAGCGTCGGCCACTGTCCCGTACGCCAGTTGGCGAATGGCCGCAGTACACTTTTGTAACGTGGTGAACCCTTCATAATTCCGAGCATCGGGTCGTTGCGTGAAAAACGGGTCTAGCCTCGCCAAATCATCAGCAATCCGTGTGAATAACCGGCGACTCATTCGGAACCTTCGTTTGAAAATGTCGGCATTGTAAAGGGGTGCATCCGAAAAATAATCGTTCACCAATTTCCCGTGCGCTCTTGTCGTAAAAAATATATAAATATGAGGAAATGTATAAATATATAAAATTTATTAATGACAAACCTTCGCGGTCTCTGTTAATCCGTATTCGTCTGGTAATAACGTTTTCAGACGTGCCATCTTCCTCTTCCTCTTCCTCCTCCAAAAGAATCTCCACCGCCTTTACCACAGCGTTTGCGAAAAACATCTCCTCTTCGTCCGAAGAAGACGAGGACCACCAAGAATTAGATGCCATTGTGGATGAAAAGATATTTTTTTATAAAAGATTGGTATAAAAAATGGGAGTTTTTTTTATAAAAATGGATGAGAATGGGAGAAGAATGGGGAGAAATGGATGAGAATGGTATAAAAAATGGATGAAGTTGATATATATTTAAAGTGGAAAAGGTAATTTTTTTTTTATTAAAACTATCCATTATCAACGGATATATTTTTGAAATGGGGCACGTCGACTTCGGCTGTGGGCTGCTGGTGAGGCCGGAACGGGACCAGGGGGCGGTGTGGGGGACCGGCGCCAGGCCTCGCCGGGCCTAAGCCGGCCCCCATACCGTCCAGTCTAAAGTCCTACCCAAGAATAGTACATGGGTTTGTCTCTCGACAAGATAACGCAACTTAATAAGGGGCTCCTATGGATCGCAACAATCATGGTGGATATTCATCGAAACTGTCCGGGTAAATACATAAGGGTGCTACTATACGCACCCCCCTATTTACTTTTTTCACCCCCCCCCCCTCCTCTCACATACTTACAGGTGGGGCCTGCGTGGGACCGACAGTTTTCCTCTCACAAGGGGGGGTGTAATCAGAAAATAGGGGGTGCGTATAGAATGAGCCATACATAAACTACTCAAATAATAAATTCACGTGTTTTTATAACAAAAAAGGTAACAAATTAATTCAAATTGCTAAATTGGAGAATACTACTGTGGTCAAAATCTTAGGTACGGGTGATAGAATTTGGATCCAAAATTTAGGGTGAGGGTTTTCCTTGTGATTCTGTCTATGGAGGCATTTCTGTCTATTACTTATGGGGTTTGAAACTCAAAATGTAGCATGCCCTTTTTAAGACAGACCCTTTTGTATCCCAACAGCCTCTTTCTAGTTAGTCTAAGTTCCCTAATTCTAGGATCAGCACCATACTATGAATGCGTTGTAGGATCGTGTTTGACTCTCGAACGATTGCGAAACGACACGTACGACATGCGGAATCCGTGCACGTGTGTGGACCGAACACAAGAACGTAATTAATCAAGATTCTATTAAGATCTAACAATGTTTTACACCTTTGAATCTCTAGTTTGCTACTTTCTCTCTCTTGATCTTGAATGCTCTCTAAAGAGTAGAAATGGTAAAAGTTCTAAAATGAATACAAGACCCTCCTATTTATAGGCAACAACTAAATGAAGCTCCCTCATCCATCTGGATGAGGTTTTCTCCATCCGTCCAGATGAACTTCTAATCCATATTCTTCATTCATGAACCTTGTCTTGTTCCATTTCTGCTACTATGTACGATTGACAGAGGCGATAGACATTAGTGCATTCACAGACTCCCCCTTGGATATTACCGCAATCAATCTCGTAGCATCTTGTCTTCTCTCTCTATTTGAGTCTTCACAAAGCTTTGACATCTTCAGCAACCACAGACTCCCTCTTGCTCTAACAGACTCCCCGTGGATCTGCGTTCTGACTCCTCAGCTTCTCCTTTCATCTGACTCTATCTCCAGGCTCCCCCTTTCTTCAAACTTCTGTGCTTTTAGGATCGTCGCCTGGCTTTCCGATTACAAGCTCCCCCTTGCGTCGAGCTCGTCTTCAGACTCCCCCTTAGCCTTAGCTATCAGGATCGTCATCTGGCTTAACATCTGCAATTTCTCAAACTTTTTATAAGAAATTTGACAATTTAAGATTCAAACCTGTGAACCAAGCTCTAATCACAAATATAACAATATGTAATTTCCAGGAATAACTTGGCTCTCTCCCCCTATCAAACAACTATATATTTGACAATCAAAGTATCCAAAACCTCACGATTTATCATCCAAGTCCAACTTAATGACCTTGGAGATTTCACAAACTATTTTTTATTTTTGTTTAAAACATTCAAGTTTCAAATTAATGAACTTGCTTTATTTTTACGAGACATGATCAGCATACTTAGATTTTTAACTCAGCTTTCAGACATCGTTTGTCGAAAATCTTTTTGTATTTTTAAAATTTATATTAAAACACACTTAAAATCTTTTTGTAATTTTTCTTTAGCGAAAAGCAGTAAAGAAATACTTACAGACAATATTTTTGTTTGAGTTCGTGTCAGAGGATCATATCAGTTTATGACAAATCACTAGCACCGTTGAGCTATATAAACACTTTAAGTTCTAAACGATTCACTTAGATTGTCAGTATACTGATCCACTTAAATTTTCACACAAAGTTCAACTGATTCAAGATACGAGATTTAGTGTTTTAAGAACTTAACTTATTCACGTGCCACCTCAGAATATACTCCTGTATCAAAATTCTCTAGATTCATTCTTACAGGTAAATATACTATAATGATATCTGTATTTTGGGTTAACGCGAGACCTTGAGAGCTCAGGTATGAACTACCGTTCAGTCAAAGAGATGAAGGCTCGACTTTGAGGAGTGTCCCACTTAGGGATCTTTTTTTACAACTGCACTTGATTCATATCTTTCGATATTTTTCAATTTTTATGCAGAGGGTAAGCTTTAAGCGCGTAAAGTATTATATGAAGTCTAGGCCATTGCTTCCGCAATATCAGAAGACCAGGTATAATACACCAGATATCAAACAGTATAAAAACCTAGTATCCCAGAATCAGGCAATCTCTCAAACAAGATTTCGGGGGTTACCCATATATCCGAGAGATGTTCCCCACGAGATAAGTAAGTTTATTGATATTTAGGTTTATATCTCGAATTTAATCTACTAAATGTGTAAAAACCTACTGGCATATCAAGCCCCTACACCCCATGTTCAAGTGCAAACTGCACCACAACAAGCTGCACAAACATCTGCTCCAGCATAGGCCAGTTAACAAAGTTTCTTTACAAAGGGCTTTGTTGATTGGCGTAGCTTACCGGAGGATTTAAATGATAAAAATTTTGCTCTAGTTGCTAATTCTGATGTTTTACCTAGTGAATTTTGTTTTATTGCACTAGAGTCAATACCTGAAGGGCTAGAATCTGAGGAAATGGAGATAAGATCTGATGTGGTAGAAGAAGTTGCTGAAACAGTGGTTACAACAGATATTATTGATGAGCAGATGTTAGAAGAGAAGGATGCTAAACCTCTGTTGGAACCTCTAGCTGATCCATGGGATGCAAGTGTTTGTGATGGTGAATGTGATTGTGCCATGATGGCTGCTGCTAAGGTATCACCTTAGGTCTTAAAAGACTTTTGTTCAAATAAATGCATTATTGCTTTTGCTAATATAAAAGAGGTAAATGAGAACCTTAGAAACAAGATTTTAAAAGATGAAGTGCAATTTGAGAAAACTTTTAAAGAGTTGAAAAACAAACAGCTTGAAAAAGAAAATGAAATCAGCAGCTTAAAACATGAATCAAGCATAACCAAAGATCAACTCCAGACTATGGTAGCAAAATACCAAAGTTGCAAAAAGGAGCTTGAATCCACCCAAATCACTTGTGAAAAATGGGTGGAATCTTGTAAAGGTTATGAGTTGATGTTGGAAAAGCAGATCAAGAGCAATGTGAAATTTGGCATTGGGTTTAGGAAAAATGACCAAATTTGGCATTGGGTTTAGGAAAAATGACCAAATTTCTGAAATTTGGCAATGTGAAATTTGGCATTGGGTTTTGGAAAACCCCGACTTTCCACGTGGCACCGGTGGGCCCGGTGGGGAGTATCGTGACGTGGTTGGCAACATAATAGTCAAACAACACAATTATATAAATGCACAGCGGAAGCAAAAGAGAAATATATTACAATCCGAATATAGGTAATATCCGGTATTACAACGGAAAGTAAAAGATCCACAGGCGGATCGAGAATAAAATAGAAACAATAGTTCAACAGACTTTGACATCTAGAGCTTGCGAGACTTGAGTAATGATGCCTGGAGTAGCCAGCCTATTTCGTCTAGCACCTGCACTTAACCTTTTTGGAAAATACGTCAGTTTACACTGGTAAATACAACTCAACTGACTCATTTTGAAAAGAGTTTGTAAATTGATTTGAATGCACTTCGGCACAAAATATCTTTATAACTTGGGACAATTATTTGTAGATAATCTTGTATACAGTTTTACTCATTTGCCGTCCATTAGCACCGGTTAGAAAAGCCGGTTTAAGTTAACTGACACGCCACAGGTATAGTGCCCACAAGGTTGATTCCTTTAGTGGATTACCAGTTTTTACATAATGCATCTGTCAGGTGTACGCCTACACCCCGTGCTTAGGTCGTGGCCATTCGTAAAATGATGCCAAGAATATCCGGTACATGGTCATTTAACCCCCAAGGGCCATACATCAAATAATACAGAATAAAGCGGGTTATGTAAATACATTAATCACAATCCGATTTAAATGACTACATACCCGACCAAGCGGTACTTTTATAGTACCGTATCCCAAGCCCGTATAGGGAAAATAAGTTAAGAGTATTTACCTGAGCAAAGTATCAATCAAATACAGCAAATGCAAGTACTTTTACTGGGCTCCTAATCTGGAACGAAGGTTTATAATAACCTATTAGATTTCTAACGGGTCCTTAATTAAGCCTTAGCTTAGACCGGTTAGTTTCAATGATACGGTTCGTACGCACTAATAAGCGAAGACCGGATAGAATGTGATTTAGACCCGACAAGTTTAGAGACTTTCTTAATATGGGTATTTCATACACACTCTGGATTTTGAGATAAAACCGATAAGGTTTGACCCGTTTAGGCTAATTTATGTAAACTCGTTACATAAACCGAACCGAACGCGTAATAAGCGTAACGGTTAGTAATGAGAGCCATTTACAGGTTTCCTAAGTTAATATGCTTCATATATGTTGTGACATCAGTAAGATGTCTTTTATTATGCCCGAAATGAATTTAATCACAAACTATGCCCCGTAGGGGTAGTTTGGTCATTTTAAAGGTTGTAAAAAAGTTTAAGTGTCAACCTGAGTTACAGGCCTGATGTAATCAGCAAATATACTCAATTTTCTAAGTTATATCAGTAGGTTAAAGCATATAAGTGAAATTTATCCATTATAACCAAACTATGCCCCGTAGGGGTATTTTGGTAATTTCACATAAGCCGAAAAGCTCAAAACTGAAGTCTGAGTTTATCAACCTTTGCTTACTGTTAAAATATTATAATTTACCTCAAATATCAGTAGGTATCACCCTTTGTATGTTTAAAATAGTCTTAGTACATACTATGCGTTAAAAACGCTTAAAAAAGGCGATTAGAGGCCATTTCTGGGTTTGATACATAAATCTGATATTTTTATATTTCCAGAAGGCTTAAAATAATTTATTTATCATATGTGGTCAGTAGCAAAAGGTTTGGAGTCGTTTAGATATGTAAAACTCATTTTATAGCCCGTAAGGGCAAAACCGACAATTACCGGATTAAGCCTACGACTATAAGTTATGCTCAGCCTAAAATTAATTAAAAATATTTAAAAATCCCATAATAATATATTACATCAGTGGGTGATAAATTTGATATCAAAAAGTAGGTGTAATTAGGCTATACGCTAATTACGCCGTTTAGTTATCGTAAAGCTTTCATTTTACGCTAACGAGCATAACTATTAATCTACACCTCAAACCGATGTCAAATTTTGTATGCAAGTTTAAATATCAGTAACTAAGGTTTCTACTCTTTTACATTTTCAAAAATCACGTTTTAAGGTGAAAAGGGCATAATGGTGAACATATGAGCAATTAACGGAATCATGCATATTAATTGGATAACTAATGATCCGAGGTGTATAATCACAGAGGGTTATACTAGCATGTAACCTGGTCCAAATAAAGCTCTAAGGCATTTCTAAAACATACCATAACGGGTCAGAACTGAAAGTCAAAGTATAAGTCAAACTATGCGACTTTCGGTTCCGAACCGGGTCTAAACAGGAAATTGTCGGGTTGAACATGTTTAGACATGTCCTTACACTAATTACCAAGTTATATTAATGATCAAATAGGTTGTATGTGTTCTACATTGCTAATTATGCATAAATTGTAATTTACACATTCTGTTGACTTTTTAAATACAAGTTTGACCCGACATTTGACCTAGTTAGAGTGGGAATCAGGGGGAACCCTTTTGTGGTTTTATTACCCACATAATTACCAACTTGTAACTACTTTTGATTCGACTAATCACTGGACCATTAGTGATTAATCTTAAAGTCAACCGTTAATTACGACGGTTTGACTTTTAAGCTAATACTAAGCTAAAACTTAATTAAGAAAGGATTAGCAAACTTACTGAAGTCCTATGCACGAAATGTGATGCTTAGAGAAAGATCCTTAGCTCCAGAAATGCCCCAAATGTGCAGATGAATGGTGTGAAGAACTTGTTGCACATGAAGCCTTTATATAGTGATCAAGAACACCACAAAAGGTTGACACACAAGTCTATGACTTACCACAACTGATCCACAAGTGTCCCTAGATGTTTAGGGATTTTTTAGGGGCCAAGGGAGATGAGGAAAATCGTTTAAAGGTCGTAATTCGCGTTTAAACTGGCAACAGCCGGTTTTCTGTTGCTGGGCACTAGCTTACGGACCTCAAGGTTCCCAATGTTGAGGTCCGTAAGCCTGACATCAGGCACAAAAACCTCTTTTTCAGTTTGCATCCTTGGCTCTTGGTCCTCCGAAAGGTCAATTAACTTATTTTCTTGCACTTTGAACCCTCCAAATTGACATATAAGGGCTTTAAGACATTTACCTATTTTGTTTAGTCCCCGGTTAACTTTATTGTCACCCAAAAGGTCCAAACTTTCAACGTTGACGCTTTAACCCCTCGTACGCGAATTTGATCATAACTTTCTCATACGATTACGAAACTTTATGAATTTTTTTATCGTGCATTCTAGTGAGCGTAATTAACCGTTACAAAGCTTTGGGTTTGTCAAAAGGTCACTCAGAGGTATAACTTGAACATGTTGACACATTTAACCCCTGTAGTTTGTAATCTCTCACTTTTAGCTTCGTATGATCCATGATTTATTCGTTTGAAGGTATGAGCATCATGTAGGGTTAATGTACAATATATTTATTCAATGTTGACATTTAGAACTCGTATATTCACATACTTTCCATGCTTGTCAACTTTAGTCCTTCAAGAATATTCTTTCATACGTTCAAACTTATGACACGTGTCAACATATTATAGGACGTGAATTTTCGAGGTGTTACATCCTCACCCCCTTAAAATAAATCTCGACCCGAGATTTACTGAAACAAATAAGGGTAGTTTTCTTTCATCGTGGATTTAACCTCCCACGTGAATTCGGGACCTCTACGGGCATCCCATTTGACCTTTACAATAGGTACATGCTTCCTGCGAAGCTTTTTAACCTGTCGATCTTCAATCGACAATGGTTTTTCCACAAATTTTAAGCTCTCATCTATATGCACATCTGTATGTGGTATAACCAGTGATTCATCAGCGAAGCACTTCTTCAGATTGCAGATGTGGAACACATTGTGAATTCCACTGAGCTCTTCAGGTAAGTTTAACTTATAGGAAACTGACCCTACACATTCAATAACCTTGAAAGGTCCTATGTATCTCGGGCTTAACTTGCCTTTCTTACCAAATCGCATCACCCCCTTCCAGGGTGATACTTTAAGCAGCACTTTTTCACCTACTTCGAAGTGAAAAGCTTTACGCTTTGGATCTGCGTAGCTTTTCTGCCTATCTCGGGCAGCTTTGAGACGGTCACGAATCTGGAAAATCTTGTCCGTCGTTTCAAAGACTATCTCTGGTCCGGATAATTAGACATCTCCAACTTCCGCCCAACAAACGGGCGATCTACACTTTCTACCGTATAATGCCTCGAAGGGCGCAGCCTTAATGCTGGTATGGTAGCTATTGTTGTAGGAGAATTCGATTAATGGTAGATGCTTATCCCAACTACCACCTAAATCAATTACACATGCACGTAGCATGTCTTCCAACGTTTGGATGGTACGCTCACTTTTTCCGTCAGTCTGAGGATGGTAAGCCGTACTAAAATTTAAACGCGTGCCCAAAGATTGTTGGAAGCTTTTCCAAAAATGTGACGTGTATCTAGTATCTCTGTCAGAGATAATAGACACAGGTATGCCATGTAAGGCTACAATCTTATCCACGTATAACTGGGCTAACATGTCGGAGCTATAAGTCTCCTTGATGGGTAAGAAATGTGCTGACTTAGTCAGTCTGTCAACTATAACCCATATTGTATCATTTCCTTTCCTTGTTTTAGGTAACTTGGTGATAAAATCCATAGTTACCATTTCCCACTTCCACGTAGGAAGTTCAGGCTGTTGTAGCAAGCCTGACGGCTTTTGATGCTCTGCTTTGACTTGCGCACAAGTCAAGCACTTAGCTACATAGGCAGCTACAGACTTTTTCAAGCCTATCCACCAATAGTTTGCCCTTAGATCCTGGTACATCTTATCAGCTCCAGGATGAACGGAGTATTTGGAACTATGGGCTTCCTGGAGGATGACATCTCGAAGTCCTCCATAAATTGGAACCCATATTCGTCCATTTAATCTTAGAATTCCGTCCTTGCTAAGAGTTAACTGCTCCTCAGTTACTCCTAGCTTTTCATTAGGATAGTTAGCTTCCAACACAGCTTCCTTCTGTGCAGCTAACAACCTTTCAGTCAAACTGTTCTTTATCTCCATGCGCTTGGCATTGATTCGGATGGGTTTCACCCTCTCCTTTCGATCAAGGCATCGGCGACTACATTCGCCTTGCCGGGATGGTATCTGATTTCATAATCATAATCATTTAAAGTCTCCATCCAACGGCGTTGCCTCATGTTTAAATCCTTCTGATTGAACAGATGTTGAAGGCTCTTGTGATCAGAATAGATCACACACTTGATACCATACAGATAATGCCTCCACAGTTTTTGCGCGAATACAACGGCACCCAATTCCAAGTCGTGGGTGGTGTAATTCTTTTCATGCACCTTTAACTATTGTGATGCATAGGCAATAACCTTGCCTTTCTGCATAAGCACACACCCCATGCCAGTGTGCGATGCATCACAATAAACTACAAATTCTTCGATGCCTTCAGGCAATGTTAGTACTGGGGCGTTGCTCAATTTTTGCTTTAGGATATCAAAGGACTCTTGCTGTTTAGGGCCCCAAACAAACTTAACCTTCTTCTTAGTTAAGGAGGTTAGGGGTGCAGCAATCCTTGAAAAATTTTCAATGAAACGCCTGTAATATCCTGCCAATCCCAGGAAGCTACGAATCTCCGTATGCATCTTTGGCTCTTGCCAATTCATAACAGCTTCAACTTTAGTGGGATCCACTTGGATACCACGCCCACTGACCACATGTCCAAGGAATTGGACTTCTCGAAGCCAGAATTCACACTTAGAGAATTTGGCATAGAGTTTCTCCTGATGCAGGAGTTTGAGAATACATCGAAGGTGTTTCTCATGGTCAGCTTGGTTCTTCGAATAGATAAGAATGTCGTCGATGAAAACGATGACGAATTTATCTAAGTAAGGCTTGCAAACGCGATTCATGAGATCCATGAACGCGGCCGGTGCATTAGTGAGCCCAAAAGGCATCACTAGGAACTCGTAATGACCATAACGAGTCCTAAATGCAGTTTTATGCACGTCATCATCTCTGACCTTCAGTTGATGGTAGCCTGACCTCAATTCAATTTTTGAGAAACAACTTGCCCCTTGTAACTGATCGAACAAATCGTCGATCCTGGGCAAAGGATACCTATTCTTGATCGTGACCTTATTAAGCTCACGATAGTCGATGCACAGGCGCATCGATCCATCCTTCTTCTTTACAAACAGGACTGGTGCTCCCCAAGGGGACGAACTAGGTTTAATGAAAGCCTTGGCTAGCAATTCGTCTAGCTGTGTCCTCAATTCTTTCATCTCTGTGGACGCCAACCTATAAGGTGCTCTGGCAATTGGTGCTGCTCCGGGGATGATATCAATCCTGAATTCCACTTGCCTATCTGGTGGTAAACCAGGTAGTTCTTCAGGAAAAACTTCTGGGTATTCAGAAATGATGGGGATGTCTTCTATCTTTGGTTTAGGCTCATCAATAATCACTTGCGCCATGTAGATGACACAACCTTTCTTTAAACACTTTGAAGCCTTGAGCATAGTCACTTGCTCAGGCAATCCATACTGGGTATCTCCCCGAATGGTAAGTGATTCACCAGACGGAGTCTTTATCACCACTTGCTTTCTGTTGCAAACGATTTGGGCCTGGTTATGAGATAACCAGTCCATACCCAATACTATGTCAAAACCGGCCAATTTAAAAGGAAGTAGAGATAGAGGAAAAGAGTGGTTCTTAATGGATATCACACATCCATCTAACACAGTGGAGACGGTTTCTATGGTGCCATCTGCTAACTCTACCTCATAATTTATACTCAAGGTTTTGACAGGTAAATTCAGCAATTTGCAAAATTTATGATCTACGAAAGACTTATCAGCGCCTGAATCAAAAAGTACTCTTGCATAGACATCATTTACAAGGAAAGTACCTGTAATCACATTGTCATCTAGAAACGCTTCTTTGGCATCCAATCGAAAGACTCTTGCATTGGTCTTCTTGACCTCTTCAGGCTTCTTGGCATACTTAGGGTAGTTGGTCTTAATGTACCCTTTCTCATTGCAGTTGTAGCATGTGGCATCTTTTATCTTCTTGCACTCTATCGACTTGTGCTCTTTAGACTTGCATATCCCACATGCAGGTGCTCCTGACTTAGAATTTGACTCAAGTCTGCACTTTCCAAAGTGGCGTTTCTGGCAAGTCGTGCACTTTGGCTTTTCCTCTGTTCGCTGACTGTTCCTTCCAGACCCAAACTTATTAGAATCAGTGTTTTCCTTGTGCTTCTTCTCTGACCCTCGTGAGTTATCATCCTCACGCTTCCTCTTACTTTCTTCAGATTTCTTTAGCGATCTCAACCTGACGGCATCTAAAGTAAGGGATAAAGAGAGATCAGCTGCTGACATAAACGTAGCAGGTCTTGAAGCCTTAACACTGGCTTTGATTTCTGGGGCTAAACCCCCAATGAAGCGAGCAATTCGCTTGGGCTCTGGTGTTACAAGGTAAGGAACCAGTCTGGACAGGGTATTAAAACTGGTGAGGTAAGCTTGACAATCTAAGTTTGTCATCGCCAATGATAAGAAATCAGATTCAATTCCTTCGACCTCATGTTGAGGGCAGTAGTTTTCCATAATGAGGGTAACAAACTGCTCCCATGACATGTTGTAGAGCGGGATCTTCCCAGCAGCTTGAATGAGAGACCTCCACCAAGCCAGTGCCTCTCCTTTGAACGATTGGGATACGTACTTTACTACGTCCCTTTCAGCACAACCGCTGATGTCCACAACCGTGTCCATTTCATCCAACCAGGTCATACAATCTACTGCTCCTTTCTCCCCAGTGAAATCTCAGGGTTTACAGGAAACAAAGTACTTATAGGTACAAGACTTGGTACGTGATTCATTATCGAACACTAGCTTCTTGGATGGAACACTGTGTTCATTTGATGAATGACGATCATCATCATTCTTTGGTCCTTCATTCTTAGAGGGCGGCTTGTTATGAGGCTCTGAAAGAGTTTTAGGGACAGACTTAGAGTGGGGTACAGATGAGGCTCGACTATGCGTCCCACTATACTCCTTAAATTGTTCTTCTACAGCTTTAGATACAGTTGTATCAATCAGTGTACGAAGTTCTCCTTTGGTTATATTAATCCTGTCATTATCATCGCGGTTTTTCAAAGGATGACTGTTTATCTCGTCAGAGTCAGCCATGTAGTCTTAGTTGCTACAAAAATAAGGGCAAGGTTTATTTAGAAGCCCATACAGTATTATCGTTCTTAAACGATTTATTAACCATGCTTTTAATACACATTTTAGTTAATTTGTTAAATATAAAAATTGTTCAGGATCTTTATCATAATCCTAAATTATAAGTTAATAATAGCACAAAAGGCCTAGTCACGTAGACAAGTTTAATTTATAAGCCATGACTTCAGAGAATCGAGGCTTTAAGGTTTGAATCAAAGTTCATTACCTTTTCTTGACAGGGAGTTGTAGGCTACCACTGTCTTTAGTCTCAGAGGACGTTAATTATAGCCCGTGGGCATTTCATCCTTAAGGGATGATTATATAAATAAGGGAATTTAGAATAATCCAGTTAAAAATGACCTATGTGATTTTATCTTATCACACTTTGTCAAGCATGTTAATATGCTTTCAGATGTTTAATAAGGATTTGAATCTCTTGAATAGGTTCTTCCATCTTGGCCTTGTCTGTAGTAACATTTAGACTAGGTTTTACCTTTAAGATTCTTTTTAATATTTAACGCAGAACAATCCTAATTGAACTGTTAACAAGGATCTGAATCTAATTGTGGAACTACCATCTTGGCCCTGTCTTAATATGACACGAGGCTAGGTCTTGTCCCTTTTTAGATTTTGCCATTTTATTATAATGGTAGATCTTATAATATAGGAATGATATTTTAAACATAATCGTTCCTTTAAAATTTAAGAAAGTATATAGTTGCCCTAAACGGGACTTCTAATAAAAATGACTTGCCCATGCAAGGGCTAATCAGAAAAATAACAAAGGAATCAAATAAGGACAAAATAAAACGAATTAGAATTTGTCCTATGTTCTTGCTAGACTCAAGAATGTGCAACTGTGTAACTGAGATTAAACACAAAAGACTAGTGTTTAATTCACTCAGTGTTGGCTCTGATACCAACCTGTCACACCCCGACTTTCCACGTGTCACCAGTGGGCCCGGTGGGGAGTATCGTGACGTGGTTGGAAACATAATAGTCAAACAACACAATTATATAAATGCACAGCGGAAGCAAAAGAGAAATATATTACAATCCGAATATAAGTAATATCCAGTATTACAACGGAAAGTAAAAGATCCACAGGCGGATCGAGAATAAAATACAAACAATAGTTCAACAGACTTTGACATCTAGAGCTTGCGAGACTTGAGTAATGATGCCTGGAGTAGCCAACCTATTTCGTCTAGCACCTGCACTTAACCTTTTTGGAAAATACGTCAGTTTACACTGGTAAATACAACTCAACTGACTCATTTTGAAAAGAGTTTGTAAATTGATTTGAATGCACTTCGGCACAAAATATCTTTATAACTTGGGACAATTATTTGTAGATAATCTTGTATACAGTTTTACTCATTTGCCGTCCATTAGCACCGGTTAGAAGAGCCGGTTTAAGTTAACTGACACGCCACAGGTATAGTGCCCACAAGGTTGATTCCTTTAGTGGATTACCAGTTTTTACATAATGCATCTGTCAGGTGTACGCCTACACCCCGTGCTTAAGTCGTGGCCATTTCGTAAAATGATGCCAAGGATATCCGGGACATGGTCATTTAACCCCCAAGGGCCATACATCAAATAATACAGAATAAAGCGGGTTATGTAAATACATTAATCACAATCCGATTTAAATGACTACATACCCGACCAAGCGGTACTTTTATAGTACCGTATCCCAAGCCCGTATAGGGAAAATAAGTTAAGAGTATTTACCTGAGCAAAGTATCAATCAAATACAGCAAATGCAAGTACTTTTACTGGGCTCCTAATCTGGAACGAAGGTTTATAATAACCTATTAGATTTCAAACGGGTCCTTAATTAAGCCTTAGCTTAGACCGGTTAGTTTCAATGATACGGTTCGTACGCACTAATAAGCGAAGACCGGATAGAATGTGATTTAGACCCGACAAGTTCGGAGACTTGCTTAATATGGGTATTTCATACACACTCTGGATTTTGAGATAAAACCGATAAGGTTTGACCCGTTTAGGCTAATTTATGTAAACTAGTTACATAAACCGAACCGAACGCGTAATAAGCGTAACGGTTAGTAATGAGAGCCATTTACAGGTTTCCTAAGTTAATATGCTTCATATATGTTGTGACATCAGTAAGATGTCTTTTATTATGCCCGAAATGAATTTAATCACAAACTATGCCCCGTAGGGGTAGTTTGGTCATTTTAAAGGTTGTAAAAGAGTTTAAGTGTCAACCTGAGTTACAGGCCTGATGTAATCAGAAAATATACTCAATTTGCTAAGTTATATCAGTAGGTTAAAGCATATAAGTGAAATTTATCCATTATAACCAAACCATGCCCCGTAGGGGTATTTTGGTAATTTCACATAAGCCGAAAAGCTCAAAACTGAAGTCTGAGTTTATCAACCTTTGCTTACTGTTAAAATATTATAATTTACCTCAAATATCAGTAGGTATCACCCTTTGTATGTTTAAAATAGTCTTAGTACATACTATGCGTTAAAAACGCTTAAAAAAGGCGATTAGAGGCCATTTCTGGGTTTGATACATAAATATGATATTTTTATATTTCCAGAAGGCTTAAAATAATTTATTTATCATATGTGGTCAGTAGCAAAAGGTTTGGAGTCGTTTAGATATGTAAAACTCATTTTATAGCCCGTAAGGGCAAAACCGACAATTACCGGATTAAGCCTACGACTATAAGTTATGCTCAGCCTAAAATTAATTAAAAATCTTTAAAAATCCCATAATAATATATTACATCAGTGGGTGATAAATTTGATATCAAAAAGTAGGTGTAATTAGGCTATACGCTAATTACGCCGTTTAGTTATCGTAAAGCTTTCATTTTACGCTAACGAGCATAACTATTAATCTACACCTCAAACCGATGTCAAATTTTGTATGCAAGTTTAAATATCAGTAACTAAGGTTTCTACTCTTTTACATTTTAAAAAATCACGTTTTAAGGTGAAAAGGGCATAATGGTCAACATATGAGCAATTAACGGAATCATGCATATTAATTGGATAACTAATGATCCGAGGTGTATAATCACAGAGGGTTATACTAGCATGTAACCTGGTCCAAATAAAGCTCTAAGTCATTTCTAAAACATACCATAACGGGTCAGAACTGAAAGTCAAAGTATAAGTCAAACTATGCGACTTTCGGTTCCGAACCGGGTCTAAACAGGAAATTGTCGGGTTGAACATGTTTAGACATGTCCTTACACTAATTACCAAGTTATATTAATGATCAAACAGGTTGTATGTGTTCTACATTGCTAATTATGCATAAATTGTAATTTACACATTCTGTTGACTTTTTAAATACAAGTTTGACCCGACATTTGACCTAGTTAGAGTGGGAATCAGGGGGAACCCTTTTGTGGTTTTATTACCCACATAATTACCAACTTGTAACTACTTTTGATTCGACTAATCACTGGACCATTAGTTATTAATCTTAAAGTCAACCGTTAATTACGACGGTTTGACTTTTAAGCTAATACTAAGCTAAAACTTAATTAAGAAAGGATTAGCAAACTTACTGAAGTCCTATGCACGAAATGTGATGCTTAGAGAAAGATCCTTAGCTCCAGAAATGCCCCAAATGTGCAGATGAATGGTGTGAAGAACTTGTTGCACATGAAGCCTTTATATAGTGATCAAGAACACCACAAAAGGTTGACACACAAGTTTATGACTTACCACAACTGATCCACAAGTGTCCCTAGATGTTTAGGGATTGTTTAGGGGCCAAGGGAGATGAGGAAAATCGTTTAAAGGTCGAAATTCGCATTTAAATTGGCAACAGCCGATTTTCTGTTGTTGGGCACTAGCTTACGGACCTCAAGGTTCCCAATGTTGAGGTCCGTAAGCCTGACATCAGGTACAAAAACCTCTTTTTCAGTTTGCATCCTTGGCTCTTGGTCCTCCGAAAGGTCAATTAACTTATTTTCTTGCACTTTGAACCCTCCAAATTGACATATAAGGGCTTTAAGACATTTACCTATTTTGTTTAGTCCCCGGTTAACTTTATTGTCACCCGAAAGGTCCAAACTTTCAACGTTGACGCTTTAACCCCTCGTACGCGAATTTGATCATAACTTTCTCATACGATTACGAAACTTTATGAATTTTTTTATCGTGCATTCTAGTGAGCGTAATTAACCGTTACAAAGCTTCGGGTTTGTCAAAAGGTCACTCAGAGGTATAACTTGAACATGTTGACACATTTAACCCCTGTAGTTTGTAATCTCTCACTTTTAGCTTCGTATGATCCATGATTTATTCGTTTGAAGGTATGAGCATCATGTAGGGTTAATGTACAATATATTTATTCACTGTTGACATTTAGAACTCGTATATTCACATACTTTCCATGCTTGTCAACTTTAGTCCTTCAAGAATATTCTTTCATACGTTCAAACTAATGACACGTGTCAACATATTATAGGACGTGAATTTTCGAGGTGTTACAAGACTGCAGGTATCTTGCAAGACTTTGTCAGATAGGTTGAAAAGAAATTTGACTTGCCAGTAAAGATCTTTAGAAGTGACAATGCGACAGAGTTTAGAAACTAGGAGTTGGATGAGTTTTGTGTGTCAAAAGGGATTGTAAGGCAGTACAGCATCCCAAGAACACCAGAACAAAATGGGGTGGTTGAAAGGAAAAATAGAACTTTGATAGAAGCTGCCAGAACAATGCTTGCAGACTCAGGTTTACCCTTAACCTTTTGGGTGGAGGCTGTAAACACTGCTTGCTATGTGCAGAACAAAGTTTTGATCAACCTCAAGCATCAAAAGACTGCCTATGAAACTCTGTACAAAATCAAACCACTGATCTCATATTTCAGAATCTTTGGCTACCCATGTTTCATCCAAAACTTAAAAGACTCAATTTCAAAATTTGCAGCCAATGTGGATTGTGGTTATTTACTGCGATATCCAACCACTGCCAAGGCCTATAAAGTATTTAACACAATGACTAGGTGTGTAGAAGAGACTTTGAATGTAAAGTTCAATGAACTTTCATCTCTAAAAATCCCAGCAAATCCTACTGAATTATTTGACCTTGATAAATTTACATTTGAAGATGTGTCTGTCATGACTAACCCTGCAAGTACACCACAATCTTTCTCACAAGACCATGGATTTGACATTGTGATTCCACAATATAAAGTCATTTTCACCATCAGAGAAGCAGATGTTCAAAACAGCTGTTCAAACAGTTGTTGATCAATCCACTGCCAGCTCATCAAAACCAACTTCTGTTGACAAAAGTCCAACATCTGTGGACAAAAGTCAACATTGTGCCATACCCATTCCTCCCATTTCTCCACCTCCATCACTAACAGATGTTGGCTCTTCAAAATTGCCAACAGGTGTTAGCTCAGATGATTCACATCTGCAACCTTCCCCATTCAATGCCATTGTTCCATATAAGGGGGGTCTAATCTTCCTTAAATCTCATCCACCAGACCAAATCATTGGCAACATTAATGAAGGGGTTCTCACAAGAAGTCAATTCCAAACCATATGTCTTTTTTCAGGTTTTCTATCTCTCATCCAACCAGTCAAGTACCAAGAGGCACTGAAAGACAATAGTTGGGTAGAAGCCAAGCAAGAGGAGCTCCAACAGTTTAAAAGACAACATGTATGGGAACTTGTACCACTGCCTAAGGATGTATGTCCAATTGACACAAAGTGGGTCTTCAAGAACAAAACTGATGAAAGGGGTATTGTTGTCAAGAATAAAGCCAGGTTAGTGGTTCAAGGCTTTAGACAAGAATAAGGCATTGACTATGATGAAACCTTTGCTCCTGTGGCAAGGCTTGAAGCCATCAGACTGTTTTTAGCCTTTGCTTTCAACCACAACATCTTATATGGGAAAATTCAAGAGGAGGTGTATGTTTGTCAACCTCCTGGTTTTGAAGATGCTATTTATCTAGATCATGTCTACAAGCTCAATAAAGCTTTGTATAGCTTGAAACCAGCACCAAGAGCCTGGTATGAAACTCTTTCCACTTTTCTCATTTCAATTGGATTTACAAGAGGTAAAATAGATAAAAAAAATTGTTTTTGAAATGGAAAGGTAGGGATCTAATGCTTGTCCAAATTTATGTTGATGACATCATCTTTGGATCCACATGTACCTCTATGTGTGAAGAGTTTAGGAAACTCATGACAGCAGAGTTTGAGATGAGTCCAATGCTTTCTTGGTCTCCAAGTTAAGCAATTTCAAACTGGAACTTTCATTCATCAAAGCAAATATGTAAAAGAACTTTTAAACAAATTTGAGATGAATGATTGTAAACCATGTAGTACACCTATGGCAACCACAAAGCTTATCACTGCTGATGAAAAACATGACTTGGTTGATCAAACTCTATATAGAAGCATGATTGGGTCTTTATTGTACCTAACTGCATCTAGGCCAGACATCATGTTTGCAACATGTGTTTGTGCAAGATCCCAGTCAGCACCTAGGAAGTCTAATCTCATTCCTGTGAAAAGAATATTCAGATATATAAAAGGCGCTCCCACACTTGGTATCTGGCATCCTGCTAATGGGAATATCAAGCTTTCAGGTTTCTCAGATAGTGATTTTGTTGATGCAACACCACAAGGAAGTCTACATCAGGAGGGTGCAATTCCCAGGCAATTGCTTGGTGTCTTGGCAAAGCAAAAAGCAAGCAGTTGTTTCAACATCCATTGCTAAGGCAGAATACATTGCTGCTGCAAGCTGTACAGCCCAACTGTTATGGCTTCAAAACCAGTTATTGGATTTTGGTATAACTGCTCTAAAGACTCCTCTTATGTTGGATAATGAAGCAGCTGAAAATATCATTAAAAATCCAGTATCCCATTCAACCACCAAGCACATTGACATCAGACATCACTTTGTGAGGGATTGCTATGAAAAATGTTTGATTTCTCTGCATCATGTTCCAACTCAGGATCAGCTGGTAGATGTTTTGACAAAAGCTTTAGACACATCTACCTTTGAAAGCTTAATCTCGAGGATTGGCATGCTTAACATGGATTAGAAGGCAAAAACTTGTTTTCCATGAATAAAGAGCATTAAAATGTTTTCAAGAAATCAAAAATTCACCTTTAAAAATAGCTAAAATGAAAAAAAAATCATGAATCTTTAAAAGTCTGTTCATAACCATTGCTTGTCTTAAACCTCTGATTGGCTAAAAATTCACCCACTGCTGAAAGGTCTCCTCTGTTTTCACACTCCTCTGTTTAAAGACCACTGTTGATCAAACAGTTGTTGGTCACAACCTCTGATATCTATCCACTGATAGACTAAAATCAGCCACTTTTCATACACTATTCCCAACCACTGTTGTTGCCCAACAGTGGTTTCCAAACAACTGTCTTCCATTACTCAAACAGAGGTTGCCACGTAGACATATGTTAGCCGCCAGATCTTTAAAACCGCTGTCACGTCAGCATTCACTTTTTACCTTTATAAAATGGTGTGTGTGAAGTGTGATATGATTTTATTAATATTTTGAGCCTATTTTACGCATTAGTCAAGTTTTAAATTTATAAAACACGATATTGTACTAACACTAAACACACACTTGGGCAAGTGCACCCATCGCGAGAGTAGTATAGTGTTGGTAAGATACCGAGGTCGTCCAAGGACGCAAGAGCTTTTAATACCGGTTTATCCTCAACGTCTAATCGATCCAAATTTTTGAGAAAAGTTTTGAAACATAAAAATAAAACTAAAAATGAAAAGATAAATAAAAATAAAACAAATAGACAAGATAGAATCACTTGGATCCAACTCGTCTTTAATGTATCATTTGATGGTTTTCGCACTTTCGGACTTTTTAAGAGATTTTCTTAGTTATAGTAGTAGGCCCCTCTTTTGAATGTGACGTTACCCTCAACCCAGTGGTTTGAGTCAGCAGGGATACAATCCCAAAGGGTCGGAATATTGAAAGACAATTAAGTTAGTTATTAATGCGAACAGTGGTAGACCCCTCTTTTGAATGTGACGTTACCCTCGGCTAAGTGATTTGAGTCAGTAAGGATACAATCCCAAGAAGCCAGTTTAAAGTATTAATAGTAGTTTACATATGAGGGATTCAAGCTATTCGCACCCCCGCCATCCAATACCGTTGGGCATTGAAGGAGGTCCTAGTAAGCTTGAGCCAGGTCCTCGCAGGATCTATACACTGAACAAGACAAGAACTTTACCAAACCATACCCCTAACCCCCTTCCAAGTAGTAAAGTAACCTCAAGACACCATGAAGAAATGATAAGGAAAATTCACCTTCAACATAAGAAACTAGTTATTAAAGTCATTAATACAAACCCAAATAAAAAGTGCCGAAAGATTAAAAATCAAAAGTAATACATTAAAAACTCGTCTTCACCAAGTGATGTAAGAGGCTTAGCCAAACATGGCCTTTGATTGGCAAGAACTCTTACAATCAATCTTGGATCCCGAGACTACTACACACTCTTATGATGGATGATGGTGGTGGGTGTTGGTGTTGTAGTGGTGGTGGAATGGTGGCAAAGTGGGAAAGTAGTGGTTTGCCAAGGGATACATTTCAAGTGAGCCAAGCACCCCCTTTTATAGCCAGAATAGAGCCCTGGCCACGGCCCCGTGTCCAGCCAACACGGTCCGTGGCCAGCATCTTCTCTTCCTTCATTAATTGCATTTGTCAGCAGAGGGCCCCAGACGACCCCGTGTCTCCAGGGCACGGCCCCGTGGTCAACTCTTTGCTGTACTATCAAGATTCTGCGTATTTTAGAGTTGACCACGCCCCGTGTTGAGCAAGGCACGCCCCCATGGTGGGCATAGAAGCTTCTACAGGTTTGTCCTTTTGTGCAGGCCCCTGACCACACCCCATGCCTAGCTGGGCACGGCCCCATGGTCAGAGTCTGTTTCCTTGTTTTTGCTTTGGGAGATGCTGCCGAGGGGTCGGGCACGTCATGTTTATTCCTTCTTTTTGTATTTATGTTGGTTTTGGCTGCTTATTTGCTCCTTTTGTTCTTTTAAGCTTGTTTGGTCCTGTAAATTCAAAAGGAAGAAAGAAACGCGTTTTTTTCCAACATTGGTACTAAACAATGGTTAGTTTAATGCCTCATTTGATGTAATTTATATGTTGCATTTTGCACACATCATAAAACCCTGTTTATCCCCAAACAGAGCTTTCACTTGCCGTATCGAATTCAAAAATTCTCCAAAGCGGTTACCATCCTCTTCTTCATCTCTACTTCAACCCTTCACAAAATTCCGATTCCAACCATGGCTCTGTCAATTAAAAACCCTCATAACTACATCCCTATTCTCGAGAAAACAGACAAAAACACCGTCTTCCACTCAATAATTGATATCCTTCAATCATCCAAATATAAACCAATTCTTACTGCTGATGCACCAATTTACCAAGATACACTCTGAGATTTTTGGGCAAATGTCAAACTTCAAGAACAAAAGAAGGAAGTCTATGGTATAACTTCCAAAGTTAGAGGTGAACTGGTTGCAATAACCCCAACTACCATATCAACAGCATTTGGGTTGAACGACTTGGCAGGTAAGATATCTTTTCCTAAAAATGAGTATCAAACAGAGTTGATTGAAAGAGGGTATGATGGACAGCTAAGGGGGGCTACTATGTTAAAACCGAATTTTCGACCCCCAATGAAATTTCTTTTGCATACCCTCTTAACATGTATTTCTCAAAAAACCACCGCTTTTAATGAAATACCTTTGAAAATTCAGTACTTGGGGTATGCAATTTTGACAAAATATGATTTTAACTACTCCCAAGCACTGTTCTCTGACTTGGTCTCAAATGTGAAAAACATTAAAAACAAAAAAAATGCTGCTTTTCTAATGTATCCAAGACTATTAAGCTATTACCTGCAAAAACATGTTTCTAAAAAGGCTTTTGAGCAAGGTACAGCTTTTAAAATGAATAGTCTAACTTCAGAAACTTTTACTGGTTTAATAAAAGAGTCAACTGCTTCCAAAACATAAGCAAAGGGGGATGAGCAAATTTTAGATAAGTCCACATCTGCTCCTCAAACCCCTGTTGCTTAGCCCACTGCTCCAACCGCTGGTGACTATGACACCACTACTGGTGTTGTGAAACCCACACCAGCAAAACCCAAAAAGACAAAAACAAAATCCAAAAAGACCACCAAAACCACCAAAGAGGGTCCTCTGGAAGATGAGATCCCAGAGGTTAACCCAGTATCAACACAAATGATACTTGAAGCCACTGCTGCTACTTCCTTACAGCATGTGGAAAGATCTCAACCTATTAGCCAAACTCCTCATGATTCCTCATAAAGGAACATGTTGTAATCATAGGAACACCACAATATGATGACATACCTTCATTTGAAAGTATGCTTAAAAGCCCTTCTCCCGGGGCAATGTCTCTTTCAACACCACTTCCTTCATCTCCCATTCCACCAACCCGTGTACCACTGTTGAAGCTATTGACATTCAGACCCAAAGCAGTCCCTCTCACCAACACATTACCGAGAGTACAACTACAATGATTGTGTTTAAACCTAATCAATTAGCTATCCCACAAACAGTTGAGGAGGTTACACCTCTTGAATTTCACGAAATTCTTGATGGTAGTTCAAGTGGAGTAGCTACTACAAATGTTGAATCAACTGATTTACATTTGGACAGTAGTTTCATCTCTAAGACTTTCTTGAAGGCAACCACTGTTATGGCTACTATGGTAACCACTGCTCCAGTGGGAAGTCCCCGGAACCAAGAAAAAGGGGCATTTGCTTATGATGATTTGGAGTCTACTCCTATCACCAAGGCAAATACAACCACCTCTGGTGGGAATTCAGATGATCCTATTAAGTTAGGTGATGAATTAAGATATAGGGAATTGACGGAGAGAATGTCATCTGTTGAAAACACTGTTGCTGAAATGAAAGACACGATGAAACAAGTGTTGGAGCATTCCAAAAGTCAACCTAGCCATCAGCAGATCACCCAAGAGCTATGGAACTCAGTACAACCAATCCTTGCTGCTCAAAGGGAATTAACTGAACTCCAACACAACTCATACATGGAACTGATACAAGTTATGGTTAAGACTAGATACAAAGATACACAGGCAGATATTAGGGGTATCAAGGAATCCCTTGCTAAACTTACTGGCACTTCCCCTGCACTAGTCTTTGAAAAAGAAGATGAAGATAATGCCAAAAAGGGGGAGAAAGACTCTATGAGAAAGTTGGAGCCTGATTCTAAAGCAAAACCAAAGGGCCAACAAAAACCAAAGCCAGGATCTGTCAAAGATTCATCTGCAAAACACTTCAGAAAAATCAGATGTTGGAAGAAAAAGGGAATTGATGAGACCATAAATATCCAAACTGATGATGAAATTGTTGAAAAGCATAAGAGGAAAGATACAACAGAAAGCAAGGCCTACAATTGGAAGAAAGAACATGATGAAAAGAGAAAACATTGGTACTTCTCAAAGAAGAAAGTCTTTTAGAAATAATAGACCACCAATTGCCACATTTCCCAAAACATCTGCTACTTCTAAAAAGCCTGTATTTTAAAATCTATGATTTCGCTAATCTAACTCAAATTGTCATATTTTAAGAGAAATACATCAAGATCCCAGGTCGTGACACAGATTGTAGTTTTGGAATCATGAGTATCCTTTACGACTCGGTTGCAAACTCTTCAGTGTTACAGGACATCTTTGGGACATGATTTTCTCTTAAGCCGCAATTAATCCTCGATTGGTCGTTTATGGGCTTCACGGTTGTAATGATCGTATGACCTATATGACTAGCTACCTTATACATGACTGTTAACGCTTTTCACTACTACATCTTTGGCAATTAAGAGCGAATCCTTAATTGGGTATATAACCCTTGCCAGGCACGCTACCGCCTCCATAAGTCTACACCTTTTTTATATGGCATAGTTGGAGCGTATTCTCAACAACGTTAGGACTAGTGTTTAACACTTGTTACTTGATATTCCCAAGGAACGATCTGATCTTAAGATTCGAGTTCCTAATGCTATTAATAAATCTACCGATATCGCTTATATCTATGGAAGACCCTACACTTCATCCTATACGAGCAGTTTCCTCCTAATTTCGGGACGAAATTCCCAAAAATTAGGGAGACTGTAACATCCGCCAAAAACGGATATCCAAAATCTGACCCAATTTCAAAACCGGACTTTTTTAGTTAAATAAAAATAAGAATTATTAAAATTTTTAATATTTTATTTCTTAATAATCGTCACGTATCGTGTTGGATTAAAACTGGAACTAAAACGTTAACTTGGTAAAAACAACTCACTTAGTTCAGTTAGTTTTATATAAGGGAAGCTTTAACAAAGTTAGATTGGATAGTTAAATAAAATTATAAGTTAAAGGGTTGTTTTGTACTTAATGGAAACGATAAAATTAAAAAAATCAATTAACTAAGTCAGTAAACTCAGTTAATTTAGTTAGTTATTTATATAAGGAAATTACACTAACTAAGTTAGTGCATTTTGTTAATGTTTGAGAAGTGAAAAATAAAATAAAAGAATGTGTGGGCGGGTTTCAAACCCAGGTACCCCCCACACTAACAACGCGCACAGAACAAGTGGGTTGCAAAGCCATTGATGATAAAATCAGATCCTCATGTCTTTTATAAACAAACTAATCAGAGGTGTTTAATAAAAAACACACAAAAGCGGGGTGCCAAGGACTCAAATCTGTGTCCCCTTAGTTTTCAGTTAACACGTGTAACCAGTTGGACTGCAGGTCATTTACTGATCAAACTCACTTTGATATATATATATATATATATATATATATATATATATATATATATAACCTGTCCCAGAACGCATCATCTTCCTCCTTAAGTTCTTGTACAGCGCAACCCGAACCCGGCTCCCACCAACCCGACGTCTGAACCCGTTATACCCGACGTTCGATTTCCATTCTAGTCTGTTTGATCCATAACCTCGGCGAAATGATTCCAATGCTACTCAATCGATATTTATGAGCCTTAATCATCCTAATTAATTCACAAATTAACCCTCCATTAATGTATCTTTAAGCTTTAAGAAACCCATTTAGTTTCTATCTAATTCATCTACAATAACCTGTGCAAGTTATACCATTTGATTCGTAACTTCAAAGCATGCAAAGCCCCACTGAAATTTCTCCATTTCATAACCTCTACATCGCGAATTTAATCGAAGAACGGGCTCATAACTTGATTCTACAATATCGTCTTCAATTCACAACCTTTTCAGGTAATTGCAAAGCCTGTTATGCTTTATTTTTCATTCTCTATAAAAACCCTCTATCAATTTCAGTGTTAGAAGGCTGCATTATCTGAATTTAATTTTAGTTGAAATTAGGGTTCTTCGTTCATACAATTTAGGGCTTTTAGGTTTAGACTTATGTTTTGATGAAATTGAGGGTAGAATACTGTTATGTATCATGTTAGAATAATTTGGGCAATTTTTGAGAATTTTTAGACATTATTGGAATTTATTATGAATTATATGATTATATCATTTATTAAATCAATAAAAAACAAAACTTATAGAAATCAAATTTCATTAATATTGCCACTAATTTTTATAGATTATACAAATTTTATGGAACCTTTATAAAACTTTTCTATGATTTTTGGGAATATATAAACTTAAATTGGATTTATTATAGTTTATATATATTCCAATCACTTAAAAATACCAGATTATCACAAATAGATTTTATAAATATTTTTATTATTTCTTACTGATTATATAATTGTTATAGAACTTTTATAGATTATTTCTATAGTTTTTGGTAACTATTATGCAATTAAAGAATTGGTGAAATTGTTATACAAATAATTCCCACAATAAAATGATTATTTTTAGATAAAACTATGTAATAATCATTAAATATATTATGTATGATAATTAGATGAGTTTTATGAAATTATTTGATTATTGGCTTTATCATATATTTGAAAACCATTAAAATGGTAATTTTATGATTTTGTCATTATAATATATTCTAGAATCATATAATTATTGATTTGGTTATTTTGGTTGAATAATATAATTTGATATAATTCTAAGTCCCCAAATAGGAGAACCCAATTTCTTAAAATCAATAGGCTATCCTTACGCTTAGTATTTCGTTTATTTACATTGCGGTTATTATTTAGATATAAACCGTTCCTTTTCGTGCGGTGCATTCTCGTGGATTAACTCTTCGCAAACTGTGAGTAAACCCTCTCCCATTTTTGTCATTAACTTTTTGGGGGTATATCAATGTGTCCTGTTCAATTGTTTTCATCTAAAATCGAGCATGCAAAGTCTTGTGTGTCGTATGTGCATTACTTGTAGTTATTGTTGATTGTTTGTAGAGGTTGTTTGTTGGAGTTATTGATGTTGTTGTTATGTTGTTCAATATAGTCAATAGTCATTAATTCAGTGGATCCACGGCTGACCTTTCCTCATGACCTGGAGATGTCGGTATCGCCCCATTAGTCTTGGGCTGACCTTTCCTCCTAACTATGGGATGTTGGTATCGCCACAGTCACACATTTTTTTTGGGTTTGGGACGCAACCCAAGGTGTCGGTTTTGGTTTTGGTGTCGGTCTTAGTCTTAATCATTACTCAGTTACTATTTTATGTTCATACTACTTGTACATTTCTTCCACATAATTGATTGCATGTTTAATATTTAATTAGTATTTGAAATTAAAAAGGTAAAACAAATTACTTTTATTTCTAGATTTTAAAATGGTAAACCTATTTTACTTAACCAGGGTTTACTCGCCAGCTCTTGTAGCTGACCCAAAAATACTATTTTACACATGATACAGGTGTAGAGGATTGAAGATTGGACTGGATCTGGATCACATGGGAACTTTGCCTTAGTAATTAAAAGGACAAGTTGATGTATTATTTGAATATTTGAAACTTATATGAAAAGTGTGACATTAAATCATGATGTGATTAAATATGAAAGTTTAATAGTGTCATAAGCTATGGGCAATCATCATGCTCCGTACCATTCCGCTGCGGGTCGGGGTGTAACATTCTTCACCTAAACCGTTGTTGGTGCATATTTCGTACGTCTGCCACTGTGCGAATAGCTAGAACTCTAGCGTGTGTTGAATATTGTATAGATTAGAGTGCAAATTAGTACGAACCAAGGTTTTGTGTATGTCACAGTACCTTCATACGAAGGGACTCCCTTCGTACAAAGGCACACATAGTGGGTTCGTATGGAGTGTCCAAGACTAAGTTGGGTTCGTACGAAGGCACTGGGTGCGGCCTCGTACAAAGCCCTGATGCCTATATATATGGTGCTTGGGTCTTGTGTTGGATACGCTTTTGGTGCCCAGAGGGGACATGTTGTCCAACTGGTTTCGCGGTGCTATAACTGTCAGAGATGAATAAGAAACAAGATTATAAGTGACTGTTCGATGTGTATTCTACTTTTACTCCTTTCTTAGTAATAATAAACGAACCGAACCGGTCGTCTCGGGACCGAAGCTCTGTCAAACTCACCGGATTCTGGAATCTCAATTGGTATCAAAGCTATAGTACCGATTCAATCGATCTAACAGTTGGTTGAATCACCCAAGCTCATGAATTTGGGTTTAACGGGAGTTTTGACTTTAAAACATAGAAAAACATCAAAATAAAGGTCAATTCACGGATAGAATTTGGAATTGAAGACATCATTCTGTTCGTAATTGATTCATGCACAATCCTGTGAAGTTTCATCATGAAATTCACAGAAATAAAGATTCTGGATCAAATTATGTGTTTGGGAATGTTCTGTAGAGTTTTAGCAATTTTTGTACGAAGTCACAGCTTCGTACGAAGCCATCTTGCTTCGTACGAAGGCACTACCCAACATCGTATGAAGCCATCCTCTAGTTTCGTACGAAGGGACACATGGTGCTAGATTTTGTCAAGGTATCCCGTTTCAGCCTGTTCGTACGAAGAGACTTATCCAGGTTCGTACGAAGGGGAAATTATCATCATAAAGTAAAAAAATGGAAAAATGAAAAATCAGGAGTGTGGTGTGATAAAAACATGGTGGATACACCGCTGGTACTTCCTATATATAAGTGTTTTTGTCATATTACATTTCAAAAAGAGTTTGAATTTGATCACAACGATGAGTTGGTGCTCCAAGAGATGGGTTGTTCGGAGACATCGTCCGGTGCTTCTGTATTATCTGACTATCTATGGGCCAAAAACTATTAAATCCGCAAAGATGAAAAACTGACATTGGCGGCAAACATTGTCATATTCTGGTATGGTCGAGTTTTTCAGAGATAGCAGAAAACTGGATTCAGTTTGAGGGGGAATTCGGTGAAGAGACGTCAGAATTTGCAAAAATGAAGGGGAATAAAATTTTGTCAAATGTTCCAGCATTTTTGAAATTCGTGACGCTGCAACAGTATTCGGGTGGTTTCGACTTCAGATTACCCGGTTATGTGAATCTGATCGTGGGTGAAAGCTTCCGAGATCTAGATGATCCGAGAAGATGAATATCTGATCATGGACGAATGCTTCAGAGATCTGAGAGGGATCGTGGATGATAGCTTCTGAGATCTAGATTATCCGAGAAAATGAATATGATTGTGGACGAATGCTTCAGAGATCAGAATGCGTTACCAGATGATTGGTTTTCCGATGAAGATTTGCTGATTGTGGAGATTACTATTTATACGGGTCTGTCATTCTTGAAAAGCATTTCAAGGTGCATAACGTTGATCACGGTAAACGGGATTTCAGATCTTCAGGGGGAATCATTGATTTGACGTTAACCAGTGGGGTGTTTGAAGTTTTGTTAATTTCCAGTTGAGTTTTTGTTCATTCTTAGATAAAGCAGGCGGAATGCGCAACGGTGGTTGTCAACTCAAAAACTGAACACGGGTGTGGTTAAAGCTGAAACAGAGATGACTGCATTGATTAATTTCAAGCTGGTGATTGTTGTTGAAGATTGCAGTTTAGCATATCAGAGGAGGTCGGAAACTGTGCTAACAAAGACTTACAAAGAACTAAAGATTCATTTCAGGGGGATACATTGTCAAAAAGCAAATCAGAATCATCAATCAAGGGGGAATCTATATGGTCAGACAAAGAATTGCTTGATTGAAGTTGCGGAATATTCAAACATGGCTCTATGAATTCAAACTGACGTAAAGACGATTCGACAGTGACAGCCGAGGTTTTGTGTTGAATATTGTATAGATTAGGGTGAAAATTAGTACGAACCAAGGTTTTGTGTATGTCACAGTACCTTCGTACGAAGGGAGTCCCTTCGTAACTCCCTTCGGACGAAGGCACACATAGTGGGTTCATATGGAGTGTCCAACACCAAGTTGGGTTCTTACGAAGGCATTGGGTGCAGCCTCGTACGAAGCCCTAATGCCTATATATATGGTGCTTGGTGTCACACCCCAAAAATGTCGCAGGGGAATATAAAACGTAGTGGTGACGGAAGTTGGTGCCCATTAATATCTTGCTGAACGATGCATCGAAATGTTGGACAATCAACTTAATTAAAACATAGTTTTTAAACTTAAAGTTTCAAAGTACGACACAACCACAACATAGTTTAGTAGTCTTGATCCTTATGGATCTTATTACCTTGGTCCCAAATTGTTTTAAAAGTTTGTATAAAACATTTTCAAGCCATACATGCATCAACAACCACAAGATATGCCATAATTCCCGAAGCCGAACTCAAGTACCTGAAGAACACGTTAAAATCAAGTGTCAACACAAAGGAGGGTGAGTTCACATATTCAAATTTAAATAATTTGATCAAATGAAAAACTTTCTAATTATGTGTTTATTATTAAAACATCCATATAATTTTTAAGAAAGTTATTTTATTTCCTTGTAAAAATTCAAGGGTCAGTCGTCGAAAGCATTTCCGTAGAACCTTCTGACCATAAACATCTTCCCAAGTTTACATATTAAATTAATAAAATCAAATGTCCAGACTCATAAGTTAGCAAGACATTACGAACTATATATTAACAATGAAGGTATAATCAATGCTAGACTATAAACACAATATAAATTCGTCGTTTGACTTGACACAGGGCGACCGGTCACGACGGGGTTGTCAACCCAATAGATCTACCAACAATTTCTAGCGTGCAATACTTAAATGATTAAACGACATTACTTTCGCATGGCCCATATCAAGGCCATCTATAATGCCTGCCTCATGAACAATATATATATCCTACTAATAATGATAAATTTAATATATGATGTTGTACGAATTCCCCGAAGTCCCTACCGAAATGTAAGCCTATGACCGATACTTACTCTTTTGAGATCAAACAAATTCGTCCCAACTATATATTTAATTTATTTTAAATCTACACGGTAGTTTTCTCTTAAACACCGTTATAATCCCCGTTTCTCCCCGAAACATATTTATTCACAAAAACCGTTTCTCCCCGAAACATATATATATTTAACAAATCCGTATACTTTCTATGAAAATATACATTTATATAACAAAAGGTGTGTTTTATTCAAAAACATTATTAAACCCTTTTTAAGGCGTGTTCTTCCCCCAAAACATATACAAAACAGTAAAAAGAGGGGGTTTAGTGACACTCACCTTTGGGTGCGTATTATAAATAGCGCAATCCCACAAATTGATTTCTACATGTCCTAATATACGTAGGAATGATTTATCAATCAATATACATCACAAAATTCCTAAGTTTCTCTGTATCTTAGAATTTTCACATAACTTTGAGATTTTCTCAAAAAGTCATTATTTTTTAATATGTTGGCACGTTAATATATATATATATATATATATATATATATTTAAGATTTTGCGACTTGAACGATTTTATTGGGTGACCATTATCATGTAAATCCGTTAACACTCCCGTTTAAACATAATATATCTACGATTTGTGTGTCGTGATATATATACATAAACGTACGCATAAAATTAATATCATAACACGCGAAATCTCATTAACTTATTTATTTTATCATTTTTAAAGCACGTATACATGAAATAACTTATCAAGTTAACATATGTGTCAATTTTCATGCTCAACAAACAAGTTACACATTTAACGCGATTTTTACCGATTCTACCAGTGTACATGCATAGTCTAAATTCTCGCTATCATGTCAACACTTAACATAATATCATACACACATATCTAAATCACATAACACATCTTTAACACATAAGGTTCAACCATAAATAACCCATGCTAGTGCACATCGTAAAACGCGTATTTTAGTGATTCGGTAACGTTTTCGGGCGTCGGAAGTCACGTATGACTAACCAAACACCAAGTAAACTTAATATAAGTTAAAATACTTATATTTAAACTAAAAATATCAGTTTACTTACTGATTTAAAACAGTTTTATAAAAATCCTTTGAAAAGTTGATTTTTAACCATTTTACCGCATAGTTTTGCGTTAAACGTTACCATAACCATCCCAACTCGTAACGACTTGATATTTTAACATAATACATATTATTTACTCATTAGAATGATGGTTATAATCAGATTAGTGCAGTTTTTATGTAAGTCACATAAATCATGCGATTTCACGTATTTTACAACACTTTAAGCACCAAGTACAACATGCAAAGCTAGTAAACTTTATGACAAAGTTTTATACTATTTTAACACTTTAAATATTAATATTTGTAGTGTTTACAATCTGATTAAAATTTATTTTTATCAAATCATATTCAAATCAACATTTCATGATCATATATCAACATGTATGCTTGAGTACAAGCATCTAATGCACCCATATCATATCAGAATCATTTTACATGTACTAAATGCATCCAAGAACATATTTATTTCATGTTCATATAAACCAAAACATGTCTATCATATTATCACCTAATCATGTTTACATAAATTCAAATATTCTTCCATTTATGAACTTGTGACAAAAACCCACATGCATGTATACATATTTACACGGCATATATACATACATACATACATAAACTTCCAAAGTTTCACTTTCTCACATGTTCATCTCAAATCATAAAACCTTTTTAGAACATTCATTTGATCACACATGCATTTCACTTTACAAGAATCATGTCACACAAGAATCTATCAAAAGTCAAAACTCAATCTCATATACATATACATACATACATACGGCCATACTCACATATATATATATATATCCATCCATTCATTTTTATTCAAAAACTCATTTGTTTTTAGTTTCAAGTTAGTGTTTAAATCCAAGAACAAGAGAAACTTCCATCATCAAGATCATCAAGAATCAAGAACAAGGTTTTTAAAGTGAGTTTTATACCTTCAAGATTTTGATGGGTTTTTAGTAAAGATTGATGATTTGGAGCTTGATTGTTTCTTGAAACACCTTGAAATCACCTTTAAACCTTCAAATGGACTTGAAAACACCTTGGAATGCCTTCAAATCTTCAAGAAATAGTTTGAAATTTTTAAAAGTGTATGGATATAGGGGTGTTCGGCCAAGGCTTTGTGAGAGAGAGAGAGAGAGAGAGTGATTGAGTTTTTGAAGTGGTTTGTCTTGGATTATGGAAGATATTGGAAGGATCTTGTAAAGGTATAATCATCATATCACATCTAACTAGCCAACACATGGAGGAGAGAGGAGTCTCCTTGGCCGCCACCTTGCCCACCTCTCACATTCTCATATATACATACATACATACATACATACATACATACATATATATATATATATACATATACATAATCTAGACCAAAAACTGGTATTTTAATGGATACCGAGTATTTTTATCTAGCGTTTTAATCCCGTTTTATGATGTTTTAAATTATTTTTAACGCTCTATAAAAATAAACTCGCCAAATTATTACTGAAATAATTATCAGTTGCCTTGACTGGCTGCGTTGACAGTATTTTGTCAGATTCCCGCAGTATCGTGCGGTACGCTCTCAAACTCGAAAAATAGAGTTTCTTAGCGTTTTAATTTATTGTTCCTTCCGGACATGATTAAAATTACCATTCTAATCATAACAGATTATTTTTAGGATTTTAACATTGATCAGGCGGTCACCGACGTTCGTTTCGCATTTTGTTCATTACGCGATAAGCGTTTATCTTACTATAGCCAACATAATTTTTATCAAAGTTTGGATTTACCAACACATTACATATCACACATAAACATTAATATCAGTCAAATATAGCCTTTTATTTATTCACTACACGTGTTACATTTGTACGGTACAACCTAAATAGCCGGGTGTCACACTTGGGTCTTGTGTTGGATAAGCTTTTGGTGCCCAGAGGGGACATGCTGTCCAATTGGATTCGCGGTGCTGTAACTATCAGAGATGAATAAGAAACCAGATTATAAGTGACTGTTCGGTGTCGTATTCTACTTCTACTACTTTCTTAATAATAACAAACGAACCAAACCGGTCGTCTCGGGACCAAAGCTCCGTCAAACTCGCCGGATCCTGGAATCTCAACCACCTTCTCCATCTAAAACTCCTCCACAACCAAAACATACTTATGCACGCAAAAGAAAATTTGTGGTGCATGATGATGATAAGGAGATTCCATCACCAATCCCTTTATCATCTACTCCCATCCAAACCACTCCATTCTCATCATCTCCATTTACAAATCCATTTAACCATCCACCCACTGGTTACATGCCATCTGTCATCCCATTAGCAGCTCAATATTCTCTCGAACTGCTTGCAGTTCAAAGTGAAATAGAATCATTCTTCAAGATAGAGGATCCATCCAAAAGAGCCTTCTCATCTCTCTTTGGCTTCAGACATCCTCAAAATTTAGATGAATACTTGAAAATGAAAGCTACACAAGCAGAGGTTACAGCCAAAGAAGAAAACAAAGGGTTAGGTGACAGGGATTACCAAAGTCAGTTATCACATGGGGTTAGCAAAGTTAAGAAACTTGAAGACTTTGCTAAAGACTTTAGTAAATCCATGTCTGAGCAGCCATTTAATATTAAGCTTGAAAAGGATATCAGGATTGAATACTTGGACCATATAATGAAGAACAAGCCTTACAAAGCAACTAGGTATTATTTTAAAGACTGGTCCTTAGATGCTCACAAGGAAGAAATTGATAGAATAACAAAGATGAACAATGATCCTTTGGTCAAGAAGACTGCACCAAATTAGAAGAAATCCAAACAAGTTGATCAAGATGATGCATTAAGGTTCAAAAGAATGAGAGCAGAGCTTGTTGCTGCTGATTATGGGTCTGCAAGATCAATAGCTAGATAGTCAAAACAAAGTGTTGAAGAAACCTACAAAAAACTAGAAGAGCTTAGAAAGAAAGATCCTACAATTCCTAAAAAGCCAGATTATCCTTCAACCACTGCTGGCAGACCCCAACAAACCCAAACCTCCAAAAAGCTTCTTTCATTATCTGCCTTATCCACAAAAGCCTTGAATCAATTAAAAAGGAAAAGGCAGATTGATGAGGAAGATGAGTAGAAGTTTGAAGAAATCAGAAAAGAAGGGCTCGGATGCTAGATTAGATTCCAAATGGATGATGCTGCCAATCAACTCACTGCCCCACTAGTTGAAACAATTAAACAATTGGCAAGCAGACCCCATTCTCCAAATTCCTCTCAAATAACTCTTATCCTTAGAAAGCCATCTGATCCAAAAAATACTAAAGTGGAAGTCAGCCTCAGACACCCATGTATTGACTTTGCTCAGATCAGATGGTAAAGTTGAAAAGATAACAAGGAAGGATGCATATGGTCTGTGTGCAGATTACCTTCAAGATATTTGGAACCTTCAACTGGAAAGGGATGAAGAAGATACAAATTCCTTGGATTTTGGACTACAGTTCAAAGGCAAATCCAGGAAAAGTTTATGAGGAAATAAAGATCAGAAATAATGAAGGGTTTTGGCATCATCTGTTCTAGGGGGAGATTGTTGGCTCATGTGAAACTTCCTTGAGAACAGATAATACAAAGCCAAAACAGTTCTAGAATAACTGATCCACAATAATATTGCTTTGAATTACTTCTTCCTTCAATGACAAGATATCTAACAACTGCTGGTTCTAAGGTCTGTTCACTGCTAAGCTCTGTTGGATTGTAAAGACTGTTGAAGACTAAACCACTGATAGAAGCCAAAGGTCTGCTGATAGTCAAAGGTCTGATCACCCTTTACTGAAGGTCTGCTAAAGCTTCATCAGTGGTTAGAGCATCAGTGGATAGCATCAACAGAGTCTTGTAATTAAAGTCTATATTAATGCAACAGTGTTTAGCATTAGTAGTGTTTAGAGTTTGTTAAGGTTGTTAGATGTCACTGTCTCGGTGACCTCAGCCAAGATGCCACAGTGGTTAGGATTGTACTATAAATAAACAGTGCCTGTACTATTCTATTAGTTCACACACTCACTTGCATTTTGTACAAACAATCATTTGTGAGCTCAGGCTGAGGGGGAGATAGCAATTCATGCATACGTAGAATCATTGTGTAATATAATCATTCGACACAAAGTATTTATGATGAAAGTTGTTCTACCCTTGTTTGTGTTCTAATGTTTTTCTTCATTTCCGCTTCAATTATTCCATCTGTTTATCATCTTTCATTAATCATTTTATAAAAACAACACAAACAAGTAAACTCAGATCCTAACAAATGTAACACCTCGGAAAAACCCGTCCAATATAATAAAGACACGTGTCATGGACCTTAAACGTGTTATAAACCCGGATCATGATAAAAGATAACTGGAGGAATTAAAAGTGTCAACATGTTAATTTATACCTCTGAGTGACCTTTTAACGTTTCCAATTCTTGGTAAAAACAATATTATCCTTTCAAGAAATGTCTGTTAAAGAATTCCAAGGTATCTGAATTAAACATTGTGAGAAATAATTCAATTTTCAAGTAAAGGATCATGTGCCAATAACGAAAATTCTACATTCATTATCCTTTCCAAAAGACTCCAAGGCAACACCATTGCATGGCAACACTTTCAAGATTGATCAGACCTGATCAAGTGGACCCATTGTGTTGATAATGACTAAAGATACGAGTATAAAAGATTGCATGGTCAAATGTTAGAAGTTCACAAGAATTTTGTCTTCTGACCAAGTCTTACGGACCGCAAAGAGACCGCCTTACGGACCGTAAGGTGGCTGATCTGGGCGATAAAGATTAAAAAAGCGGATACGGACCGTAATGCCCTTAGCTTACGGTCCGTAACACCTGTAACTGGGCAGAAAAATGGACAGCTGCCTGTTCAGCCTGTTCCACCGCCTTAAATGAATGGTTTCCAAATTTAGGGGTTGCACCAGTGGTATTTCATGCATAGGGGACACCTGGGATGATCAAGAAACTTGTGTAGACCTTGTTGGATTGATCTTGTTGCATCTAAATCACTATATATAGAGCTCTTGTTGCAACCATAAACTTGCTCATTTCAAAATCATTCTCATACACTCTCTGGAGCTCTCTGGACTTCAAGCAAGCTTCCATCAGCTCCTAATTTGTGCTAAGGACCATTGTGAGTGTTCTTAGCCTTCCTAATTCGTGTTTTATTAGTTTAATAACCTAAAGTCAAAGCCGTCGTAATTAAGCTTTGACTTAGTGATTAATCACTAATGGTCCAGTCATTTTTCGAATTGAAAGTGGCTATGAGTTGGTAATTATGTGGGTAATAAACCCTTAAAAGGGCACCCTCTGATTTCCACTCTAACTAAGTCAATTGTCGGGTCAAACTTAATTATAAAAAGTCAACAGAAAGCTATTTTGCAAATAAACTCATAATTAACAATGTAGAAGCTATGGAACCTATTTTAACACTTGTATAACTTGTTAATTAATGTAAGAACATGCTTAAGCATGTTCAACCCGACAATTTTGAGTTTAGGCTCGGTTCGGAACCGAAAGTCGCAAAAGTGGACTTTTGCTTTGACTTTCAGTTCTGACCCAATTTAGCTTAGATTAGATATGCCTTACAGTTCCAATAGGACTAGCTTATAGGTTAGTATAATCCTCTGAGGTTATTCGACTCGGTTCCTAACTAATCCGATTCATATGCATGTTTCCGTTAATTGCTTAAATGTTGACCATTATGCCCTTTTGACCTTAAAACGAGATTTTTGAAAATGTGAGAGGACAAAAACCTTTGTTACTGATTTATAAACATGTTCTAAAAATTTGACATCAGTTTGAGGTCTAAATTGGGAGTTATGCTCAATAGCGTAATTTGAAAGTTTTTTTATTAATTAAACGGCATTATTAGCATAAAGCCTATTTAAACCAAAATTTTAACACCAAACTTTTTACCCACTGATGTAATATAATGTTTTGAGATTTTTGAAGATTTTTATTTATTTTTAAACTGATCATAACATAGGGTTATTGCTTTGATTCGCTAAATGACGGTTATACCCTTTTTGCTAATAAAATGAGTTTTACATAACTTTTTGATAACAAACTTTTTTCTACTGATTTTATTTGATAAATAAAATATTTTGAACTTTATAAACTGATCAAAAACTCAGATTTCCTTAAATAACCCGAAAATCGCTTAAAAAAAGACTTTTTACGCTTTTTAAACGCATAGTATGGATTAAAACTATTTTTGACATATAAGACTTAATACCTACTGATCTTTTAAGTAAATTTTTATACTTTAACAGCAAGCAAAAGTTTTGAACTCAGATTTCCAAATTTGACCTTTAAAGCTTATGTGAAATTACCAAAATGCCCCTACGGTGCATAGTTTGGTTACAAATGATAAATTTCACATATATGCAATACCCTACTGTTATGACTCACAAAAATAATTATTTTTACTGATCAATTCAGACCAAAACCTCAGATTGTTATTTAATCTCTTTTTTTATAACCTTTAAAATGACCAAAATACCCCTACGGGGCTTAATTTGAGTTTAAATTCATTTTGGGAATAATGGAAGGTATCCTACTGATATCACAACATATTTAAGGCATATTAACTTAGGAAACCTGCTCATGACTCACTTGGTTACCCGTTATGCATTTATCGTGTTCGGTGCGGTTTATGTGGCTAGTTTGCATAAATTGGCCGAAACGGGTCAAACCTTATCATTTTTACCTCAAAATCCAGAATATGTTTAGTTTACCCATATTATACAAGTCTTCAAACTTTTCGGGTCTAAATCACATTCTAATCCAGTCTTCGCTTAATCTTCCGTTTTGAACCGTAAACCTTTCTTTAAAACTAACCGGTCTAAGTTTAAACTTAAGTAAGACCCGTTAGGAATCTAATAGGTTATTAAAACCTTCATTCCAGATTTAGGAGACCAGTAAAAGATACTTGCACTTGCTAAATTGTACGGCTGGGATAAATTTGTATAATTTGCTCAGGTAAATACTTTTAACTTATTTTCCCTTATACGGGCTTGGGGTACGGTATATAAAATACCGCTTGGTCGGGTATTGAATCTTTAATCGTATGAAGGTTAATTCATTGAGATAACCCGTTTAATCTGTTTTGTTTGTTAAAGCCTTTGGGGGGTTAATGACCATGTCCTGGATATCCTCGGCTCATTCATTGGAATGGCCACGACTTAAGCACGGGGTGTAGGCATACACCTACCGGTGCGTATGTAAAATAATATACCTGCCTGTTCGAGAATAACTCGCCGTAGGTTATATTATGTGGTGTGTCTATTAATCTTTAACCCGTATTCAACCCGGGCTACTGAACGTATAATAAACATATAATTCTTTTACAAGATTATTTTTAAATAATTATCCCAAGTTATAAAAGATATTTGTGCCTTGTGCATTCAAATCAATTTTCTTAAACATTTTCAAAATGAGTCAGTTAATTGTATTTACCAGTGAAAACTGACGTATTTTCCAAAAAGGTTAAGTGCAGGTACTAATCGAAATGGGCTAGCTACTCCTAGCATCAATAAAGAGTCTTGCAAGCTTAGATGTTTATAAATCTGCTGAACAATGTTCCTTTTAACTTTGATCCGCCTGTGGATCTCTTTACAACCGTTATTGTAATAGTTGATATTACTTTCATTCGGTTGTAATGTTTTTATCTTTCGACTTCCGTTGTGTATTAAACTGTGATAAATTTTCTATGATGATATCAACTACGTCACGATACTCCCCACCGGGCCCACCGGTAATACGTGGAAATATCGGGGTGTGATAGGTTGGTATCAGAGCCAACATTGAGTGAATTAAACACTAGCCTTTTATGTTTAATCTCAATGACACAGTTTGCACATTCCTCGACTTCCTAGTCTAGGCAAAGAACTTAGGACTAATCCAAATTCACTTTATTTTGTCCTTTATTGTTTTCCTTTGTTGTTTCTTTTGTTTGTTTTGACAGGATTAACAAAATGCCACCGAGGTTCCGAAGAGGAGGAAGAGGCAAGGGGCCATTCAACGCCCCCAACGATCACGAGGTCGGACCTTCCCACCGGCGAACCCCGTCTGTTACCATGAGCACCAGTCCTCAAGAAGACTGGAGGACCTATTTGGAGCCCGTGAGGCGATCTGTCTCGCAAAGTTCATCACCCTCTTACCACCATTCCTTTGGGCCCCAATCGGAGAACGAGCCCGAAGATTCGCACCACTCTTTCTTGTCGTTACTGCGGTCAACCTCACATCGGGCCTTTCAGGACCCGACCCCGTTCTTTCAGAGCCGGTATAATCTGGAAAATGTGAGCGAAGAACCAATGGGTTACAACCCATTGGGCCCTGAAGACCATTTCCCTGAAGCTCGGGGAATGGATATGGATGATGACCCAGATCCTGCCGAACCACCATCTGGGACACCTACTCACCCCATTAAGATTTCGGATGGGTCGTCTTTTCATGGATCACCTTATCGTGGTCCAGACAGTTATGAGGCAAGGTTTGCCCAATACGACTGGGAGTTCACTCCCTCTTACAACCAGTCTCTGCACCAGCAGCAAGATCCCTCTGAGGATTCAAGTTTCATGGCGGTCATGCCACCGCCACCACCACCGCTTGAGCAGCAACTGCCTCCGGAGCCACCGAGGCGAAGAAGAACAGGTGCACGGATGTTAGTGCGAGGAGGGGATTTCCACTTCAGCACCCCTCAGCATTCAAGTGGCAGTCACTATCCGCCACTATATGAAGACCCACAGATGGGTGGGCCTTCAAACCCCGTTTCCGAGGTGGACTCTGCTCCAGTCGCACCACCACCAGTGGGTTATAACAACCCAATTCCTTCATACGCCGGTACAGCGGCGTATAACCCTTTTGAACAGCCTGCCTACCCGGGGTACAACTACTACAATGCCCCCGATGCTGACCCATACCTTGTAGCAGCCAACTACAATGCTCTTCATCCTGAAGGGTCTTACGCATCCTCCTACCAAACCGGGTGTCACACCCCCAAATTCCACCTGCGGAGTACTACCGCTTGGAGGCGTGACTGACCAGGATCCAGCCACCAATCATATTGAACATGCGAGTTAAAAGATATAAAAGTTTAACCAATACAATTGGTGTCCAAACAAAACATAGTTAAGTTGCAAGCGGAAGCATAAGTCTTAAATCAAAACATAAGTTCAATTGTTTCAAAGTTTAACATGGCACACAATCGTCCATGTCCCACAACGATCCTCCTCCATGCAAGCTCCAGCTAAGAACCTAGGGACCTGCAAAGCATGTAGTAACGAGTCAACAACAAGTTGAGTGAGTTCACGGTTGGGTGTTCGTTTTAAGTTGTTTCGAAAACAGTTTCCTTTAGCTGGCATCCTGGCGTGGGGGTTACCCCATAGTTAAAAACGTGACTTGTTTATTCCCGGTTACTCTGGCAATCCAGCCGTGGGGGCTACCCCGTGTTAGTTATCTGGCATTTCGGCTGTGGGGGCTACCCCATGTATACACTAGACTCATTACCATATCGACTGCTGACTGTAGTCATGTTTAAGTGCCCTGAAACTGTCAATGTCTATCATCATTGACGTGCCCCAGATCCATTAGTTCACGCCCGTCCTCTGCAGCACGGTGTGAGGTTTGTCAGACCTAAATAGCGCTATCTAACTAATGACCCGCTCGCCATTGGCCCGGCGATTAAGTCGATATAAAAAGGAGGGACTTCGTGATAGAGTTTGGTCTAGTACGAGTTATCTGTCCGTGCGGACGAGGAATTTACATTCCTGAACCTTTGCTGTCCTACCCAAGGAGGACGAGGAACCCATGTTCCTTAACCCCAATTCCCGACCCCTGGGAATCCCATGCTTTGTAAAGGGTGTGAACTCACCTTGGTTTGCTCGGTAGATACACAGAAAAGTCAAACAAGTAATATTGTGGTCACTCGCGTCCTATCATAGTTGTACCATACAAGTCAGGTTCGTATCCAAGTTGTGCACGTATGTTCTACACGTATACTAGCAAGTAGCATGCAGGTATAATTTATGGCATACACGCATAAACACAACGGTTCACAAAGACACCTATGAGTTCAAGTATACAAGCGAACAAAGCCCAACAGTCCGGCCCAAGCACTTCGGCCCGTAACAGTGAGAGTCCAAACAGTGTGTACATGCACATGGTCTTGAGTCGCAACTGATGCAGGTTCTGGTCTCGAGTCGCAACCGGACTCGCAATCATGGTCTCGGTTCATGCTGTTTTGGTCTCGAGTCGCAACCGGACTCGTAACTGTGGTTTCGAGTCATAAGGTTTGTGCTGATCAAGTGTGGTTTCGAGTCGCAACCAGGTGTTTGCGACTCGCAACCTGTGTCGCAACCGGGGTCTCGACTTGTCATGCAGTGGTCTCGAGTCGCAACCGAAGGTCTCGACTGGACATAAGCTGATTCTGCACAGTGTACTACCCAATGGAAAATCGATTTCATGAAACAGTTTGTACTATCCACTTAAACATGTTTTCTTGTCTAATTTCTAACCAAAATGGATCAAACAATCAGATTTCAAATATTCAAGCATGTTCATATCACATTCAAGTTGTTCTTCATGTATTCAAGTGATTCATCATCCTCATTCATATAAACTTTAACCAAACAAATCATGATCAACAACTTATCAACACTAACATGCACCCTATGATATTAACACAATGAATCACCCTAATAGTGAGCGTTCGGTTCTTAACACAAGAGTATACAATCCAATTATATGAACATCATCTATCATACATATGCAAGCCGATTTCATAAACATCAACAACCAATGGTTAAACCACATTTAATCACAAGATCTCATTAACTCATCATGCAATATATATTAAAATCAAGGCATGTTTAACCGATTATCATTAACATACACATCCGAGAATATGATAAAGCCATAATCATATATTTTCCACTTATTAATACATGAAGACAAGCATTCAAACATCAAGCACACATAATCCTTAATACATAGTAAGGCACTAACCGATTGGGTTCTCTAAGTGTGAGGGTATGAAGAGTGATGAGTGAACTTCCGAATGATGATCCTGAGCTCGATCCGAGAGTCCTAGTGCCACCGGTTTGATCCAAGAAGAAGGAGAAGGAGTGTGATGCTTGGTGTCTAGGGTTTTAGTGTGGGAGAGTGGAGAGTGTGTGTTAGAGGAGTATGAGTGTTGTTTGCCCAAAATTGCCAAGTGTGACTATCACTAAGGTTATATACTTGTTTCACCTTGTGCACCCTAATGGGTTTCGGATAGGCTAAGTGTGTGTGTGGCCCAACCGGCCCAAATGTTACTGTTCACTCGAGACCACATGGTCTCGAGTTGGGTCCTTGTGTCGCGGTTCATACTAATGCACACATACTATACATACAAACATACATGTACGCACGCAATTAAACACAACACGTAACACATAGTCACATACGAGGTTCACTTATCATTCATTAAATCATCAAATTAGTTAGTCACTTAGTGTTCAAGCGTACAACGAAAGGTTCTAAATTTCGAGTTGTCACACCGGGTACCCACCTTATGGGTATCAATACCCACCACCTCCTCAACCTCCGCAGCAGCAGCCGCCACAGCCGCCACTGATTCAGCCCCAACAGCAACAGGAGATTCTACAGAGGTTGAGCTAGGTGGAACTGGAGGTTCAAGAGGAACGTAGGAACCACCGGGGATTTCTCAAAGGTCTGGCGAATCTAATCAAGGGAAAGAAGAAAAGGGATTTTTGAAGATTCCTTATTTATTTGTATTGTAATTTCCTTATTTCAATTAAGTCCCTGCTTGGACATCTATTTATGTACCTAGTCCCTGTGAGGACTTGTATTTTCAGTTTAGCCCCTGCGTGGGCAAGTTATTTCTGTTAAAGTCCCGTTTAGGGCAAATATGTACTCTTTTAATTTTAGTGGAATGTTTGAATTTAAAAAAAAAATCATTTTGTCATTATATGCATAAATATAATATATATGAAATAAATAAATCCAAAATATGTCATTCCTTTTATAAGATCTGCCTTTAAATATTAAATAAGAATCTTAAAAGGTATAACCTAGCCTGCATGTCATTATAGACCTGGCCATGATGGTAAAACCTGTTTAAAAAGATTCAAATCCATGTTAACATCTGAAAACATGTTAACACTCCTGGCAGATATGATTCGTTAAAATCACACACGTCATCCTTATATTGGATTCTTCTAATTCCTTCTTTATTATTTAAACATCCATTTGTGATGTAGGGCCTACGAACCATAATCATTGCCATATAAGACAAAAGACAGTTGTAGTCAACGACTCCCTGTCGAAAAAGGTAATGAACTACGTTCAAACCTTAATACCTCGATTCTCTGAAATCATGGCATATAATCTTAAAATTGTCCTTGCGACTAGGCCTTTTGTGCCGCTTTAATATCTTTAATGACTCATGATAAAAGGATGAATTATAATGAAAATCCTGAATAAGTATGTTTAACAAATTAACCAAATATGGTTTATATTTACCATGGTTAATGAATCATCAAAAAGGGGTGATTCCATAAATAACCTCTGAATAAAATATTGTCATTATTTTGTAGCAATCAAGCTACATGGCTGAATCAGAGGAAGTAAACAGTCACCCAAGAGAAAATCATGATACCACCAGGATTAATGTAGCTGGTGCAGATCTACAAGCATTGATAGACAATGATGTTACTAGGGCACTTGACAGACAATTCAAAGAATCAAGTGGTACACACTCTAAGACTCTAACTGTGGCTCGTAGTAAGCCCCCATCTAATGTAATAGAGTCAAAGAAGGACGATGCTCGTCACTCGTTGAATCAAAGAAGTGTTCCATCTAAACAGATTGTGTTCAACCAAGAGCCTCGTGTTAAGGGTTGTTCTTATAAGTATTTCGTCTCCTGTAAGCCCAAAGATTTCACATGAGAGAAGGGAGTCGTCGATTGTATGACCTGGCTCGATGAGATGGATACAGTGGTTGACATTAGTGGTTGTGCAGAGCGGGGCGTTGTAAAGTTTGTGTCACAATCATTTAAGGGAGAAGCTCTAGCGTGGTGGAGATCACTGATTCAAGCTACAGGAAAGATCCACTTATATAGCATGTCTTGGGAGCAGTTTGTTGCTCTAATCAAAGAAAATTTATGCCCTCAACATGAAGTTGAGAAGATTGAGACTGATTTCCTAACCCTAGTTATGAAGAACCTAGGCTGCCAGGCTTATCTAACGAGCTTCAATACCATGTCTAGATTGGTTCCATACTTAGTCACACCGGAACCAAAGCGTATAACCCGTTTCATTGGGGGTTTAGCCCCGGAGATTAAAGCTAGTGTGAAAGCATCAAGACCTCCTACATTTAGGTCAGTAGCTGATTTGTCATTATCTCTTACCCTTGATGCGGTCAGACAGAGATCGCTTAGGAACTCTGATGCTGGGAAGAGAAAACGTGAGGATGATAACTCACACCGTTCAGATAAGAAGCACAAGGGGAACTCTGACCACAAGAAGAGTTCAGGGTTCAAGAAAGATGACCAACAGTTGAGTGAGAAGCCCAAATACAAGACCTGCAAGAAGCGCCATCTGGGAAAATGCAGTTATGAATCAAAGTCCCAATCGCAGCAAGAGCTTGTGGGATATGTAAGTCTAGTGAGCATAAGACGTTAGACTGCAAGAATGTAAAGGATGCAACATGCTATAACTGTAACGAGAAGGGGCACCTCAAGTCCAACTGCCCAAAATATGCCAAGAAACCTGAGGAAGGTAAAAAGACCAATGCTAGGGTCTTTCAAATGAATGCACGGGAAGCAGTTCAGGATGACAACATGATAACAGGTACCTTCCTTATAAATGATGTTTATGCAAGGGTATTGTTTGATTCGGGTGTGGATAAGTCATTTGTGGATGATAAATTTTGTAAGATATTAAATATGCCCGTTAGAACCTTAAGTGTAAAATATGAAGTAGAATTGGCCGATGGTACCATAGAAACTGCTTCAACCGTGTTAGATGGATGTTTTATATCCATTTGGAACCACTCTTTTCTGTTATCCTTGCTTCCTTTGAAGTTAGCTGGTTTTGACATAGTGATAGGCATGGATTGGTTATCTCATAACCAAGCCCAGATTGTTTGTGACAAGAAACAAGTAGTTATCAAGACTCTATATGGTGAGCTACTTACCATATAGGGAGATACTCAGTATGGGTTGCCTAAGCAAGTGTCTATGCTTAAGGCGTCTAAGTGATTGAAGAAGGGTTGTGTCATTTACATGGCACAGGTGACTGTTGATGAACCGAAACCCAAGGTTGAAGACATCCCTGTTATCTCGGAATATCCAGAAGTATTCCCCGAAGAACTACCTGGGTTACCTCCAGATAGACAAGTGGAGTTCAGAATCGACATTATACCTGGAGCAGCACCTGTTGCAAGAGCACCTTACCAGTTGGCCCCAACTGAGATGAAAGAGTTGAGAACTCAGTTGGATGATTTGTTGGCAAAATGATTTATTAGGCCTAGCTCATCTCCTTGGGGAGCACCGATCCTGTTTGTGAAGAAAAAGGATGGATCAATGCGTCTATGCATTGATTATCGAGAGCTGAACAAGGTTACAATTAAGAACAGATATCCATTGCCCAGGAAGGATGATCTGTTCGATCAACTTCAAGGAGCAAGTTACTTCTCCAAGATTGACTTGAGGTCAGGTTATCACCAGCTGAAGGTTAGAGATGAAGATGTGCATAAGACTGCATTCAGGACTCGCTATGGCCACTATGAGTTCTTAGTGATGCCTTTTGGGCTCACTAATGCACCAGCAGCATTCATGGATCTCATGAATCGCTTTTACAAACCCTACTTGGACAAGTTTTTCATTGTCTTCATTGATGACATTCTTATTTATTCGAAGAATCAGGATGATCATGAAAAGCATCTTAAGTGTATTCTTAAACTCCTTCAACAAGAAAAGCTCTACGCCAAGTTTTCAAAGTGTGAATTTTGGCTTCGTGAAGTCCAATTCCTTGGACATGTGGTTAGTGAGCGTGGTATCCATGTGGATCCCGCTAAGATTGAAGCTATCATGAATTGGCAAGAGCCGAAAACGCCCACAGAGATTCGTAGCTTCTTGGGTCTGGCAGGATACTACAGGCGTTTTATTGAAAATTTCTCAAGAATTGCTGCACCCCTAACTTCATTAACTCGCAAGAATATTAAGTTTGATTGGGGTCCTAAGCAACAAGAATCCTTCGATATTCTTAAGCAGAAGTTAAGCAATGCACCTGTGTTGACATTGCCTGAAGGAATTGAAGAATTTGTGGTTTACTGCGACGCATCACACACTGGCATGGGATGTGTGCTCATGCAGAAGGGCAACGTTATTGGCTATGCTTCCCGACAATTAAAAGTGCACGAGAAGAATTATTCCACCCACGATTTGGAGTTGGGTGCAGTTGTGTTTGCACTAAAACTTTGGAGGCATTATTTATATGGTACCAAGTGTGTGATCTATTCTGATCACAAGAGCCTTCAACATCTGTTCAATCAGAAGGACCTGAACATGAGGCAGCGACGATGGATGGAGACACTGAATGATTATGATTGTGAAATCCGATACCATCCAGGAAAGGCCAATGTGGTCGCCGATGCTTTGAGCAGGAAGGAAAGGGTTAAGCCCATTAGAATCAATGCCAAGAGCATTGAATTGAAAAACAGCTTGAATGAAAGGTTGTTGGCTGCTCAGAAGGAAGCTGTATTAGAAGCTAACTACCCAAATGAAAAGTTGGGAGTAACTGTTGAGCAGTTATCATACGGCAAGGATGAAATTCTAAGATTAAATGGACGAATATGGGTTCCAATTTATGGTGGACTACGAGATGTAATTCTTCAAGAAGCACATAGCTCCAAATACTCAGTTCATCCAAGAAGTGACAAGATGTACCAGGATTTAAAGGCAAATTATTAGTGGATAGGCTTGAAGAAGTCTATAGCCACTTATGTGGCCAAATGTCTGACATGTGCTCAGGTTAAAGCCGAACACCAGAAGCCGTCAGGTTTACTGCAACAGCCTGAACTTCCCACTTGGAAGTGGGAAATAGTAACTATGGATTTCATCATAAAGTTACCAAAGACAAAGCGAGGAAATGATACTACTTGGGTTATAGTCGACAGGTTGACCAAGTCAGCCCACTTCTTACCTATTAAGGAAACACATAGCTCTGATAAGCTAGCTCAGCTATACGTGGATGAGATTGTATCTCTTCACGGAGTGCCTGTGTCTATCATCTCTGATAGGGATACGAGATATACATCGCATTTTAGGAAAAGCTTTCAGCAATCCCTAGGCACTCGATTAAACTTCAGCACTGCCTATCATCCTCAGACGGATGGCCAGAGCGAGCGTATGATTCAAACACTTAAGGATATGTTAAGGGCTTGTGTTATTGATCTAGGTGGAAGTTGGGATGATCATCTTCCATTGATTGAATTTTCGTATAATAATAGCTATCATTCCAGTATTCAAGTTGCACCCTTTGAAGCCTTGTATGGAAGAAAGTGCAGGACGCTCGTTTGTTGGGCAGAAGTTGGAGATGTCCAACTAACAGGACCTGATATAGTCCTAGAGACGACAGAGAAGATCGTGCAGACACGTGATCGTCTCAAAGCTGCCAGGGATAGGCAGAAAAGCTACGCAGATAAAAGGCGTAAACCTCTAAAATTTGAGGTAGGTGACAAGGTTCTACTTAAGGTGTCACCCTGGAAAGGGGTAATGCGTTTTGGCAAGAAAGGCAAGTTAAGCCCACGATACATAGGACCATTCGAGATTATCGAATGTGTCGGATCAGTGGCTTACAAGTTAAACCTGCCTGAAGAGCTCAGTGGAAATCATAATGTGTTTCACATCTGCAATCTAAAGAAGTGTCTAGCCGGTGAATCGTTATCCATGTCACATAAGGATGTGCATATTAATGAGAGCTTAAAATTTGTTGAAAAACCTTTGTCGATCGAATATCGACAGATTAAGAAGCTTCGTAAGAAACATGTACCAATTGCGAAGGTTAAATGGGATGCCCGTAGAGGTCCCGAATATACGTGGGAGGTTGAGTCCACCATGAAACTAAAGTACCCTCATTTATTCCAGTAAATCTCGAGGTCGAGATTTCTTTTAAGGGGGTGAGGATGTAACACCTCAGAAAAACCCGTCCAATATAATAAAGACACGTGTCATGTACCTTAAACGTGTTATAAACCCAGATCATGATAAAAGATAACCGGAGGAATTAAAAATGTCAACATGTTAATTTATACCTCTGAGTGACCTTTTAACGTTTCCAATTCTTGGTAAAACAATATTATCCTTTCAAGAAATGTATGTTAAAGAATTCCAAGGTATCTGAATTAAAAATTGTGAGAAATAATTCAATTGTCAAGTAAAGGATCATGTGCCAATAACGACAATTCTACATTCATTATCCTTTCCAAAAGACTCCAAGGCAACACCATTGCATGGAAACACTTTCAAGATTGATCAGACCTGATCAAGTGGACCCATTGTGTTGATAATGACTAAAGATACGAGTATAAAAGACTGCATGGTCAAGTGTTAGAAGTTCACAAGAATTTTGTCTTCTGACCAAGTCTTACGGACCGCAAAGAGACCGCCTTACGGACCGTAAGGTGGCTGATCTGGGCGATAAATATTAAAAAAGCGGATACGGACCGTAAGGCCCTTAGCTTACGGTCCGTAAGACCTGAAACTGGGTAGAAAATGGACAGCTGCCTGTTCATCCTGTTCCACCGCTTTAGATGAATGGTTTCCGAATTCAGGGGCTGCACCAGTGGTATTTCATGCATAGGGGACACCTGGGATGATCAGGAAACATGTGTAGACCTTGTTGGATTGATCTTGTTGCATCTAAATCACTATATATAGAGCTCTTGTTGCAACCATAAACTTGCTCATTTCAAAATCAATCTCATACACTCTCTGGAGCTCTCTGGACTTCAAGCAAGCTTCCATCAGTTCCTAATTCGTGCTAAGGACCATTGTGAGTGTTCTTAGCCTTCCTAATTCGTGTTTTATTAGTTTAATGACCTAAAGTCAAAGCCGTCGTAATTAAGCTTTGACTTAGTGATTAATCACTAATGGTCCAGTCATTTTTTGAATTGAAAGTGGCTATGAGTTGGTAATTATGTGGGTAATAAATTCTTAAAAGGGCACCCTCTGATTTCCAATCTAACTAGGTCAATTGTCGGGTCAAACTTAATTATAAAAAGTCAACAGAAAGCTATCTTGCAAATAAACTCATAATTAACAATGTAGAAGCTATGGAACTTGTTTTAACACTTGTATAACTTGGTAGTTAATGTAAGAACATGCCTAAGCATGTTCAACCTGACAATTTTGAGTTTAGGCTTTGTTCGGAACCGAAAGTCGCAAAAGTGGACTTTTGCTTTGACTTTCAGTTCTGACCCAATTTAGCATAGATTAGATATGCCTTAGAGTTCCAATAGGACCAGGTTATAGGTTAGTATAATCCTATGAGGTTATACGACTCGGTTCCTAATTAGTCCGATTCATATGCATGTTTCCGTTAATTGCTTAAATGTTGACCTTTATGCCCTTTTGACCTTAAAATGAGATTTTTGAAAATGTGAGAGGACAAAAACCTCTGTTACTGATTTATAAACATGTTCTAACAATTTGACATCAGTTTGAGGTCTAAATTAGGAGTTATGCTCAATAGCGTAATTTGAAAGCTTTTTTATTAATTAAACGGCATTATTAGCATAAAGCCTATTTAAACCCAAATTTTGACACCAAAATTTTTACCCACTGATGTAATATAATATTTTGGGATTTTTTAAAATTTTATTTGTTTTTAAACTGTTCATAACATAGGGTTATTGCTTTGATTCGGTAAATGACGGTTATACCATTTTTGCTAATAAAATGAGTTTTACATAACTTTTTGATACCAAACTTTTTGCAACTGATTTTATATGATAAATAAAATATTTTAAACTTTATAAACTGATCAAAAACTCAGATTTCCTTAAATAACCCGAAAATCGCTTAAAACGACTTTTTACGCTTTTTAAACGCGTAGTATGGATTAAAACTATTTTTGACATATAAGACTTAATACCTACTGATGTTTTAAGTAAATTTTTATACTTTAACAGTAAGCAAAATTTTTGAACTCAGATTTCCAATTTTGACCTTTAAAGCTTATGTGAAATTACCAAAATGCCCCTACAGTGCATAGTTTGGTTACAAATGATAAATTTCACATATATGCAATACCCTACTGTTATGACTCACAAAAATAATTATTTTTACTGATCAATTCAGACCAGAACCTCAGATTGTTATTTAATCTCTTTTTTATAACCTTTAAAATGACCAAAATACCCCTACAGGGCTTAATTTGGGTTTAAATTCATTTAATTTGAGTTTAAATTCATTTAATTTTTGTTTAAATTCATTTTGAGCATAATGGAAGGTATCCTACTGATATCTCAACATATTTAAGGCATATTAACTTAGGAAACCTGCTCATGACTCACTTGGTTACCCGTTCTGCATTTATCGCGTTCGGTGCGGTTTATGTGACTAGTTTGCATAAATTGGCCGAAACGGGTCAAACCTTATCATTTTTACCTCAAATTCCAGAATATGATTAGTTTACCCATATTATACAAGTCTTCAAACTTGTCGGGTCTAAATCACATTCTAATCCGGTCTTTGCTTAATCTTGCGTTTTGAACCGTAAACCTTTCTTTAAAACTAACCGGTCTAAGTTTAAACTTAAGTAAGACCCGTTAGGAATCTAATAGGTTATTAAAACCTTCATTCCAGATTTAGGAGACCAGTAAAAGATACTTGCACTTGCTGAATTGTACGGCTGGGATAAATTTGTATAATTTGCTCAGGTAAATACTTTTAACTTATTTTCCCTTATACGGGCTTGGGGTACGGTATATAAAATACCGCTTGGTTGGGTATTGAATCTTTAATCGTATGAAGGTTAATTCATTGAGATAACCCGTTTAATCTGTTTTGTTTGTTAAAGTCTTTGGGGGGTTAATGACCATGTCCTGGATATCCTTGGCTCATTCATTGGAATGGCCACGACTTAAGCACGGGGTGTAGGCATACACCTACCGGTGCGTATGTAAAATAATATACCTGCCTGTTCGAGAATAACTCGCCGTAGGTTATATTATGTGTGTGTCTATTAATCTTTAACCCGGTATTCAACCCGGGCTACTGAACGTATAATAAACATATAATTCTTTTACAAGATTATTTTTAAATAATTATCCCAAGTTATAAAAGATATTTGTGCCTTGTGCATTCAAATCAATTTTCTTAAACATTTTCAAAATGAGTCGGTTAATTGTATTTACCAGTGAAAACTGACGTATTTTCCAAAAAGGTTAAGTGCAGGTACTAATCGAAATGGGCTGGCTACTCCTAGGATCAATAAAGAGTCTTGCAAGATTAGATGTTTATAAATCTGCTGAACAATGTTCCTTTTAACTTTGATCCGCCTGTGGATCTCTTTACAACCGTTATTGTAATAGTTGATATTACTTTCATTCGGTTGTAATGTTTTTATCTTTCGACTTCCGCTGTGTATTAAACTGTGATAAATTATCTATGATGATATCAACTACGTCACTATACTCCCCACCAGGCCCACCGGTAATATGTGGAAATATCAGGGTGTGATAACAAAAAACATCCCCCTAGATAAACCCTTTCAACCTTAAAACCTTTTCATTTCTAAAACCCCCAAAAACAAACCTTTTCATTTTTCATCTTTTGTTTTTGTAAAAATATCGGTTATTAAATTATGATTACGGCTAAGTTTCAACTTTGGCAAAAAAAATCAGAAAATTTCCCCAAAGTATTTTTGCTAAGCCATAAAGCAATAGAAAAAACCGATACTTTTTACGCCTTTCGCCATTTAAATAAAACACTCCAAACCCAAATCACAACCTACCCTTTAAAGTCCTCTTGATATTTACAAGGATTAAACATCAAAAAGGATGAGGTTTGATTGTTTATCAAGACTATGGTAGTAGTAAGTTCCAAAGCCAGGCACGAGCGTTCTCACTTACACAACTTCGTCCGAGTGTTGAGTGATAACTTGTGAGGTATGTAAATATGTATATATAACTAAATGCAATTTTTATAAAGGGATGTTTTGCCCAAAATAAATAATTTTCCTTAACTTGCGTTTTAAATAAATCATGACGAATAAGATTGTAAATAAAATAAAAACAAAATTAATTTAGAACTTGGATACCCAACACTAAAGATGGGACCAAAACCTTCTCTTCTACCTATTCCGTTTGGGTGTGTAAGCCACATTTAAGAGTTTTTCTTGAGAACAAGCAAAGATTCAAGTGTGGGGGTATTTGATGTGCATAAAATACAACATATAAATTATATCAAATACGACGTAAAATCAACCTTTTTTCGGTACTAATGTTGGAAAAAGCTTGTTTCTTTGTTCCTTTTTAATTTACAGGGTCAAAAGAGCTTAAATGTGCAAAAGAAACAAAATAACAGCAAAAACCAACATAAATACAAAGAAGGAGGATTGACGCAGCTCGCCAAGCCCCAATCCACATCCAAACCAGGAAAATGGCAGGATCAGAAGACCTGACACGGGGCCGTGTCCACCAGACACGGGCCGTCTCCAAGACTGGAATCTCTACAGAAGAAAAGATAACAGCAAAGGACAAAACAGACAACCAACACGGGGTCGTGATAAAGCAACACGGGGCATGGTCAACTATAAGATTTGCAGAATTTGACATAGTACAGCAAGTACATTGGCCACGTGTCGTGTCGTTGACACACGGGGCCGTGTTAGTACAACACCTGACACTGCAGTTAATGAGGGAGAGAGAGAGATGACCACGGGGCCGTGCCAGATGGGCACGGGCCATGGTGAGCTTCTGACTTCAGCTATAAATAGAGGTGCTTGGGTCCATTCCAATCCATCCCTTGGCAAACCATTTCTTTCTCACTTGCCATCACTCCACCACCATTACAACACCATCATCCACCACCATCATCCATCTTCCATTATTTAGAGTGTATGTAGTAGTCTCAGGATCCAAGATCGATCGTAAGAGTCTTTGTCAAACAAAGGCCATGTTTGGCTAAACTCTTACATCACTTGGTGAAGACAAATCTTTTATGTATTACTTTTTGATTTCTAATCTTTGGCAACTTTATAATTGGGTATGTATTAATGACTTTAAAACTAGTTTTTTATATTGAAGGCGAATTTATCTAATCATTCTTCATATGTCATTGATTCACATATTCGTGTCTTTACTGTCTATATAAAGCGCGTTAATTGCCTGGAAGGGGGTTGGAAGGGTGGTTGGGTAAATTCTAAGTCTCGTTCAGTGTATAGATCCTGCGAGAACCTGGTTCAAGCTTAGTAGTATTTCACAAGCGGGCGGTCTTAACCCCCACGGGAGAAGTATGAAATGTTCGAATCCCTTATCTATAAACTACTATTAAAACTTTAAAACAACCCTGCCAGGACTGTATCCCTGCTGACTCAGACCAAAGGGTTGAGGGTAACGCTGCCTGGAAGGGGGCCTACCACTTTTCGATTTAATAACTTACTTAATTATCTTTCAATAATCTGACCTTGTGGGACTGTATCCCTGCTGACTCAGACCAATAGGTTGAGGGTAACGTCGTCTTCAAAAGAGGGGCCTACCATCATAACTAAGATAATCTCTTAAAATGCCCAAAGTGTGGAAAACATCAAAAGGATACCTAAAAGAGGAGTTGGAACCAAGTGATTTCTTCTTGTCTATTTGTTTTTCCTTATATTTTATTTTTGATTTTTAGTTTATCTTTTTATAACTTTAAAAATCTTTTCAAAGTTTGGTTCGATTAGACGTTAACGATAAGTTAGTATTAAAAGCTCTTGTGTCCTTGGACGACCTTGGTATCTTACCATCACTATACTGCGCCCGTGATGGGTGCACTTGCCCTAACGTGTGTGTAGAGTGATAGTAGAATATCGTGTTTTATAAATTTAAAACTTGAATCGGCGAGTAAAAAGAGCTAAAATATATCTAAAAAATATATACACGCCTGCACACATCATTCAAAAACATAACCAAATCAACATAAATGTTCATCATCGTTTCTTCTAAAACCTTAAGTAAATTCAACCATTAAACAGTTTGTATAACTCATATTGGGAATTAGGATAGTTTAGTCGGTGTGTCATGAGTATTATCCTTCATTTGCTTTGATTTATAACACAACAGTTTGAGTTTTGAATGATATACCCTAAACGGATCAAATTAACGCTAGAAACTGATTTTTAAGTATTAAATGACAAAATTGGTAATGGGTTCTTGACACTTTTTTTCTTTTAGAATGTATATCGATGAGCTTTTCGTGCAAATCATCCTTTTGAGAAACTTGAATTTTGAAAATGGCTTTTGCAAGTTTTTGTTTGAATTATCAAACGACATGGGTATGAGAGGTAAAAGTCAAACGACATAAGGGTCTGAGATGTTAAGTCAAACGACATCAGGGTCTTGTTTGACTACATTTCGTTTGATGTCCTGTGTTATTATTTGAACTCTGCCATTTGATTCATCTAATTGTCTTTTGATTTTCATACATTGTCGTTTAGGTCTATGCATTTTTGTTTGGGTCTATGTGTTGTCGTTTGGGTTATCCAAGTGACATTGGTTTTCACTTAGAAATACCCCTTGTCGTTTGAACCAAAACTTAGTGAAACTTTCAGCTGAAAAGTTTCTATGTTTGGTTGATTGAATGGCTTATGTTTCTCATTATGTGTGTAAGGGATATAATTTTATGGCTTGTGGATCACGGATCCTCAGATGTAGTTTGGATCACGGATCCTCATTTCAGTTCGAATTAAGGATCCTCAGGAGATGCTGCAAGGATAAAGATCCAGGATCCTCAATATTGTCCTAAACTAACAATTGTTTCCATCATGTTTGATCTTGTTTTGCGGGTGTATTCGAATGAGACTTGGTCCAACTGAGATTCCAGGGGAATATGCTTGGTATTTAGCACGTGCATGACCTCCATGACCATTATGATGATCGTGGGGGAGCTAGCATCATTTTCGGATAGTTTGTTAATATGGATAGTTTCTAATTTTAAAGGGGATACAAGCTTGATTTAGAAATAGATAGCAACAGTCGTACACTACACTCTCTAAACTCTCTTGGCGATTACTCACTTACACACTAGCAATCATTGTAACAAGCTTGATATCATCCCAAGTTGTAAACTTTATTTGTATAATATAGTTGGTGATCGGTAGTTTCCATCACCCGAGGTTTTTTATGCCGGAGATCATTCATTGATCAAGGGATTTTTCCTCGTACAAATCCTTGTGTTCATCATTCATTCCATTCATTTGTTGTTCATACATTTGTTCAATTAACCAAGCATCAAACCTCACAAAAATCAGATTTGGTTACATTATCCTTTTGTGATTTTTGACCAAAACAGTTTGGCGCCCACCGTGGGGCAATCGGTGCTTCATTCTTGAAAAACCTTGTTCATTTTATTCATTTCTGTTCATTACCATATGGTTTCTCATGCGAAGAACACTTCAAGCTCCTTGCTAGCAATCACCACATCACAGGGCATTCCACCTTTGCCTCCTGTTCCTTCTGGATCCCAGAATAATGTTGAGAATGCTGCGAAGAAGACAACCCCCGTTTTCACAAAAGCAACTACTGCTTTTTCTTCTAGTCCTACTAACAATGATCTTTATTCTTTGATTTTGCAGATGAAGGATTACATGCAACAGCAGGACAAAACTAATGACAGGATCCTTCGGGGGATTGATGAAATCAAAAAATTGAAGAGATCAGCGGAGGATCACTCTCCATTGGTGCCTAGATCACTGAATTTCGATACTCCAGTCACAACTACCGAGCATTCCGCAGCATCAGGTGTCCAGTACCAGGGTGGATCATCGAGTATGCATTATGGATCATCGGCAATGACACAGGCTCAAGGATCATACTTCCAACTTACAGGATCCTCTCTTCAGCCTCAAGGATCCTCCTTCCAGCATCAAGGATCCTTCTCTAGTTCAGGAGGATACATGGGGACGCAGTCAATTCAAGGATCCTACTCTCAGTATCCAGGATCCTCATCTCAGGTTCAGGGATCCTCATCCCAGGCTCACGGATCCATGGAATATCCTGCAAGACCTCCAGCTATGGTGTATCAATTGTTAGGGGAGGATTTTCTAACAATTAGTGATCCTTACTTGTTATCCTAATAAATGATCCTTACTTCTGTGACAGATAGTGATCCTCAGAAGAGCTTCAGGATCAGGATCATGGATCACCTTAAGGATCCTCATACTAACGATTGTTTGTTTGTGTTTCGTATTATTTTGCAGGAGTAACAAGCTTGACTTGGTCTTGGCAACGTTACTATGGAATATTCCACGGGTATTTCGCACACGTTTGACTGGAAATGGACGTTGTGGAGAACGTGGGAGCATGGCACAAAAGTCGGATAGTTTGTTAGCATAGTTAACTTCTATTTTTAAAGGGGTGACGAGCTAGTAAATAGAACACTTAGCCATTTTCAGCTACACACACTCTCGTACAATTGCACTCTTGAAGCTTTCGGCAAGCACTTAACAGTTTTCACTCACTTTTACACATTTCACCATAGTGATCCTTGTACCTAGCTCGTTACTATCCGAAGTTGTAAACATTTACTGATTTATTTGAGCTTGGTGATCGGTAGTTTCCATCACCCGAGGTTTTTTATGCCGGAGATCTTCTAAAGATCAAGGGTTTTTTCATCGTATAAATCCTTGTGTCGTTTGTGCAATTTACATTGAAGTGATCCTTATCATTGTTCCTCATTTCAAGCATCATTCCCCGTAACTAAGAGTTTGGTTGCATTATCCTGATCAGATTTTTTGACCAAAACAGTTTGGCGCCCACCGTGGGGCAATTGGTGCTTCATTCCTAAGAAGTTTTTCTGTTGGTGATCATTCCGGTTCATTGCATACAAATACATGGCTTCATCATTGAAGAATACCTCTACTGCAATGTCTGCGGTCAATTCATCTCAGGGCATTCCACCTTTGCCTCCACCACCTGCTGGATCTCAGAAAAATGCTGAGAAGAAACCAACTCCCATTTTCTCCAAACCTCCAACTTCTTCTACTTCTTATACTCCTACTACTAGTGACTTGTTTACTCTGATTTTGCAGATGAAGGAGCATATCCAGCAGCAGGATAAGACCAATGAAAGAATCCTTAGAGAAATTAGAGACATCAAGAAACAAAAGAGATCGGCAGAGGATCATTCCCCACTAATGCCCAGATCTTTGAGTTTTGATACTCCGGTTATAACTTCTCAGCCTTCAGCGGTTCCAGACGTTCAATATGTTGGAGGACCAAAAGGAGTGCATTACGGGTCATCAGCAATGACTCAGGCTTCAGGGTTACACTTTCAACCATCAGGATCCCATCCTCAGCATATAGGATCCTTTGCAAGCTCAGGAGGATACTCGGGAGTGCAGCAGATTCAAGGGTACTGGCCGTTTCAAGGATCCTCCCAGGTTCAAGGATCCTCCTATGTTCAGGGATCCTCCCAGGTTCAAGGATCCTCCGATGTTCAGGGATCCTCCCAGGTTCAAGGATCCTCCTATGTTCAGGGATCCTCCCAGGTTCAAGGATCCTCCTATGTTCAGGGATCCTCCCAGGTTCAAGGATCCTCCTATGTCCCAGGATCCTCCCAGGTTCAAGGATACTCACAGTTTCAAGGATCCTTCCAGATTCCGGGATCCTTAAGGAGTTTGCAATCAGGAAGTTCCGGCGTCCATCAAGGGGATTTCATTCCAATGCAAACCATTGCTTCTACTGGTCCATCGGTCATCCCAGAGCCCCAACAATATGGATTAACATCCATTCTTCCTAATTTTAATCCAATGGGAGGTAACACTTTTAATAATTCTTATACTACTAACCATGGCCTTATGCAGGATCCAGGTATCAATCATGCCATGGCCAGAGAATTGCAAAAGTTAAAGGATATGATATCAAGTGTCCCAGGAGTGGTCAAGCCTATCCCAGAGATTGCAGATGGGAGCCACAAGATATCTCGTTTTGCACCACCAATCTGTGATGTTGAGATACCCAAGAGGTTCCATGTACCAACCATGAAGCTGTATGATGGTTCGACGGATCCTGAAGAACACATAGCACAATACAGGGAGAGGATGGAGATCAATCTGATCCCAGAAAGGTTAAAGGAAGCATGCCTGTGCAAGGGATTCGGATCCACTCTTACTGGATCAGCTCTCAAATGGCTGCTAAGTCTTCCCCCCTACTCTATTACCTCATTTGCTAATCAAGTTAACCTATTTAATAACCAATTTTCTTGTAGTAGAAAATTTGAACGATTAACTAGTGATCTATATAGGATAACCCAGGGTCATAATGAATCATTAAGGGATTACATTACCAAATTCAGTAAAGAATCCTTAGACATTCCCAACTTGGATATAGCCACGGCTGTTGAGGCCTTCAAAATGGGATTGCTTAGGGATTCATTGTTCTATGATGATCTTGTTATGACACCATGCAGGAACCTAGATGAGGTAAGAACCCGGGCACTCAGGTTCATCTGGCTAGAGGACGATAAGAGGATCCAGGAAAGATTAGCAGGATCCTCAAAACAAGAGAAGCAAGGATCCTCGTTCAAGAACAACAAGTTCAAATCCTATAATAGATCTGATAACCAGAACGTGCATGCTGTTGATCAGGAAGAGGATGATGAGGATTATCCTCCGATTTCTGAATATTGTTTTTCTGTTGATAACAATGAACTAATCCTTGCGATGCAGAATCTAGGTGATAAAGCCAAATGGCCCAGAAAAAATGACAGACCAGCTGCAACCAAAGATAAATCAAAGTGGTGTGCATACCATGAAGATTTTGGGCATCTCACAGAAGAATGCATTGCACTAAGAAAGGAAATTGGATACTTGTTGAGCAAGGGGCATCTAAAAGAATTGTTGGGTAGAAAAAAGTCAAGGACTCAGGATCCTGAAAGGATCCCTGAGAAAGCTCTGGCCCCTCCAGCAGATGCACAAGTAATAAACGTTATTTCTGGAGGATCAGACATTTGTGGCACATCCTTCTCAGCAGCTAAAAGGCATGCAAAGGAAACTAAAATGGATAGTGGAGAAAGACCCGTTCGAACATCAAGTGTCTCCGAAGGAAAAGTCATAACCTTTGATGAGGATGATCGTGTTGATATCCAGGATCCTCATCACGATGGTTTAGTTATTACTCTTTTCATTTCTAACCATTTTGTCCGCAGGATCCTTATAGACGGAGGAAGCTCAGTGAACATTATCCAGCTTGATGTTCTAAAGAAGATGGGTATCCCTGAATCAGATATCATACCAAGATCCTCCGTGCTCGTGGGATTTAGTGGCGAAACTAAGAATACCCTGGGGGACATTAAGCTCCCAATATACACCGAAGGCCTACATTCTTATCAAAAATTTTGTGTTATTGACTGTTTATCTTGTTGTAATGTTATCCTTCGCAGGCCCTGGATACACGATATGAAGGCAGTCCCATCTACTTACCATCAATGTGTGAAGCTCCCTAGTCCTTGGGGAATAGTCAAGATTAATAGTGATCAGCAGGAGGCTAAGAATTGCTATACTTCATCAATGAAACCAGCCTCGAAGTCAAGGGAGCAATAGCAATCAAAGTATCCTCCAAGGGATGTCTTGGAGGCAAGAGAGCAGGATGTGGTAGAAATCCTCATGGATCCTCATGATCCTGAATCCAAAATCTATATCGGATCAGGGATCCTCGGCAAAATGAAAGAAGACCTCATATCCTTCCTCAAAAGGAGGAAAACTACCTTTGCATGGAAGCATGAGGATATGACAGGTATATCTAAGGATATTATCACTCATAAACTTGGCATCGACAGGTCATTCAAACCAATCCATCAAAAAAGGAGGAAGTTTGCACCGGAAAGAAATGCCATTATCCAGGAAGAGGTAGAGAAATTGCTCCTGGCAGGTATGATTAGAGAGGTCAAGTATCCAAGATGGTTGGCCAATGTGGTTGTTGTTCAAAAGAAAAATGGAAAGTGGAGGGTATGTGTCGATTTCACAGATTTAAATAAGGCATGTCCCAAGGATCCTTTCCCATTACCCCACATTGACTCCATGGTGGATGCAACGGCGGGTCATGAACTGTTGACTTTTATGGATGCTTCATCTGGATTTCAACAAATTCAGATGGAACCATCTGATCAAGAGGATACGGCCTTTATGACTCCAACCGGTATATATTGTTATATTGCTATGCCGTTTGGATTAAGGAATGCAGGTGCAACATATCAAAGGCTGGTGAATATGATGTTTAAGGATCAGATTGGACAAACTATGGAGGTTTACATAGATGATATGGTGGTAAAATCCATAAAAGCTGAGGATCACCTAAGGGACTTGGAGGAAGCATTCGATATCCTTGACAAATATAACATGAAACTTAATCCTTCAAAATGTCACTTTGGTGTTAAAGCAGGCAAATTCTTAGGATACATGGTGACCAAGAGAGGCATTGAAGCTAGCCCGGAACAAATCAAAGCCTTAGTGAATATCAAATCTCCGGCCAATGCTAAGGATGTCCAAAGGCTAACAGGCAGGATTGCAGCTTTGAACAGATTTATATCCAAATCCTCAGAGAAGTGCAAAGAATTCTATGATATCCTAAGGAAGAACAAGAAATTTGAGTGGACTGAGAAGCATGAAAATGCCTTAAGACCTCTCAAAGATTACCTATCCTCAGCCCCGGCCTTGATGAAACCAGAAAAAGGCGATGTGCTATCCTTGTATCTTGCAGTATCCTCAAAAGCAGTAAGTGCAGTCCTTGTTAAGGATCATGAAGGTATACAACATCCTGTCTATTATGTAAGTAAAAGTTTACTTGATGCCGAATCCAGGTATTCACACCTTGAAAAGCTTATTCTTGCATTAATTATGGCATCTACTAAGTTGAGACATTATTTTGAAACTCATGTTATTGTTGTTAAAACTAATTTTCCAATTAAGAATGTCCTCAGGAAACAAGAGATGTCAGGAAGGATGGCTAAGTGGGCAGTGAAGCTTAGTGCCTATGATATAAGATATGAGCCTAGGACAGCCATCAAATCCCAAGCATTAGCTGACTTTGTGGCTGATTTCAGTAGTGATTTACAAAAAGAAGCTGAGTTAGAAGTCCAGCAGCTAGAGGAGACCAAGGATCCTTGGATACTCTATACTGATGGATCCTCAAATGTCAAAGGCATAGGGCTTGGAATACTACTAAAATCGCCACAGGGGGACATAATACCCCACTCTATAGCTTGTGAGTTCCAAACCACTAACAATGAGGCTGAATATGAAGCCTTAATTGCTGGTTTGCAAATTGCTAAGCATATGGGGATCAGGTATCTTGAGGTACATGTAGATTCATTGTTAATTACAAACCACTTTAATGGATCCTATGCTGTTAAAGGTGAAAAGCTAACCAAATATTTAGAGATAGTCAAAGAATTGGCACTCTCTTTTGTTTCCTTTAGTTTGACACAGGTACCAAGGGAAGAAAATACAGAAGCTGATGCATTGGCAAACTTAGGATCATCTTTGAAGATCCCGGAGGATATAAGTATCCCCATTATCCATATCTTGGCTCCTGCCATCGAGGATCATGTGGCCATGGAAATAGGGCAAGATTCTGCAATTATCCCTAGTGAGGATACTCAATCCCATTCAGGATCAGGATCATGGATCTCACCAATCATGAAATACTTACAACACGGAGAGATTCCTACAGGAGAAAACCCTAGGGCTTTCAAAATTAAGGTATCCCAATTCACAATCTTAAATAATATGTTGTATAAGCGATCTCTTGCAGGACCATACCTAAGATGCATTGAGGATCCTGAGACCCAAGAAGTTTTAAAAGACTTCCATGAAGGAGATTGTGGAAACCACACTAGGGGCAGGGCACTGTTCTCAAGGATCCTGAGGACAGGATACTACTGGCCAACTATGAAAAGAGATGCTGTGGAATATGCTAAAAAGTGTGATCCTTGTCAGAGACACAGCAATATCCTTCATCAGCCGGCTGAATTTTTACACCCTATATCCTCCTCTTGGCCATTTATGAGATGGGGGATGGATATAGTTGGTAAGCTTTCTAAGGCACCTGGTGGAAAAGTATTCATGCTAGCTATGACTGATTACTTCTCCAAGTGGATAGAGGCTGAAGCTTTTGCCCAAGTCAGAGAAAAGGAAGTTATATCCTTCATTAAAAGAAATATTATAACTAGATTTGGTATTCCTTCTGAAATTATATGTGATAATGGTTCCCAATTTATTGGGGGCAGAACTACTAACTTTTGTGACAGCTGGGGGATTAAGATGATAACATCAACACCAGTCCGCCCACAAGCTAATGGTCAAGCAGAATCATCCAACAAGATCTTCATCAACAATTTGAAGAAGAAGCTTGGATCCAAGAAAGGGAAATGGGCAGAAGAACTACCTTATGTGCTTTGGGCTGATAGGACAACCCCTAAGAATGCTACTGGTCAAACGCCATTCTCTTTGGTATTTGGGGCAGAATCAGTGATCCCAACAGAAATGGTGGTTCCAACTGCTAGAACAAGTACCCGTGATCCTGAGGAAAATGATGAGAACTTGGCTCAAGACCTGGATACTATTGAAGAAATCAGGGATCTGGCTAGGATAAGGATGGCCAGTTATCAACAAAGAATGGCTGGTGCTTACAACAAAAATGTCAGGATCAGGAAGTTTCAAGTTGGAGATATGGTATTAAGGAAAGCATTTCAGAATACCACCAATCCTGCTGATGGAAAATTGGCTCCAAAATGGGAAGGCCCTTATTTGATTGAAGTTGAAGCAGGAAAGGGGGCATATAGATTGCTAACCATGGAAGGTGATTTGCTACCAAGAGCTTGGAATGCTGTCCACTTGAAGAAATATTTCAGGTGAGCAGGATCCTCATGGCACCGATGATCCTTACGTTAGGAGTATCCTTGAAGGATCCTTAAAGTATCGGTGATCCTTACTTTGGTAATGTCCTAATCTTGAACTATTTCATTTCCTTATTTTCTCATATAAGGATAAGGATCATGTGTCCATTATCCATCTCTCACGTGCTTTTAAGTTTTGAAAGTTCAGGTATCCTTAGCAAAATATTGGTTATCTGCAGAAGCAATCCGTTCCTTAGGTTTAACCCCAGTTATTTGGGCTTGACCCCAGTTCCGCCTGTAGCGCATGATGATCCTGGTATAGTTCAAGGCAGTGGGACCAGTACTCGCTTTAGGGGCTGATAATTCCATTGTACTGGCTATACCTAGGATCCTACGTATAATGGTAGACGTACCATACATCCGTTCCTAAGGTTTCTAACGTTAGCTAAGGTTTTGACATTTTCATGTCACTAAGTTTGGATAGTCTCCAGTTAGGGCCATACTCCAGTTTACATACGATCCTTGGGCTTGTTCCCAGTTATCCTTGGGCTTGTCCCCAGTTATCCTTGGGCTTGTCCCCAGTTGTCCTTGGGCTTGTCCCCAGTTGCTAACTCTTATCTTATATTGGCTTAGTCCCAAGTTATGCTCTATTTCAGGTCCTTGAAGATAAGCAACTAGGGATCCTTGATCCTTACTTCTCTCTAAGGTTTATCTTATAGTTATCCTGATTATGGTTAGGATCCTAACTTGGATCCTCAGGTATGATCCTTAACTATTTTTAATTCTATTCATTGTTTATTTGAATAACCCTTAAATTTGACAACTAAACTTGTGATCCTTAAAATATATTACTTTTTGGGATTCTTCAACTATAGGATATTTGGTCATGGATCATATCCTAAATATTTTCAATCTGACTTATTCAAAATTGCTTATTCAATAAGTGTACATCAAAACAATTGAGAATTAAAGAGACAAAAAGGATAACAATACAAGATAAGCGACAAAAGATTAAGGTTTTATTTATTAACAAAAGATTAACCCTTAAAAGGTTGTCAAAATTACCTACCCCGAGCATCTACCAGCAATACGTGGCCCGTCCGCTGGGGTAGGTAAAGGGTGTCCATGATAATAGGTTCAAAGTAGTGCAGGAATATAAAGGCGGCAGGATCACAATGGCTTCATCCCCCAAACAGAGGATCCCTCCACCATTTGCAATCCTGCCTATTGTCTGAAGGATCCTAGATCCTTAATCCTAAAAACTATTGTTCAGTACAAACCATCAAATTGTTCAACAAAACAACCATCAAACTAAAAAAATTGGGCTCCGGCTATGTCTAGAAATTTCCATCATCGCCCAATCATGCAGCCTAAACCTTCACTGCATCACCACCTCCGGCTCCACTTGCTTCGCCACCTTCACCCTTGCCTCCAGCCTCGATCGTCAGGATCTCTTCAGCCTCCTCTTCATCATCCAGTTCAGCCAGCCTTGCCTTCCAGCCTTCCACATCCCAGGTGCTCTTGTCAAAGGCAGGATCCTGAGCTTCCAAGGCCATTTGCAGCTTGGTCTTGTACATTGCTATGGCGACAGAGACTTTGGCGTCTTCGGTGATATCATGCTTCTCGTAGTCAGCATTAACCAGCACCTTGGCCGTCTCATGTTTGGCATCCTGGAGTTCCTTCTGAAGATCAGCAATTTTGAGGTCCTTTAGCAATGCAACCTGCTGGAGGTCGGCAATCTTCCTATCCTGATCCTCAACGTGGCCAACATAGTCCTCAATCTCAGCGAATTTCTGCAAAGGGGATAAAAGATAAGGTCAGGACCAAGTGATCCTCAAATCAGCAGGATATGTCAGCAGGATATACGAGCAGAGACAGTGATCCTTACATTGTTGAAGTACTCGAGGAATTGGTGGCGGATCAGAGGCAGACCCTGCAAATCCTCAGCCTCGGAGGCCTTTCTCTTCTTGACTCCCTTTCCTTTGAGCGGTGCCTTGGGGACTGAAGCTGTCGGGCTGGTAGGAGCCTTTCTTTTGGAGGATCTGACGGTGGTGAGATCGGTGACACTGAACTTTGAAGCAGACTTGGTGGATTTTCCAGCACCTACACAACCAAAACAAGATAAGTATCTTTACTTCACTTATATTTCACTATTTGTTTAAATTTTTAAACAAAGATACTTACTTGACATCGTGACAGAGCCTGAGGATACCTCCTGAGAATCCTGGGTGGTTGTCTTGAAAGATCTTGTTTCAGGATCAAGTCTCTTGAAAGTGGCGAGTCTCTCTTTGGCAGCAGGAGACAGTCTGAGGTGTGAGACGGTGATAGCTGCATAACAAGAAAGCAAAAGTATATAAGTGATCCTTATATCAAAAGAAAGTTCTCTGGTGATCCTTCTCAGGATCCTCCATCCTACCATGGGTAGCCCATTTCCTGGGTAGATTCTTCCCGTCAGGGATAGAATCTCTCTTGACGAAAAAGAAACGCCGCTTCCAGTTAGTATCATTCTTGGTAGCTTTGAAGATCGGGTGTTCCTCACCAGGTTTACGTTTGAACAAATAACGATGAGAACCAAAGGTAGTAAGATCATACAGCTCTCCCAGCTCTGACATTCCTAGGTCTATCCCTTCCTGCTCGATGATCCTTTCAAGGGTATACAAAACCCTCCAGATCATCGGCATGGCTTGGATATAAGAGATGCCGGTTAGGGAAAAGAAAGATTGGGTGAAGGCTGGAAAAGGATATGTATAGCCTAGGGTGAACGGAGTGACAGGAAAAGCAACCCAGTTGTCAGAAATATGATCACTCAGGGCATTGGGATTAAAAGATTTAAACACGGTGTTCGCCGGGAAACAATAGCGGATCCTATCAATCTGCGGATCGGTGAAACAGCAGCGTTCTTTTATGGAATCTTCGATGATCCCCTGGCTCTTCAGTGGGCTGTTTTTTGGGTGATCCTTAGCTGGGGAGTTCCGGAGCAACATTTTTGACAGAATGATGGAAAGAGACGGAAAACAGAGCAAAAGAAGGAAGAAGATGAAGAGAGAATACCTGTTTATCTTCGGATGCAGTTATAAAGGGAGTATCTCTGAAATTTAAATGCAAACGATCCTATCTATATCTCCTATTTATAATCATGATTGTGCAGGGTTGTCACTTCTGTGACGTCACAGTTGCAACGGATAGTTCTACATCAACGGCTAGTTATCCGTTAGTTAGTTGCGGATAAGATCAAGAAAATATAATTCGTTCATTTTACATATTACTCCTTATATTTTGGGGGCAATTGTTAGGGGAGGATTTTCTAACAATTAGTGATCCTTACTTGTTATCCTAATAAATGATCCTTACTTCTGTGACAGATAGTGATCCTCAGAAGAGCTTCAGGATCATGGATCACCTTAAGGATCCTCATACTAACGATTGTTTGTTTGTGTTTCGTATTATTTTGCAGGAGTAACAAGCTTGACTTGGTCTTGGCAACGTTACTATGGAATATTCCACGGGTATTTCGCACACATTTGACTGGAAATGGACGTTGTGGAGAACGTGGGAGCATGGCACAAAAGTCGGATAGTTTGTTAGCATAGTTAACTTCTATTTTTAAAGGGGTGACGAGCTAGTAATTAGAACACTTAGCCATTTTCAGCTACACACACTCTCGTACAATTGCACTCTTGAAGCTTTCGGCAAGCACTTAACAGTTTTCACTCACTTTTACACATTTCACCATAGTGATCCTTGTACCTAGCTCGTTACTATCCGAAGTTGTAAACATTTACTGATTTATTTGAGCTTGGTGATCGGTAGTTTCCATCACCCGAGGTTTTTTATGCCGGAGATCTTCTAAAGATCAAGGGTTTTTTCCTCGTATAAATCCTTGTGTCGTTTGTGCAATTTACATTGAAGTGATCCTTATCATTGTTCCTCATTTCAAGCATCATTCCCCGTAACTAAGAGTTTGGTTGCATTATCCTCATCAGATTTTTTGACCAAAACATCAATGATCCAATATCTTTCAGGATCAAGGATCCTTAAGGAGTCTACAACCTAGAAGCTCAGATTTTCATTTGGGAGACTTCATCCCCATGCAAACTATTGCTTCGTCTGGTCCCTCGATCATACCAGAATCACATCAATTTGGATTCACATCAGGAATCCCAGCCTCAAATCAATCAAGAGGTAACACTTTAAACACATCTTACAATACTAACCATGGCTTTGTGCAGGAACCAGGAATCAACCAAGCTATGGCTAGAGAATTGCAAAAACTCAAGGATATGATATCCAGTGTTCCAGGAGTGGTTAAGCCCATTCCTGAAATCCCGGATGGAAGTCACATGATATCTCGCTTTGCACCACCTATATGTGATGCAGAGATACCAAAGAGGTTTCAAACACCAAATATGAAGCTCTATGATGGCACAACTGATACAGAAGAGCATGTAGCTCAATACAGGGAGAGAATGGAGATTAACCCCATTCCTGAAAGGTTAAAAGAAGCATGTCTATGCAAGGGTTTCGGATCCACACTGACAGGATCAGCTCTTAAATGGCTGCTAAGTCTTCCTCCGTACTCTATTACTTAATTTGCTAATCTAGTTAACTTGTTCAATAGCCAATTTTCATGCAGTAAGAGATTTGAACGTTTAACTAGTGACTTATATAGAGTAACTCAAGGTAACAATGAATCACTAAGGGATTACATAACTTAATTCAGTAGAGAATCCTTAGAAATTCCCAACTTAGATATTGCAACAGCTGTGGAAGCTTTTAAAATGGGTTTGCTTAAGGATTCACAATTCTATGATGATCTTGTGATGACACCTTGCAGGAACCTTGATGAAGTAAGAACTAGGGCCCTTAGATTCATCCAGTTAGAGGATGATAAAAGGATCCAGGAGAGACTGTCAGGATCCTCAAAGTAGGAAAAGCAAGGATCCTATTTCAGGAACAACAAATCAAAATCGTACAATAAGTCTGATAATCAAAACGTGCATTCTGTGGAGCAAGAAGAAGATGATGAGGATTATCCGCTTATTTCTGACTATTGCTTTGCTGTTGATAACAATGAATTGATCCTTGCTATGCAGAATTTAGGTGACAAAGCTAGGTGGCCTAGAAAGAATGACAAGCCGGCTGCCACAAAAGACAAATCCAAATGGTGTGCATATCATGAAGATTTTGGTCATCTCACCGATGAATGCATAGCACTGAGAAAAGAGATTGGTTACCTGTTAAGCAAAGGATACTTGAAGGAACTATTCGGAAGAAAGAAATCAAGGATCCAGGATCCTGACAAAGTTCCAGAAAGGGCTCCTGCTCCTCCAGCTGATGCCCAAATTATCAACTTTATCTCTGGTGGATCAGATATATGTGGCACTTCCTTTTCAGCAGACAAGAGGCATGCCAAAGAGAAAAAATTGGAGAATGGGGATAGGCCTATTCGAACTCCTATCCTTACAGAGCAAAAAGTCATATCCTTTGATGAGGATGACCGTGTAGATATTCAAGATCCTCATCATGATGGTCTTGTTATTACATTGTTTATTTCTAACCATTTTGTTTGCAAGATTCTCATAGATAGGGGAAGCTCAGTGAACATTATCTAACTTGATGTCCTCAAAAGAATGAACATCCCTAAATCAGAAATCATCCCAAGATCATCAGTTCTTGTGGGATTCAGTGGGGAAACCAAGAACACATTGGGGGACATCAAACTTCCTATTTACATAGAGGGAGTAAATTCTATTCAAAAATTTTGTCTCATAGATTGCTTATCTTGTTGTAATGTTATCCTTGGCAGGCCATGGATACATGATATGAAAGCAGTCCCATCTACATATCATCAGTGTGTTAAACTCCCTACTCCATGGGGTGTGGTGAAGATAGAAAGTGATCAACAAGAAGCCAAGAATTGCTATACTTCATCAATGAAGCCAGCCTCAAGACCTATGGAGGCATAGCAATTAAAGTATCCTCCGAGGGATGTCCTGGAGGCAAGAGAACAAGATGTTAAAGACAGTCTGATGAACCCTGAGGATCCTGAATCCAAAGTTTTTATAGGATCCGGGATCCTAGACATAATTGAACAGGATTTAGTATCCTTTTTAAAAAGGAGAAAAGCTACATTTTCCTGGAAATATGAAGACATGACAGGTATTTCTAAAGATGTCATTACTCATAAACTTGGCATTGACAGGTCTTTCGAGCCCATAGATCAGAAAAGGAGAAAGTTTACACCTGAAAGAAATGTCATCATCCAAGAGGAAGTAGATAAACTGCTCAAAGCAGGTATGATTAGAGAGGTAAAGTATCCAAGGTGGTTAGCCAATGTGGTTGTTGTTCAAAAGAAAAATGGAAAGTGGAGTGTGTGTGTGTGTCGATGTTACTGATTTAAATAAGGCATGTCCCAAGGATCCTTTCCCATTACCCCACATTGACTCCATGGTGGATGCTACAGCGGGTCGTGAGTTGTTAACTTTTATGGATGCTTTATCTGGATTCCAACAAATTCAGATGGAACCATCTGATCAAGAGGATACAGCCTTTATGACCCCTACCGGTATCTATTGTTATATTGCTATGCCCCTTGGACTAAGAAATGCAGGTGCTACATACCAAAGGCTAGTAAATATGATGTTTAAAGAACAAATTGGACACACAATGGAAGTCTATATAGATGACATGGTGGTCAAGTCCAAAAGAGCTGAGGATCACCTTAGAGATCTGGAGGAAGTATTTGATATCCTTGATAGATACAACATGAAATTGAATCCTTCCAAGTGCCACTTTGGTGTAAAAGCTGGCAAGTTCCTAGGTTATATGGTGACAAAAAGAGGGATAGAGGCAAGTCCAGAACAAATCAAGGCCATTGTGAACATCAAATTTCCTGCCAATGCTAAGAATGTGCACAGATTGACAGGAAGGATCGCAACCTTGAACAGATTCATCTCAAAGTCATCGGAAAAATGTAAAGAATTCTATGACATCCTAAGAAAGAACAAAAAATTTGAGTGGACTGAAAAGCATGAGAATGCTCTCAAGGCCCTTAAGGATTACCTATCCTCAGCTCCAGCTTTAATGAAGCCAGAAAAAGGGGATATATTATCCTTATACTTAGCGGTTTCTTCTAAGGCAGTAAGTGCAGTCCTTGTTAAGGATCATGAAGGTACTCAACATTCTGTATACTATGTAAGTAAAAGTCTACTTGATGCTGAGTCCAGGTATTCTCATTTAGAAAAACTTATTCTTGCTTTAATTATGGCATCTACTAAGTTAAGCCATTATTTTGAAACTCATCCTATTATTGTTCAGACTAACTTTCCTATCAAGAATGTTCTCAGGAAACCTAAAATGTCAGGAAGGATGGCAAAGTGGGCACTCAAACTTAGTGCATATGATATCAAATAAGAACCAAGAACTGCCATCAAATCCCAAGCCTTAGCTGACTTTGTGGCTGATTTCAGTAGTGATCTACAAAGGGAAGCTGAATTGGAAGTTCAACAGCTTGAAGAGACTAAGGATCCTTGGATACTCTTCACAGATGGGGCTTCAAATGTCAAGGGAACTGGACTAGGCATACTACTAAAATCGCCATAGGGGGACATAATACCCAACTCAATTTCTTGTGAGTTTCAAACTACTAATAATGAGGCTGAATATGAAGCCTTAATAGCTGGTTTGCAAATTGCCAAGCACATGAGGATCAGGTATCTTGAGGTACATGTAGATTCATTGTTAATTACTAACCACTTTAATGGTTCTTATGCTGTTAAAGGTGAAAGGCTAATCAAATATCTAGAGATAGTCAAGAAATTGGCAAACTCTTTTGCTTCTTTTAGTCTAACACAGGTACCCAATGAAGAAAATGCAGAAGCTGATGCTTTAGCCAATCTCGGATCATCATTGAAGATTCCAGAGGATGTTAGGATACCAATTATCCATATTTTAGCTCCTGCTATTGAGGATCACATAGCCATGGAGATAGTAAACGATTCTGCAATCATACCTAGTGATGATGCACAATCAAGTTCAGGATCCTGGATCCTCCCAATCATGAGATATATACAACATGGAGAGATCCCTAATGGAGAAAATCCTAGAGCTTTCAAAGTCAAGGTATCTCAATTTACAATACTAAATAACATATTATATAAACGATCTCTTGCAGGTCCATATCTAAGGTGCATCGAGGATCCAGAAATCCAAGAAGTTCTCAAGGATTTTCATGAAGGAGATTGTGGAAACCACACTGGGGCAGAGCATTATTCTCAAGGATCCTTAGAACAGGATACTATTGGCCCACCATGAAGAAGGATGATCTAGATTATGCGAAGAAATGTGATGCTTGACAAAGACATAGCAATATCCTTCATCAACCAGCAGAGCTCCTGCATCCTATATCCTCTTCCTGGCCATTTATGAGATGGGGAATGGATATAGTTGGCAAACTACCCAAGGCACCAGGAGGAAAAATATTTATGCTTGCTATGACTGATTACTTTTCCAAATGGATAGAAGCTGAGGCCTTTGCACAAGTCAGAGAAAAGGAAGTTATATCCTTTATTAAAAGAAACATTATTACCAGATTTGGCATTCCTTCTGAAATTGTTTGTGATAATGGTTGTGATAATGGATCCCAATTTATTGGGAATGGAACTAATAACTTTTGTGACAGTTGGGGGATTAAGATGATAACATCAACACCAGTCCACCCACAAGTAGGGGTGTTCAAGATCGGATAATCCGGTTTTCGGATATCCGAAAATCGGATATCCGAAATTTTGGATAGTGAAATATTGACATCCGAACCTGAATCCGAAATTTTGTATATCCGATTTTCGTATATCCGAAATTTCGGATTCGGGTTCGGATATCCGAATATCCAATTTTTTATTTAATTTTTATTTTTTTTATTATTTTTTAATATTTGGAACCAGATTTTTCGGATAGTTTCGGATATCCGAATATAAATTTCGGATATTTTTCGGATATTTCGGATACTTCGGATATTTTTTCGGATATTTCGGATATTTTTTGGATACTTAGGATATTTTTCGGATACTTCGGATATTTTCGGATATTCGGATATCCGAAAAAAATAAAAATTAAATTTTTGGATATTTTCGGATAATCCGATTATCCGAAAATTCTCAAAATCACTATCCGAATCCAAATCCGAATTTTTGGATTATCCAATTTTCGGATATCCGAAAATTCGGATATTTCGGATACGGGTTTTCGGATATTTCGGATTTGGTTTCGGATTCGGATTTTTTTGAACACCCCTACCCACAAGCTAATGTTCAAGCAGAATCATCTAACAATATCATCATCGACAACTTGAAGAAGAAGCATGGATCCAAGAAAGGGAAATGGGCAGAAGAGCTACCTTATGTGTTATGGGCTGATAGAACAACTCCCAAGAATGCTACTGGTCAAACTCCATTTTCTTTGGTATTTGGAGCTGAATTTGTGATCCCTACAGAGATGGTAGTCCCTACTGCAAGAACAAGCATCTGTGATCCTGAAGGAAATGCTGAAAACTTGGTTCAAGATTTAGATACCATAGAAGAGCTCAAGGATTTAGCAAGGATAAGATTGGCTAGCTATCAACAAAGGATGGCTGGAGCTTATAACAAGAATGTCAGGATCAGGAAGTTTCAAGTTGGCGACATGGTGTTGAGGAAAGCATTCCAAAATACCACAAATCCTGCTGATGGCAAGTTAGCACCAAAGTGGGAAGGCCCCTATCTGATTGAAGCTGAGGCAGGAAAGAGAGCATATCGTTTATTAACCATGGAAGGTGATCTATTACCAAGGGCTTGGAATGTTGTCCATCTGAAAAAGTACTACATGTAAGAAGGATCAAGGATCCTCAGCAAAGACAGAATTATGGTTAAGGATTTAGGATCCTCAAAGGATATATGATCCTCACTCTGGTTATGATTTGATTATTATTTCTTTAATTCTTTAATTTATTTGTTTACCAGGGAAAGGATCCAGCATCCTTTATCCTTTTTCACTAAGTTCTGAGTTTTGCAGAAGTTGGTATATCTTTGACAAAGGATAAAGTGAAATCTCCTAAGTTTTTGGGTTTATCCCCAGTTTTTGGGCTTGTCCCTAGTTTAAGGTATCCACTACCTTCTACGAATCAGGTTCTTACACTTTCGCCAGTTGCGCACGATTATCCTAGTGCAGTTAAAGGCAATGGGACCAGTACCCGCTTTAGGGGCTGACAATTTCATTGTACTGGCTGTATTTAGGATCCTGAGTATAATGGTAGACGTACCATACATCTGTTCCTAAGGTTTCTAACGTTTTCACGTTAGCTAAGGTTTTGGCATCTTCATGTCACTAAGTTTGGATTGTCGCCAGTTTGGGCCATACTCCAGTTTACACAAGATTCTTTGGGCTTGTCCCCAGTTTATTGGGCTTGTCCCCATATTGTTGGGCTTGTCCCCAGATACTAACACTTTCTTTAACAATTGGCTTAGTCCCAAGTTATATCCTATTGCAGGTTTCCAAAGCTAAACAATTAAGGATCCAGGATCCTAACTTTCTACAAGATTTAATCTTTTAATTGTCACAGTTGTAAGTGTTAAGGATATAGGATCCTAACTTGGATTCTCTGGTATGAACCTTATTTACTTTAACTTTATTCTTGGTTTATCAATTACACCCTTATTCTTTGACAACATGATATATGATCCTAAATCATCTCACTTTTCAAACTTTTTGATCAGAGGATATGTGATCCTTGATCATATCCTAAATTTTTTTATATGAACTGATTTTGGTATCCATCTAATACTTTTATCAATAACTTGTAAATTCTAAAACAATGCAATCACGATTAACAAGTAAATGTATACAAAACGAACAACACAAAGATAGCCAAAAGTTAAAGTTTTATTTATTTATCATTGTTAACCCTTTAAAAGGTTGTCAAAATTGCCTACCCAAGTTTCTACCAGCAAAACGTGGCCCATCCACTTGGGTTGGGCAAAGGGTGTCCATACTAAAAGTTCGTTAAGTGCAGGAAATAAAAGATGAGGGGCATCAAAGTCTTCATCCTCCACAAACAGAAGGACTCATCCACCTTTGTTACCCCCCCCCCCTATTGTTCCAAGGATCCGTGATCCTTAATCCTAAAGACTATTGTTTAGTTACAGACCATAATTGTTCAGAATAAAAACACTATCAAATAAAAACCATAAAAAATGGGCTCCGGCCACGTCTAGAAATTTCCATCATCGCCCATTCATGCAGCCTACACCTTCGCTGCTTCCACCACCTTTTCTTCACCACCTTTGCCACTGCCTCCGGCTTCAACAGCTGCTGCCTCCTCAGGTTCATCCTCGTCATCAAGCTCAGCTAGCCTCTCCTTCCAGGCCTCCAAATCCCAGGAGGACCTATCAAAGGCAGGATCCTCAGCCTCTTTGGCCATCTACAGCTTGATCTTCAGCATGGCGATAGTAGCAGAGAGTTTGGCCCCATCCATGATCTCCATCCTATCCTTTTGGGCCTTCATCTCAACAACCATCAGCTCCTTTTGCAGCATTTTGTTCTCCTTCTCAAGCTGGGAGATCTTCTTATCTTTAGCAACTGCAATGGCTTGAAGATCAAGGCATTTCTGCTCACCCTCGGCTATGTGCTGATCAAGGAGGATCTGAACCTCAGCAAATTTCTGCACAAAGGAAGTCAATAATCAAGATCCTTTATCCTCAAAAAAAAAGAAGTACAGATTTTAGGATATAATATCCTTACCTTGGAGACATACTCTTGAAGCTGGCGTTCCATGAGGGGGAGGCCTTCAGTAGGTTCAGCAGTCTTCCTCTTCATGGCACCCTTGCCCCTAGTGCTCATGCTCTTAGGCTCCGGGATGCTTGGGCTTGCAGCCAGCTCTTTCTTGATGGACCGGGTGGATGCAATTTCCTGAATGTCAGCGACACTGAACCTGGAAGCAGATTTGGAAGACTTGCCAGCACCTACAAGCATAATATACAGATAAGTATTCATAATCTAATCTTATTAAAAATTTATATATATACACACATATGGATACTTACTTGACATGGTGTAGGAGGTGGATGAAACTTCTTCTGGAACCTTTGACTTGGGTGGAAATGTTCTGATTACAGGATCTAGCTTCCAGAAAGCTTCGATTCTTGCTGGAGTGATAGGTGATTCTTGAATGTGAGATAGGCTGATGGCTGCATAAACAAAGATAAAGGATCAGTTATCCTCAACAAAAAAGAAAGATTCTTATCGGTTCTCCTAATCTAGGGATCCTATATCCTACCATCTGTATTCCACTTTTTGGGAAGCTGGTTCCCATTTGGAATGGAATCCCTCTTCACGAAGAAGAATTAATTCCTCCAGTTGGTGTCATTCTTGGTGGTTTTCAAGATTGGGTGAGGCTTATGGGGTTTGGACTTGAAAAGGTATCGGTAGGATCCATGGGCTACAAGATTGTACAGCTGGCTCAATTCAGACATCCCTATGTCTATGCCTTCATGCTCTGTGATATGCTCTAGTGTGTACAAGACCCTCCACACCATCGGCATAGCTTGAATATAGCATAGGCCGGTAAGTGTGAAGAATTCCTGTGTGAGAACAGGGAAGGGATAGGTGAACCCTATTTGAAAATGGGCTGCAGGGAAAGTGATCCAAATGTCTGAAACAGAGTCAATTTTGGATGAAGAATCAAAAGGACGAAAGATGGTGCCTTTAGGAAAGCAGGATCGGAGCTGATCAACTTCAGGATCAGTGAATCGGCACAGCTCCATTGAAGGGTTTTTGGTTAAACCCTTACTCTTCAATGGGCTGCTGTGATCAGGAGTTTTGGCAGGTGAGGAACGAGTATTCATCTTCGCCATGGATCTTTAGAAAACAGAGGATCGAGAATTGGAAGATTAGAGAGAAGAGAGGAGGAATTACCAGCTGGGATCTTCGAATGTGGATATAAAGGAGAGGATCTCAAATATAAATGCAGGATTTGATCCTTATCTCTAACCTATTTATAATGATTATAGTTGCAGGTGATGACTGACGATGACATCAGCGCTGTAACGGCTATATCTATAAGCAACGGCTAGTCCGAGTTTCGTTCAAACATGACTATCTAATTGGATATTAACTAGTCATGTTTGGGGGCAATTGTTAGGGATAGAATTTTATGGCTTGTGGATCACGGATCCTCAGATGTAGTTTGGATCATGGATCCTCATTTCAGTTCGAATTAAGGATCCTCAGGAGATGCTGCAAGGATAAGGATCCAGGATCCTCAATATTGTCCTAAACTAACAATTGTTTCCATCATTTTTGAACTTGTTTTGCAGGTGTATTCGAATGAGACTTGGTCCAACTGAGATTCCAGGGGAATATGCTTGGTATTTAGCATGTGCATGACCTCCATGACCGTTATGATGATCGTGGGGGAGCTAGCATCATTTTCGGATAGTTTGTTAATATAGATAGTTTCTAATTTTAAAGGGGATACAAGCTTGATTTAGAAATAGATAGCAACACTCGTACACTACACTCTCTGAACTCTCTTGGCGATTACACACTTACACACTAGCAATCATTGTAACAAGCTTGATATCATCCCAAGTTGTAAAATTTATTTGTATAATATAGTTGGTGATAGGTAGTTTCCATCACCCGAGGTTTTTTATGTCGGAGATCATTCATTGATCAAGGGCTTTTTCCTCGTACAAATCCTTGTGTTCATCATTCATTCCATTCATTTGTTGTTCATACATTTGTTCAATTAACCAAACATCAAACCTCACAAAAATCAGATTTGGTTACATTATCCTTTTGTGATTTTTGACCAAAACAATGTGTTAGCTGTTTTGTGTGTGCAAATATGGCACCTAAGCAAGCTAGGTGCAAGAAAGTTAAGTCGGAGGAGAATAAGCTTTGGGACCCATGACACAACATGTGTGCATTCTTAGATCCACAAAATCAACACGTGGCTGATTATCAGAGCATTATTACATTCCTGTGTCGTTAGAAGAATTTCTATGCCATCTCACACGAATATGTTGCATACAAGATCCATCAACAAGCCTTTTGGGATTCTGCTATGACTGAGGATGAAAACAATGAAGAAGTGATAAAGGCCAAGGTTGAGAGGCACGAAGTTACCATATAAGAAGAGACTATCATGATGGTACTATAGTTTGGAGATAAGCATGAAGATCCTCACACTCTTCCTACACAATGTTGTCAAGGATGTTTACTCAGAATTAAGTTCACAGGAGATATACTTGCTCCACAGCTTAACAAGGCATACGTGCCTCTTCAGTACAAGTACTTTATACATGTGTTGATTCACTACTGGGGTACAAGGAAAGCAGGTTATGATATGGCACGGGATAGTCTTTTGGTTGTAATGGTTGCATTGACTCTCAACAAGAACTTCAATTATTCAAGGATGATTCTCGAGCACATGAAAGAAAACCTTAGAAAGAAAACAAAAAATGCTAACAAGTTCTTGATGTATCGAAGGTTTATGTAGATGATCTTAGATGCAAAGATACCGAATCTTCCCAAGGCAGATGATGATATTCTCAAGATCAGTGTTATGAAGGAAGACACTCTAAAGATAATGATAATGAAAATGAAGAACAAGTTTAATGAAGGAGCTATGACGAGGAAGATGATCGGTTATCTTGGTAATATAGAGTATGTGGCTCCTAAGAATGATAAGTGGTGGCATAGTGAAAGTGATTCAGATAAATGAAGAACTAGTTTTTGATGCCTTATATGAGAAGAAGAGACTAGATGAAGAATCTGGAAGCAGCAATAAGAAGAGAAAAGGGAAAGAAATTGTAATTGATGATGAGGGTGATGATTATAAAGGTGAAGAAGAAGGAGGTGATGAAGGTGGAGATGATAAAGATGACAGTTCTGAAGATGATAATCCACCACCAGATGGATATGAAAAATACATACGTTAATGAGCGTGGTGATGTGACAAAATTCAGAAAGATAGAGAATCCTACTTACGTGCCACTTGAAGAAGCAGCCAAGGAGAAAAAGAAGAAGAAGAAAAGAAGTGAAAGAAACCATCCAAAAAGCCAAAGAAGGGTGAAACATCAAGTTTACAAGCCCCCTCGCCACTCAGAACAACATCGGTTACTACTACTGAAGCCACAACCGAAGAACCAGTTGGCCTAACAATTGAGTAATTTGAATCTCTTCAAGATACAACTTCCGATATTCCTGAAACCACAACACAGACTCAACAGCCACCAGTTGCAGAAACCACACCACTAAAACAACCAACACAACCAGTACAACAACCACGAGTACAATAATAGTCAGCTAGAGAAGGATCCTCTGCTCCACGAAGAAAAAGAATGTTTAGAGAACTGATTGGTAGTGAAAAGATTAAAGTGTTAAGCCAGCAATTGAGTAATGTGATCAAGAAGAATGTTGAAGATATAGCTTTCATGTCTGGGAACTGAAGGTTGATTATAGATCAAAGGTTAGAGATCAATAGGCTAAAGGCTACGGATATGGCTCGAACTGCTGAAATGAACAAATTGAAAAAGAAGAATAAAGAGCTTGAAGAGAAAAATACATAGCTTCAAGGGCAGAATCTTAAACTTACAGCTGAGTATGTAACCTAAGATAATCAGCTCAAAATGGTGTTTGAAAACCAAAAGGAGTTGTTTAAAAGACTATTATACCCCTGAGTTAGGGCTAGACTGGGGGCAAAACAGAGCTATAATTGTCTTTTGGAGCACACTAGACGCCCAGTCTAGCCCTGTATGCGGCATATATTTTTAATTTTTTTTTCTCTTTTTAATATCAAACACTAATATTAAAAAAAGAAAAAAAGAAAAATATACGTCGTATACAGGTATAGACTGGGCATCTAGGGTTGTTTAAAAGACTATTATACCCCTGAGTTAGGGCTAGACTGGGGGCAACACAGGGCTATAATGGTCTTTTGGACCACACTAGACGCCCAGTCTAGCCCTGTATGCGGCATATATTTTTATTTTTTTGTTTTCTCTTTTTAGAGTTAAATGTCATTTTAATCCCTGTGGTTTGGACCATTTTGCCAGTTTAGTCCAAAGGTTTAAGACGTTGCCATTTTAATCCAAATAGTTTCATGCGTTGCCATTTTAGTCCATTGGGTTAACTCCGTCCATTTTTTTTGTTAGCTAGAAGGGTAATCCGATCATTTTATATGGTCGAATTGCCCATCTTGTTAACAGAATTACATATAAAATGACCGAAATGCCCTTCTAGTTAACAGAATAAAGGGGTGAAGTTAACCTAGTGGACTAAAATGGCAACGCTTGAAACTATTTGGACTAAAATGGCAATGTTTCAAACCTTTGGACTAAACTGGCAAAATGATCCAAACCACAGGAACTAAAATGACATTTAACTCCTCTTTTTAATATCAATAACACTAAAACTAAAAAGAGAAAACAAAAAAATAAAAATATATGCCGCATACAGGGCTCGACTGGGCGTCTAGGGTTGTTTAAAAGACTATTATACCCCTGATTTAGGGCTAGACTGGGGCAAAACAGGGCTCTAATGGTCTTTTAGACCACACTAGACGCCCAGCCTAGCCCTGTATGTGGCATATATATTTTTTTCTCTTTTTAATATCGATAACACTAATATTAATTATAAAAAACTCATATTAATATCAATAACTCTAATATTAATTATAAAAAACTCATATTAATTATAATAACACTAATATTAATTATACGATGCCTATACGAGAGACTTATACTACACTATGCGATACGATACGAGACTATATGATAAGATACACCACTCATATAGGCATATAGGTGTAGTATAGGTCTCGTATAGCACTATAGGTGTGGTTTAGGTCTCGTATAGGCCTATAGGCATATACAAGACTTACAGTATACACTATATGATACGATATGATACAATACTATAGGTTATGAGACAACACCCGTATACACCTATAGGCCTATACAAGACTATAGGGGACCTATACGAGACCTATACTACACTATATAATACGATACTACATCCATAGGCACATACGATGCCTATACGAGACTTATACTAAACTATACGATACGATAAAATTTGATATGAGACTATAGGATAAGATACAACACTCGTATAGGTCTGTAGGTGTAGTACAGGTCCCATATAGGACTATAGGTTTGGTTTAGGTCCCATATAGGCCTATAGGTATATACAAGACCTATAAGGGACCTATACGAGACTTACACTATACACTATACGGTACGATACGATACTGTAGGATACAATACGATACTATAAGATACGAAACAACACCCGTATAGCCCTATAGGTGTAGTATAGGTCTGATATAGCACTATAGGTGTGGTTTAGGTCATGTATAGGCCTATACTCCTAGACAAGACCTATATGAGACTTATACGAGACATATACTACACTATATGATACGATACTACATCCACTGGCCCATACGAGGTCTATACGAGACTTATACTACACTATATTATACGACACAATATTATAGGATACGATACAACACTCGTACAGGACTATACAGTACCTCAACCATACTTATAATCCTATACGGGACCTAACCTACACCTATAGGCGTATACGGTTGTTGTATCATATCCTATAGTATCGTATTGTATCGTATCGTATAGTATCGTATTGTATCGTATCGTATAGTGTATAATATAAGTCTCGTACAGGTCCCCTATAGGTCTTGTATATGCCTATAGGCCTATACAGGACCTAAACCACACCTATAGTCCTATACTACACCTACAACCCTTTAAAAGTTGTGTATCTTATCATATAGTCTTGTATCGTATAGTGTAGTATAAGTCTCGTATAGGTATTGTATGGGTCTATGGATGTAGTATCGTATCATATAGTGTAGTATAGGTCTCGTATCGGTCCCCTATAGGTATTGTATAGGAGTATAGGCCTATACGTGACTTAACCTACACCTATAGTGCTATATCAGACCTATACTACACCTATAGGGCTACATGGGTGTTGTACCGAATCTTATAGTATCGTATCGTATAATGTATAGTATAAGTCTCGTATAGGTCCACTATAGGTCTTGTATATGCCTATAGGCCTATTCGGGACTTATACTACACCTACAGGCCTATACGGGTGTTGTATCGTATCATATAGTGTAGTTTAAGTCTCGTATAGGTCTTGTATAGGCCTATACGGGACATAAATCACACCTATAGTCTTATACGGGACCTATACTACACCTATAGACCTATATGGGTGTTGTATCGTATCTTATAGTATCGTATTGTATCGCATCGTATCATATAGTGTATAATATAAGTCTCGTATAGGCCTATACAGGAGTTGTATCATATCCTATACTTGTTATTTTTATTTATTTAAAATAGAAAACTTATTTTTTTATAAAAGTTTGCTAAAACGATTAATATTGTATAAAATGTTTGTAAAAAAATACCCTTATATACGCCTCATATTGGCCTATACGTGGCATATATGGGGCATGAGTCATATACGAGACCTATACGAGGGGTTCTATACGCCACGTTTAGGCCTGTACGTGACGTATAGGAGCAGCCAAACCAGAACTGACATGAGTTAGGCACTGAGTTTGATGTAACCCTATACACCTCGTATAGGCTTATACGAGGTATATACGAGACAGAGGGTTTGCAAATAGGCAGATAAAGTATGTGGATAGTTTAAGCCTTAAACAAACATGAAATCCAATATTGCCTTTTCATAATTTTAATTGAAAACCCATAATATATATGCCGTGTACTAGTTTACTATTGTACTAGTACAAATTCTTGAAAACTGCAGTGGACCAAAACATTCAAAGTCCATGTGAAGAAGCACTACTATTTACATTCCATATTTACATGCCGCCTAAACCTATAAATGTACATGACCATTTTCTCTCTCTCTCTCTCTCTAGAGAAAGCCCTAACTTACGCTGTCATTTCCTTTTAGCTAGACTGGCATTATGACCACTTACTTACCAGGACCACATGGGATTGGTTCTAGGGTTGCTTTCAAACATTGAGATAAGTATGACTACTTTGAGGCCCTCAACTCTTATGAATGTGTGTACTATGCCATTCACTTCTCAAAACCCTAATTATTAAGTGCTTTCATTTCAGTTTTACTTTAGCTAGCATGCACCTTTGGTTTGTACTGTAGTGCCAAAAGAATTTGATGCTCTCCTCTAGCTACCCAACTCTTTAATCTTTGAAAGCACCATCAAACTCACTTACAATTATTCCAGTACTTTTGGTCACTTCCAAGTTCTAATTTCCACTACTAATTGGTACTCTTGGTCACAAGATTCATCTGAACTTAGGTATGATTTGATAATTGGAGCATATATACTAGGGTATAAACTACTATCCATCTTTAGAACAACTCTTAAAGTGACCTTGTGATGACACCAATAGCCACCTTTAGTGGCCAGTCTATTTGTTTGATATAACTTGCACTACCTATATGACTTTTAATTAGGGTTTGTAACTTTTGGAATTTTCTTGCTTGGAGGTTTCAATAATCCATCAAATACATTATTTTTGGACATAGGTTTATTAAAATATTTAATTAGGGTTTTGTTCATAATCCTTACCACTACTTATATGTTTTAAGGATGCTTTCATTTTCTTTTTGTGATGTTACATGGTCCAAAATTCCATGTAAAATTAAGAACAAACTTCCAATAAACTTTTTAAGTCAAATAAATTATTTTTTTTTTTTTTGTATCAAAGAATTCATTGTCATGGAATATTTGGACTCGCAAAGGTCAAACTTTACATGAAAAAAAAAGGTTTTTATTATAAAAAAATAAATAAAAATCTTTTGTCAATTTAACTGTTCAATAAACATGTAACATTTAAGTAACTAGTTAATGCCCCGCCCGCGTTGCGGAAGGTTACACCAAATATTTCTTCACCAACTAAAACAAAACGCTATCATAGTTTTGCTAGAAAAAAAACTAAAACAATGAGAAAACTGTAATTTTAAACTGGGCGCAGAACTATAATTTGTCATAACTAATGAACGAGCGCTGGCGAATAAAAATTATATCGAGACAACCAATTAAAACAAAACACTAACATAAGTTTGTAAAAAAACGATGGAAAAACTGTAATTTAAAACCAGGGGAAATCGTAAGTTTAACTGGTGGTAAAATAGTAATTTATCAAAAGCTACAATGATAGCAAGATTGTAATTTTGAACTGGGAGCAAAATTGTAATTTTTACTGGGGTAAAATCATAATTTGTCAAAATCTTCAACGATAACAAAACTGTAATTTTAAACTGGGGGAAAAATCGTAATTTAAAACTAAGGTAAAATCGTAATTTGTTCGTGTGACAACTGGCCCAAACCGGTAATTTCCGTACACATTAATTATTGCTTAATGACTGCAATTATGAGTTTAATTGTCAGCAATGTCTGAACACATGATTAAACAAGTGAATTCATGCACGTTGTATACTACAAAATATTGCTTTATGCATAAACGAGAGCGTTGCGTCAAAAATAATAGTAAACTCACCGGTAAGACACACTGTGTCAACGGAACTGCAGAAAGCAGCCAGACAATAAAATTGGAACCTAGGTGTAGGTCCGACGACAAGAATGCATTAAGACCCAAGAGTACATACAAGGGTTAATATATATGCAATACGAAAGCAAATATAAGCACTAAAAAGCACCCGAAACGCACTTTAAGTGCATAATTTATATAATTCAGCAATAAATCAGCATTTGGACATATAAATATTATGCAGAAATGTCGTTTTATTATCCAGAATATTTCCCTAAGTGTTGGGAATTGAAAGAGTACAGGAAAGGTACTTAAACGACACTAAAAAGTGTAATTTAGCACTTTAACGAATCGGTATGTAACCGAACGACCGGACTATACCCGGAACATGAAAATATTGTTATTTTTATTATTACTCTTTTTCTGAGCTAGTTAGGGTCCCCGAACACCCTAACACACTATACATTACTTAACACACTTAAAACTTAACTAGAGTTTGTAATTAGGGGTTGGAAATTACACTTAACCCCCCCCCCCCCCATGGTATGTGGACGGTCACATGTGGGCCTCCACCAAGATCCTCACTTGATCCTCCATAATCTCACATGATTCTCCATAATCTTCCTTGATTTCCCTAGATTTGATTTAGAGATTTGTCATGTACTTTCAAGACACAATTACCATTGGATAATACCCTTGATTATTGTCTATAAACACCTTAGTGTTGCACATATGATCATTACCCAACACAACACACTCCAAACTCTCTCTCTTGCCCTCTAAAGCTTACGGCCAAACACCCCTTCCACATACATTCATCTTCAAGTTTGGTTCTTGCCATTCCAACATCATACATACGTCAAAGGTCACATATTAGGAGGTTTGGAGCAAACGGAACGCGAAGGACCTCTCCACTTTGCTTTTACCCACGCCATTTTCGTCAAGAATCTTCCCTAGCCTCGAGCTAGAGGTATAATGCTTAAAACTTGTTCTTGAACTATCCTAAAGCGGTTAATAAGATGTATGAGGGTTAAAATTCTAAATCTTGCATTTTGAAACATAAAAGTCTACTTAAAACACTAAAAATGGTGGTTAATAGCACATAAGTTGTGTAAATGATGTAGTATTCGAAATGTATGATTATTGAGACCCGATCTATGATTGTGGTAGCTCGGATCACCATTTAACCCGACGTAGTCATGTTCTTGGATCATGACATAAAGTTATGTTAGAAGATATAAGGGTTAAAAGGTGAAACTCTACCACACATGAAACATGAACTTGTGTAAAAGTATTTTTACTTGCAAAATAGTGTTTAAAACTAGCCGATCTATGTATCTACAAGTGGTATTTTCAAAAGACCAAGCATCAAAAGAAAGCACATGTTCTAAACCGGATCTTACATAAACAAAAGTGGTCTCTGTGAACAAACAAGTGTGTGGACACATGTGTAACAAAGGTTTTAACAAAGAAATAATTTTCGTAAAAACCGACTAGAAGTTGTGAAACTTCATATTCGTTAAAAATAAAGTTTTTAAGAAATTAAACTTATTTTTAACAATAACAAGACTTACTAAATGTGCTAGTAAGTTACTACACATTTTTGTAAATATTCAAGTTCATGAAATGGAGAAACTAGTGATTATTGCTGATGAGTATTGTTGATAATTGTTGTTGATGATTGATAATGATTTAAAAGAAAATAAACACACGTTTTGAAAACGTGGGAAACCTCCATTTTTAGGGGAAACTCTGTCAAAATTTTTATAAATTTTGACACTTAGAAAAAAATATAAGTTTTTGAGAAACTTATTCCCTAAAAATGTGTTTAAAAGTATTACCAAGGTTTCCCTAATTTTTGGTGATGAGAAATGGTGATTTTCAAGAATAAAAATGGATATTAAGTATATATTTTTGAAAGAAAAATATATATTATTTGATCACCAACTTTTGTGCTAAGTGTGTATAGTATGTGTTATACGTGCTAGTGTATTAAGACTTAAAAATACACTAAATACTCGTGAAGAGTATAAACATAAAAATACACATACAAAATACAAGATACATAATTCGGGTGCAAAGTGCAAAACATAAAAGACTTATATTTATTTTTGGAGAAAATAATATAAGTAAGATACGTAGTTAAAAATATGGAATATTTTTAACACAAGAATATACAAAAGAGAGTGACTGTACTTGTGCGACGCAAGTCTAGTGACTAACGTTAAGAAAACGCGTATAGGTTACGACGTTAATTAAGCAAATCCGGTGGAGTTTACGACGCTAGGAACGCAAAGTTGTGAGTTCATGCTCCCCCTTTTCTTTAACTGTTTTCAGTTTTTATAACTTCGGGGGTGAAATACATGTACAAAAGTACAATATTTATAAATGGTATGATATAAATACAAGAAGTACACTTGGTGAGAACGAGAACCAAGTGTGACAAAATATAAGAATACAAGAAGTACACTTGGTGAGAACGAGAACCAAGTGTGACGAAATATAAGAATATGAGAAGCGCACTTGGTGAGAACGAGAACCAAGTATGAGGCGCTATGAGAAATGATAACAAGAAACGCGCTTGGTGAGGACGAGAACCAAGTAGGAAGCGTTATGAGAAATAGTGTCACGAATAGGGTACAGAAGCACCATTAATCAACAATATACATAGACCGCAGAACAAAAGGTTAGATCTAACGGGTGCCTGGCAGCCACACTCCCGGTCGGGGCGAGAACCGAGGAGTGCTTTTGTGTCTCAGAATATACCAATTAAATGCCTTAGGTTTGGTGACTTCCTATGACGTGCCACATGTTAATGGCTTTGCAACCCATTAACAATCTGATATTTACAGAAATACTGTATTTACATAAAATTCATACCATTCTAAAATTGATATATAACTTGAAGTACGTGGGGTACTCAAGAGGATTGATATATAACTTGAAGTACGTGGGGTACTCAAGAGGATTGATATATAACTAGAAGTACGTGGGGTACTCAAGAGGATTGATATATAACTTGAAGTACGTGGAGTACTCGAGAAAAACTTGATTTATTCACAACTATGTTTTCATACAAAGTATACAAACATGAAATACAAAACTGCATGAATTCACACCAACATTATGTTGATGTTTTTCCAAAACTCACATGTATTTCAGGTAACTAGGATGGATGTGCCCGTGGTCTTGCTTATGCTCATGGATGTCGCTTGTGTTTAACTTTAAATAAAGTTGTAAACTTTTAAGACAATGTTTTATGCGACTTAGCGATGTAAACGCTAACGAATGTTTTCAAATTATGGTATTTGAATGTTATTTTTACGAGCATGTAGCATGTTTACTCTTCGTATGCAATGAGAACCTTTCATGATCACACCTCGTGCTTCCGCCGTAGAAAGGGGTGTGACAGATTGGTATCAGAGCTGCGATTGTAGTGAACCAGGATTCCTTCTCGAGTCTAGTCTACAATCTCTAGGATCCATTCACGAAAACAATTTTCAAAGAGTTTTCATTGCATAAAACGTTCCGCGACATCCACTACCTGAAACTGTCTACATGAGTCTAGAAAAGACGCTACGAGACTTAGAGTGCACTTGAGTAGCACTTGTCGTTGACTAGAAATTACTTGCAATTATGTGTGATAATTAGCATGTACTAGAAGTAGAATGTCACAAGTATATGTGACTTTACCTGTAAGCAATGGCCTACCTGAAGGAAGAAATACGAGGATGAAACAAACTGTGCGGACTGTGCAAGGAGTTACGTAATTATGGATGCATACGTAATTATGGAATTCAGTGCACAGAAACCACAGCAAGTCTTGTCACGTATAGATTCCCTCAGTGCAAGCCTACTAAGTACTCTGCTAGAGTAATAATTGTTTGATGTCACTTATGTGGTATATATACCTGTGAATATATATGATACTACTATCTAGTGTGACGATATCAAACAAATGCCTAACCCTGTTGTGTTATGTTCTGTCAGAACATGGCACCCAGGAAAACTGTGAATGCTCGCAATGACGATCAACCTCCTCCTCCCCCACTTCCAAGAACTGCTGAAGAGCTGAACGCTCTACTGGAGGAAAGGATCTCCGCTGCTATCGCCCAGTACGAGGCGAATCGAACTCAAGACAGTGGTGGACCAAGCAACGCTAGGCGTAATGGGAATGGAGATTCGTCTGGAGGCAATGCAGCTCAAGGTAACCTTAAGACACTGTGCTAAGCATGAGGAAATTTATGAACGGTCTATGTTTCATTATTTCTTCGATTGCTCGCATGTGAATTGGTTGAATCAATTCCAGGCTGCACTTTCAAGCAGTTCCTCGACTGCAAGCCGATAAACTATGACGGCACAGGAGGTGCAGTAGCATTTGTGCGCTGGACGGAGAAGACTGAAGCTCTGACTTGGTGGAACCTGCAAGCCCAAACTTTGGGTGATGACGCCGCTTATGGCCTCACTTGGGAGGAACTGAAGGAAAGGATGAGAGAGAAGTACTGCTCTCGTGCAGAACTCCAAAGGCTGGAAACAGAGTTCTGGCACTTAACTATGGAAGGTGCTGACATCAATGGTTACACTCGAAGGTTCCACGACCTGTCCAGAGTGCTTCCCTACATGGTGACTCCTGAATTTAAGCGTGTGGAACGCTACATTTGGGGACTGGCCTCAGAGTTTCGTGGCATGGTAACGTCGGCCAAACCACAAACAATCACCGAGGCTGTAACTCTGGCTGTCAGCCTGACTGAAGATTGTATTCGTATGAAGAAGCTCTCACTGAACCCAACAGAAAATGCCGAGACGCATGCTGAGTCGTCTGGCAACAAGAAAAGGAAACATGCAAACTTGAATCAAGCAACTCGTAACAACAAGGGTTTTAGCAAGAAGCGTGACGCTAACATGCCTCAGGAGATGAAAACCCATACAACCAAAGCATACCAAGGCTCCATGCCTAGATGCCAAAAATGTAAGTATCATCATGATGGGGCTTGTCGCATTCCAAGGTGCGACAAATGTGGTAAATTGGGTCATCAGACAGAAGACTGTTGGGGAAAAGGAAAGAACCGAAGTGGAAACAGTGCTGGTAACAAGAATGGTAACGGGAAAGGGCAGAACCAAGGATGCTTCAAGTGTGGAAGCAATGATCATTTCATGAAGAACTGCCCAGAGAGAAACAACGCTCCGGCTCGAGCATTTGTGATTGGAACAAGAGACGCACGCGAGGACCCTAACGTGGTCACCGGTACGTTTCTCATTAACAATCACTTTGCATCCATACTGTTTGACACTGGCGCCGATTATAGCTTCATGTCTGTGGAATTTAAACGCATACTCGGAATAGAATCTAGTAGATTAGAAATTCCTTATTCCATAGAACTAGCCAATGGTAAACTTGTTGAATCGGGCGAAGTTGTCAGAGGCTGCACATTAGAACTTGGCGAACGAAATTTTAGCATCGACCTCCTACCTATTCAATTGGGTAGCTTCGATGTAGTAGTCGGGATGGACTGGTTGTCCAAGAACAAAGCTGAAGTTATTTGCCATGAGAAAATCATTCGCATCCCTTTAGCGAATGGTGAAACTCTCATCGTGCATGGAGAAAAACGAGACGCGCCTCTTCGAATCATCAGTTGTATGAAGGCACAGAAGTGCTTAAGGAAAGGATGTGTTGCTATCCTAGCACACGTTATAGACAAGAAGGCTGAGGAGCCGAAACTCGAAGACATTCCTGTGGTGAAGGAATTTCCTGATGTGTTCCCTGAAGATCTGCCAGGACTACCTCCGCAACGACAAGTCGAATTCCGTATAGACTTGGTTCCAGGAGCTGCTCCTGTAGCCAAGGCACCCTATCGACTTGCGCCATCCGAGATGCAAGAGTTATCTACACAACTCCAGGAGTTGTTGGATAAGGGATTTATAAGGCCAAGCTTCTCACCCTGGGGAGCTCCAGTATTATTCGTGAAGAAGAAGGATGGAACACTGCGGATGTGTATCGATTACAGGGAACTGAACAAGCTCACGATCAAGAATCGGTATCCGCTACCGAGGATTGATGACTTGTTTGATCAACTGCAAGGATCAAGCTACTATTCCAAGATCGACCTTCGATCTGGATATCATCAGCTGAGAATCCAAGAGGAAAGCGTACCAAAGACTGCATTCAGAACGCGATATGGGCACTACGAATTTCTTGTGATGCCATTTGGGTTGACGAATGCACCAGCGGTCTTTGTGGACCTGATGAACCGCGTATGCAAACCATATCTCGATAAATTCGTGATTGTATTTATCGATGATATCCTGATTTACTCGCGAACGAAAGAAGAGCACGAGCAACATCTCAGAACCATCTTGGAGCTACTGAAGAAAAAGAAACTTTATGCAAAGTTCTCAAAATGCGAATTCTGGATTCGCGAAGTACAATTTCTTGGTCACGTGGTGAATGAGAAGGGCATTCATGTAGACCCATCCAAGATTGAAGCAATAAAGAATTGGGAAGCTCCCAAGACCCCAACTGAAGTTCGACAATTTTTGGGCTTAGCGGGCTATTATCGGCGATTCATCGAGAATTTCTCAAAAATAGCTCAACCGCTAACGACCCTTACTCAGAAAGACAAGAAGTACGACTGGGGTCACAAACAAGAAGAAGCCTTCCAGTTACTTAAGAGCAAGCTATGCGATGCACCGATACTATCATTACCCGAAGGCACTGAAGACTTCGTGGTATACTGTGACGCCTCACGACAAGGCTTGGGCTGCGTGCTCATGCAACGCCAAAAAGTCATCGCTTATGCTTCAAGACAACTGAAGGTTCACGAGAGAAATTATACCACTCACGACCTGGAGCTGGGTGCAGTGGTATTCGCCTTGAAAATTTGGCGACATTATTTATATGGTACTCGATGTACAATCTTCACAGATCACAAAAGCTTGCAACACATATTTGATCAGAAGGAATTGAATATGCGCCAGCGACGTTGGGTCGAGCTGCTGAATGATTATGACTGTGAGATTAAGTACCATCCTGGAAAGGCGAACGTTGTAGCAGACGCGTTGAGCCGAAAAGAAAGGGTTAAGACCCTAAGGGTTCGAGCACTGGAAATGACGATTCGAACGAACCTCACAGCACGCATTCGTGATGCACAACAAGAAGCTCTTAAAGAAGAGAACCGTAAAGCTGAATACCTACGGGGTATGCTGAAATACATGGTGCCAAACGAAGAGGGAGCCTTATACTTTGAGAAGCGTATTTGGGTTCCACTCTATGGTGGCATACGAGAAGTCATCCTTAATGAAGCCCACAAATCGAGATATTCGATCCACCCAGGATCGGGCAAAATGTATCAAGACTTGAAGGAGTACTATTGGTGGCCGAGACTCAAAAGCGACGTTGCTGTTTATGTTGGAAAATGCCTAACCTGTGCCAAGGTTAAGGCAGAATATCAGAAACCGTCCGGCCTACTACAACAACCAGAAATTCCCGTGTGGAAGTGGGAACAAATCTCGATGGACTTCATAACGAAATTACCCAGGACCCCGAGAGGGCACGATATGATATGGGTAATAGTTGATCGATTGACGAAGTCTGCGCATTTCCTACCAATCCGAGAGAAGGATAGCACTGGAAAGCTTGCTGAAATATACTTAAGAGAAATTGTGGCATGACATGGAGTGCCAATCTCAATCATTTCAGACAGAGATGGACGCTTTGTCTCAAGAATCTGGAAATCATTTCAGGAAGCCTTTGGATCTCAGTTAGATCTAAGCACGGCATTCCATCCGCAAACAGACGGCCAGAGCGAACGGACTATACAAACGTTAGAAGATATGCTTCGCGCATGTGTCATGGATCTAGGCGGCAGCTGGGATACTCATCTACCTTTAGTTGAGTTTTCCTACAATAACAGTTATCATACGAGCATAAAAGCCGCGCCGTTCGAAGCTCTGTATGGCCGCAAATGCCGATCGCCCTTATGTTGGGCAGATGCCGGAGATAAACGTATGGTTGGTCCTGAACTTGTACAAGAGATAACCGACAAGATTGCACAGATCCGAGAGCGCATTAAGGCGGCTCGAGAGCGACAAAAGAGCTACGCGGATCCAAATAGGAAATCGGTAGAATTCCAGGTGGGAGACAAAGTGTTGTTAAAAGTCTCACCATGGAAGGGCGTAGTCAGATTTGGAAAGCGTGGAAAGCTGAATCCACGATATATCGGACCATTCAGAATACTGAAGAGAATTGGTACCGTGGCGTACAAGTTGGAGTTACCGGAAGAACTTAATGGAGTACATGATACGTTTCATGTATCCAACCTGAAGAAGAGTCCAACACAAGAAAGCGTGATCATCCCGATGGATGAAGTGCATATTGATGAAGCCCTCCGATTTACAGAGCAACCCGTCGAGGTTACCGACTGGAAAGTCAACAAGACCAGGAGGAGCAGTGTGAAGCTTGTCAAAGTACGTTGGAGCTCTAAGCACGGACCTGAGTACACATGGGAATGTGAAGACCAGTTCAAGAAAAAGTATCCCCACCTATTCAAAAAGACTCCAGCGAGAGTGAGTTTAGCCTGAATTTCGGGACGAAATTCTTTTAACGGGGGGAGACTGTGACAACTGGCCCAAACCGGTAATTTCCGTACACATTAATTATTGCTTAATGACTGCAATTATGAGTTTAATTGTCAGCAATGTCTGAACACATGATTAAACAAGTGAATTCATGCACGTTGTATACTACAAAATATTGCTTTATGCATAAACGAGAGCGTTGCGTCAAAAATAATAGTAAACTCACCGGTAAGACACACTGTGTCAACGGAACTGCAGAAAGCAGCCAGACAATAAAATTGGAACCTAGGTGTAGGTCCGACGACAAGAATGCATTAAGACCCAAGAGTACATACAAGGGTTAATATATATGCAATACGAAAGCAAATATAAGCACTAAAAAGCACCCGAAACGCACTTTAAGTGCATAATTTATATAATTCAGCAATAAATCAGCATTTGGACATATAAATATTATGCAGAAATGTCGTTTTATTATCCAGAATATTTCCCTAAGTGTTGGGAATTGAAAGAGTACAGGAAAGGTACTTAAACGACACTAAAAAGGGTAATTTAGCACTTTAACGAATCGGTATGTAACCGAACGACCGGACTATACCCGGAACATGAAAATATTGTTATTTTTATTATTACTCTTTTTCTGAGCTAGTTAGGGTCCCCGAACACCCTAACACACTATACATTACTTAACACACTTAAAACTTAACTAGAGTTTGTAATTAGGGGTTGGAAATTACACTTAACCCCCCCCCCCCCATGGTATGTGGACGGTCACATGTGGGCCTCCACCAAGATCCTCACTTGATCCTCCATAATCTCACATGATTCTCCATAATCTTCCTTGATTTCCCTAGATTTGATTTAGAGATTTGTCATGTACTTTCAAGACACAATTACCATTGGATAATACCCTTGATTATTGTCTATAAACACCTTAGTGTTGCACATATGATCATTACCCAACACAACACACTCCAAACTCTCTCTCTTGCCCTCTAAAGCTTACGGCCAAACACCCCTTCCACATACATTCATCTTCAAGTTTGGTTCTTGCCATTCCAACATCATACATACGTCAAAGGTCACATATTAGGAGGTTTGGAGCAAACGGAACGCGAAGGACCTCTCCACTTTGCTTTTACCCACGCCATTTTCGTCAAGAATCTTCCCTAGCCTCGAGCTAGAGGTATAATGCTTAAAACTTGTTCTTGAACTATCCTAAAGCGGTTAATAAGATGTATGAGGGTTAAAATTCTAAATCTTGCATTTTGAAACATAAAAGTCTACTTAAAACACTAAAAATGGTGGTTAATAGCACATAAGTTGTGTAAATGATGTAGTATTCGAAATGTATGATTATTGAGACCCGATCTATGATTGTGGTAGCTCGGATCACCATTTAACCCGACGTAGTCATGTTCTTGGATCATGACATAAAGTTATGTTAGAAGATATAAGGGTTAAAAGGTGAAACTCTACCACACATGAAACATGAACTTGTGTAAAAGTATTTTTACTTGCAAAATAGTGTTTAAAACTAGCCGATCTATGTATCTACAAGTGGTATTTTCAAAAGACCAAGCATCAAAAGAAAGCACATGTTCTAAACCGGATCTTACATAAACAAAAGTGGTCTCTGTGAACAAACAAGTGTGTGGACACATGTGTAACAAAGGTTTTAACAAAGAAATAATTTTCGTAAAAACCGACTAGAAGTTGTGAAACTTCATATTCGTTAAAAATAAAGTTTTTAAGAAATTAAACTTATTTTTAACAATAACAAGACTTACTAAATGTGCTAGTAAGTTACTACACATTTTTGTAAATATTCAAGTTCATGAAATGGAGAAACTAGTGATTATTGCTGATGAGTATTGTTGATAATTGTTGTTGATGATTGATAATGATTTAAAAGAAAATAAACACACGTTTTGAAAACGTGGGAAACCTCCATTTTTAGGGGAAACTCTGTCAAAATTTTTATAAATTTTGACACTTAGAAAAAAATATAAGTTTTTGAGAAACTTATTCCCTAAAAATGTGTTTAAAAGTATTACCAAGGTTTCCCTAATTTTTGGTGATGAGAAATGGTGATTTTCAAGAATAAAAATGGATATTAAGTATATATTTTTGAAAGAAAAATATATATTATTTGATCACCAACTTTTGTGCTAAGTGTGTATAGTATGTGTTATACGTGCTAGTGTATTAAGACTTAAAAATACACTAAATACTCGTGAAGAGTATAAACATAAAAATACACATACAAAATACAAGATACATAATTCGGGTGCAAAGTGCAAAACATAAAAGACTTATATTTATTTTTGGAGAAAATAATATAAGTAAGATACGTAGTTAAAAATATGGAATATTTTTAACACAAGAATATACAAAAGAGAGTGACTGTACTTGTGCGACGCAAGTCTAGTGACTAACGTTAAGAAAACGCGTATAGGTTACGACGTTAATTAAGCAAATCCGGTGGAGTTTACGACGCTAGGAACGCAAAGTTGTGAGTTCATGCTCCCCCTTTTCTTTAACTGTTTTCAGTTTTTATAACTTCGGGGGTGAAATACATGTACAAAAGTACAATATTTATAAATGGTATGATATAAATACAAGAAGTACACTTGGTGAGAACGAGAACCAAGTGTGACAAAATATAAGAATACAAGAAGTACACTTGGTGAGAACGAGAACCAAGTGTGACGAAATATAAGAATATGAGAAGCGCACTTGGTGAGAACGAGAACCAAGTATGAGGCGCTATGAGAAATGATAACAAGAAACGCGCTTGGTGAGGACGAGAACCAAGTAGGAAGCGTTATGAGAAATAGTGTCACGAATAGGGTACAGAAGCACCATTAATCAACAATATACATAGACCGCAGAACAAAAGGTTAGATCTAACGGGTGCCTGGCAGCCACACTCCCGGTCGGGGCGAGAACCGAGGAGTGCTTTTGTGTCTCAGAATATACCAATTAAATGCCTTAGGTTTGGTGACTTCCTATGACGTGCCACATGTTAATGGCTTTGCAACCCATTAACAATCTGATATTTACAGAAATACTGTATTTACATAAAATTCATACCATTCTAAAATTGATATATAACTTGAAGTACGTGGGGTACTCAAGAGGATTGATATATAACTTGAAGTACGTGGGGTACTCAAGAGGATTGATATATAACTAGAAGTACGTGGGGTACTCAAGAGGATTGATATATAACTTGAAGTACGTGGAGTACTCGAGAAAAACTTGATTTATTCACAACTATGTTTTCATACAAAGTATACAAACATGAAATACAAAACTGCATGAATTCACACCAACATTATGTTGATGTTTTTCCAAAACTCACATGTATTTCAGGTAACTAGGATGGATGTGCCCGTGGTCTTGCTTATGCTCATGGATGTCGCTTGTGTTTAACTTTAAATAAAGTTGTAAACTTTTAAGACAATGTTTTATGCGACTTAGCGATGTAAACGCTAACGAATGTTTTCAAATTATGGTATTTGAATGTTATTTTTACGAGCATGTAGCATGTTTACTCTTCGTATGCAATGAGAACCTTTCATGATCACACCTCGTGCTTCCGCCGTAGAAAGGGGTGTGACAGATTGGTATCAGAGCTGCGATTGTAGTGAACCAGGATTCCTTCTCGAGTCTAGTCTACAATCTCTAGGATCCATTCACGAAAACAATTTTCAAAGAGTTTTCATTGCATAAAACGTTCCGCGACATCCACTACCTGAAACTGTCTACATGAGTCTAGAAAAGACGCTACGAGACTTAGAGTGCACTTGAGTAGCACTTGTCGTTGACTAGAAATTACTTGCAATTATGTGTGATAATTAGCATGTACTAGAAGTAGAATGTCACAAGTATATGTGACTTTACCTGTAAGCAATGGCCTACCTGAAGGAAGAAATACGAGGATGAAACAAACTGTGCGGACTGTGCAAGGAGTTACGTAATTATGGATGCATACGTAATTATGGAATTCAGTGCACAGAAACCACAGCAAGTCTTGTCACGTATAGATTCCCTCAGTGCAAGCCTACTAAGTACTCTGCTAGAGTAATAATTGTTTGATGTCACTTATGTGGTATATATACCTGTGAATATATATGATACTACTATCTAGTGTGACGATATCAAACAAATGCCTAACCCTGTTGTGTTATGTTCTGTCAGAACATGGCACCCAGGAAAACTGTGAATGCTCGCAATGACGATCAACCTCCTCCTCCCCCACTTCCAAGAACTGCTGAAGAGCTGAACGCTCTACTGGAGGAAAGGATCTCCGCTGCTATCGCCCAGTACGAGGCGAATCGAACTCAAGACAGTGGTGGACCAAGCAACGCTAGGCGTAATGGGAATGGAGATTCGTCTGGAGGCAATGCAGCTCAAGGTAACCTTAAGACACTGTGCTAAGCATGAGGAAATTTATGAACGGTCTATGTTTCATTATTTCTTCGATTGCTCGCATGTGAATTGGTTGAATCAATTCCAGGCTGCACTTTCAAGCAGTTCCTCGACTGCAAGCCGATAAACTATGACGGCACAGGAGGTGCAGTAGCATTTGTGCGCTGGACGGAGAAGACTGAAGCTCTGACTTGGTGGAACCTGCAAGCCCAAACTTTGGGTGATGACGCCGCTTATGGCCTCACTTGGGAGGAACTGAAGGAAAGGATGAGAGAGAAGTACTGCTCTCGTGCAGAACTCCAAAGGCTGGAAACAGAGTTCTGGCACTTAACTATGGAAGGTGCTGACATCAATGGTTACACTCGAAGGTTCCACGACCTGTCCAGAGTGCTTCCCTACATGGTGACTCCTGAATTTAAGCGTGTGGAACGCTACATTTGGGGACTGGCCTCAGAGTTTCGTGGCATGGTAACGTCGGCCAAACCACAAACAATCACCGAGGCTGTAACTCTGGCTGTCAGCCTGACTGAAGATTGTATTCGTATGAAGAAGCTCTCACTGAACCCAACAGAAAATGCCGAGACGCATGCTGAGTCGTCTGGCAACAAGAAAAGGAAACATGCAAACTTGAATCAAGCAACTCGTAACAACAAGGGTTTTAGCAAGAAGCGTGACGCTAACATGCCTCAGGAGATGAAAACCCATACAACCAAAGCATACCAAGGCTCCATGCCTAGATGCCAAAAATGTAAGTATCATCATGATGGGGCTTGTCGCATTCCAAGGTGCGACAAATGTGGTAAATTGGGTCATCAGACAGAAGACTGTTGGGGAAAAGGAAAGAACCGAAGTGGAAACAGTGCTGGTAACAAGAATGGTAACGGGAAAGGGCAGAACCAAGGATGCTTCAAGTGTGGAAGCAATGATCATTTCATGAAGAACTGCCCAGAGAGAAACAACGCTCCGGCTCGAGCATTTGTGATTGGAACAAGAGACGCACGCGAGGACCCTAACGTGGTCACCGGTACGTTTCTCATTAACAATCACTTTGCATCCATACTGTTTGACACTGGCGCCGATTATAGCTTCATGTCTGTGGAATTTAAACGCATACTCGGAATAGAATCTAGTAGATTAGAAATTCCTTATTCCATAGAACTAGCCAATGGTAAACTTGTTGAATCGGGCGAAGTTGTCAGAGGCTGCACATTAGAACTTGGCGAACGAAATTTTAGCATCGACCTCCTACCTATTCAATTGGGTAGCTTCGATGTAGTAGTCGGGATGGACTGGTTGTCCAAGAACAAAGCTGAAGTTATTTGCCATGAGAAAATCATTCGCATCCCTTTAGCGAATGGTGAAACTCTCATCGTGCATGGAGAAAAACGAGACGCGCCTCTTCGAATCATCAGTTGTATGAAGGCACAGAAGTGCTTAAGGAAAGGATGTGTTGCTATCCTAGCACACGTTATAGACAAGAAGGCTGAGGAGCCGAAACTCGAAGACATTCCTGTGGTGAAGGAATTTCCTGATGTGTTCCCTGAAGATCTGCCAGGACTACCTCCGCAACGACAAGTCGAATTCCGTATAGACTTGGTTCCAGGAGCTGCTCCTATAGCCAAGGCACCCTATCGACTTGCGCCATCCGAGATGCAAGAGTTATCTACACAACTCCAGGAGTTGTTGGATAAGGGATTTATAAGGCCAAGCTTCTCACCCTGGGGAGCTCCAGTATTATTCGTGAAGAAGAAGGATGGAACACTGCGGATGTGTATCGATTACAGGGAACTGAACAAGCTCACGATCAAGAATCGGTATCCGCTACCGAGGATTGATGACTTGTTTGATCAACTGCAAGGATCAAGCTACTATTCCAAGATCGACCTTCGATCTGGATATCATCAGCTGAGAATCCAAGAGGAAAGCGTACCAAAGACTGCATTCAGAACGCGATATGGGCACTACGAATTTCTTGTGATGCCATTTGGGTTGACGAATGCACCAGCGGTCTTTGTGGACCTGATGAACCGCGTATGCAAACCATATCTCGATAAATTCGTGATTGTATTTATCGATGATATCCTGATTTACTCGCGAACGAAAGAAGAGCACGAGCAACATCTCAGAACCATCTTGGAGCTACTGAAGAAAAAGAAACTTTATGCAAAGTTCTCAAAATGCGAATTCTGGATTCGCGAAGTACAATTTCTTGGTCACGTGGTGAATGAGAAGGGCATTCATGTAGACCCATCCAAGATTGAAGCAATAAAGAATTGGGAAGCTCCCAAGACCCCAACTGAAGTTCGACAATTTTTGGGCTTAGCGGGCTATTATCGGCGATTCATCGAGAATTTCTCAAAAATAGCTCAACCGCTAACGACCCTTACTCAGAAAGACAAGAAGTACGACTGGGGTCACAAACAAGAAGAAGCCTTCCAGTTACTTAAGAGCAAGCTATGCGATGCACCGATACTATCATTACCCGAAGGCACTGAAGACTTCGTGGTATACTGTGACGCCTCACGACAAGGCTTGGGCTGCGTGCTCATGCAACGCCAAAAAGTCATCGCTTATGCTTCAAGACAACTGAAGGTTCACGAGAGAAATTATACCACTCACGACCTGGAGCTGGGTGCAGTGGTATTCGCCTTGAAAATTTGGCGACATTATTTATATGGTACTCGATGTACAATCTTCACAGATCACAAAAGCTTGCAACACATATTTGATCAGAAGGAATTGAATATGCGCCAGCGACGTTGGGTCGAGCTGCTGAATGATTATGACTGTGAGATTAAGTACCATCCTGGAAAGGCGAACGTTGTAGCAGACGCGTTGAGCCGAAAAGAAAGGGTTAAGACCCTAAGGGTTCGAGCACTGGAAATGACGATTCGAACGAACCTCACAGCACGCATTCGTGATGCACAACAAGAAGCTCTTAAAGAAGAGAACCGTAAAGCTGAATACCTACGGGGTATGCTGAAATACATGGTGCCAAACGAAGAGGGAGCCTTATACTTTGAGAAGCGTATTTGGGTTCCACTCTATGGTGGCATACGAGAAGTCATCCTTAATGAAGCCCACAAATCGAGATATTCGATCCACCCAGGATCGGGCAAAATGTATCAAGACTTGAAGGAGTACTATTGGTGGCCGAGACTCAAAAGCGACGTTGCTGTTTATGTTGGAAAATGCCTAACCTGTGCCAAGGTTAAGGCAGAATATCAGAAACCGTCCGGCCTACTACAACAACCAGAAATTCCCGTGTGGAAGTGGGAACAAATCTCGATGGACTTCATAACGAAATTACCCAGGACCCCGAGAGGGCACGATATGATATGGGTAATAGTTGATCGATTGACGAAGTCTGCGCATTTCCTACCAATCCGAGAGAAGGATAGCACTGGAAAGCTTGCTGAAATATACTTAAGAGAAATTGTGGCATGACATGGAGTGCCAATCTCAATCATTTCAGACAGAGATGGACGCTTTGTCTCAAGAATCTGGAAATCATTTCAGGAAGCCTTTGGATCTCAGTTAGATCTAAGCACGGCATTCCATCCGCAAACAGACGGCCAGAGCGAACGGACTATACAAACGTTAGAAGATATGCTTCGCGCATGTGTCATGGATCTAGGCGGCAGCTGGGATACTCATCTACCTTTAGTTGAGTTTTCCTACAATAACAGTTATCATACGAGCATAAAAGCCGCGCCGTTCGAAGCTCTGTATGGCCGCAAATGCCGATCGCCCTTATGTTGGGCAGATGCCGGAGATAAACGTATGGTTGGTCCTGAACTTGTACAAGAGATAACCGACAAGATTGCACAGATCCGAGAGCGCATTAAGGCGGCTCGAGAGCGACAAAAGAGCTACGCGGATCCAAATAGGAAATCGGTAGAATTCCAGGTGGGAGACAAAGTGTTGTTAAAAGTCTCACCATGGAAGGGCGTAGTCAGATTTGGAAAGCGTGGAAAGCTGAATCCACGATATATCGGACCATTCAGAATACTGAAGAGAATTGGTACCGTGGCGTACAAGTTGGAGTTACCGGAAGAACTTAATGGAGTACATGATACGTTTCATGTATCCAACCTGAAGAAGAGTCCAACACAAGAAAGCGTGATCATCCCGATGGATGAAGTGCATATTGATGAAGCCCTCCGATTTACAGAGCAACCCGTCGAGGTTACCGACTGGAAAGTCAACAAGACCAGGAGGAGCAGTGTGAAGCTTGTCAAAGTACGTTGGAGCTCTAAGCACGGACCTGAGTACACATGGGAATGTGAAGACCAGTTCAAGAAAAAGTATCCCCACCTATTCAAAAAGACTCCAGCGAGAGTGAGTTTAGCCTGAATTTCGGGACGAAATTCTTTTAACGGGGGGAGACTGTGACAACTGGCCCAAACCGGTAATTTCCGTACACATTAATTATTGCTTAATGACTGCAATTATGAGTTTAATTGTCAGCAATGTCTGAACACATGATTAAACAAGTGAATTCATGCACGTTGTATACTACAAAATATTGCTTTATGCATAAACGAGAGCGTTGCGTCAAAAATAATAGTAAACTCACCGGTAAGACACACTGTGTCAACGGAACTGCAGAAAGCAGCCAGACAATAAAATTGGAACCTAGGTGTAGGTCCGACGACAAGAATGCATTAAGACCCAAGAGTACATACAAGGGTTAATATATATGCAATACGAAAGCAAATATAAGCACTAAAAAGCACCCGAAACGCACTTTAAGTGCATAATTTATATAATTCAGCAATAAATCAGCATTTGGACATATAAATATTATGCAGAAATGTCGTTTTATTATCCAGAATATTTCCCTAAGTGTTGGGAATTGAAAGAGTACAGGAAAGGTACTTAAACGACACTAAAAAGGGTAATTTAGCACTTTAACGAATCGGTATGTAACCGAACGACCGGACTATACCCGGAACATGAAAATATTGTTATTTTTATTATTACTCTTTTTCTGAGCTAGTTAGGGTCCCCGAACACCCTAACACACTATACATTACTTAACACACTTAAAACTTAACTAGAGTTTGTAATTAGGGGTTGGAAATTACACTTAACCCCCCCCCCCCCATGGTATGTGGACGGTCACATGTGGGCCTCCACCAAGATCCTCACTTGATCCTCCATAATCTCACATGATTCTCCATAATCTTCCTTGATTTCCCTAGATTTGATTTAGAGATTTGTCATGTACTTTCAAGACACAATTACCATTGGATAATACCCTTGATTATTGTCTATAAACACCTTAGTGTTGCACATATGATCATTACCCAACACAACACACTCCAAACTCTCTCTCTTGCCCTCTAAAGCTTACGGCCAAACACCCCTTCCACATACATTCATCTTCAAGTTTGGTTCTTGCCATTCCAACATCATACATACGTCAAAGGTCACATATTAGGAGGTTTGGAGCAAACGGAACGCGAAGGACCTCTCCACTTTGCTTTTACCCACGCCATTTTCGTCAAGAATCTTCCCTAGCCTCGAGCTAGAGGTATAATGCTTAAAACTTGTTCTTGAACTATCCTAAAGCGGTTAATAAGATGTATGAGGGTTAAAATTCTAAATCTTGCATTTTGAAACATAAAAGTCTACTTAAAACACTAAAAATGGTGGTTAATAGCACATAAGTTGTGTAAATGATGTAGTATTCGAAATGTATGATTATTGAGACCCGATCTATGATTGTGGTAGCTCGGATCACCATTTAACCCGACGTAGTCATGTTCTTGGATCATGACATAAAGTTATGTTAGAAGATATAAGGGTTAAAAGGTGAAACTCTACCACACATGAAACATGAACTTGTGTAAAAGTATTTTTACTTGCAAAATAGTGTTTAAAACTAGCCGATCTATGTATCTACAAGTGGTATTTTCAAAAGACCAAGCATCAAAAGAAAGCACATGTTCTAAACCGGATCTTACATAAACAAAAGTGGTCTCTGTGAACAAACAAGTGTGTGGACACATGTGTAACAAAGGTTTTAACAAAGAAATAATTTTCGTAAAAACCGACTAGAAGTTGTGAAACTTCATATTCGTTAAAAATAAAGTTTTTAAGAAATTAAACTTATTTTTAACAATAACAAGACTTACTAAATGTGCTAGTAAGTTACTACACATTTTTGTAAATATTCAAGTTCATGAAATGGAGAAACTAGTGATTATTGCTGATGAGTATTGTTGATAATTGTTGTTGATGATTGATAATGATTTAAAAGAAAATAAACACACGTTTTGAAAACGTGGGAAACCTCCATTTTTAGGGGAAACTCTGTCAAAATTTTTATAAATTTTGACACTTAGAAAAAAATATAAGTTTTTGAGAAACTTATTCCCTAAAAATGTGTTTAAAAGTATTACCAAGGTTTCCCTAATTTTTGGTGATGAGAAATGGTGATTTTCAAGAATAAAAATGGATATTAAGTATATATTTTTGAAAGAAAAATATATATTATTTGATCACCAACTTTTGTGCTAAGTGTGTATAGTATGTGTTATACGTGCTAGTGTATTAAGACTTAAAAATACACTAAATACTCGTGAAGAGTATAAACATAAAAATACACATACAAAATACAAGATACATAATTCGGGTGCAAAGTGCAAAACATAAAAGACTTATATTTATTTTTGGAGAAAATAATATAAGTAAGATACGTAGTTAAAAATATGGAATATTTTTAACACAAGAATATACAAAAGAGAGTGACTGTACTTGTGCGACGCAAGTCTAGTGACTAACGTTAAGAAAACGCGTATAGGTTACGACGTTAATTAAGCAAATCCGGTGGAGTTTACGACGCTAGGAACGCAAAGTTGTGAGTTCATGCTCCCCCTTTTCTTTAACTGTTTTCAGTTTTTATAACTTCGGGGGTGAAATACATGTACAAAAGTACAATATTTATAAATGGTATGATATAAATACAAGAAGTACACTTGGTGAGAACGAGAACCAAGTGTGACAAAATATAAGAATACAAGAAGTACACTTGGTGAGAACGAGAACCAAGTGTGACGAAATATAAGAATATGAGAAGCGCACTTGGTGAGAACGAGAACCAAGTATGAGGCGCTATGAGAAATGATAACAAGAAACGCGCTTGGTGAGGACGAGAACCAAGTAGGAAGCGTTATGAGAAATAGTGTCACGAATAGGGTACAGAAGCACCATTAATCAACAATATACATAGACCGCAGAACAAAAGGTTAGATCTAACGGGTGCCTGGCAGCCACACTCCCGGTCGGGGCGAGAACCGAGGAGTGCTTTTGTGTCTCAGAATATACCAATTAAATGCCTTAGGTTTGGTGACTTCCTATGACGTGCCACATGTTAATGGCTTTGCAACCCATTAACAATCTGATATTTACAGAAATACTGTATTTACATAAAATTCATACCATTCTAAAATTGATATATAACTTGAAGTACGTGGGGTACTCAAGAGGATTGATATATAACTTGAAGTACGTGGGGTACTCAAGAGGATTGATATATAACTAGAAGTACGTGGGGTACTCAAGAGGATTGATATATAACTTGAAGTACGTGGAGTACTCGAGAAAAACTTGATTTATTCACAACTATGTTTTCATACAAAGTATACAAACATGAAATACAAAACTGCATGAATTCACACCAACATTATGTTGATGTTTTTCCAAAACTCACATGTATTTCAGGTAACTAGGATGGATGTGCGCGTGGTCTTGCTTATGCTCATGGATGTCGCTTGTGTTTAACTTTAAATAAAGTTGTAAACTTTTAAGACAATGTTTTATGCGACTTAGCGATGTAAACGCTAACGAATGTTTTCAAATTATGGTATTTGAATGTTATTTTTACGAGCATGTAGCATGTTTACTCTTCGTATGCAATGAGAACCTTTCATGATCACACCTCGTGCTTCCGCCGTAGAAAGGGGTGTGACAGTTCGGTCCAATAAGAAAGTATCTGGCAGCTGGCTGGCACTATTCTCTTCCGTTGGTTTTGTGTATATATAAAATTCCATAACTTTTCAAACATTAATTGGAAAAAATTCCAATAAGCAAAAGGTAATACTGGACCCATATTGGGCTTTCAACTTAATTTGTAATGTATTTTCTATTTGCAAGGGAATATATAATTCATCACAAATGTTCAAAGGTGAAATTAATCAATAATTTCTGGTTGCACATACGTCCGAAATACAGGTCTAATATGTAACTAGTGGTTCCTATTTATGGAAAGCAAGAAAAGAAATGAAAGAAGTTTGAAGGCATGCACCCTCTCCATATATAGCCACACAACTTCTAGATGAAATACAGGTGGAACTTGTATATACGAATTAAATCATGGTTCAAAAGCATGTATCAACAGTGGACTGATTGGTGTTGTAAACCTTAATTAGAGGTGAGCCCCAGACTAGAAATAAGATATACACTTATAAGTTGTAACGTCTACCGTGTAAATAGTTTATTTATAAAATTTCGTTGTTTAATAATAACTAGTAGAGAACTCCGAGCTTCGCGGCGGAAATTTGGTTGATATCATTTCACTTCTTTAAGGTACTCGTACTCGTCATAGCAATCGAAAAAAACCTAAAGCTAGAATATTAGTGGATCAAAAGAATAAAAACAAATAAACAAAAAACACGTTCTTATAACTAAAACTTTCCTAGTAAAATTTATCTAGATTTACATTTAAAGTAAATTTGAAATTTACAATTACATAAATATAAATAAGAGTAACTTCCGTTTTGCTCTCTGTGGTTTGGTCACTTTAATGGTTTTGCCCCAAACCTTTAAAAATAGCCAGTTTACTCCCTGGTCTATGAAGTCTTTCATGATTTCACTCCCCGCCTCTAACTCCATCCAAATTGTTTATTAACTGAAAAGGTGTTTTGGTAATTTCAAATATAAAACTGAGGGTATTTTAGTAAAACTATAAATAAAAGATTATATTATATATCTATATATAATCTAAAATTTAGTTACATGTTCTGTTTTAAAATCAACATTTATGATGTTTTAGATGCAGTACTTAAAATAATATTGATTAAAATAATCTATATCTATATATACTTAAAAGTTTAGTTATATCAACTTTTTTACAACAACATTTATGATGTTTTAAATGCAGTACTTAAAATAATATTGATTAAAATAATCTATATCTATATCTATATATACTTAAAAATTTAGTTATATATCAACTTTTTTACAACCTTCATTATGAGCCTCTTAAATACATTTGTGTCTTTAAAGTTGTAATTGCCTATTAACAAGCGGCCAGAAATAAACAAAATTAAAATCTTTTCCATCCCTGCTCTTGAAGAAACCTAATCGCTGCCCAACTAAAGACACGCCACTTCATCTTCCCTACCAGTTAAATCCTTGCCATCTCATGGCAGAGGGACAATCGTGACCCCTCTCATTCTCTTCCAGTACACACGCTTCCACATCTTAACCGGCGTCGGTTCACATTTCAACTCACCGGAATCGTCTCTTCAATCCCCCATCCGGTTCCACCCCACCCCCGTTAAGAACTACCCCATGGAAAGCAGTTGGGTCTGCGTATCGGCTTTATCAGGTGCGATTCTTCTTCCTCTGTATGCGATTGATGCTCTTCCAATGTTGATGTACAAGTATTAGTTGATATTTATGAAATTATAAGTAGATACATGGTAACACGGTTTGATTCCGGTTATTTTACTTGATATGCTATGTGGGTTCTGTTTCATTTTTTGTCCTTGATAATGGCTTTGATTTTTTTTATCTGTTATTTTTCATGTAGCCTCAGAGATCAAGAAGGAAAGATATACAAATTTTGAAACGGTTTGTGATACAAACTCTCGTACTCAATTAACTTATTCAATGGTTGTAAATAAGTAACTTTTTGATAATGTCGGAGACTATTAATTCCTGAATTGACAAGAATGGGAAAATTGTGTTCGTTATATATTTTATGCCTTCTTGAGTTTCAATCTTGCTTTTCTTTTTCATACTGATTACAATTATATTTCTATGGCTTTAAGAATAAGGTAATTTGCTTATACTTAGGGATGTTTTGGTATCTTTGCATTTATCTTAAACATTTAGTCTGGTTGTTAGGGAGGGAAGAAGGTTCATGAGGTAGTTCAAGTGGGTCTGAACTATGATAAAGCATGATGTATGTATGAGTTAGAAGGTGTGAGTATTGTAGAGGAATGCATGAAGACAAGAAGGGCTATGGATATTGTTGGAATCACTACTGACGAACAGGTTCTCTACATTTCTACAAACATGTTTATTAAGTGATATATTGTTTTTTTAAACTTCTGGATATGGGCTTAGTGTTGGAGATATTGGCGGTCAGGTGGATTGCGCAAATGGTCAAAATGTATAATTTCTATGACGGGTTTGGCTGGGCTAGGCTGACCCGCCTTTTCTTAAATCTCACAGTTTTCAATAATACTGAAGGCCATCGATCTTAAGTGGATCTGAAAGCATTTAATCAAAAGTATATTTTTATTTTAGATTATCGATCATTAGTTGTGAGTTTTATTTCATACTATATATATTGTATTATATAGTAAAAATGAAAACATTGGTTCACAACTCAAGGATCTCCCCTCAACAAAGAAGAGGTGAGCACCACAAGATCTACTGGACCGAGTGTTGGCTGCACATTCAATGTGGTCTCAACATCAAACTAAGCCACATGGGAAGCATAAAACGAAATCCATTCTGGTTAAAGTTTTAACCTTAAAGCAGGTCGGGGGATGGTGTGTGCAAAGTTAAAATAGGTGTAACATGTTTAAATTCCGTAATATCTCATACAAAGTTAAAATAGGTGCAACCGCAAATGCTCAAAACAACCACTCTCATCAATCTCTTTCTCTTATCGGTTGGGTTAATGGTCCAGGCTCATGTGACGGCGGCGGAAGAATGGTGGTTCGAAGCTGAGACGATGGGATTGGAGCAGGATAAGTTCACTCCGGTGATGGTAAGGAAAGCTGATGGAAGCATTTCAACACTGCTGAATTGTTTGCACTCTCTTGTGGGCAGCACTCAGACCCTCCAGCTTGATTCGTGTACGTATTATGATCATGGCCATTTTGAATCCTTCAGCTGCAAGAATGTCCTGCTAGATGGGGATGGTTGTAAGCCCTTTGGTTCTTCCACACCTCCATCGATCCCCGCTAAAGACAAGGGGGTGTTACCCATACCGACACCAGTTAAGCGCGTTGAAGCGATCGTAAGGTATATATCGGCTTACACTTTATTCGTGCCATGTTTAATAAACCATTTTAATTAAAGATGTGCTATTTACCTTTCTACTCAATCTGAAATGTTATTTACATACCCGGTATATGTTTACTCTATTTTAAAATTAGGAGGCTACAACAGTCGGAAACTTGAGTTCGTAAATATAAAAGTGCATTGTTCTACATTAAAAAAATAGGAATAAAAAAACTTGGTAACGCATCACTTCGAATGTGTAAAGACATATAAGGGAAGAAGTTGGCTTTTGAAAAAAAATAAACTTGGTGTCGTTATAAATGGAAGGCAACAAAAAAACTTTCAACTATAATTGATTGATTTCCATAAACAATGTAATTGTGCATATTTATTTTTGGATAACCGTCTACATAAATGTTTCGTGCTTTTCCTTCCCAGGCCTGCTTATGCAGATTCGGATTCAGAAGAAACAGTTGACAGTGACCCACATGAAAGGTATACCGTCTGCACTTAGTGTTAGTAATGAAAACCCGTACTACTTTTCGATGCATATATACGTAAACATAGTATACCATTTTTAATAGTTTTCTTTTCGTTATTTCACTACAGTCAGTTGGCTGGTGATGGTGTTAATGCACTTTAGGTGATAAGTGCATGTCTCCCATTTATTAGGGTCTTTATTGTACATTTGATGAAAGATAGTCCCAAGTTTATCCTTGGACATTTTGTCCAAGTTTTAGGATAGCATTTTGTCTGAGTTTTGTCTAGGACAAAAGTCAGAGTTTTGTTTGTGTAGTTTGTATTGTCCGGGCTTTCTATTTTGTCTTGAAAGTCCGGGTTTTGCCTTGTATATATATACCTTTATGTGGAATAGACAAGGCGGCGATTCTGTGTGAAATTCTGTGCACCTAACCCTAATCATTGTGTGTGTGTTTTGTCTGGCGGCTACTGTGTGTGAGTGACGTCATTCATCTTCCTCATCAAGAATACTCAGTGTATTCTTGATTTCTCTCACAAATCTTTGCATTCTGGTGTTTCATCTGCAGTGGTTAATCATCAGGTGGATTCCGCACACCTGTTGGTGGCTTTAGCTGAGTGAGATCTTGGATTGGGAGGCCTTACAAGTGGTATCAGAGCAGTGTGCTCATACTACTGTAGGTGTTTCTTAGTTTGAAGGTTTTTGTGAGAAAAGTTCAATCTTTGATAGGGTTTAGTGAGTGTTTAGTGAGTTTTTGTGTTTTATTCATGATTCTTCATTCATATCTAGTGATTTGATGATGGATTTTGAGTAGTTTGGTGATTATTAGTGTTGTTCTTCATCTGGGTTTTACAGGGGTTTTGGTTCTTGTTCATACAGAGTTTGAAGGTTGAAAAAGAATCCTGAGTTTGATCTTTGGAAGATTTGTCCGTAGTTTAAATTCTATGTTTGTGTCTCCGGGTTATTGTTGAACCAGTGTGAAGTCACATTGGGGAGATAGTCCAGGGATTGGTTCTTCTGAGTTTTAAACCTGTTCTGAGTTTCAAAATCTCTGTCCGAATTTTACCCAGGTCCGAATTTTTTTTCTTAATCTATCTATTAATCTACCTAGTCCGAATTTTTTATTTCTATTTAGGAGTCCGAGGTTTAAGAAATTTGACTTTGTCCGACTTCTTTGTTGAGTTTTATAGTAAATTATTAGTCTCTCCGAATTTTATTTCTTCTTTGTTGAGTTTCTTCTTTGTTGACTTTGTCCGACTTTTCTTTGATCCTTGAGTCCAACCTTTTAGGTGATCTAGTCCGAACTTTATAGCTTTACTTTGTTGTCCGAACTTTATAGCTTTACTTTGTTGTCCGAATTTTAACTTTAGTTTGCTATAGAGTCCGAAATTTTCAAATTTTCTCTTTATTTGTGTCCGAAGTTTATTTAATATTGAGTCCGAGTTATTGTTTCTTTTGTTCAGGTCCGAGTTTGTTTCCTTTGTTTAGGTCCAAGTTTTGTCTTAGATCTATTCTTGTCCGAATTTTTTAGTTAAAAGTCTTAGGAGTCCGACTTTTATTTGTTTTTAAGCTCTTAGAGTCCGACTTTTAACTAATAGTCCGAGTTTATCAGTGAGTCTGATTTTTAACTTGAGAGTCCGAATTTTATATTCTTAGTGAGTCTCGTGGTCTGTGTTTAAATTCCTAACAGTGTAGTGTCCGAGTTTTTCTGTGTGTTTTATTTCAGGTTTTTGTGATCCGGGTTTCACACTCTGATTAAAGCTCAGACATTTCACTCCGTGTTTTCTCTCCGAGTTTGGACTTAGAAATCTTTTCAGTAACACAGTTCTTGCTTGGAAACCTACTGAAATGGCAAACAACAATCTGACTGCAATGGTGCAAAACCTCAAGCACAATGCTGAGGTAGGGAGTAACGACAAACCTCCTTTATTGATAAACGAGCTTGATTTTCCTGAGTGGAAGGAGCGTTTCGAAAGATATGTACGAGCAAAAGACATCAAATTCTGGTTGTGTGTCGTTAAAGGATGTGGAGCTACTCCAGTTCGTACGTTGACGATCGATACGTATTTGGCACTCACTGACGACCAGAAGAGATTTTTTGACTGTGAAGAGAAAGCTATGTCAATGATAACGATGGCAATGTCACAATCTATACTTCATACGTTCCGTAAGAGAAATAGCTCGAAGGAGTTGTGGGATAGCATGATCGAGCGCTATGAAGGAAATGCAATATACAAGAAACGACGACTCGAACGTTTGAAGACTCAATTCGTTGTGTTTAAAGCTTTAAGAAATGAATCATTTGATGATACAGTGAACCGATTTTATCATTTGTTGAGCGAACTTGATAGAAGTCAAGAGGGTATCTACACTGAATTTGAGAAGGTTGAGAAGTTTTTGAATTGCCTTTCCAGAGAATGGAATATGTACACCGCTTTGATTAGAGAAGGTGTTCTCTATGAGGAGCTCTCATTGGAAGAAGTTATACAAAAACTGAAGGGTTATGCTTGGAATATGGAAGATCAAGCATCCGATTTCGAGAAGATCCAAGATCCTCAGTTATATAAAGCCTCAAAACCGGCGGATAAGGGTAGTAATGGAGTACACGGCGTTGCCCTATATTCAGAGAATGAAGTTCCTGCAAGTGAACACGCCTTTATGAGCAACAATGTCAGTTCAAGTGGAACGACCAATTCCAATCAAGGAATGTACTCTTCTAGTGGAGCTCAGAAATCTCAAGCAACAAACTTGAACATTCCAAAGTTAGATGCAAGCGGCTTAAAGTTGATAGAAGAAAACATGAGCCTTTTGGCGTCCTTCATGACTGCCTACGAGAACTTCTGTCTTGGAAAGCTCGTTGAACCGTCAAGTCTCGATGAGGACTTTGACCAGATAGACCAAGACGAAATGGAAGAACTTGATCTACAACTCAATATGGCACTCTTAGTCCGTAGAGCGAAGAAATTTCTGTTGAGAACGGGTAGGAAGTTCATAGGAGGTCATACCAAGACTCGAATGGGAGTCGACATGTCAAAGGTGAAATGTCACAACTGCGGCATCTACGGGCATTTCGCACGTGATTGTCGGAAGCCAAAGATGGAAAGATCGAACAAAGAAAACTACTCTCAAGGAAACAACTCAAGACCTCACAACAATTCAGCAACTACTTCAAACTCAAGTGCTCGTCCAAGTGGTTCTGAAAATCTTACACCTTCAACAAACAATGCTATGGTGGCTCAATCTTTACAAAAAGTGACTGAGCCTTACGACTGGGGTTGTGCATTGGAAGACATTTCAGGAGCTATTGTGTCACAAGCCTTTATAGCTGAAATTGTCAACGAAGAAGTGTGTGAAGAGATTGTCGAAGAGACTAGCATTGAGGAACTTGCGGTTGTAGCTGAAGAAGTGTGTGAAGAGATTGTCGAAGAGACTAGCATTGAGGAACTTGCGGTTGTAGTTGAGGTTCTTGGGGAAGAGTTGGATTCGGGCAATGTTGCTGAGAATGAAGATAACCCGAATGAAGAGTTTGTTGAGAAGTCTAACAAAACAGAAGATGATGAAAAAGGAGAATGCTTTGAGTTCAACATCTCCACAGCTGAAATGCAGCAATTTGCGGATGCAGAAGCTAAAAGGTTGGAAGAAAAATCCGGAGATAACGAAGCGTGTGCATTCATGGCTGGCATTGAGGTAAAATCATCTTCTGTAGATAAGCGATGTGCTAGATGTGTTGAGTTTGTCACCAAGATCGATAGATATGCACTTCATAACACAAACTTAATTGCAGATTTAGAAAAATCCAGAGAACTCATTGTTGTGTTGTCTAATTCGGATAAAGAACACCGAATTAAGATAAAAGCGCTGAAAAATGATATCTCTGAATTTGAGAGACTTGTGGCTCAGGGAACTGTTAAAAATCAGGAATTAAAATCTGAACTTGAAATGAACCAAAATTGTGTTTTGGAAAAGAACAAAATCATTTTGGAAAAAGATAATCTGATTTTAGACTTGCAACGAAAAATTGAAAAGTTCGGGGATTCATCTGAAGTGATGAATTTCTGTATTAACAGCCAACGTCTCAAAGAATCTGAGGAAGAAATGTTCGGCATCGGTTATAAGAAAGTGCCTCCTCCGGTAAACCATAATTATACATCGATGCCAAGCATTGATCCTGAATTGGCAAATTTTGTGCCAAAGACCCCTCTGACGGTTGAACCGCAAAGTGAGTCAGAATCTGAGGCTTCTGACTCAGAACAGTCGAAGGTGAGTGAAGTTACTAAGAAAAATGAGCTAACTTTTGATAACATTGAGAATTTGATAAGCAATAAAATTTTGGAAATTTTTAATCAAGTTCAAAATGCGAAGTCAAAACCAAAGTCACGTGGGAAACCCAAAAAGAATTTGAAAAATATCCCTAAAACTGAGTTTGTTAAAGGGGAAGATTTTATCAAAGAAGAAGAGAAAATCGAAACAGGTTCAAACTCTCAGTTTGTCAACCAAATTTTGAAAAATCCCACTAACACCTCATCATCTTCGACCAGTCATGAGGAACGTCCAAAGAATGCTGCGAAAGTTCGCAAATGTTATAAGTGTCGTGGGAAAGGACACTTAGCAGCAGATTGTCCAGATGACAAGGGTAAATCACTTGTTGATCCTGATCAGAAGAAACTTTTTGTTGAAAAACCACAAAATGAAACAGTTAATGTTGAAAAGAAAAACGGTAAAAATCAGAAGGTTGAGAAAAACAAAGTGATTAAACAAGAAGTAAAACCAGTTGTCAAAACAAATGTTAAATCACAACAAAATCAGGATCATGGGGAGAAACCAGTTGTTATAAATCGTGGTAAAGGATCGGAAAGTTCATCTCAAAAACATGATACTCGTGAGAAAACCCCTCACAGACGACAAAATCATGTTACTTTCCAAACACATGAGAATGACCAACGTTCTGGAGGTTCGAGCAACAACAATGTTAGACCTCATGCACAGAACAAATTCGTGAATGACCGAAATGCGTCACCCCCCCCCCCCCCCGATTTCCAAATCAAAGACAGCATTCGGATAATCATCCACGATCATTCTCAAGACACGATGATGTTCCTAGATTTGGTAGGAATTTTGAGCCACCCAGGAATCAAAATTACAGTTACCAAAACTATGGAAGCCGAGGTTATGGAAACTCTAGTTATACCAACAGATCGTCAACTCCGTATAATCCACGATTTGCGGGGAGTCATTCCAACAATTTCCGAAATGGAAATGGAGGACACAATGGCAATGATGGTTATTTCAAAGAGTTTTCTTATGTTGATGAATCGGGACGACCCAAGACCATCATGGCTTGGGTCCCACACTCTAACTAAATTTTCTTGTTGGGGAGTGTAGGAGCAGCTGAAAAGAGCTATCTATATTTGGTATATCGTTAGTGGCTGTTCCAGACACATGACAGGAAATAAAGAGTTATTGAACAATTTTAAACAAATTCGTGGTGGTTATGTGAATTTTGCCGGTGAGAAGGGTGGTTACATCACCGGTGAAGGTTCTGTGTCAAATGGAAAAATTACGCTGCATAAAGTGAACTACGTTGAAGAACTGAAGCATAACTTGATGTCGGTTTCTCAAATTTGTGATAACAAGTACACGATGTTGTTCACCGATAAAGCTTGCTTCGTTTTGCGTTCGGGATTTGTTGCTCCTGAAGATTGGATTGTTATAAGGGCTCCAAGGGTGAATAACACATATGTCATGGATATGCGCCCGTTGGTTAACTCGTCTGCTCCAGTGACATGTCTACTTTCAAAGGCGACTGAAGATCAATCGTATCTCTGGCATAGGAGAATGGGCCATGTGCATCTGCGAAAAATGAACCACTTAGTGAAAAACAACTTAGTGTTGGGGGTTCCTTTACGTAGTTTCAATATGCACAACAAATGTGGATCATGTGAAAAAGGAAAAATCAAACGAAAGCCTCATAAATCGAAAACAGTTAACTCAATCCAAAAACCACTTGAGTTGCTTCACATGGATCTTTTCGGCCCAGTCCATGTTGCTAACATTGGTGGGATGTCTTATTGCCTAGTTGTCACTGACGATTTCTCACGTTACTCGTGGGTATTTTTCTTAAAAACAAAGGACCAAACTGCTGGTATTTTAAGAGATTTGTTCAAACAACTTGAGAAAAATTATTCACTTCCTATTAAGAAAATCCGAAGTGACAACGGCACTGAGTTTAAAAATCATTATATGGATGAGTTATGTCGGGAAATGGGAATCGTTCACCAGTTCAGCGCTCCATATGTTCCTCAACAGAACGGAGTTGCAGAACGGAAGAATCGTACCCTAATTGAGGCGGCCCGAACTATGCTTTCTGAATCAAAATTGCCTATTTTCTTCTGGGCCGAGGCGGTAAACACTGCATGTTATGTGTTAAATCCTGTGCTTACGGTCAAAAGAGAAGATAAAACGTGTTATGAATTGCTTGAAAACAAGAAACCGAACTTATCTGGGTTTCAACCTTTTGGGATCAAGTGTGTTATCAAACGCACCAAAGATACTCCTAAAATGGGGGAAGTTGGTGAAGTTGGGTTCTTTTTGGGTTATGCCAATGGAACTCCCAACAAACGCGTTTATAACGTTAAGAAGCGTACAGTGGAGATCGTGTTTGATATAACTCCTTTGAGTTACGATCCTCCACCGTCCGAATTCGGTCCTAAAAGCGGTTACGATTATGATAAACTATTTGATTCATTTGATCTTCCTGATGTTTCAGAAGAAGATTCGGAGGTTGTCTACACACATCTTGTGAACAAAGATGAAGTGGATGCAAGCTGGAGAGCAAGTATTCCTACTAATGTGTCTTCGAATGTTCACTCAGGAGATCCAGTCGCTGATTCTTCGATTGTAAACGAAGTTGTTGCTGAGCAGATCCCCAATGCAGCTGCTCAAACTACAAGTGTTGATCTTTACGTTGATTTTTCAGCATATCCAAATGTTAATGCGTCTTCTGGTAATGATCAAGCTTCTAGTAGTAATGCAAATGCTGAGGGGGAGATTCAATCGAATTTGGGAAACAATCTTCAAGCTCCAGCAATTCCAGTTCCAAGAACAAATATTCATCATCCTGTTGATAATATTATTGGGAATCCAAATGCGGGAGTGCAAACGCGAAGGAGTATTTCAGAGATGCAGTGTCTGTTCTCTGCTATCAAGAAAGAAGAAATCTACAATCTTAGCCTCCATGAATGTTTTATCTCTCAGATAGAGCCGAAGAACTATCAAATGGCTCTGAAGGATAATTCTTGGTGTGAGGTGATGCAAGAAGAGTTAGCTCAGTTCGACAAGTTAAAGGTGTGGAATTTGGTCGATCTTCCAAAGGGCCAACATGCAATCAACACGAAATGGGTCTTCAAGTGCAAGAAAGACGATAAGGGTGTCGTTGTCAGAAACAAAGCACGGTTGGTTGTTCAAGGCTTCAATCAGGAGGAAGGGATTGATTATACCGAAGTTTATGCACCGGTGGCAAGACTGGAAGCTATTCGTTTGTTTCTAGCCTTTGCTGCACACATGCGTATCAAATTCTATCAGTTGGATGTGAAAAGCGCCTTCCTTTACGGGAAATTGCATGAAACTGTGTATGTGTCCCAACCACCGGGTTTCGAAGCTCCAGGGTTAGACAACAAGGTCTATCTGTTGGACAAGGCTCTTTATGGTCTCCATCAGGCCCCTCGAGCATGGTACGAGACGTAAACAAAGCATCTATTGGAGCATGGGTTCTCGCGTGGTGCAATTGACTCCACACTGTTCATTTTGAAGAAAGGGGGAGATTTTCTGATCGTGCAAATTTACGTTGATGACATAATTTTTGGTTCTTCAAATGAAGAATTGTGTCGTGAGTTCGAAGCGGTAATGAAGTCCAAATTTGAAATGAGGGCGATGGGCGAGTTATCTTTCTTTTTAGGTCTTCAAGTGAGTCAAGGGAAAACCGGGACGTACGTGCATCAGACAAAGTATGTCCACGAGATTCTCAAAAGATTTGGATTGGAAGATAGCTTACCCTATGACACGCCTCTCCCAACAAATATCAAGCTTTCATCCGATGATGTGAAAGATCCTGAAGTGGATCCGACTCTATATCGAGCAATGATAGGTTCATTGATGTATCTTACTGCTTCAAGACCAGATATTATGTTCTCTGTTTGTTTGTGTGCTAGGTACCAATCAACTCCGAAGGAGTCTCACTTGAAAGCAGTCAAGCGTATTTTCAGATATCTGAAAGGGACGCCTAAGCTTGGATTGTGGTATCCAGCTGAAGGTGGTCTGGATTTGATGGCGTATGCTGACGCAGATTTCGGAGGGTGCCGGATGAACAGAAAGTCAACCTCTGGCGTCGCACAACTTCTTGGGAACCGTCTTGTCTCTTGGCAATGCAAAAAGCAAGTTGCCGTTTCTCTATCCATGTGTGAGGCCGAGTACATTGCTGCATCAAGCTGTTGTGCTCAGGTCTTGTGGATTCAACAGCAAATGAGGGACTACGGTTTGAATTTTACTCGAACTCCTATTCTTGTCGATAACAACTCTGCCATTTCCATAACTAACAATCCAGTTAATCACTCATGCACTAAGCACATAGATGTTAGGCATCATTTCATTCGTGACTGTGCTGAGAAGGGTTTAATAGAAGTGGTTAGGGTAGACACCTTGGATAATCTTGCCGACCTGTTTACTAAGACATTCGATCGGGCTAGATTTGAAAATCTGGTCCGAATGATTGGCATGATCAACCCCGAGTAAAATGCTTTTCAAAACTCGCATAGAAACTTTATTTTATGTTTACTGTACAGTTCTTACCGCTTTCGAAAAATTGAAAAACTCCAAAAATATTTTACTTAGTTGTAGGATAAATTTTAAGAAAAATACAAAAACATTTGAAAAATATAAAATGAAGTCGTGTTGAGATATAAGGGAAATGATAGTACATCGGTTAGTCGTATCTGGTGCAGGATTATAGTAATATATAAAATTAACCGTTAACTGTAACAGCTTCATTATACGTTGCTTCGGTAGGTTTTACGCGTCAATAAGAACCTGTTTTTTGGTATATAAACATAATGAACTGCGTAACTTGTGTGGTACATCTCTCGGATATATGGTCTTGGTACCGTAATTTCGTTTGATAGATTGCCGAGGTTCTGAGATACGTGGTCTTTATGCTGTTTATCATCTGGGTATCATGGTTGTTTCTTTTACCGAAAACAACGGGGACGCAAGTCTAGATCTTCCATGATACCATACATACGTGTAAATATCTTTAATACATGATGCATTCGACCCAAATAAGTGATAAACAATCACATGTCCCACAAAATCATGCGGGAGTCAAGTTCGTCTCTTTGTCTGTACGATGGTACTAACCTGTTCACGGACTTGCTCCTGTGCCCTTTGCATCTGAAATTCAAGTTCCTCCTCAATAAGTGATTCTATCACAAAGGACTTGTTTTCAATCCCAAATAAGTGAGTATCTCACATTAGCTTATACGTCAAAACAGATGATAAATGGTATACTCACCAGTAAGATGATCTTTCGTGCATACCTTGATACGGGAGTATATTTTGAGGTGGGTAAACATAGTTACAGTCAGCTATTAAAACACTTAATCGCATATCTCGAAAACAGTGTTCGAAAGCGTGCTAAAGCTTAAGTGGACCACAATACCGTTGAACGTCTTGAACTGTTAATATCATTCTAAGAGCTTAAACTGATAAACTATGTTCTTGTGTTCGATATTGACAGAAAAACCGATATGATCCCTTTGTTCCGATTTCACAAAAAGATAATTAGTGTAAATACGTTCGTAGGTTTAATTTCTTTATTCAGTCAAAAAAGTCAAAAAAAAACATCAAAAAGATTTTGCTTTCTTGTTTCTATGTGCGAGTTATCATTTTGAAAATTCTCTAAGGGTTGTGAACATTCTTTAATAAGGTGTTAAACATCAAGTTAGGTAATCTTAAAATAAGTCTTTTTGTATAAAAATCGGTCGTGCAAGATCCATCTAAGTGTGTGGGTAATCACGTCATTTTAAAGTGTTTCGGTAAATCTGCTTCCAAGTTGTGATATTTTTCCAAAAGTATAAGTTTTGAAGTAAGTTGTTCTGAATGATCGTGTTTTTGAAATACAAATTATTAAATATTGGTTGTTTAATATTTCAATTGTTGATTCCGGGGTATTGGAATTATTTTTGGGATCTAGGTTTGGGCCGAGTGTCTCCGGGGTTAAGATTCTTAATCCGGTGTTAAGTGTTTCAGGTCTGGATCGTTCATCTCAAGATGGAAGATTTGAAGAAGCTGTGTGCATCTGGATCGTTCATCTCAAGATGGAAGATTTGAAGAAGCTATGTGCATCTGGATCGTTCATCTCAAGATGGAGGATTAGAAGAAGCTAAGACGTCTGCCGTTGCATTCCTTTGAAGAAGATCAACCGTTAGCTGATCAATACATCAAAGTCGTGCAGTTCTGTGTGAAAAACCAGGCAGCGAGTACTCGAAGAAAGTATGAAGATTTCAAGTCCAATGAAGACCATGCACTGATCAAGGGGGAGTTTGTTAATGCACTTTAGGTAATAAGTGCATGTCTCCCATTTATTAGGGTCTTTATTGTACATTTGATGAAAGATAGTCCCAAGTTTATCCTTGGACATTTTGTCCAAGTTTTAGGATAGCATTTTGTCTGAGTTTTGTCTAGGACAAAAGTCAGAGTTTTGTTTGTGTAGTTTGTATTGTCCGGGCTTTCTAGTTTGTCTTGAAAGTCCGGGTTTTGCCTTGTATATATATACCTTTATGTGGAATAGACAAGGCGGCGATTCTGTGTGAAATTCTGTGCACCTAACCCTAATCATTGTGTGTGTGTTTTGTCTGGCGGCTACTGTGTGTGAGTGACGTCATTCATCTTCCTCATCAAGAATACTCAGTGTATTCTTGATTTCTCTCACAAATCTTTGCATTCTGGTGTTTCATCTGTAGTGGTTAATCATCAGGTGGATTCCGCACACCTGTTGGTGGCTTTAGCTGAGTGAGATCTTGGATTGGGAGGCCTTACAGACTTTTTCCGATGATAGTAGTCGTTGACGGTGGTGTGGCACTGGTGCTACTTGACATGGTTTTACGCCACTTGCCACAACGCGGGGAGACTTAAACTAGCGGTATAAAAATTTATAAGTACAGATCCCATACTATTAACTATATGCATATAGGAGGATCTTGAGAAAACTTCTCAATATGAGAAAACTCTATCTAACAATTACTAAACCCCAAACTCTATTGTCTAAACCTTGATCCCCAATCCCTGAAAAAAGCGAAACCTTAAAGGCTAACAGTTAAAAGCTAAAAATTAAATGCTAAAGTTAAATCTTAAAAGCTGATCGTTAAACTCTAAAAACTAAAACCTAAAATCTAAATCCCGGAAAAAACTCAACACAAATATCAATTATTTGATAGAGTTTTCACACGAAGGAAGAGTTTTCTCATGATCCTCTCCCTAGGTGTATATAGGTAAGTGGCCACTTTATATATTTGTAGATGTCATCAGGGCCGGCTCAACGTTTCTTGAGGCCTAAAGCGATCATGAAAATTTGAGGCCTTTAGACCGTGGGGTATGGTGGGGCGAGGGTTGGGGCATGGGTTGACACGTGGACTTCGAGGGACACCGCTGGTCAGTTGCATGTTGGGTTGGTATGGCGGGGCGTGGCTAGCCCACGTGGGTTGGCCACATGTTATAAATTTTTTTTCAATTATTATAAAAATACACACAAAATTAAAAAAAAAAAAACCTAGCCACCTATAGCCTAGCCAACCCAGCCAATGAGAGCCGGTCACGGAAGACCGCTAGGCCCGCCCAACGCCGGGGCTGAAACCACCGCCCAAGGGGCCACGCCGAAACCCAAGCCCACCCGGGGTGGTGACTTGGGCGTTTGTACCCAACCCCCGCCCCAACCCCCGCCCCATACCCCATAGTCTTATATAAGTTACTTTTGTGAGTAATTTTTTAATAGATCCTCTTATTTAAATAACATATCAACACAAAATATGTCAATCTTTAATATTCTTTGTCCCATTATTAAGATTTCAAAAATAATGCAAGTGAACTTTAAATTAAATATGCTATTTCGTATACTTCTTTTTTATCCATAAGCATTTAAATTTATTTATATACGAGAATAAAATTATATGTAAAACAATCTAATTGAAATAAGCATGTATCTCAACACCAAAATATATATTTCATCAAATATAACTTAAATATAGTTGAGTTATTTTAACACATAATATAACTATAAAGTATAAACCACAACGAAGTATTAAAGTTTATAATATATATGAAACAATAAAATATATATATATATGTATAACACAAAAGTAGTTTTTTTAACATTAAAGAACGATGTGGCAACCACCGTGACACCAGGCGTTGTGGCCAAGGTCGACTACTCGACCACCGTCAGTCCCTTAACTCTCCCCAGATGCGCGGAACCCGACCTCCACCCGCCCGAAGACACAACAGTGGAATAATCGGTAAAACATCGGCTCTCATCCAAGTTGAACCGGCGTCACCCGTATTTACTTATACAAACAGATAATAGTCGGTGCGTAAAACTGAAGGCCTTTTAAATTACGGGGCCTAAAGCCTTAGCTTTACTTGGCTTATGCTTAAGCCGGCACTGGATGTCTTCTTTCGTTTATGATTCTTATACTCTAAGGTGGTGTTCGTTTTATGGAATGTAATGGCATCGGAATTGAAATTGGATTTGAAATAATCCCTTTGATATCATATAATGTGTTTGGTTGATATAATTATCAATGAATATGTAATGTAAAATGACATAACTACCTTAAAATTCCATAATGTATTTAATTGGTATAATTTCAAAGGATTTAGAATCATTTCCTTGTTCAAACGAAGAACATAAAAAAGAAATCTACATTCTAGTTTCAATTAATCATGTAACGAACATTAGCCAAGTACACACGCTTCAACTTCATGTGTAAAGATCTAACTTGGGTCTTAGGCCCAAGGTTTTACTGGGCCTAAATATTAAATATTTTGTTTTCCTTTCTTCTGTTAATATATACATACACGCATATAGAGAAGATTAAAATATAAGTAACTAGGTTATAACCCTGTGTATTACACGGGTCGAATAAATGAATTTTATGTACTAAATAATAAAATAATATATCTTTAAAAACCTCTTTTATTGCACGGGTTGAATAAATATAATTTTATATATTAAATAATAAAAAGTTATATCTATAAGAACCATATTGTACGGGTTGAATAAATATAATTTAGAGTAAACTTCAATTTTTGTCCCTGTGGTTTGCTGATTTTAACAGTTTCAGTCCAATAGTTTATAAATTACAGTTATCATCCATTAGTTTCCTGATTTTAACAGTTTCAGTCCATTAGTTTCCTGATTTTAACAGTTTCAGTCCATACCAGTGTGGACTGAAACTGTTAAAATCAGGAAACTAATGGACTGAAACTGTTAAAATCAGAAAACTAATGGACTGAAACTGTTATTTATAAACTATTGGACTGAAACTGTTAAAATCAGCAAACCACAGGGACGAAAATTGAAGTTTACTCTATAATTTATATACCAAATAAAAAAGTTATATCTTTAAAACCGCGTGTTTTACACGAGTTGAATAAATGTAATATTGTTTACCAAATAATAAAATAATACATCTTTAAGAAACCTCATTTATTACACGAGTTGAATAAATTTAATTTTATATACCAAATAATAAAAAAGTTACATCTTTAAAAATATGTGTATTACACAGTTTGAATAAATGTAATTTCCATTACTAAATAATAAAAAATATATATCCTTAAAAAAAACCCCGTGTATTGTACGAATTGAATAAATCTAATTTTATATATCAAATAATAAAAAGTTATATTTTAAAAAACCTCATCTATTACACGGGTCGAATAAATGTAATTTTGTATAGTAAATAATAAAAAGGTATATCTATAAAAAAAACCACGTGTATTACACGGGTTTAATAAATCTAATTTTATATACCAATAATAAAAAAAAATATCTTTCAATATACTAATGGATAATACTCGATACGCGATGGATATGGTGATTATGAAGATAGTTCTTGAAAAGAAGATATGTTATTCAATAAGCAAATCAACATCTATTTGAGTGATAAAATGTTGATACCAATTCCGACAAATTGATTTATAAATTATGTAATAGAATTGACATAATAATTTTTTTAGTAATGAAAATAAAAATATTTCATATATTAATACAAGGTTTGGTTTTCGTGATAAATAATTTGTTTTATTTAAAAATATCTTAAATTAACAATTTAAGTTTTAGAATCATATTTTATTAGAAAAATAGAAGAATGGTATTCAAAATTTAAAGTAGGATGAAATTTAATATTAGCTCATTATTCATTTATGATAGGTGTTACACATTAATGTTTTATTATATAGTATAGTATAAATATATATTTATATTGATATAAATAAATTATTATATTGTAGTAAAATTTGTTAAAAAAAAGTCTCAATAAATTTAACCCTTTATTTAAAACTTGTAAATGTAGAAATGATAAATAATATTAGTTAATTTTATTTTAAGTTTCGTAAAATCTATTTGATACCAAACTAAACAAAACGTTCAAATATATAGTTAATATCAAGAGTAAATTACGATTTTGGCCCCTGTGGTGATATTACTTTTACCCTTTTAACCAAAAAACAAATCTTTTAACATCTAAGTCCACAACGTCTTTTCTTCTAACCCGTTTGGCCCCTACCAAAAGGGTTAGAAAAAAAGACGTTGGGGTCCAAAAGGGTTAGAAAAAAAGACGTTAAGGGCTCAGATGTTAAAAAATTCTTTTTTGGACTAAAAGGGTAAAAGTGATATAAACACATGGGACAAAATCGTAATTTACTCTAATATCAAATTAGACAACTAAGTTTGAATTTGAAGTAAATAGATAAATATAAAAGTAATAATTAAACTAAATAATATTTAGTAGGAGGATTATCTATAATTAATTAGAAGAGATTAAATTAAAATTATAATTATCCATATGAATTATCTATAAGACATGGCCTAATATGATGACAAGTGTCTTCAAAAGTGGTTTCTTTTATTATATGTATATATAGATTTTCCTTTTAATTAGATTTGTGTATCCATAATAATGATATAAGTAATTTTCGTTTTAATTAGATTTGTGTATATGATGATCCATCAATAGAACTTTCATCGATGAAACTTCCATTGATGAAAATCATTTTCTAGTAGAGGTTTTACTAAAATAAACGAAGAGGGTTCGTTAAAAAGTAACTAAAATAAAGTCTTAACTTGTTTTAAATTAATATATATGTACTCATATATCCAAATCATGCATGATAATTTCTATAAAGTAATATCATGGAAAAGAATAGTTAAGGATTAATATATGGATTCGTCTATAGTGTGCGTACATAAATATGTGCTTAGTTTTAAAGTAATTGATTCTTGGTTGCGAATATTTACGTTCATTAGAAAGTATTTGAATCTTAAGGCGAGGACTTGCTTCTATATTCTAGTGAGTAGTGAGAGGAAGTATCTAATTCCTGAAGCGATGAGTTACTTCCGCACCATTATTATTGGAAGCATTTGATTCTTGGGGAGAAAACGTTCTTGTTGAGGTCACATCCTGATTGACATATGCATAAATAGTAAGCTTGGTGTCATGAAATGGATATGGGTGAATTACATTAATTGGTTAGAAAAATAATTGTCTTATAGAAGGATTGTGTGTTTACGGTGTGTGGTGGGGGGATTAACAATTAGTGTATAGAATAACTCAGTGAGATAGTTTTTACTTGTTTGGTGAGTGTAGAATGTATTGTGCGAGTAATTTGGAAAAAACAGTATCATTTTTATTTATGTCCAAGTTGTACTATAATAGTTGAACTAGTTAAAGTGCAAAAATATAGAAATTAAACCTCATAAATTTTGTTAAATTTCATAGTTTAATAATATAAATGATATTGTTTTATTTTCGAAAAAGACTAGAAATGCTATTACTTCAGTATGCTTAATTTTAAAACTTTTAATAAAATCTGATAAGTTTTACTTCAAAATAAATAATTTGTTTATAATTTGAATAAAAAGAATTAATTAAAACTTGGAGTAAAAACAAGACAAAAACCGAATCTTCTCATCACAAACACTATGAGTGTCCACGTAAACTACGTTATCACAACATCAAATCAACGCTATAGTTATAATAATTGCATTTAAAATGAAAATCAAATAAGGGTTTGAGGTATGCTAGTGGGTGTGGGGACGGCTCAAGGTCGTCAAGGCCCGTCGAGAGGCGTCCACAACGCCCCCTTACGTCCATCCTTGTCCCCATCGTCGTCCCTCCATTGACGTTCGCGATAGGCCCATTGATTTTTATCCTACATACATACACACAGAGGCGTAGCATTTAAGGGGCCGGGAGGGGCGCCCGACCCCCCGAACTTTTCGCTCAGTAGTGTTGTACATGTAGTTTTCGTATAGAAATTTTTGGGTATATACGTTTTCGACCCCCCCCCCCCCGGGCGAAAACTTCAAGCTTCGCCACTGCATACACATACATACATATGTATATATAAAGGGGCTCATCACCGTATCATTGGCTCATCCCTTAAGGCTCATCCTCTACACCAGATGACGTGACCGCCTACGCGACGGATCATCCCCAAATGACTACCCTCCTCCACACCTAGCCTCAACTCTACTTAGATAGCACATCAACCACTTATCCCTATTTATATATATTATTAATTCATAACACAAAGGAGAAACACTACTTAGATAGCACATCAACCACTTATCCCTATTTATATATATTATTAATTCATAACACAAAGGAGAAACAGTAAAGTTTTTTTGGGCACATTATGATCCTTTAAGTTTTTATTTGCCTCTTGTGACCCTCTCAGTTTATAAGTTTTCACTAATATGGTTAAACTTTCTTTAACTTTTCTTAAATCTATTTCCATTGATGTATATTTATATTAGTTTAAGTACCAGTGTCCGTTTTTATAGTTTTCAATCAATATAAAATACAACTTAAACATTTTTGGTTGCTCTAGCGAGGGTTGTTATCGTAATGAACCGAATCGATACCGACTGAATTCCCGCCGCGTAGCGCGGAAAAATTCACACTAGTTTCACTTTATTTCGTCACAAGGAAAAGGTTTAATTCTATACTTCACATAACTTTATTTTTTAGTGGTTTTGGTTTTAAAGAAAAAATATAAAAAATTAATCTAATCTTTTAAAAATCTCCTTAACATGTTAACAAATAACTCATTTAATGCCCCTAACACAAAAAGTGAGTGTTGTGCAACCAGGGGCGGACCTACTTTAGCCCGTGGGTGGGCGGCCGCACCCCTTAGAAAATTTCGACCGCACCCCTTGGAAAATTCTGACCGCACCCCTTAGAAAAAAATGTTAGGAATTTATATAAAAAAAATTGTGAACACGGATTTAAACCGGACCCAATTATGTAAACAAGTTAGCCCATTAATCTCTTTAAATAAAACATGTATTCCTATAACCCAACATCAAGCCCAATTGAATAAGTTTATGGTAAAACCCAACCCAAATAACTAAATCAATTAAAGAAAACATGACCCAAATAAACCCAATCGACCTTTCGTCTCTCCCGCCCTCCCCTCTCTGTTGCAGCGACCAAGAAACAGAAAGATTAACCTGCAAACAGAGTGCAGACCAGGCTTTGATCGATCAGCCACAACCACAAATCTCGCCGTAGACAGAGTGCAGACCAGGTACCAGTCCTTGATTTCATTCTTCAAGAGTTTTGATAAGGTCCTCTTTTGAGTTTTGATAAGGTTGCTGTTGTGTATGTTACGGAAGTCGGCAAATGGCAATTATTGGAATTGTTGATTTCATTAAAAAAAAAGTGACTGTATTTTTTATTTCATTATTAAATGTTAAAGCTGTGTTGCACTATTTATTGTTGATTCTATTTTTTCTTATTTATTGTTGATTTCATTAAATATTAAAGTTGTGTATGTGATTAAGGAATATTATTTATTTTGTATGTGATAGGCACAATGAGTAAGATGTTATGGCGCAATTTCTCAACAAGAGGAAAGCGGTTGAAATTGGATCATCTTCCGATTTTGTTGATGTGAATGATCTTCCCTCGGATCCTCATGATCGCAAGGCAATAGCATCATACAACGTGAATCAACGAGATGATGTTAGAAGGGGATACCTACTAAGAGGACCATGTCAACCAACGCGTATTAAATATCCAACATCAACGTTTCAAGGTAAAGAGTTGAGAAAATTCAAACAAGAATGGTATGACCGAAAGGAATACAAGGGATGGTTAGAGTATAGTATAAAATCGAATCGTGTGTTTTGCTTATGTTGTTACTTGTTTAGGTCCGAATTTGGTGATCATAGAGACACATTTGTTTTGAGGATGATTGCTTCAATGCGGTTCTAGATTTGCAAATTCAAGAATTTGGGAATCGTTTTAACGAGTTAACATCGGAACTACTTCTTTGTATGAGTTGTATGAGTTGTTTGAGTCCGTGTGATAATTTTAGTGCGTTTGACATTCCAAATATACTAAAGTTAGCCGGAAAGTATCCATATGATTTCGATGAAGCCGAAAAACGAAGGCTTCCGGTTCAACTCGGAAACTACATTGATTTTGTGAAAAAAGATAAACAAATCGCCAACTTGGATGGTTTGTAAAGTCTTGTAAGGTTAATGGTTTCAACAAATATTCATGTGACTTTTACATTGGTATATCGTTTATTGAAGCTTGTTCTCGTATTACCCGTCGCAACCGCAACCGTTGAAAGATGTTTTTCGGCAATGAAGAATGTGAAGACCGACTTGCGTAATCGGATTGACGATGAGAATTTAAGTGATAGTTGTATATGTTATATAGAGAAAGACTTGCTTAAGAAAGTACCTCTAGATAATGTTTTGGATAGATTTCAAAAAATTAAAACCCGTAGGGCGACTTTTTAAATATGTTTGTAACAATGTTTGACGTGTTTTTAATGATTATATAAATTTAAGTTTGATGTTCTTTTTTTACATGACCCGACCCGACCCGAACCGGTTTTTTTAAGTATATATCTAGACGCCAAAAATTTAAACAAAAATCCGCACCCCCCATGAAAAAAATTTATGGGTCCGCCACTGTGTGCAACGCCGGTTAACATGTCATATTATCTTACCGCCTAGATGTTAAGATTCACCCAAACCATAAGGAAACTTACACTGGTTTTAAAATTTATAATCTCTTAACAAAAAGTTTGTTTTCCAAAATTAATGTCTTTTAACTAATCAATCAAGTGCACCTTTTATTTTATCTTTCAAGTTTTTAAAGAGTTTCAAGTGATCTATATTATAAATTAGGGTAAGATTAATTAAAAAGTATGAGTTGAACTTGAGTGGTAGGAGGTGTGTAACAGGAGAATAGGTATTGATTTGAATTTTTAGGAATTAGGGATATATTTTGGTATTGAGTTGGGTTAGTATGTTTTTTGGGCTTTTAATTTTTTTTGGGCTACAAATATATATATATATATATATATATATATATATATATATAGGGGAGCGCTAAAATTAAAACCACCTCCAATTGTAAGAACCGAGAGAACCACTTTCTAGCCACTAGATTAACAAGATGGATGGATGAGATTAAAAATAACTAAAATTAATATTAAATTCATTTTGTCTTATTATGTCTTTAATATTTGAGTAAATTACAAGTTTTGTCCTTTATGTTTACACTAAATTGCAGGCGTTGTCCTTTAGCGTAAAAGTTGACAAGTTTTGTCCTTAATGTTGTAAAATTTTGCACGTTATATCCTTTAGGCCAAACCCAGTTAAATTTTTTGGTTAAATCTGGTCATGTGCCTCGCCGGAGGTTTAGGGAGGTGGTGTGATGGTGATGTGAAAATGGTGGAGGGTGGTGGCTTGTAGTGGTTGTTGGCAGCAGAGAGAGACAGAGAGATAGTGAGGTATTGAAAACATATATTTCTTTGATTTTTTGATTTATTACTTAATAGTCTCTAGGTGGTAAAATAACAATAATGCCCTCATGTGCAAGGCACATGACAAGATTTAACCAAAAAAATATAACTGAGTTTGGCCTAAAGGATATAACGTGCAAGATTTTGGAATATTAAGGACAAAACTTGTCAACTTTTGCGCTAAAGGACAGCGCCTGCAATTTGGTGTAAACATAAGGGACAAAACTTGTAATTTACTCTTAATATTTTAATCCAAAAGGGTAGTTTAGTAAAATTAATTTTTTTTTGTCTTTTTGCCTTTATTATTTTTTTATTATTTTTTTGTTTTATTATATTACTTTTATTTTTTAAACATAATTTTTTTTGCGCACCGGTTTTTGCACTCCGTTTTTACGTCCGGCTTTTTCACGCATCTTTTTTTAACGCGTCGTTTTTGCACGCCGTTTTTTACGCTCGGCTTTTCAAGCGTCGTTTTCTAACGCGTCGTTTTTTACGTCCCGTTTTACCGCGGCGTTTTTTATGTCTCGTTTTAACGCGGCGATTTTTACGTCCCGTTTTTTCACGGCGTTTTTATGCCCCGTATTCACGCCCCTTGTTTATGCGCCGTTTTATCACAGTTTTTTACGTTTTACAATTTACGTAGAAAAAGTTTTACGTTTGACATTAAATAGTTTTTACATAAAAGTTTACGTTTTACGTTAAACTTTTTACGTTTTACGTAAAACTTTTTACGTTTTACGTTAAAATTTTTACGTTTTACGTTTTTACGTTTTATGTTAAACTATTTACGTTAAACTTTTTATGTTGATGCATCTTTTACCCGGCCACCGGCAACGTGCAACCATAGGTTATTCATTATAGTTTATTGGGTGACCCAAGTTTATTTTATGTTATTGAATACTTTCAAACAAAATATCCATTAGAAATTCTTATGCTTTACTACGAGACTAAAAGTAAACAAGAAAAAAAAAAACTTTTGTTATCTATATTCACAAATGATATATACTTTATAGTCACGTGGTACAAGTATCATTATTTGAGTCCCCTAATATCACATAGATCTTCTTTTTTTTTTTTTTTTTGAAGGGTGACTTTCAATATGTACCTGACCATTGGTCACCGGGTTCCCGTCTAGGACGGTTACCCGTCAGCCCAGCTTTCGCAGACGCGATGTTCTATCGGGCCCCGGCTGCCGCTCTGACTGACCTTCGCCCGGAAACCATACTGCCCCCACACGAGAGACTCGCTGGGGTAACAGCTGGGTAAAACCGGGTTGCCCTCAAGACCGCACCATGCCTCGGTAGGATACGGTCTATCATTGGGACGTCCCCCCCCCCCCCCCTAAGACCACGAGTGGGAGTCGAACCGGTGACCTCCCAAAGGAGGAGCCGGCCCAACATACCCAATGGGAACCACTGGGCCACGGAGGGAGGATATAATATCACATAGATCTTGACTTATGTATAAAAAGTAAACATATACTTTAAAGAAGTATAGAAACTTGAATAGGTATCATCCTTCTTTTTAAAAGAGAAGAAGAAAATGAGAGAGGAAAGGGGTATTTAAAGTCAGGTGACTTTAATAAAGAGAGAGACAGGATTTGACATTTAGGGGTCCCATATATATATATATAGGGTCGGGATTTGGAGAAAACGGTAGAAAATGTGAGAACGGTGAGAACGCGTATGGATCGTCCGATTAAAACAATCTATGGACCAGATTGGCGCGGTGGCGTTTTCGTAAATAACGTCAATTTTATTACGTGGGCGCGCCTCATTAAGGGTAAAAGCATCTTTACACCTCTATACCAAAACGCCATACTGATGAATAAAACGCCATTATGGACCAAAACACATCGCTATATAAACAAAAACATCCCAGACATAAAAACATATACCCCCAGAACCTGAAACGCCATATTTTCTACTATATACCATTCAACTTACAAACGCCAAAATCCCCAAAACATCAAACACAACAACTCAAAAAACGCCATATTTTCTACTATATACCATTCATCTTAGAAAACGCCAAAACACTCAAACATTAAAGATTCCAAAAAAAATCGCCGGTTCTTTCAGATACACTATTTCCTCAGTAAAACACCAAAAATGCCAAATATCGTTTCTTGTATATTCAAATATTGTTCTAAGCCAAAGTTTCGGATAATGCATTCTTCCCTGAGGTGCTATGACTCAAATAACATTTTGCTGCATGAGATTGACAAATCATAAACAAAAAGATGCTGGGGTCAGACTTATATCATTTTCTGTGTTTTGTTCTTGATGAATATTTTAATAGCATGAAAAAACGAATGACACTAATGAGTTGTTTGAAGATACATATTCAAAAAAAACTCATGTCATTTTGTCTTTCCAAACGGCCACAAAAACACAAGCATGGCTAAGCCAAACCACCAGCGAACATGATTCAAAGAAGAAAGAGACTGATGACAGTGAAAATTTGGAAGATGAATTGTTTTTATTTTTATTTTTTTTTTAATTTTCTTTTTCTGTTGTTTGCTATGTATTTTTCAACTTATAATAAAAAAAATACATTATCTTAATAAAACGTCAAACAGTCATCATGCATATGAAACGCCGTAAATGGAGTAAAAACGCCAAAAACTCCCAAACTATAATGAAAGTAATTTGCAGAAGTATAAATTAATAAAAGCTAAAAATGGAAAAAAAAAACGCCAAAAACTACTTAAACCCATTCAAAAACGCCAAACTTGGAAGTTGGAAAGTCTATGACCCTAAAAACTCATAAAAAGCTGAACAAAAACAGTAAAAATACCCAGAAACTGAAAAGACGGCTACTTTATTAATATCATTTATTATAAATAAAATCCCGTCTAAACTATGCGCCAAAAAACATCCTATAAAGAGAGACTTCTCTGCACAAACAACTTATCACAAAACCAGAAACAAACGCCATATTTCCTAGAAGCCATTCACTTTAAAACGCCAAAAATAATACTTAAAAAACCACAGATGCCGAACCTCGATTCTGCTATATTGAGTATTGATCTGAATGAAGTTTCACTGAATGGATTCTTCTCTGAGTTAGGTATCTCTATAATCTTTTGCTGAATGAGATTGAAAAATATTCAAGATAAAGAGACTGATGATACTGATATGACATCATGTCACTTTGTTCTTGATGGATATATTGATGGCATGAAGGGATCAATACATTAGAGCAGGCGTTGGTCTTCAACATGTCATCAAACAAGTATATATCCACCCACCATAAAGGATGCCACAAAAAATAAGCATCTTCTAAAGACGGCAGTTATGTAGGAAAATAAGGATCTATATAAGGCATTCAAAAACAGGTTCAAAACGCCAAAAAGGTTAAAGTAGAAGAGGCTGATGACAGTGAAGATTTGAATGAGAAATTAGATTATAATTTTTTTTTCATTTTCTATTGTTTGTTATGTAATTCTCTGTTGTTTATCATCTAATTCTCTACTATTTTAAAAAAATTGAGTATAAAACGCCAAAAACTACAAGCACCAAAACGCCTGATAGTTTGAAAACTGTGAGAACGTATGCTAGCAAAATATGAGGTTGCTATATAAAACGCCAAAAACGCAAACAAAGTATTACTGGAAAAATCAACACTAATTGACAGATGAAAAATTGAAAGAAACAGTAAAATAAAGAGACGGTATCATTATTGCCAAACATTATAGTTATATTAATGCCACTACATGGAAAATTGAAATTTATTTATCTTTTCAAAACGTCATAATTGTCTGTCACATTATAGGCCTGTATCCTAAATGGCAAAACATTTGATATAATAAAATCAAGAAAATTACTGATGTTTTTTACATTAAAAGCCTGCATCCTGATCTAAAAAACAATAAAAACGACAAAACAATACTTAAAACGCCAAAATATTTACTATGATTCTGATCTAAAAACAATAAAAACGCCGCGTATTTATTAAACGCCAAAAAATGTAAAGATGAAGTGACACGCGTTAAAAAAATATATGAAAGGACAAAAAAGCCCCTCCACCTTTCTCTAAGCGGCGTGACACATGTTAGGCCAGGAAGCGTTCTCACCGTTCTCACACTTTTGAGTGTTTTCTCCTGATCCTGTTTCTATATATATATATATATATATATATATATATATATAGGGTTGGGATTTAGAGAAAACGGTAGAAAGTGTGAGAACGGTGAGAACGCTTAACGATCGTCCGATCAAAACAATCTATGGACTAGATTGGCGCGGTGTCATTTCCGTAAATAACATCAATTTTATTACGTGGACGTGCTACATTAAGGGTAAAAGCGTCTATTTATTACTCCAAACAAAACGCCATTTCATGAAAATAAAACGCCAAAACAAAAATCACACAGCATCTGCTAAAAAAACACCATTAGATATAAAACGCCAAACTTAATTATAGTAAAATCCCGCCTAAAAACCGCCAAAAAAATCCTATATATACTACAACTCATACCTTCAATTAAAAAACACAAAACAAAAACCCCAAACGCCATATTTAATATATACCATTCGACTAATAAACGCCAGAAAACCCAAACATCAAATATATTGCTCTCAATAAAGTGTAGCTGTATGGTGTGGACAACATTGTCAGTTATCTTTCTTAACTGAGGATTAACAATGTTATCCAACACCATACAGCAACACTTTATTGATTTTAGCATGATCAAATTTACAGTTTTAAAATGGTTTATTTTGTGGCGTTCTTTTTCTCGGTAAAATGCCAAAAAAGATAACATTTTGGCTGAAATGGTGTAAACTCAATAACATTTTGCTGCATGAGATGGACAAAAAATATAGAAAAAGAGGTTGATTTCAAACGAAAGTCGAAACAGCCAGTGAAGATGCTTCATAAGAAGAAGAGACTGGTGACAATGAAGATTTGAAGATCAATATTTATTTTGTTTAATTTTCTTTTCAGTTGATTGTTATTTAATAAAAAACATCATATCTAATAAAAACGCCAAAAAGGCAAATGTCTTACACCTTTGGCGTTTATCAAACCATCATAAAATTACTTTGGACAAGTATTATAAAAAGACTTTTTTTTCCTTTTCAGTTGATTATTGAATAATAAAAAAGCCATATATAATAAAAACGCCAAAACAGCCAAAATGGTTGTTTAAATGATATCATCCCGTTAAACGCCACCAAAAACTCCCAACTATAATAAAATTAGTTTAAAAAAGTATTATAAAAAAACCCAAAAAAATAAAAAACAAACTTGAAAATGTAACTAGAAAACAGTAACTTCAAATCAGAAAAACTGAAGATAAGGGAAATTTATTATATTAGAATCTAAAACGCCAAACTTGAAAGATGGGACGTGTTACAGACTTCAGAGATAAAGCTTGTCAAAAACAATAATTACAAACAGTAACTGAAAAGACAAATACTTTATTATAATAACGCACCGCCTAACTTAGGCGCCAAAAAAAGATCCTATAAAATGATACATCTCAGCAACTTCCATTTGATCAAACAAAAAAAAACAAACGCCAATACTACTAAAATACCACTCACTGTAAAACGCCAAAAAAAAATTGTTAGGGGAGGCGAGTAACTCAGTAAGATTTTGCTGCATGAGATGGACAAAAATGCAAGAAAAAAATACTAATGCAAGTCATTGGCATTTTGTATTTTTTGTTCTTGAAGAAGTATTGGATGAGGAGAAGAGATCAATGACACTCAAGAGTGGGATGATGATAAAGATGAAGATCAACATGAAGAAAAAGCGAAAAACCCACCCACATGTCATATATCTATGTCCCCAAACATCCACAAAAAAACCACTCAACAGACGAGCAGGCAAACTAATCAAACCGATGGGTTTGTTAAGTTTTATATAAAACGCCATATTTTAGTGTCAGTTCTTGTAGTATTAAAGAACAAAGAGACTGATGACAGTGAATATTGTGAAGAGAGATCCGATTAGGATTTTTAATTTATTTTCTTCGCTTGTATTTTTTTTTACTGTGGCTGAAATATAATCCAACAATTGTAAAACGCCAAGATAACCCAAACGCCAAAATGTTTATAAAAAATAATTGAACAATGGGTCATCTTGTTTAAAACCCCTTGAAAACGCCATTCATATAGATTTCCTGCACCCTGGGTTCCAAATAGCATACGATGTTAATAAACGCCATAAACGCCAAAATGTTGATACAATGAAACCATTAAACGCCATAAATTATTGAATTTGGTTAACGCCAAAAATCTTAAAAACCAAAAATTAAAACAATATTGGGAAAAGGGGAACTGGAAAAGCAGAAGATGAAAGGACAAAAAAGCCCTTCCGCACTTTTCTAAGCGGCGGGACACGTGTTAGGCCAGGAAGCGTTCTCACCGTTCTCACACTTTTGAGCGTTTTCTCCAGATCCCGTTTCTATATATATATAGTGGGGTTCTAGAATGAACACTAATGTATTTGTGAACTGAGTGAACAAATCTTAGCCATTGATTTATACACGTGGATGGCTAGGATTTCATCATCAAATCGTAATATACACTAGTGTATTTCATCATCAAATCCTGGCTATAGACTAGGTATTTAAGACATCGACCTGGACTAGGTCGTGTCTTGCCTAATTCCCTATAGTTATGGCTCTGATACCAATCTGTCACACCCCAACCGATGGCGGAATCATCGAGGCATGGCACTGAGCGAAACAGATTGTCCAGAAGTTTCCATAACAACTATCATTACCATTCAATTTAAAATAACATGTCCCATACCATGTCTCAAACAGTAAACAAATTATTACAGATAAAATCTAGGCAAGAAATTTTGTTCCGACAACTCAGATTTATACATAGATAGTTTATTTATTGGTTTCTAGGACCTCTTTTCCTAGCTTCGATTTCATCACTGCGCAGAGAGCATCCTAGACCTTTCCTAGCCTCGATTTCACAGTGAGCTAGTCATAAAAACAACCTAAGCACCTGTCACATACGTTAAAATAAAGTCAATACATATAATGTAAAGGTGAGCATACAAGTTTGATAATAGCATATAGAGTTCAAATTCGTTTACGCGTAACCAGCACGTACACATAGTGAAATGAAGCACGCTAGTTATCGACATAGATCCATCGATACCAATGACTACGAGTTGACTGCCCGGGGCAGTTCGCAATACATGATTACCACCGTAACCCATGCAAGTAATTGTCCTTAACAACCCCCGTGTGAACGGGTGCTGAGTCCAAACTATAGTACTATCGTTGCTAAGGCAGGTAGACGGCATTCCATGTGTAAACATAACAAACAAGCATTCATGAGCCACGTATAACATGCATTAACGGTTAGCGTTCAAATAGTATTGAGTAGTGTGCTTGATGTGATTTGAATAGTTGTAACGTATGTAACACCCAAAAGTGCATAAAGCAAAAAGGGATCGAGTATACTCACAGCGGTTGATGGATTGAAGGGAGCGCTTAGCGAGTAAAGTTAGCCTGAATGGATTGATGGTATAACGATAAGTGACGCGTAAAATGATACAAAGTGTGATTGGGTCGGATAGCAGTTCGGTCGGATGGTAATCCGATCGGACGGCTGATCGTGCGGATAACAATACGTTCGGATGGTCATCCGGTCGGATGGTAGTCCGGTCGGATAACTATTCGAGTGGATTGTTTCTTCCTATAAGATGAAAGTGTTTGTGTACGATGGCTTGTCTTTTGAAGTTTTCGTTGTAGCATTTTGAAAACATTGAAGTATCCCTATCCTTCAAGTCGGTCGATCGGACGGGCAATCGTGCGGACAACAATCCGTTCGGATGGTCATTCGGTCGGATGGTAGTCCGGTCGGACGGCGACCTTAGTGATGAGGTTACTTAATGGAAACAATTCATAGCAGTAGGGTCACTCGGTCGGATGTTCATTCGACCGGGTGGCAATCATGTTGATGAACATGTTGAAAATTGTTTAAGTCTTTAAAGTCTTAGTATCTCATGATCCGAAGAGTAATCCGGTCGGATGGTAATTCGATCGGATGGCAATTCGTTCAATACTCAAACTTCAGATGGAGTTGATTAAGTGTAGGACCCAAACTGTGATCCGTTCTGATGGCAATCCGTTCGGGCAGTCTATCCAGTCGGACTGCAATTCGTTCGGACAACAATCCGTTCGTCTTACACTTGGTCGTTTTGTTTGTTTGTTGTTTTATCGAGACATTTTGATAACGCTTTAATCAATGGAACCCCATCTTGACCCAAGTGACCAAACCGACCAGGAATCACCCTAGTTCAGTCAGTTAACCGGTTCAAGACGGTTGTTCTTGTTTAACCCGAAATCGGTGGTCTCGTGGGAAGAATCCAGATCTGAGCTAGCACAACACTAAGAATGAGTAGGAGACTAGATCAGGGTCGGATCCTATCGGTTCTAAGTGTATTGAGTGTAAAAGAGTTGAAAGAAAGTTAGAAACCATCTTTCAATCCTTTTTCTTTATGTTTAAGCTTGGATCTATGCGAGATCTTTGTGTATTTGTGTGGAGATCTATCAGATCTAAGTTGTTCTTGGGGGATTGAGGCCAAACCAAGAAGTTCTTCAAGAACTCATGATGACATCATCCTAGAACACCTCAATTCTAGTGATTTCACGGTTAAAAGTTAAGATTCAAAAGATAGAAAGGTGTAGGAGTGCGTGTAGATCAAGAAAGTACAAGATTTAGGACGAGATCTTACCTGGATTGAGAGAAATCGAAGAAAAAGTGAAGAGCACGAATGGTTCAGACTGAAGGTTTCCAAAAGTGGAAATGATGACAATGACAGGGGTATTTATAGGATTCCAAAAGAGGAAAGGGTTGTCCGGTCGGATAGCACACCGCCCGGATGACTGTCCGGTCGGATGACATCTCGGTCGGATGGCACCTGACACCCATGACTAAGTGGCTATCCGGTCGGATGGCTATCCGGCCGGATGACACTTGGTTTGTGTGTTTGACGCGATGATTCTTGCTGGTTCGATTTCGATTGCGATCGATGCGGTACAATAGAGTTTTCCTATTCAAATTACTTTTAATCCCAACCACTCATATCTCGCACTATCTCTTCTCCACTATTTATCATAGTTCGATTGTGATTCGAGTTCGATTTCGATTCCACACATAACATAAATGAACATGCACAAGTAACACATAAGGCACACACATACGTATAACAATAATTAAAACACGTAGTTCGAGTTGCGATTCGATTCGATGCCGATTGGATTAGCATAGTCTGATTATCGTTTCGTTAACTTTATCGCATTGTTACTTCCTATAGTTCACAGTCGTAAGTCGATTAGATAGCGATTGACATACGTCGATTTATTGTAATTGTTGACACTTACTCCACATAATACAGCTAAACACATAAAAGAAATCTTCTATAAGTCAAGTTGCGCGAAATCGATCGTTGACTTTGACCTTGACTTTGACTTCTCGAAAACACGGGGTGTTACAGCCTCCCCTTGTTTAGGGAATTTCGTCCCGAAATTAAGCTGGAAGTTGTACAACACCGTGAATCACGTGGAGAACTTTCTCTTTCTAGACTTTCTCCTTAAACAACTGCGGGTACTTCGCCTTCATGTCGCTTTCGAGTTCCCAAGTGAACTCTGCGCCTCGCTTGCCTTCCCATCGGACTTTCACAATAGGAATGCGAGAGCGTCTGAGTTGCTTGGTTTGGCGATCCATGATTTCGACAGGCTTCTCCACGAAGTGTAATGTTTCGTTCACTTGCAGATCATCGAGAGGTACAATTAGATCACGCTCAGCCAGAGACTTTCGGAGATTCGAAACGTGTAAAGTCGGGTGGACGTTACTAAGTTCCTCCGGTAGTTCGAGTCTGTAGGCAACTTTTCCGATCTTTTCCAGAATCTTAAAAGGTCCAACATATCGAGGCGCGAGCTTTCCTTTCTTGCCGAATCGGATTACACCCTTCCAAGGTGATACCTTTAGGAGTACGTAGTCACCAACGTCAAATTCAAGGGGTTTGCGTCGTCTATCGGCATAACTTTTCTGTCGATTCCGAGCTTTTACTAGGTTGTCTCGAATTTGGAAAATTCTGTCTGTCGTTTCTTGTAATAGCTCAGGATCGGTTAGTTGCGAATGACCGATCTCGTGCCACACAATAGGCGATCGACATCTTCTTCCGTATAAAGCCTCGAATGGTGCCATTTGAATGCTTGCATGATAGCTGTTGTTATACGAGAATTCAACTAACGGTAGGTATTTATCCCAATTACCACCGAAGTCTATGACACACGAACGAAGCATGTCTTCAAGAGTACGAATCGTTCTCTCAGTCTGACCGTCGGTTTGAGGGTGGAAAGCGGTACTTAGATTTAGCGATGTACCGAGTGCCATTTGGAACGTTTCCCACAGTCGAGAGGTAAACCGAGCATCACGATCAGAGATGATGTCGCTAGGCTTCCCATGATTACCAATGATCCCGTCGTTGTAGATTCGGGCTAATCGTTCTACCTTGTAGTCTTCTCGTATTGGCAAAAAGTGAGCTGATTTAGTCAAACGGTCGACCACAACCCAGATGCTGTCGTGACCTGATGACGTGTGTGGTAGCTTTGTTATGAAGTCCATAGCTATACTCTCCCACTTCCACATAGGGATTGGTGGTTGTTCGAGTAAGCCAGAGGGTCTTTGATGTTCAGCCTTGACTCTAGCACAAGTTAGGCATTTTCCAACGTAAAGGGCAATATCCCTTTTCATGTCGGGCCACCAGTACTTGTAGCGAAGATCTTGGTACATTTTGTCGGCACCGGGATGAATAGAATACCGGGATTTGTGGGCTTCGTCCATCAAGATCTGTCGCAAATTGGTTCGTTTGGGAATCCAAATTCGGTCCAGAAAGTGGAATATCCCATTCGATTTGCACACAAGCTGGGATCCATCGTGGTAGATTCTTTCCTTCTTTAGAGTGCGTTCGTTAAAACACGCATGCTGAGCTTCGCGGATGAGGGTTTCAAGGTCGTATTGGGCTTGAACATTACAAGTGCTAAGCAGATAGCTCCGTCTGCTGAGTGTGTCGGCAACAACATTTACCTTGCCTGGGTGATAACTGTAGGATCGTTGTTGGACCCGACTGAGTCGTTCAGAAGAGTTTTATATCCGGTTCAAAGGCGGAATCAGTGAACTGGACTTGAAATCAGCTTAATACTCTTAAATCTGTTACTTATATTGATTTTAACATCAATTACAACCTGAACAGATTTTGGCAGCACTTCGTTACAGATCCGGAAGTCGTACCAACTAAAAATGCTAATGCCCTATTTATACTAGTCTGATTTCTCTCCTAATGACATGAAGCACTTTCGGGCGGAATCAGAAAGTTCTGATTTCGCTCTAAATGACTCCTTGTCATTTGGAGCGGAATCAACATCTTAAACACGAAAATCTGTTTCTCAAACCTCGGGCACTGATAATCCTATCCTATCCTATTACATGATACAAGACGAAGTCAATAGACGTATTGCACTAACAGACTCCCCCTCGGATATTGACGAAGTCTTCAGTGTCTAGTCTCAAGTATGACACATCTTCAGTCTTGATCATTCTGCCTTCTCATTCAAGTTGTAACATTATAATCATCTATCAATCATTCTCTTCTTCCATCAGCTTCAGGCTCCCCCTTTTGTCAAGCTTCCGTGCTTTGGGATCAACACCTAGTTTTCCATCTACAAGCTCCTCTTGCTTCAAGCTTGTCTTCAGACTCCCCCTTAGACTCTGCTCTCGGGATCGTAATTTGGACTATCTGCAAACACTCAAACATCTATAAATGCAATGTTTTCATATTTAATTACTCAGAAATCATAAACAGACTCTTTAAAACTCTTTAACTACTCCCCCTATCAACAAACTTAATTGATATGACAAAATTTAAGAATCCAACTCCCTCATAGTTAATCATCCAAGTCCAAATTAATGACCTTGGATATATCACAAACTGTTTTTGATTTTTGATTTTTAATTCAAGTTTCAAATTAACGAACTTGTTTTTATTTTCAGAAACACAATCAGCTTACTTAGATTTTGAAACTCAGCATTTCAGACACCGGTTGTCGAAAATAAAGCAGAATCAAAAATCTTTTCAAATTTTTTTCTGAAAAAATAAAGCAGTAAAGAAATATGTACAAACATATTTACAGACAATATTTTTGTTTGAGTATGCGTCAGAGGATCATATCAGTTTCTGACAAGTCACAAGTACCGTTGAGCTTATTTACACATTAAGAATTAAACAATTCACTTAGATTGACGATATACTTGTCCACTTAAATTTTCACACAAATTTCAACTGATTCAGGATACGAATTAGATGTTTTAAGAACTTAAACCCATTCATGTGTCCCACCTCTTGAATATACTCCCGTATCCAGATCCCAATATTCAGTCTTACAGGTGAGTATACCTAGATGATATCTGTAAGGGGAATAAATTATAGTACGAAACCGTGAGAGCTCAGGTCAGAACTTCCGTTCAGCAGAGAGATGACGGCTCGACTTTTGGTGTGTCCCCTTTAGAGGATCTTTTGTATTACAACAGCAATGACTATCAATTTTATTGTTTCATCAATTTGCTGAGGGCGGCGCTATATTTCAAGCATGCGGAAAGTATTCTCCGGGGACTAGGCCATTGCTTCCGCAAAATCAGAAGTCCCGGGATAATACCCCAGATATCACTGAGTATAAAGACCTAGTATCTCAGAAAGAGGGACCTTTCAAACAAGATTTCAGGGGTTACCTATATATCCAAGTAGTGTTCCCCACGAAATAAGCAAGTTTGAATTTAGATTTATATCTCGAAAAAGTTTACTAAATGTATAAAAACCTATCGGCATATCATCAGTGAGACTGTTTAACGCTATTTAAACATTACATTTCATTAGCATACTGTAACTGTCTACTGATTTACTATCATTTCCTCTTTTTACGTAAAAACTCAATTTTTGAATTTTATCATGTTTTTGTCTTTTTGCCAATAGATTTTTATCATGTTTTTATCATTTTAAAATTTTCAAATGTTTTTGGATTTTCTAACAATATTACTCCCCCTAAAATGCAAAATCAGTTAAAGAAAATTTAACAACCAATACTGATAGCTTTGTCTCGCCATCCATTTTCTGCTTCTTATGCACTGATTTGCAGAAAATAACATACCCCCATGATTTACAACACATTGATATTTACAGTTTGAAAACCATTTTTCAATCTTGTGAAATTAATCATGTTTGTTCCGCCGTGAGGGTTTCGGCATATTCAATCAACACATATTTTTGTATTTTTGAATATTTTTGACAAAAAATAAAAACAAACATATTTTTGGTTTTTCAAGTTTTTTTTTTCAATTTTTAGGGTTTTGAAAATATTGTTTATTTATTTACAGAAAGAAAATAAACTTCCTGTTTCAACCAACACAGGATCCAGCAACAGCCTCCTCCTCTTGTTGTGCCAGGCTGCTCTGAATTCCAAACTCACAATCTTTAAATTCCATGAGCACCTGCACAAACAAACTACTCAATTACTTGAACAATTTAGCCCAGGTCTGTGGAACCTTAGGCATTTCAACACAATAATTTTCATTCAACGCTGGAAACTCTTTATCATCTTTCACAAAGACCTTATCAACTTTGACTTCAACTTTCTCATCTTTTACCGAATTCACTTGTTTCTTAACACTCCATGTTTGTCCTTTTGGAGTACCTCTTTTGTAAAAATGTGAATCTTTTTGAACATTTTGATTTTGAACAACAACTTTTGGTTTCCAAAACTCTTGTGATTTAGTCATATCAACAGATGTTCTCCAACTTTGTGTTCTTCTGAATCTGGGTGTGTGAGAATTCCAGGTCTGTCTTGAATCGAACCTGTTCGAGTTTGATTTCCAATTTTGATTCGAAGCAAACTTGTTTGTGTTGTACCTCCAAGTTTGTTTTGAGTCAAATCTGGTTGACCTTTGTTTCACATTCTCAGATTTTTGTTTCTCAGCATCAATCTTCTTTTTGTCAACATCCACAGGTTTCAGATTTGGACACTTTCGTGCAAGATTTCCTATCTGATCACATTTGAAACATGTTTTCATGGACACATCTTTGACCTGTGGTTGTTGCTTTTTCTTTTGAGCTAAGAACTCTTCAATAGACTGTTGTCCAATTTTAAGTTTTTCCTCTTCATCAAAACTTTTTCCTTGAACAAAACTCATTTTTTTCTTGAAAATTCGGTGTTTCATTTCTCTTCCAATTTTGTTTCTTCTTATAACCCAACCCAGCCTTCATGTTTTTCTTCTTGAAACTAGGTTTGTTATACGAACCTCTATGACTCTTACCAGCAAACTTTGAAATCTCAGATTTTTCAATCTCAACCATTTTGAAAACTTTATCAACCTTTTCTGAAATCACATTCTGAATCGGGAATACAACATCTAAGAACAATTTGTCTGATCCAATCATGGTATAAACCAATCCTTTTGAATCATCATTCAAACTTTTCTTTGATTTTATGTTTTTCAGATAACTATCATGAAGATTTCCTTCATCTTCATCCTGTGATTCAGATTTTCCTGTATCAACCGACTTTTCTTTCAATACACTTTCAACAACTTTACCTACCACCTCTGAATCATGAGAATCATCAGATTTGGAATAGGTTATGTCAATGTTGTCTGGCAATTGGTCTACCATGTTGAAAGCTTTTTTGACCTTTTCATCATCATAAAATGCAAACTTTTCCAGTGGTGGAACTTGATGAAACTCTGAGCCAATGCCTTTCTTGTTTTGCTCAGACTCACCATCTCCCGGTTTTATATTGAAAATTTGTTCAAGCACATATGACGACACGTGATAACTTTTCAACTTGTTGTTATCCTGTTCTAAATCAGCAATATGTCGCTTTAGCTTAGCAACATCCTCAATATAAGAATTAACAACATCTTGTTTTATAGAATACATTCATTTAAGCTCTTTAGTTGTTTCAGAAAGATAATTCATTCTTGATTGAGCATATTTCATTTCATCTTTCACTTTTTCATATGACTCTTTCATAATATGATATGCTAATTTCATTGAGTCATATTCTTTCTTCATTTCTTGACAAGCAATTTCTTTTTGTGAACATTCTTCTTTCATTTTAGAAACATTTTCTTTCAAAACTTTATTTTCTGTTTCTAACATTTTACATTTTTCTGAAAGTTTTTCATCATTTTCTTTTAAAACTTTTTCTTTTTCTAGCATTTCTTTGCATTTTTCTTTAAAAATATTTTCAATTTTAGTAAATTCAAGATCTCTTGTTCTGAATTGCTCATCTTTTTCAGTACAAGCTCTGCACGGTTCCATGCATTTCTTGCACTGATTAATCGTTTTTAAGATTTCAGAATCAGAATGTACCTCAGTGATTGGCACTTCGGTGTTTGATGCAGTTGACTTAATTTGCTTCTGATCAGCATCATCTTGCTTTTCTTCAACACCAACTTCATCACCATCATTACCAACTTCCAAATTCTCATTCTTTACTTCTTCTTCTGTTTTCTTCACCTCTTCTCCAATCTGCTGTTCTTCAATAACAGCTTTCTCAACCTCTTCATTCATAACAATTTCTTTACTTTTGATTTCCTTCACAACCTCAACTTCAACAGTTTCTGCTTTAACCTCTTCAGCAACTTTCTTCAGATTGTTCACCATTTCTTCAACACTCTTCTTCATTCTCTCTTCATCCCTTTTTCTTAAACAAGATGTCATAGCATATCTGATCTCTTTTTCATGCCTTTTAGCATATGTGTCATCTTTCAACACATTTCTATAGTATTCAGCTCTCAAAGGAATCATGAGAAGAACATCATCAAAGATTATATCTTTCTTTGGAACAACTGGTTCTCCTTCTCTGTTGAAGTAACACTCTCTCTTTTTATCCCATCTTCTGTTGCTCACTGCACTCTCATACTATTCTTGCATTTCATCCATTCTGTTCAACACAATGTTTCTTTCTCTGTAGGTCTTTTCTTCCAGAATCTCTTCTCTGGTTTTCTCCTTCATTTTAGCTTTATCTTTATCTTCATTGTTCTCTTCACGAATTTCAGCAACAAAAACAAACTTTCTTTCCTCTGTTATAGTTTTCCCATGAGCTGTTTTTCGAACATTCTCCAAACGATCTTCTTCTGGACATATCTCGGACCAATCAAAACCTTCATCATCTTGAATTACAAAACAAGCTCTCGATTTAGGTTTATCTTCAGTCATCTTAGGCTCCTCTCTGCTTCGATGGTAAAGTGCCTTTCGGTAGTAATCATCATTGAACGGATGTTCATTTCCACCAACTGCAGAATTAGTGCATTCTCTCTTGAAATGACCTTTCTGCTTACATTTGAAGCAAGTCACTTTGGATTTGTCGAATCCAAGCTTTGTTGATGCACCTCCAAGAGATTGTTTCCCGGTAATTTCCATATATCTCTGAGCTCTTCGAATGCAGCTTGCCAAACACCAACGGATGTCAATGAGTTCCATCTCTTCCGGATCAATCTGGTCATAGTCTTCTTTGGTTAATTCTGAGTTTCCAATTTTACCATCTGCAAGACCTTCATACGATTCCAGAACAGAAGCAAGAAAAGTCATTTGTTGTTTAGCTGCATTGATGCTCATTGCAGGAGAATTCTTCAACTTAAGAGCAATGTTGCACAGTATCTCCTCTGCTTCTTCAGAACTGGCTTTTGAAGCCGATGAATGATAACCGGGATCATAATTTGATGAACTCTTTTGTGGCTCTTGTGTCCTCTCACCACTGAATGCTGTCTTTGGCGAACCAACACCTTTCTCCGAAGATACACTGCCTTTGTAATACAATCCAACATTCTGTTGATGTGAAGAACCAGTCATTTTGCTTTGTTTTTGTAGCTCCAGATCATGACTCTCTATCTTTTCAAACAATGCATCAAGAGAAATTGTATCATATAAAGCATCATTTTTCAAAATAAACACAAACGTTTGCCACTGATCAGCTCGTGGTAACGCTTCAATCACTTTATCTATAAGTTCCTCTCTTGTTTTCACTATCTCAAATCTCTCAAGTTCAATTTTAAGATGACAAAATCTCTTAATCATTTGTCTCACTGTCTCTCCTTTTAGACTATCAAACAGATCAAATTCTTTTTTAAGTAAAGCAATTTTGTTCTTTTTTATCTGTTTACCCCCCTCAGCTTTAACACGTAAAGCTTCCCAAACTGATTTAGATGATCCATCATGATTTAGCAACGCAAAAATATCATTTCTGATTGCAGACTGGATCAAAGCAATCATTCTTTGTTCGGCAGCAAACTCAGATTTATCTTCTCTTGATAACTTTTTGAAGGAAAGTTCTTCGCCTTTATCATCCTTTGGCCTTTCGTATCCAAACTCTAAGCAAAACCAGCTTTCGTGAGCATACGCTTTCGCCCAATTGAGAAAACGTTCTTTCCACCATGTATAATCTTCAATGCTCTCCAGAGTTGGTGGCTTTGAATGTGTTCCATAGAAGTTATCATGCTTGATGTTCTCATTGATAGCTTTTGTGATGGTTTTTGGTGTAACATTTGCAATCTCGGACGATTCGGATGTGAATGCATTGAAAAATCTATTGTAGAATTCTTCAGCCATGATGTAAACCTGAACAAACAATCAAACAAATACTTATCAGTACAAACAATATCAAATAAACTGAAACAGACTGACACTCGATTGTCGTGAAATAATCTTGACACGAAAAATCCTTTTTCAAGCGAAATAGGATACTCAAACGAAATCACTTTGTTTGATAACACAAGCGAAATCACAAGTCGACCAGTTGAAGCGAAATCAGTTGATAAACACTTTGAGCGGAATTAGATGTTTAACACTTCGAGCTGAATCTGTTTGAAGACTGTTTGGAGCGAAATCTTAGATATTTTATCCAGGAGCGAAATCAGCAAGAAACAATTGGAGCGAAATCAGAATATGGTAAACTGGAGCGGAATCAGACTTCTGTTTGGAGCGGAATCAGACTTTAGGGCTGACACAGACAACTTGGAGCGAAATCAGAAAAAATGGTCTCCTGGAGCGGAATCAACCACTTATCACGAGCGAAATCAGAAATATTTTGAAGCTAATACACCTTTTGGAGCGGAATCAGCAACTAAACATTTCGAGCGGAATCAGTTCGGAGGTCCATTTTGTTCATTTTTAGTCCGTATTTTAACATGAAACTTTCAAGGGTTTATCTATGTCCAATATTAAACAGTCTGTTAAAATTTGAACCAATTTTGACCGTTAAATCTCGTTCTAATGAAGAAAGAAGGTGTAGAAGTAAGAAGATGCAACGAAAATCAGCTGGAATATGCAAAACTCCTCCAACTAGCTCTGATACCACTTGTAGGATCGTTGTTGGACCCGACTGAGTCGTTCAGAAGAGTTTTATATCCGGTTCAAAGGCGGAATCAGTGAACTGGACTTGAAATCAGCTTAATACTCTTAAATCTGTTACTTATATTAATTTTAACATCAATTACAACCTGAACAGATTTTGGCAGCACTTCGTTACAGATCCGGAAGTCGTACCAACTAAAAATGCAAATGCCCTATTTATACTAGTCTGATTTCGCTCCTAATGACATGAAGCACTTTCGGGCGGAATCAGAAAGTTCTGATTTCGCTCTAAATGATTCCTAGTCATTTGGAGCGGAATCAACATCTTAAACACGAAAATCTGTTTCTCAAACCTCGGGCACTGATAATCCTATCCTATCCTATTACATGATACAAGACGAAGTCAATAGACGTATTGCACTAACAATAACGAATCTCACAGTTGTAATCGTCGAGAAGTTTTACCCATCGGCGTTGACGCATATTAAGTTCCTTCTGGTTAAAGATATGTTGTAGGCTCCTATGATCGGTGAAGATCGTACACTTGGTACCATACAGGTAGTGTCGCCAAGTATTTAACGCAAAAACAACTGCGCCTAGCTCGAGATCATGGGTTGTATAGTTCTTCTCGTGGATTTTGAGCTGACGAGATGCGTAAGCTATAACCTTGTCCCGCTGCATGAGGACACAACCAAGACCAAGGTTGGAAGCATCACAGTAGACAATGAAATCGTTGTTTCCGTCGGGTAGTGTGAGAACAGGAGCATTGCAAAGCTTGTGTTTAAGGGTTCGAAAGGCAGAATCTTGTTCAGTTCCCCAAACAAAAGGCTTGTCTTTATGCGTAAGGGCGGTAAGTGGCACAGCGATCTTTGAAAATCCTTCGATAAATTGTCGATAATAGCCCGCTGGTCCGAGAAAAGAACGGACTTCAGACGGGTTCTTGGGCGTAATCCAAACCTTAACAGCTTCGATCTTCGCAGGATCGACGTGAATACCTTGACTATTAACAATGTGACCCAGAAACTGAACTTCCTCCAACCAGAATTCACACTTGGAGAACTTGGCGTAGAGTTGGTTCCCCTAGAGTAGCTCGAGAACCAAACGTAGATGTTGCGCGTGTTCGGCTTTCGATTTGGAATAGATCAAGACATCGTCGATGAATACGATGACGAAACGGTCTAGATATGGTTTACACACGCGATTCATCAGATCCATAAAAACCGCAGGTGCGTTGGTTAAACCAAAAGGCATAACAACGAATTTGTAGTGGCCGTATCGAGTGCGAAACGCGGTTTTGGGTATATCTTCCTCCTGAATGCGTAGTTGGTGATAGCCTGAGCGTAGAACGATCTTCGAGAAACACGTAGCACCTTGTAGCTGATCAAACAAATCATCAATGCGGGGTAGGGGATAGCGGTTCTTGATAGTTAGCTTATTCAACTCCCGATAGTCGATGCACATCCTGAACGACCCATCCTTCTTTTTGACGAAGAGGACTGGCGCGCCCCAAGGAGAGGTGCTCGGGCGAATGAAACCTTTCTCAAGTAGTTCCTGGAGTTGGTTTGAGAGTTCGCGCATTTCGGATGGCGCGAGTCGGTAGGGAGCTTTGGCAATAGGGTTGGCTCCAGGAATGAGGTCGATACGAAAGTCGATATCACGACTTGGCGGTAGTCCGGGAAGATCCTCTGGGAAAACATTAGGAAATTCTCGAACCACAGGAACGTCTTTCGCTTCCTTCTTCTCTTTCTTTTCCTTCTCCGCTACTACAATGTTAGCCAAGAAAGCTCTTTATTCCTTGCGGAGATACTTGCTAGCTTGAACACATGACATGAGCTTGAGACCTTTCGAAGTAGTATCACTGTAAACACACAATGAATCACCATTCGCGAGCGAGAATCGAATCATCTTGTCGAAGCACACAACTTCAGCATGGTTTTCGCGAAGAAAGTCCATGCCTACTATGACGTCAAAACTTCCGAGTTGCATCGGAATAAGGTCGATTGGGAAGATGTGATTGTTGAGCTCAAGAGTACAATCACGAAGAACGGATTTGACGGCGATGGTTCTTCCGGTAGCGACTTCAACATCGAATGTTGAGGAGAGTCGGGAGCGTTTACGACTAAGGAGCTTCTCGAATTCGAAGGACACAAAGCAATTATCGGCTCCAGTATCAAATAAACACGAAGCATAAATACCATTCACAAGGAACGTACCATTGACCACGTTGTTGTCGGCTTGGGCTTGATGCATGTTGATGTTGAAAGTTCGTGCGCGTATGGCTTGTTGTTGCTGCTGGCGTTGCTGTTGAGGCTGCTGCAGCTGGGGCTCTTGTTTCACAACCCTGTTTGGGCACATGTTGGCGAAATGGTTAGGATCGCCACATGCGAAGCAGGCTCTGGCGTTGACCGCGGGCGCCGGAGGAGCTTGTTGACCATGTGGGCCAGTGAGTAGAGCTTGATGAGCAGGAGCTTGTCGAACACGACAGTTGGTAGTAAAATGGCCGTACATATTGCAATAAGCACAAAAACGGCAAGCAATGGCAGTCGGGTGGTGGTAGGTACAAGTAGGGCAGAGCGGATGTGGCCCAGTGTATGCACGCTTTGCAGGAGGTGCGTTTGCCACAGGCGCCGCTACTTGACGCTGTTGGGTTGGTACAGCTTGAATCGGTGCAGCAGTGATCGCACAGTTCTTGTTGCTGGAGCTGTTCTTTCTCTTGTTCTTCCTCTTGTTGTTCGATGGGGTGGTGGTTTCAGTAGTCGGTGCGTTGTTGGTAGCTTGATGCAGGTGCTTTGAAGTTTTATCCCTTACACCAGCCTTGACCCGTTTGTCGTTGATTTCAGCGGCCAGTAGATAAGTCTTTTCGATCGTGGTAGTCTTAGCCGCTTGCACGAAATCGGCAACACAGTCAGGCAGGGCTCGGATATACTTCTTGATTGCCATATCTGGAGTCTTGACCTGATCGGGACAAATGATGCTGAGCTGTTTGAAGTGAGCAGTGAGTGCAGCATTCTCACCATCCTTTTGTTGTATGTGCCAAAATTCATCCTCTAGCTTTTGACGTTCATGAGGAGGGCAGAATTCTTCCAGCATGACTTCCTTGAGCTCGTCCCACGACAGACCGTAGGCCGCATCGTTCCCTCGCTTGTTCCTCTCGGCCGTCCACCAGTCTAGAGCACGGGACTGAAAGACGCCGGTAGCGTTCAGAGTCCAGAGGTCATCGGGGCAACCACTCTGTCGTAGAGTGACCTCAATGGAATCAAACCATTGGAATAGTGCAGTAGGACCTCCCTCGCCAATGAATTCTTTTGGACCACACGACTTGAATTGCTTGAAATTGAAGGCTTTTGCGGTTGCTTTAGAAGCTTCGCTTCTCGATTCCTTAGATGATTTGTTGGCATTCTCGTAAACATCACTCACGGCCTTTGCTACACTTTTAGCGATGATGGCAGCAAGACGTCTGTCTCTCTTTTCTTGACGAGAAAGTGAGGAATGACGGGATCCAGATGACATTGTCTGCAACAGACATCGTCACGGGACTCAACACATTGTATTCGAATCTCACCTCACACGTCTACTACTTACTAAAGCTTAGGAACACGCAATGTAACATGTATCACATAACCACATAGGCACAAAATCACAGATCCATATAAACACAAAAGCACATAAGCACGTAGGGCACAGAATCACAGAAGCACCTAACCATGTAGTCATATAAGGTAGTCAGAATACAGAAACCTATCATTTACAGTTCGCGAGCGTTCGAATATAGCGGCCGTGTTTAGTATATCGAATAGCGTAGTATAAGCGTATATCGTAGCATAAGGTCGGCCATAATTCAACGACTTGATAACGTTTTGGGATAGAAATGCAGTGCGAGTCGTACGTGTCGATCGAAGTGAAAGCAAAAATCGAGTAAATTTCCGAAATTTAAACACATAAACAGGTAAACACATACATAAGCACATAAAATCGACGAATCTTCAAAGTCGGCAGTCGCGGGCTCAGAATCAAAACACATAAAAATCGAGAAATAGACTGTCTGCGGCTAGTAGACTTCGACTAACCAAAGTGATTCAACTATTCCCAAGGATCCGTTGTGCACATTTGACTTCCAGGATTATGCCTTTGCCTCGATTCTTGGGCGTTGGCACACATCCCGTTAGTCATATTGTGACTTCGGGTCGTTGGAGTCCATCGAGACTTTGGTGAGAGTTTTGTAAAACCAAATTGAGTCAGGAATAGTTATCAAGGTTCGGGTTTCACCCCTGACTTAATAACCTTTGCTCCTGAGCTTTAATAAAATAGAGGAGATTATTCATCAAAATACGGATTTCACTCCTGATTTGGCATAATTATCCCCGTTTGTAGATGAAATGTGGGTTGTTGAGCAATTTTAGTCGAGAGTTTGCGGTTTTCACACCTATTCTCGGCTTAGTTACTCGTTCGTAGTTGAAAATTCGAGTGCAGTGCTAGTGTAGGATAAGCGAGAATAGCGAGAAAATAGTGGTAAACTTATGCGAAATCCCTAACGAACATGCATAAGTCGATTATGTTGGTTCCTAACTATAGACTAGGTATTTAAGACATCGACCCGGACTAGGTCGTGTCTTGCCTAATTCCCTATAGTTATGGCTCTGATACCAATCTGTCACACCCCAACCGATGGCGGAATCATCGAGGCATGGCACTGAGCAAAACAGATTGTCCAGAAGTTTCCATAACAACTATCATTACCATTCAATTTAAAATAACATGTCCCATACCATGTCTCAAACACTAAACAAATTATTACAGATAAAATCTAGGCAAGAAATTATGTTCCGACAACTCAGATTTATACATAGATAGTTTATTTATTGGTTTCTAGGACCTCTTTTCCTAGCTTCGATTTCATCACTGCGCAGAGAGCATCCTAGACCTTTCCTAGCCTCGATTTCACAGTGAGCTAGTCATAAAAACAACCTAAGCACCTGTCACATACGTTAAAATAAAGTCAATACATATAATGTAAAGGTGAGCATACAAGTTTGATAATAGCATATAGAGTTCGATTTCGTTTACGCGTAACCATCACGTACACATAGTGAAATGAAGCACGTTAGTTATCGACATAGATCCATCGATACCAATGACTACGAGTTGACTGCCCGGGGCAATTCGCAATACATGATTACCACCGTAACCCATGCAAGTAATTGTCCTTAACAACCCCCGTGTGAACGGGTGCTGAGTCCAAACTATAGTATTATCGTTGCTAAGGCAGGTAGACATCATTCCATGTGTAAACATAACAAACAAGCATTCATGAGCCACGTATAACATGCATTAACGGTTAGCGTTCAAATAGTATTGAGTAGTGTGCTTGATGTGATTTGAATAGTTGTAACGTATGTAACACCCAAAAGTGCATAAAGCAAAAAGGGATCGAGTATACTCACAGCGGTTGATGGATTGAAGGGAGCGCTTAGCGAGTAAAGTTAGCCTGAATGGATTGATGGTATAATGATAAGTGACGCGTAAAACGATACAAAGTGTGATTGGGTCAGATAGGGGTGAGCAAAAGGGAAAACCCGACCCGACCCGACCATTACCCGACCCGACCTGAGAACCGATCAAACATAAAATACAGAACCGATTCACTACCCTAAATATAGAGTCGGTTCTGGTCCATAGGTCTAAGTCGGGTTTCACCATGAAAAGAACCGAGAACCGACCCGACCCGACCCTATTTTATATGAAAAATTGGAACCGATCTAAATACCTAGGTACTTGGGTTCGGGTCGGGTTGGGTATATTTTCGGTTCGGTTCTTGGTTATTTTCGGTCCGGACCTAAACTTGCTCACCCCTAGGGTCAGATAGCAGTTCGGTCGGATGGTAATCCGATCGGACGGCTGATCGTGCGGATAACAATACGTTCGGATGGTCATCCGGTCGGATGGTAGTCCGGTCGGATGACTATTCGAGTGGATTGTTTCTTCCTATAAGATGAAAGTGTATGTGTACGATGGCTTGTCTTTTGAAGTTTTCGTTGTAGCATTTTGAAAACATTGAAGTATCCCTATCCTTCAAGTCGGTCGATCGGACGGTCAATCGTGCGGACAATAATCCGTTCGGATGGTCATTCGGTCGGACGGCGACCTTAGTGATGAGGTTACTTAGTGGAAACAATTCATAGCAGGAGGGCCACTCGGTCGGATGTTCATTCGACCGGGTGGCAATCCTGTTGATGAACATGTTGAAAATTGTTTAAGTCTTTAAAGTCTTAGTATCTCATGATCCGAAGAGTAATCTGGTCGGATGGTAATTCGATCGGATGGCAATTCGTTCAATACTCAAACTTCAGATGGAGTTGACTAAGTGTGGGACCCAAAGTGTGATCCATTTTGATGGCAATCCGTTCGGGTAGTCTATCCGGTCGGACAGCAATTCGTTCGGACAGCAATCCGTTCATCTTACACTTGGTCGTTTTGTTTGTTTGTTGTTTTATCGAGACATTTTGATAACGCTTTAATCAATGGAACCCCATCTTAACCCAAGTGACCAAACCGACCAGGAATCACCCTAGTTCAGTCAGTTAACCGGTTCAAGACGGTTGTTCTTGTTTAACCCGAAATCGGTGGTCTCGTGGGTAGAATCCAGATCTGAGCTAGCACAACACTAAGAATGAGTAGGAGACTAGATCAGGGTCGGATCCTATCGGTTCTAAGTGTATTGAGTGTAAAAGAGTTGAAAGAAAGTTACAAACCATCTTTCAATCCTTTTTCTTTATGTTTAAGCTTGGATCTACGCGAGATCTTTGTGTATTTGTGTGGAGATCTATCAGATCTAAGTTGTTCTTGGGGGATTGAGGCCAAACCAAGAAGTTCTTCAAGAACTCATGATGACATCATCCTAGAACACCTCAATTCTAGTGATTTCACGGTTAAAAGTTAAGATTCAAAAGATAGAAAGGTGTAGGAGTGCGTGTAGATCAAGAAAGTACAAGATTTAGGACGAGATCTTACCTGGATTGAGAGAAATCGAAGAAAAAGTGAAGAGCACGAATGGTTTAGACTGAAGGTTTCCAAAAGTGGAAATGATGACAATGACAGGGGTATTTATAGGATTCCAAAAGAGGAAAGGGTTGTCCGGTCGGATAGCACACCGCCCGGATGACTGTCCGGTCGGATGACATCTCGGTCGGATGGCACCTGACACCCATGACTAAGTGGCTATCCGGTCGGATGGCTATCCGGCCGGATGACACTTGGTTTGTGTGTTTGACGCGACGATTCTTGCTGGTTCGATTGCGATCGATGCGGTACGATAGAGTTTTCCTATTCAAATTACTTTTAATCCCAACCACTCATATCTCGCACTATCTCTTCTCCACTATTTATCATAGTTCGATTGTGATTCGAGTTCGATTTCGATTCCACACATAACATAAATGAACATGCACAAGTAACACATAAGGCACACACATACGTATAACAATAATTAAAACACGTAGTTCGAGTTGCGATTCGATTCGATGTCGATTGGATTAGCATAGCCTGATTATCGTTTCGTTAACTTTATCGCATTGCTACTTCCTATAGTTCACAGTCGTAAGTCGATTAAATGGCGATTGACATACGTCGATTTATTGTAATTATTGACACTTACTCCAAATAATACAGCTAAATTAAACACATAAAAGAAATCTTCTATAAGTCAAGTTGCGCGAAATCGGTCGTTGACTTTGACTTTGACCTTGACTTTGACTTCTCGAAAACACGAGGTGTTACAATCTTAGCCCTTGATTATCAATACACAAGTGTCAATCAATGGTTAGGATTTGATGATGAAAATAACTAGTGTATTTTACGATTTGATGATGTAAATCAATGGTCAGATTTGTTCACTTAGTTCACAAATACACTAGTGTTCACTCAAGAACCCCACCCGATATATATATAGGGTAGGGTTCATGCGAGAACCACCTTTATTACGAGAACCAATGTGAACACAAAAATAACTAAAAAAATCTAAAAAACACACAATTTTTTTTTAAATCGCTATATTTTGTTACAAAAAAAAAATTCGAGTGCGTATGTATCATTTCTTGGACAAATTCTTAATATATTACTAGTAGTAAACAAATGCACTTTCATTTACATTACCAATATTAAAAATGAACATGTGCATCATTATGTATAACCATAATATAACGTGTTTTGGTACAAAAAGTTTTCAAATCGAACCAAGCTGAGCGGCTCATTTACAAACTAAGCGAGAATCGAACCGCGTAACCAATGTGAACACAAAAAATACCTAAAAAAATCTAAAAAACACACAATTTTTTTTTTTAAAGAAAATCGCTATATTTCGTTACCAAAAAAAATTCGAGTAACAATTATTGATGCACATGTGCATATGTATCATTTCTTGGACAAATTCGTAATATATTACCAGTAGTAGACGAATGCACTTTCATTTACATTACCATATGCAACACACTACTTTTTGCATTACCAATATTAAAAATGAGCATGTGTATCATTATGTATAACCATAATATAACTTGCATTACCAATATTAAAAATGAGCATGTGCATCATTATGTATAACCATAATATAACGTGTTTTGGTACAAAAAGTTTTCAAATCGAACCAAGCTAAGCGGCTCATTTACAAACTGAGCGGGAATCGAACCAGCATTTTTCAAGCGATCCTCGATCGTCAAACAGTTTGGACAACCTAAATACAGTATTTTCTTATTAATTATTTTCTATTTTGCTTTGTAGTTTAAAAATGGTATGCAATATCTTTCTATTGTGAAATGTTATGCAAAAGAATTACGTAGTTAATAATAATAAAGGAAGAATAAGCACCACTAAACTCGATCAAAGCTGAAACAATCAAGTCTAGGATTAAATATTTTAATTCCGAAAGTATCAAACAACCAAATAAAGTTCTAAAAACAGAAGTTTCTAAATGCAAAGCCCTCCAACATATCAAATATAGCATGCAATACATAACAAAGATGTCTAATTCATCCTCTGGGCAGCCTCCTTGGCCAAAACCCGCTCTTTCGCCTTTGTCTTCGCCTGAGATTTAGAACCCATGATTCCACCGCCCCACTTCTTCCTATACTCGTCATACTTGTCGTTAAAGTTGGCCTAAAACAAGAAAGATCAAAGCCAGTTTAAACATATTTGATCACCTTAAAACCTAACAGTTAGCTAACGGAAAGAAACGAACCTTGATAGCTTCCAAGATCCTGCTAAAGTCCATTTTATCTTCGTTTTTTACTGTAGTCAAGCACAAAGCTGCTGCAGTTTTCTGATGAACAATCTGATTCATGATAAAAACATGTTAATATAATAAGTTGTAAATAATTAAATGGGTATATATATAAAATTTGAACTACTGCCCAAAGTTGATACAATTTTTGCTGTGTATATGCATGTTTTTAAAAGTAGAGGCTGAATCTGCTTAGGATCTATAATAGAAATATAATTTAACTGATCTAAACAACCCTTATTCCCCAAATAAAATAAAATAAAGATATTTTAAATAAGAAAAACTTACAGCTCCAAGTCTAGATTTTCCCTTTACAATGCAATAAGGAATTTCCATCTTTCTGCACAATGCAGGAAGCCAGACAACCAACTCAATAGGATCAACATCATGAGCAATGATAACCAATTGTGCCTTGTTCTGGAAACAACAAAATAAAAGTTTTAGGTTAGCACAAGGCAAATTAAAGTAAACATTATAATAAAAACTTTAGTATAAATAAAAATGTGACAGCCAACCTGCTCGATGAGATATGTGACGTGATTGAGACCATACTTCACGACAATAGGCTTCTTTGCTTCCACAGTTTTTCCTTCAGACTCAGCTTGAGCTTTTTTCAAGAGGCGTTCCTTTTTGGCCGCCTTGTCTTCGGGTCTGTACTTGAGCAACATCTTGAACAAATTGGTTGCTACATGGAAGAAAACAGATATGTCAAACAGCTGCTAAAACAAATACGCGTAATCATAAACTAGTGAAAAATGTTTGATCTACATGTTCTAGTATACTTTGGCACACCAACTGTTTAAAACAAGTGAAAAAAAGCCAAACAAAAAACATCTCTCAAAAATCAGCCACAATCTAGCTTCTAAAGAGGTTGTTAGCAAATATTCGGTCTAGGAGTGTTCATAACTTGTTATCAAAGTGTGAGAAAAACAAACCACCTTGGTTTTAAAATGCATGCATGATGCGCGCATAATGCGTGATGCGCACATTGCGGTGGAAACAGCGCATCAGGTGTAACGATGCGAGCAGATTACGTGATGCGGCGGTGATGTGGTGATATCACATGATGCGAAGACTAAGTATGTTTTATAAGTAGTTTTTATATGTACAATTATTATTTTAAAGACGCATCGGATTTTTGGACCAAAACGCATCAGAGCACATTACGCAATTTAAACCCAAGCAAACCACTAAATAAACATAATACAGTTTCATTCCAAAAAGCATTTTAACTCCAACATAGCAAACCAATCACCCGATTTGTAGCTAGTTAACCATTTTTTAACATTTCCAAACATCTATTTGCTCTAAAAAGTAGTTAACAACCAACCAAACTACATAGACACCTATAAATAAATAAATAAGGCTAATTCTATACACACCCCCCTCCTTTACTGATTACACCCCCCTTGTGAGAGGAAAACTGTCGGTCTCACGCAGGCCCCACTTGATCGTATGTGAGGGGAGGGGGGTGAGAAAAGTAATTGGGGGGGAGGGGGGGGGGGGGGGGAGGGGGGGGGTGAGAATAGTAGCACCCATAAATAAAACACTAAAAATTAGTTAATGTTCCTACAATAAAAACTTAAACAAAGAGCAGTGATAATTATTAATCAGTAGTTAAACCAAGCAAACCTAAACTCTAAATCAATATCAACATATGCTTCATTATCAGACTTGCAGCTATGTTTCATTTTGGTGTTACAACACCAACAAACAAATCAATCCACAAAAAACATGATTTAACTATCAAAATGATAAACAATTTCAACGCATACCAAGATTCTTATCAAGCGTCTTAGTGAACTGATTCAAAGCCGGTGGAACCTTCAACCTCTGTTTCAAAATCCTCCTCTTCCTCTGAATCCTGACAACTTGTGGCCATCTAACAAACCTATGCACATCCTTCTTCGGCGGCAACGCTCCACCGATTCCAAACTGCTTCGGCCTCTTCTCAAACAACGGATTCACCACTTTCTCCTGAACCACCACAACAGCGTTAATTCAAATTTAAATCGTAAATTAAAACCGAACATGAACAGAAACAGAAACCCTAACAAATGTTGAGAGATCGTACCGTTTTCTTCTTCGTTGCTAGCTTTACTCCTTTCTTCGGGGCCTTCAGTTGATTGAAATTATGTTAGTGGAATGTAAGAAGTAAGTAAATGAAATTGAAGATGATGTAGATGAAATTGGGAACTCACCATTGTTGTAAGCTTGAGATTGAAGAAGGTCTGCAGACGGCGGTGGTGAAAAGAGTTTTTTCTGTTTATAAGAAAGATGAGGTTTTGATAGGTTAGGGTTTCGTGTGTGTTGGCTTGATCAACTGGGCTGGGCTTTAAATATTTTGCAGGGTTTTTGAGCCCGCCCGTTTAGAATTGAGGTTATTGGTATGTTTGGGCCTGGCCACACTGGCATTGTGCCATTGTGGCTGGTTGGCGTGACTCATGACTCGTGAGGACTGAGGAATAGGGATGAGCAAATGGTTTCGGATATTGGTTTGAAATCGGTACCTAATTTTCTGAACCGGTCTGATTTTCGGTACTGACATTTAGCGTTTTTGGTAATAGTATTCACCGAATTTTACTCTCAAATACCGGTCCGTACCGACCCAGGAATTTTTTCATGGGGGTGCGGAACATTTTTAAAAATTTTAGGCCCCAAGGTATATAAGTAAAAAATCGGTTCGTATCGGGTCGGGTCGGGTCATGTAAAACAAAAGAACATCGAACTAAATTTATATAATCATCAAAAATGTCAAAACCTTGTTACAAACATAATTAAAACGTCACCCTACGGGTTTTCATTTTTTGAAATTTATCCAAAATATGGCTCCATAACATATTACATAATATATCAACTATTCAAGCCCTAGAAATCATAGTGCAAATAACCCTAAAAATCATCTAAACAACATATACACCGTAAAAAGAAAAAGCCAAACATTCTTCACTAACAAATATAACCCACTAGATCTACTGTGTGGTGTATGCGGCTATAAAAAAATGCAAAATATCATCACTAACAAAATATAACACACCATATAACATAATGAAAAACAAAACGAAGCACGTGTCTACTGTCATGGTTAGTATGCGGCTAATATCAACCAAAAAATCAACCAAAAATCATCAAAATAACAAAGAAATTTACCCGTGTTCGATCGGCGGTGGTATGGTGGCTGATTACGGTGGTATACGGCTACTGACTGTTCACTGGTGTCGCTGATGTTCTGATCGATGGTGTGCAGGGAGGATAGAGAGAGCGGGAGAGAATATGTAAGGGTTTTGAGCTTGTTTATTTTATTTTAGTTTGAAATATTGTTGATTTATTGGGTTTGTTTATTGGGCTAAGACTTAGTAGTGGGCTAGTTAAAGGTATTTGGTATTTGAGTTTAGTTATTTAGGTATTAAAAGTTATATAATTTAGGTAGTATTTAAAAAAATTAGAGTTTACTAAAAAAAATTAAAATATAAATTGATAACACTTTTTACCTAAGGGGTGCAGACGAAAAATTCCAAGAGGTGCGGACGGTAAATTCCAAGGGGTGCGGACCGGATTTTTGACAAAACTTAGCACTAAATTTTTTTTCCCGGTGGTGCGCCCGCCCACCTTGGCTTTGTCTTAAGTCCGCCCCTGTCGTACCGTACCGGGTATTTTCGGTACCAGTACCGGTACCTGTTTTTTGGGATTTTCGATGCCAGTTCGGTACCGAACTCATCCCTATTGAGGAACAAGAATGGTAGTTGCAAGCCACTCATGACTCGGGAATCGGGATTGGATCTATAAAAAGCTCAAAAAGAGCGCAGCCATATTGAGCCTGAGCCTGAGCCGAGCTCGAGCCTTTAACAGGAAGATCGTTTAAGCTCGTCGAGACTTAATGAGCCTTGTGTATTTTTTTTGGTTTTAACTTGACTCTTTTAAGACTTATATGTATTAATTAACATCCAGTCTGGCTCGAGTCGGGCTTTGGCACGTTTAAGGTAGAGCAGAATGCAGACAAGCTCGAGCCAAGCTTTGGGTCATTTAAGATTTTCCTCAAATTAGTTTGATCCGATCCCGAGCTTCAATTTCTATATACAAGTCGAGCTCGAGCCCAAAAACATAGACTAGAATCGAGCTCGAGCTTCAGCAAAGCTTAATAAGCCGAGCTCAAGTAGTGAAAGGCTCGGGCTTAGCTCGGCTTGGCTTGGCTTGCACGCACCCCTAGTGGACAAGAGTGGATTAAATTACTAATTTTAAATTTCAACTTATATGCTAGCATTGTTACACTCTTTCCCTTGTAGCATTGTTACACTCTTTTCCTTCTAGTATCTCAACATATAGATAGCCTATTTAACAAATGCATAAGATAGAATGGAATCAAGATGACAAAAATGGTCGAACAGGATAAAAGAACATTTAGATCATAAAGGAATACTCATCAAGCTCGCATAATCGTAAAATAAATATCATAATTGTATATTATACAAACATCATATGGATGGCTCATAAGCTTTCTATCAAAACAACTATTATAATGGTTAGTTGCTCTCAAAGCATATAAAAGAAGACATTGTAGACTGATCATACGTCATGGATGGTAAGTGTGATGGGGCTAATTGAAACATACTAACCTATGGAACCAAATAAATTTATCAAGGATGCATAATATGAAACAAACATGCAACATGCATTATTGGCATGACAAAACATTCATTTTCAAAAATAACATGTATCAAACATGAAATGAACCAATGCATTATTCGCATGACGAAAGATCCAATTTCAAATCTATGTAGTAGCATATAAGATATCATATGAACTAACGGTCCATTCAACAACGGTAAATAAGAAACGCATTGTCAACGTTATCCAGTGGGCTACAACCCAAGTTTGCACAACAAGAGACTATCAAACCATCAACCACTACATGTACCACCAACCAGGGTGTAAACAAAGAGATCAAACCATTTGAACAAGCACCAATCCTGATGAACCATCCAAAAACCAACGTTCCATAGACGTACTAAAAAGGCGTTCAACGTTACAAAAAGAGAATCATCCTCTAACCGTTGGCTCGCTCACGTTTGATCCACATACCAAGTGAATCAGAATACAAAGTTAGTGAACACGATACATTATAAATCACTTACACCCCAAGGTCAGCTCATGCCTTCTTTGGCCTTCCTCTTCCTCTCTTAGCCGATGCAGCTCCACTATCCTCCTTTTTGGCAGCAGCAGGGCGGCCTCTGCCAGAAGCCTTCCCGCCTCTTTTACTCTTTCTTTCAGCAACAGCGTTAGCTTCTGGGTCACTATCATCATCCTCTTCTTCATTGTTGTTTTCCTCTTCGTCTTCTGGATCAGAAGCTTCTTTGGATTTCTTCCTCTTGTTTGATGTTTTTGCAGCAGCAGCAGCCCGTTTTTCCTCTTGTTGGATGTTTTTGGCAGCAGGAGGGCAGCCTCTTCCACGGCCTCTGCCAGCAGCCTTCCCGCCTCTTTTACTCTTTTTTTCAGCAACAGCGTTAGCTTCTGGGTCACTATCATCATCGTCTTCTTCATTGTTGTTTTCCTCTTCGTCTTCTGGATCAGAAGCTTCTTTGGATTTCTTCCTCTTGTTTGATGTTTTTGCAGCAGCAGCAGCCCCTTTTTTTGTTTGTTTGGCGGGTGATGGTTCTGCCCTAGGTTCTTCGACGCCTTCACCATCATAAATTTCAAGCTGCACAGAACCAGTGACGTATTCCAGTAAATATTAAAAAAAATTAAAAAATAGTTGGAATAAAATGATTCTAAGTTACAAGTTAGTTTACCTGATCAAGTTGATCACAGGCATTTGTTCGGTCCACAACCACCAAAGAATGCGCGAAACCACATGCTACACTGCACAATAACATAATAATCACACGGTGTAAAAACATTAACGTGTTTTTGTATGCACGTTTTGAAAATGCGTGTGATGCTTAGAATCAAATAGCTAGAATTTAGAAACAGGTTTGTAGAAAATAGTGTTTGGCTGCCCCTATGTTGTTTGAAGTTGTAAAAATAACTTAAATCAGATGTTTGAGTATTTGACAAATTTCAATAAATTTAAAATTATTCAATAAAATGACCACAAATAACATTTCTTTTTTGAAATAATTAGAGGCTAATTGAGTATTAAAAATCTCACTCAAATTAGGTTAACAAAACAAGATACGTTTATCACATAGCTTAACCAAGTACTAACTAACCTGATAACATGCATATCTTCAAGGGCGTCTACCTTCTTCGGGATTGCAGAAGATCTGCAACTCATAAACACAAAAATAATTTGCACCCGCTGGAAGACAGAAAAAACACAAACAATGAAATAATAAGAAAAGTAACATACTTCTGCTGGTGGGGCCCATATCCAAGTTCACCCGAATGACATTGCCCCCAACTTATGCACGAGCTATCAGCACCAACAAAATGGTGCATATAGCCTGAATCCATGCACCGTACATTCCAACCGCTAAAAAACAGATAAATATAAATAAAATTAAAAACCATAAAGTTGCCATGACATCAAAATTAGTTGAAAAGAAGGTGGAAACCTGAGATCCATGAGCGGTTTAGGGTACATCAAATCATCACCGGTGTTCTTAATCTTGCCCCACATGTACATCTGCCCTGCACCTGAAATTACAAATTTGCCACTCAATCCAAGAGAACGTAAACGATCACCAAAAATTTTGTCCAAGAAGCAAATAACAAAAGCGCGTACCAGCAGTAACAGCAGAATTTGCAGAACCAGCAGAAAGGACTGCACCTGGAGGTAAAACATTATGCTTGGTGAAAACATCAACACGACGAGGAGTAAACTCGTCCTTTTGCTCTCTATGTCCAAGCCTGTATCATTGTATAAGAAAATTTAAATGTAACGGGATGGTAAAAAATAAGTTACTAACGGTACTTAAAACAAGAAGTACCAACCTTCCATATCCTCCAAAGCCCCACCTAGAACAAATTTACGAAGCAAATGTTTAGTAAAGAAGAACCACATCAATTAATCATCAAAAACTTTCATTTCACCAATATTTGGTAACAAGAGTGCAAGAAAGCTTACGTGTAAACGTAGCCCTTTGAGTCCACAGCAACTAAACACAACCACATTAGACACAGAAGAATCATAACAAAAACAATCTAAAAAAACAAACAAGATTAATATAAAAAGTTAAAAACCTGTATGATTTGATCCACACGCCACGTTTACAATGGTTTCGTCGGCAAAAGAAGCTATTGCAGTGGGGCGAGGTTGTGCCTCGTAAGCAAGCTTAACAGAGCTATCTTTAGTATTATACTGAAAATAAAATAAAAAATTCTATGATCTCATAATCATTATAATTTTAAATGAAAATAACTAAAAAGAAGAAAACTGTGACAAAAACGTTACCTCCATGTCAGATCCATGTCCAAGTTGACCATACTGTGGAAGTCCAGCAGTTCTAGAAACCATAAACAACGTAAATTCAAGTTACATTTGGTCTAATTTAACATATAGCAAATTAACATTATGAACAAAAATATGTGCACCATACAGTATAGAAGCGCCTTCAACAGAAGTCAACCAAACGGTAAAGTCAGCTCCACAAGCAACCTTTGTGACTTCAGTTACCAAACAGCGTACCGGGTCTAACTCAAATTCTACAAAAGAAAATAGATTCTGCTTTTAGTTATCAGGTTATTTAGGAGTTAAATAATTAAAAAAATTGTGGTCTCGATAAAACAAGTAGTTTGGTGAGCTCACCCTTTTTTGCTGAGCCTGTACCAAGCTGACCGTGTTTATTCCAACCAAAAGAGAAAGAGAGACCATCTTCGGTCGCTACAACAGTATGAGATTTCCCACTTCCTGCTTTAACAACTTTGTACCTGAAATATTTAAAAAAAAAAACAAATCAAGAAACACAAAATGCATGGATTTAGTAATGGGTAAAAACAGGTACCATTGAAGATTAAAGGTAAAATCTAGATGATAATCTAGACTAATTTGAGTGTAAAATGATAGGTTTTGGATAATAAACTTATCCAGACTATAACATTTTGCCTCTTTTAACAAAAAAAAAATGTTGTTTTCATCATTTTATGATTTTATCTACTAAATCATTAAAAAATCAAACATTCAGAAGCTACCAAACTTTCAAAAATACTTTTAAGTATATTCCAATTCTCATTATTCAATATCACATGATCAATTTCAAAACACACATCCAAGCATCCCCTAGGTTTGCACACCCACATGATTAAAACACAATCTCACAAAATAAACCGCTAAGACCATGTGTAGTGGGGCTTGAAACTAATGCCCTCCCTTGGGCATGAAGGGACACGTGGCAGTCCAGTCAGCATTGAGGCATTATGGGGCATTAGTTTAAAATGGGTATAGTGGTATAATGCCCAATAATGCCCCATCCAATGATTACTCATTTCTATTTCCTAATTTCCTATTGGCCCATACAATTAACGTTTTGAAAGAAAACGCCTAGGGGGCGGTGTGGTGGGCATGGTTAGGCATTATGAGGCAAATAAACGCCCAATTCCTTTGCCACTACACATGGTCTAAGACAAATCCGTGCACAAAAACCAAATAAAAACTCACGAAGCAAGCGCCGAGACTATGGTGGGCATATCCCGTCGAACCCGGTCTCCATGTCCAAGCTGACCCTTCTGCATACACGCAATCATTTCAAACCACAGCAAAATTAGCTTCACTTTCTCATAATGCAGTTTAGTACTTAAACATTTGGTCAGCAAAAAAAATTAAAAAATGAAATAAAAATATTGTTACAACAATATTTCACAATAATATTTGGTACTTCAACTTTTGGTCATATAATATAAAATAAAATCTTGTTACAACAATCTTTCACAATAAAATTTAGTACTTCAACTTTTGGTCATATAACAAAAATAAAATCTTGTTACAACAATCTTTCACATTGAAGTTTAGTACTAAAGCTTTTAGTAAAAAAAAAACATAATTTAAAAAAAAAATTGAACAAGAAATGTAACCAACTTACATCATTGCGTCCCCAAGTAAAGCAACGTCCATCAACATCCAGTGCTACACAATGAACAGACGCTACACAAAAAAAAGGTAAAAAAATTACATAAACCCTAGAAACACAAAAAAAAAAAAAAAATCATTCTAAACCAAAACGGCGACGTATTACTCAACAAAACTCACCACAACCAGCTGCAACATAACGAATATCAACGCCGACGAGTGGCCGGAGCCGCGTTGGAGAAACCAAGTTAAGCTCCGATGAACCCTTACGGCGGCCAACGTCGTCCCACTCAGTCACACCACAGAACAACAACTCTCCGCCTTTCACCTCTTCTTTCTTCTCATTCTCTGCCGTCGCCGTCGTCATCTCCGATCAAATAGCCGGAATCTCGTTCGCCGGAATCGGAATTGTGGTTACTGAAACCCTAACTTTTGAAAACAGGAAATGTATTCAGTCTTAAATATAGAAAGTTTGTTTCATTTCCATTGTTATTTCATTTTTGTAAAAACAATATTTTTTTGTTTAAATATTGTTTTTGAGTCGTGGCCAGTGAGATTTTCCCGCCTTTTCTGAATTAGGGTTTAAGTATTTTTTGGATAATGTTCCATAGGTTGTTTCTTGGATGGATTTGGGTTGATATGGAGTATGGCCCACTACTATATTCCATGTTTTTGTATGTACATGGAGTCATGGAGAAGTTGAATTATGTGTTGTCATTATTTGATTATAATATTGGGTATTTTAGTGATTGTGGTCTTTGATAACAAGCAATTGGAAATTCTCCTGTATATTAATAACTAGTTTTTCCCTTGCCCGTGTTGCGAGTCAATAAGCCAAATATTTCTCTCTCATAACATGTATGTTTGTACAGAGAGTAAAATCGTAATTATATTTTGAACTGTAGGCGAAATCATAATTTTAAACTGAGAGCAAAATCATCATTTTGAGCTGGGGGAAACATAATTTTATTTTGAACTGTGGGAAAAAACGTAATTTTGAGCTGATGGCAGAATCGTAATTTTGAGCTAGAGGAGAAAACATCATTTTATTTTGAACTGGGGGCAAAAACGTAATTTTAAACGAATGGCGAAACCGTAATTTTAAACTAGGAACAAAATTAAAAATGAGTTTTTGAACCGAAGGCAAAAGCGTAATTTTTAGCTATGGGCAAAATTATAATTTTATTTTGAGCTGGGGGCAAAAACGTAATTTTAAACGAAGGACGAAAGCGTAATTTTAAACTGAGAATAAAATTAAAATAAAAATGAGTTAGTCTAATAGGGAAGTGTCAGGCAAACGTAATTTTAAGCTGAGGGCAGAATCGTAAATTTGAGCTAGAGGAAAAAACAACATTTTATTTTGAACTGGGGGCAAAAACGTAATTTTAAACGAAGGGCGAAACCGTAATTTTAAACTGGGAACAAAATTAAAAATGAGTTTTTAAACCGGGAGCAAAAGCGTAATTTTGAGCTAGGGGCAAAATTATAAATTTATTTTGAGCTAGGGGCAAAATTATAAATTTATTTTGAGCTGGGGGCAAAAACATAATTTTAAACGAAGGAGGAAAGCGTAATTTTAAACTGGAAATAAAATTAAATAAAAAATAGGTTGGTCCAATAGGGAATTGTCAGGCAAGCTGCCTGGCACTATTCCCTGACCCTGTAAATGTATTTGTAGGTAATTCTCCTGTATATTAATAAATGAATGAAATGAACTGTAAACTATAATATAATAAAATATTATATACAGCTTTTTTTAATTTTATTATCATAATATTATAATAATTGTTATCTCCTTTACTTTTTAAGTTTGGTAAACTTGGTGTTAACCGGTACTTGTATCGAAAATACCGGTTCGTTATCCTTTACTTTTTAAGTCTAGTAAGCGTGGTGTTAACCGGTACTTGTATCGAAAATACCGGTTCGTTATCGATACATGAAGGTAAAAACCAGCACCAGCCTGGTACATAAAACGCCAAAAGTCGGTACCGAATTGAGTTTGATAATCTTTTAGTTCAAGAAATTTGGTACTGCTACCCAGTACCATTTGCTCATCCCTGATCACGAGTACCGTACGAACACCAACGGTATCGTACAGCTTTTTTTAGTTTCAGGGGTAGGGATGAGCTCGGTGCCAACTGATACCGAATCGATATTGGTACCGAAAATACCGGTTACGGTGTCGATATATGAAGGTAAAAACCGGTAGCGAACCAGTACCAGGAACGTCAAACGTCAGTACCGAACTGGTACTTAGGATCTTTTGGTTCAGGAAATTCGGTACCGGTACCCATTACTATTTACTCATCTCTGACTACGGGCTTCTACCGAACAACATCTTTACCATAAAACTTTTTATATGATTTTCTTTCAGTTATTTTTTAGTATTTTTTCCTACATTTTCTTTTTATTCTTGTCAGCGATTTCGTATGCAACGCGCTCGTAGTGATTTCAAACACATATAAACACAGACTAAATAACAAAAGAAGTTTGCCGCAACGCGACGACGGTTTTTATAACTAGTTGTATTGAATCTTGGTCTCCCATAGAAATAAAGTATTATTTATACGTATATATAAATAATTGACAAACAGTTACATGGGGAGAGAAGTTAGGAAATGTATATGTATGTATATTTGATTCATAATACTCCCCTTCAGATATACATTACTTATTTATTATACACTATTAACAACATGCTTCAGGATGATGTTAAATCGATACTTCAGGACCTATAAGATAAACTGATACTGAAGGACCAGTTATGTTGTCTCATTATAAACCTTACTAAGAAAACCCAATGGTGTCAATGAAAAGAGTATAGCGTGTGATGACGTGCCTCGTACTTCGATACCTAGTGCTGGCCAAACTCCATCGGGTATATACACCTCGTTTTCTACTCTGGGAAGCACTCCAACGGGAACCATGTTCCCGAAGTTCTCCTCCTTTCAGACACCAACCCCTTCTCGTTCAAGGGTTCCTTCTCCTCAAATCGATGCAACGAGTACACCAACACGCATCGATTTGACACCCGACGGAGTAGCAAGCAACTTCCTACATTTGAGATCTATTCTCAACCAGTATGTGAGCCGAGAAAGGGGAAAAGGGGTAAGAATAGGTTGGACTATGATGAGCCTGAACCTTCGTTGTCACCAGGGCCACCCCTACCTCCTTTTGGTTGCTCACAACCTGCTGTATCCCGGAACGAAGCTGGTCCCAATCATCTTCCACCTAATCCGAGTCCGTACGTTGTTGGAAGATCAGATTCAATTGTTTTTCCTTTATTAACCTCTCAACCGGTTGCAATTGGTACACCGTTGGGACACGAAACAACTTTAGACCAACTCTTGCAGTCACCAGCTTCAAGCATTCCTCTTCCCGTGTCCACAACATGGGAACAAGCCTTAGCCATTTTTCATATGGCTCGAAGTGCAGCCACGAGTACTCCCATGGGAATGAACTACATGGCTACACCCGAAAGCATTCAAGGCTTTAACCTGATGCCACAAATGATGGCACATTTTCCTTGGCAACACTTCATCAACCAAGTGTTGACCACTCACCAAGGAAACTGTAACACCCAGTGTTTCGAAAGTCAAAGTCAAGATTGAAGTCAAAGGAAGAAAAGATTGCTAATTGCGATCTGTCTCTCCGTGCTCGAATCCTGTTTTGACTTCTTTGACCTGTTGTTAGCCTATTTTATTATCGCTTTAGTTGTATTATGTGGAGTATCTATTAATAATCGCATAGTAATCGCTATTTATCGCATGTTTAATCGCTTTATCGCTATCGCAATCGCACTCGCAACTCAAATTGCGCATTTTGGTTAATGTTATACGTGTGTGTGTGTGCCTTATGTGTTATTTGTGCATGTTTATTTATTTATGTTATGTGTGGAAATCAATCGAAACGCAATCGAACTCAATCGCAAACGCTAAACGAATACGAAATAAGGATGCTTGTATGTTGATATAGTAGTTGGGAATAAAAGTAATTTGACTAGGAAACTCTGACGCATCAAAACGTTCGCTATCGCAATCGAAACGACAAGATTCGTCGCACCAAACACACGAATCAGGTGGCCGATCGACCAGGAGACCGGCCGATCGATCGATCGACCAGCTGTCCGATCAGACTGCCTAACCGATCGACCAGCCCCTCTCCATTCCTTTCCACTTTGGGTAACCCTATAAATACCCCTTGTCACCATCATACTTTCCACATTTGGCAACTGACGTCCGACCAGCGCTCCAACCTTGCTTTTTCTCCGATTTCTCGCAATTTCGGTAAGATCTCGTCCTAAATCTTGCACTTCCTTAATCTACACGCACTCCTACACCTTTCTATCTTTTGAATCTAAACTTCTGACCGTGAAATCATCAAGATTCAAGGTGTTCTAGGATGACGTCATCATGTGTTCTTGAGAACTTCATGTTTTTGCCTCAGTCCACCAATAACAACTTAGATCTAACAGATTTCCACAAGAACAAACAAAGATCTTTCATAGATCTAGACATATTCACAATGAGAAAGATTGAAAGATGTTTTTCTAACTTTCTTTCAACTGTTTTACACTCAATGCATTCAAGACCGATGGAATCGGAGCTTGTGCCAACTTACTACTCATTCTTGTGGTTGTGTTGGCTCAAGATCTGGATTCTATCCACGAGACTACCGATTTCGGGTTAAACATAGAACACTGTCTCGAACCGTTAACTGATCGGATTTGGGTGATTCTTGTCCGATCAGGGGTACCAAGTATTGACAAGGTTTCTGTTGCTTAACATGTTATCAAAATGTCTCGATAAAATGACAAACGATCAAAACAGCCAAATGTAAGACGAACGGAACGACCAGGACGGAATGCCATCCGATCGGACCACCGTCCGAACGGATTGTCGACCGAACGGGTTGTCAATCGATCGACTTGCACCTTGGGTCCCACACTTAACCATTTTTGGCCAACATTTGAAGTCTGAATATTGAACAAATTGCTGTCCGATCGGACTATCATCCGATCGAATTGCCATCCGAATCATGAGACATTTAAACTTCCACACTTAAACAATTTTCAACATGTTCAATGCACAAAGGATGCCAACCGATCGAACAACCGTCCGATCGCGTGACAGCCTGCTGTGAACTTATTCTCGCTGAAGTGCCCAACCTATCGGATTGTCGCCCGATCGAACGGTCGTTCGATCGATCGACCTGAAAGGTAGAGATACTTCTATGTTTTCAAAATGCTACAACGAAAACTTCCAAGGTCAAGCCATCATACACAAACACATCCTTCTCAAAGGAAGAAAAAATCTACTCGAACGGTCATCCGACCGACGACCGTCCGAACGGACTGTCACTCGCATGATCGGCCGTCCGATCGGACTACCATCCGATCGAACTGTTGTCCGACTCACTTGCACTTTGCATCGTTTTACGCGTCGCTCATCGTTATGGTATTCGATCTGTTCAGGCTAACCCTACTCTCTAGCGCTCCCTTCAATCCATCAACCGCTGTGAGTATACTCGACCCCTTTTTGCTTTACGCACTTTTGGGTGTTACATACGTTACCTATACAAAATCACATCGAACACACTACGCAATACTTAAATCGCTAACCAATTACCGCATGTTATACGTGACTTAATGAATGCTTGTTTGTTATGTTTACACATGGAATGCTGTCTACCTGCCTTAGTAACGATAGTATTATTAGTTTGGACTCAGCACCCGTTCACTCGAGGGTTGTTAAGGACAATTACCTACATGGCTCACGGTGGTGAGTATGTATCGCGAACTGCCTTGGGCAGTCAACCCGCAGTCATTGGTATCGATAGGTTCATGTCGATAACTAACATGCCTCATTTTACACTGTGTACGTGCTGGTTATGCGTAACGCTTTCGAACTCTATAAGCTATTATCAAACTTATATGCTCACATTCACACTATGTGTATTTACTTTTACTTTAACGTATGTGACAAGTGCTTAGGATGCTTATTTGCTTTCTTTGGTATGAAATCGAGGCTAGGAAAGACCTAGGTCAACAATAAACAATTGTCTGTAATAAAAATCTGAGTTGTCGGAACAGAACAATTTGACTAGATCTTTTCTGTAATAATTGTATTATCATTTATGACATGGTATGGGACGTGTTGCTCTAAATATTTGGTAAATACAGTTGTTATGGAAACTTCTGGACAATCTGTTTCGCTCAGTGCCATGCCCCGATGTTTCCGCCATCGGTTGGGGTGTGACAGATTGGTATCAGAGCCATAACTATAGGGAATTAGGCAAGACATGACCTAGTCCGGGTCGATGTCTTAGAGATCTAGTCTATAGTTAAGAACCAGCATACCGACTCGTTCATGCCCAGCAGGGACTGTGTATGAGCTTACTGCCATTTCTCGCTATTCTCGCCTACGCTACACTATCACTGCACTCGAATTTTCAAATATGATTGAGCGACTAAGTCGAGATTAGGTGTGAAAACCGCAAACTCTCGACTAAATTGCTTGTTCAACCCACATTTTTATCTATAAACACGAGAAATTGCGTTGAAATATGAGTGAAATCCATACTTTGACGCATAGTTCTCTTTTATTTTATCAAAATAGGAACGAAGTTGTTAAGCTAGGGGTGAAACCCTAACCTTGACGACTTGTTCCGACCTTTACAAAACTCTCACCAAAGTATCGACGGACTCCAACGACTTGAAGTCACGACATGACCGAAAGGATGCGTGCCGAGCCCAAGACTCGTGGCTAAAGCACAATCCTGAAAGTCAAAGTGTGCGCAACAGGTCCCTGTGAATAGTCGAATCACTTTGGATAGTCAATGTCTAACAGCCGCAGACGATCTATTTCTCGATTTTTGTGTGTTTCGATTCTGAGCCAGCAACTGCTGACTCTGATGATTCGTCGATTTTAGGTGTTTGTATGTGTGTTTACCTGTTTATGTGTTTAATTTTGGAGAATTATTCGATTCTTTGCTTTCACTTCGATCGACACGCACGACCTGCATTGCATGTCTATCTCAAAGCGCTGACAAATCGCTAAATTATGGACGACCCCATGATACGCTTATGCTATACTACCCGCTATATTATTCGCTTATACTACACTACTCGATAAGTTATTCGCGACCGCTATATTCGAACACTCGCGAACTTTGAATGATAGGTTTCTGTATTCTGACTGCATCTTATGATTACGTGCGTATGTGCTTCTGTGCCCTACGTGCTTATGTGTTTCTGTGCTTTACGTGTTTATATGCTTCTGTGAATCGGTGATTATGTGCCTACGTGATCCATGTTTCATTGTGTTCCTGAGCTTTAGTAAGTATTAGACGTGTGAGGTGAGATTCGATTGTGACGTGTCTGAGACCTATGACGATGTCTGTTGCAGACAATGTCAACTGGACCATCATCTGGATCCCGTCACCCACGACTTTCCCGCCAAGAATAGAGAGACAAACGCCTTGCTGCCGTCCTCGCTAACCAAGTGGCCAAGGTTGTGCCTCAGATCGTGAGTGAGATCTACGAGAATGTTAGCAAATCATCTGAGGAGTCCAGAACCCAAGCTCCCAAAGTTGCTACCAAGACTGCTTTCAGCTTCAACCAGTTTAAGGCTTGCGGTCCAAAGGAATTCACTGGAGAAGATGGCCCAACGGCTATGTTTCAATGGTTCGATTCCGTCGAAGTCACTCTGCGCCAGAGTGGATGTCCGAAAAATCTCCGCACTATAAACGCTACCGGCGTCTTCCAGTCCCGCGCATTAGACTGGTGGACAGCCGAAAGAAACAAACACGGAAATGATGCAGCCTATGAGCTGACGTGAGAAGAGTTGAAGGCCATCATGATGGATGAATTCTGCCCTCCCCATAAACGCCAAAAGCTGGAGGACGAATTCTGGCACATTAAGCAGAAGGAAGGTGGCAACGCTGCCCTGACTGCTCACTTTAAGCAGCTCAGCATCATCTGCCCCGATCAAGTGAAGACGCCCGACATGACGATCAAGAAGTACATTCGAGCTCTACCCGACTGCGTTGCAGATTTTGTTCATGCCGCAAAGCCAGGAACGATCGAAGAAACATACTTGCTTGCCGCTGAAATCAACGACAAGCGGGTAAAAGCTGGTTTTTGGGACAAAACTTCGAAGAACCTGCACCAAGTCACCGCCGCACCAGCCGCTGAAACCGCCGCCGCTCAATCTTCAAAGTCCTCGCGCCGCAAGAAAAAGAACAACAACAGCAGCTCCAGCAACAAGAACTGTGCTGCCACCACCTTTGCTGCTCCACTTCAAGCTGTACCGGCTCAGCAGCAGTCTCAGCACCGACCAGCACCAGTTACTTATGCACCGCCTGCAAAGCGTGCATACACAGGCCCCCACCCGGCTTGTCCAACATGTTCTTATCATCATCCGGTGGGTCTCGCCTGCCGTTTCTGCGCTCACTGCAATATGTACGGCCACTTCACTGCTAACTGCCGTACTGGTCCTCGTCAAGCACCAGCTTAAGTCACTGCGCATCAAGCTCTGCTCCCAGCCCCACAAGGCCAACAAGCGGCTCAGGCACCCGCGGTCAACGCCCGAGTCTGCTTCGCATGTGGTGATCCCAACCACTTTGCGAACATGTGCCCGAACAGGGTTGTGAAATAAGAGCCCCAGCAGCAGCAACCTCAGCAGCAGCAGCAGCAGCCTCAGCAGCAGCAACAAGCCGCACGCGCCAGAACTTTCAACATCAACGTGCCCCAAGCCCAGGCTGACAACAAAGTGGTCAATGGTATGTTCCTTGTGAATGGTATTTATGCTTCATGTTTGTTTGATACTGGAGCCGATAACTGCTTTGTGTCGTTTGAATTCGAGAAACTCCTTAGTCGTAAGCGCTCCCATCTCCCCTCGACGTTCGATGTTGAAGTCGCCACCAGAAGAACCGTCGGCGTGAATTCTGTTCTTCGTGATTGTACTCTTGAGCTCAACAATCACATCTTCCCAATCGACCTTATTCCGATGCAACTCAGAAGTTTTGACATCATAGTAGGCATGGACTTTCTTCGCGAAAACCATGCTGAAGTTGTGTGCTTCGATAAGATGATTCGATTCTCGCTCGCGAATGGTGATTTATTGTGTGTTTATGGTGAAACTGCTTCGAAAGGTCTCAAACTCATGTCATGTGTCCAAGCTAGCAAGTATCTCCGCAAGGAATACAGAGCTTTCTTGGCTAACATCGTAGTAGCGGAGAAGGAAAAGAAAGGAAGGCATGGAGTAAACGACGTTCCCGTGGTTCGAGAATTTCCTAACGTTTTTCTTGATGATCTTCCTGGACTACCGCCAAGTCGTGATATCGACTTTCGTATCGACCTCATTCCTGGAGCCAACCCTGTTGCCAAAGCTCCTTACCAACTCGCACCGTTCGAAATGTGTGAACTCTCGAGTCAGCTTCAGGAATTACTTGAGAAAGGCTTCATTTTCCCGAGCACCTCTCCTTGGGGCGCGCCAGTCCTTTTCGTAAAAAAAAAGGATGGGTCGTTCAGGATATGCATCGACTATCGAGAATTGAATAAGTTAACTATCAAGAACCGCTATCCCCTGCCTCGCATTGACGATTTGTTTGATCAGCTACAAGGTGCTACGTGTTTCTCCAAGATCGATCTACGCTCAGGCTATCACCAGCTACGCATTCAAGAGGAGGATATACCCAAAACCGCGGTTCGCACTCGATACGGCCACTATGAGTTCGTTGTTATGCCTTTTGGTTTAACCAACGCACCCGCGGTTTTCATGGATCTGAAGAATCGCGTGTGTAAACCATATCTCGACTGACTCGTCATCGTATTCATCGACGATGTCTTGATCTATTCCAAGTCGAAAGCCGAACACGCACAACATCTACGTTTGGTTCTCGAGCTACTCCAGGGGAATCGACTCTATGCCAAGTTCTCCAAGTGTGAATTTTGGCTGGAGGAGGTTTAGTTTCTGGGTCACATTGTTAATAGTCAAGGTATTCACGTCGACCCCACGAAGATTGAAGCAGTCAAGAGTTGGATTACACCCAAGAACCATTCTGAAGTCCGTTCTTTCCTCGGATTGGCAAGCTATTATCGATGATTAATCGAAGGATTCTCAAAGATCGATGTGCCGCTTACCGCTCTCACGCATAAAGACAAGCCTTTTGTTTGGGGAACTGAACAAGAGTCTGCTTTCCAAACCCTCAAGCACATGCTTTGCAATGCTCGTGTTCTCTCATTTCCCGACGAAAACGACGACTTCATTGTCTATTGTGATGCTTCCAACCTTGGTCTTGGTTGTGTCGTTATGCAACGGGACAAGGTTATAGCTTACGCGTCTCGTCAGCTCAAAATCCACGAAAAGAACTATACAACCCATGATCTTGAGCTAGGCGCAGTTGTTTTTGCGTTAAAGTTTTGGCGACACTACCTGTACGGTACCAAGTGTACGATCTTCACCGATCATAGGAGCCTACAACATATCTTTGATCAAAAAGAACTTAATATGCATCAACGCCGATGGATAGAACTTCTCAACGATTACGACTGTGAGATTCGTTATCACCCAGGCAAAGCAAATGTCGTTGCCGACGCCCTCAGCAGACGGAGCTATCTGCTCAGCATTCGTGATGTCCAAGCCCAATACGATCTCGAAACCCTCATCCGCGAAGCCCAGCATGCCTGTTTTAATGAACACACTTTGGATAAGGAAAGAATCTACCACGATGGAGCTCAACTTGTGAATAAGTCGAATGGGATATTCCATTATCTGGACCGGATTTGGATCCCTAAACGGACCAATCTACGACAGATATTGATGGACGAAGCCCACAAATCCCGATATTCCATTCATCCCGGTGCCGATACAATGTACCAGGACCTTCGCTACAAGTACTGGTGGCCGGGCATGAAAAGGGATATTGCTCTCTACGTTGGAAAGTGCCTGACTTGCTCGAAGGTTAAGGCTGAACACCAAAGGCCCTCTGGCTTACTCGAACAACCCCCGATCCCTATGTGGAAGTGGGAGAGTATAGCTATGGACTTCGTAACCAAGCTCCCCCGCGCGCCATCAGGTCACGACAGCATATGGGTTGTTGTTGACCGTTTGACCAAATCAGCCCACTTTTTGCCTATACGAGAAGACTACAAGGCAGAACGATTAGCCTGAATCTACACCAACGAGATCATTTGTCGACATGGGACTCCTCGCGACATCATCTCTGACCGTGATGCTCGGTTTACCTCACGACTGTGGGAAACGTTTCAAGTGGCTCTCGGTACTACACTTAATCTGAGTACCGTATTCCACCCTCAAACCGACGGTCAGACTAAAAGAACGATCCGTACTCTTGAAGACATGCTTCGTTCGTGTGTCATAGATTTCGGTGGTAATTGGGATGCATACCTGCAGTTAGTCGAATTCTTGTACAACAATAACTATCATACCAGCATACAAATGGCACCATTCGAAGCTTTATACGGAAGAAAATGTCGATCGCCTATTGTGTGGCATGAGATCGGTCACTCGCAATTAACCGGTCCTGAGCTATTGCAAGAAACGACTGACAAAGTCCTCCAAATCCGAGACAACTTGTTGAAAGCTCGAAGTCGACAGAAAAGTTACGCCGATAGACGATGAAAGCCCCTTAAATTTGACGTTGGCGACTACGTACTCCTAAAGGTATCACCTTGGAAGGGTGTGGTCAGATTCGACAAGAAAGGGAAACTAGCGCCTCGATATGTTGGACCTTTTAAGATTCTGGAAAGGATCGGAAAAGTCGCCTACATACTCGAACTACCGGAGGAACTTAGTAATGTCCACCCGACTTTCCATGTGTCAAACCTCCGAAAGTGCCTGGCTGAGCATGATTTAATTGTACCTCTCGATGACCTCCAAGTAAACGAAACACTACACTTCGTGGAGAAGCCTGTCGAAATCATGGATCGCCAGACCAAGCAGCTCAGACGCTCGCGCATTCCTATTGTGAAAGTCCGATGGGAAGGCAAACGAGGCACAGAGTTCACTTGGGAACTCGAAAGCGACATGAAGGCGAAGTACCCGCAGCTGTTTGTTACGGCTTCGGCCTAATTTCAGGATGAAATTCCCTCAACTAGGGGAGGCTGTAACACCCCGTGTTTCGAAAGTCAAAGTCAAAGTCAAGATTGAAGTCAAAGGAAGAAAAGATTGCTAATTGCGATATGTCTCTCCTTGCTCGAATCCTGTTTTGACTTCTTTGACCTGTAGTTAGCATATTTTATTATCGTTTTAGTTGTATTATGTGGAGTATCTATTAATAATCGCTATTTATCGCATGTTTAATCGCTTTATCGCTATCGCAATCGTACTCGCAACTCGAATTACGCATTTTGGTTATTGTTATACGTGTGTGTGTGTGCCTTATGTGTTATTTGTGCATGTTTATTTATGTTATGTGTGGAAATCAATCGAAACGCAATCAAACTCAATCGCAAACGCTAAACGAATACGAAATAAGAATGCTTGTATATTGATATAGTAATAAGTGTTCAGGATCCTGATGATGACTATCTTGAGGAGGATCCTAAGTCCTGGACAGCTCCAATCATGAGATATCTAAAGGAAGGATACATCCCAAAGAATGAGAATCCTAAAGCCTTTAGGATGAAGGTATCACGATTCACTATTATAAATGATGTTTTGTATAAGAAATCTCTTGCAGGACCATATCTGAGGTGCTTGGAGGATCCTGAAACCAAAGAAGAACTTCAGGATATACACGAAGGGGATTGTGGTAACCATACTGGGGGCAGGTCATTATTCTCAAAAGTATTAAGGACATGATATTATTGGCCGACAATGAGGAGAGATGCCACAGAATATGTTCGAAGATGTGATGCCTGTCAAAGACATAGTAACATACTACATCAGCCTGCTAAACCATTGTATCCTATTGTTTCCCCTTGGCCATTTATGAAGTGGGGTATGGATATAGTGGGAAAGCTTCCAAAGGCTCCAGGAGGAAAGGTTTTTATGTTAGAAATGACGGATTATTTCTCCAAGTGGGTTGAAGCAGAAGCATTTGTTCAAGTTAGAGATCAGGAAGTGGTATCCTTCATAAAAAGGAATATCCTGACTAGGTTTGGAATACCAGCTGATATAATTTGTGACAACGGATCTCAATTTATAAGTAAAAGGACTACTGACTTCCGCAAGAGTTGGGGAATCAAAATGATTACATCCACCCCGGTACATCCTCAAGCAAACGGACAAGCTGAATCCTCAAACAAGATAATTGTCAACAACTTGAAGAAGAGATTAGGGGCCAAGAAAGGAAGATGGACAGAAGAATTACCCTTTTTTTGTGGGCTGATAGAACGACGGTAAAAAATGCAACTGGTCAAACCCCGTTTTCCTTAGTATTTGGAGCAGAAGCAGTGATCCCGACAGAAATGGTGATACCTACAGCAAGATCCAGCCTCAGGAATCCTGAACAGAATCCTGAAGTCCTGTGCCAGGAGTTGGATACTATCGATGAGACAATAGATGCAGCAAAGTTAAGGATGGTAGCGTATCAACAAAGGATATCCAGAGCATATAACAAGAATATAAGGACCAGAAGGTTCAAAGTTGGTGACTGGGTGTTAAGAAAGGCTTTTCAAAATACTACTAATCCTGCTGATGGAAAGCTGGCTCCAAAATGGGAAGGACCATATGAGGTTGAATCGGAATCAGGAAAAGGTGCATACCGACTCAAGAATATGGAGGGGGATATGCTGCCGAGATCTTGGAATGCTATACACCTTAAGCTTTATTTCAAGTGAGTTTAGAATTTAATTTCTAACTCAGGATGGTATGAATTCTATCTCTTTTAAATATGTATGGTTTAATTTACTCTTTGAAACCCAATACTGACTTAAGCATCGGAGGGGTGTTAGCCAAGCTAACACCCACCTTAGTTTGAAGATGTTTTACAGTATATGCTTCGGGATATAGCTCCGGGATACACACTCAGGATCCTTCGGAAAATTAGAGGATTGGCCCCCTCTCTCACGTATAAGGGATACTGATTCCTTCACAGGTTTAAAGGTATTCACCTTTCTTCCGAATTGAGTTTAAACACCCCGCCTGGAGCGCAAGTTATTCGGGAATAGTTCAAGGTGGCGGGACCAGTCCATGTAAAAGTGGCTGACAATTTCGTTACTGTTGGCTATGTCCTGAATCCTAAAGGTATATGAGGATTGATCACCCTCTCTCACGAAAGGGTATTTTCATACTCTCTAAGGTTTAAAGGTTTTCACCTTTCTAAGTCTTGGAGTTTATACACTCCCGCCTGTAGCGCACGAAAATTTGGGATTTCCCCCATAATACAAGGGATTTATCTCCAGTACATTCTTGGGTTTTACCCCTGTAACATGAAAATTTGTCTATACAATTGGAACTGATATCCAGAATATTTCTAAGTATTTGAAGACATTGTACACAGGGGACATTCCTACTGAGGGAATGGTGTAAAGCTCAAAGGATAAGGCTCGGACCTAATACATTAAGTGTCTCAGACAGGGGACATCTTCAGTGGAAGAGTTGCAAAGGGATTGAAGTTTGAGAATAGGGTTATACCCTATTCCTGGTATGATCTTTCCTTTGTAAACGTTATTTAAGTTTTTGACAATACTATGTCTGGCAAAAGGTTAAACATCCTGATTAGGATAAATTCTCGGGATATATTCTCAAAATATATTTTCAAAATACTTTTCAGGATATTTGGTTAGAATATTTGAAACTGATACTGGTTTGAAACTTTGATCAAACAAGTATTGTCAAAACAGGACTGTCTTTCCTATGAAGATTGATTGAATTTTTAGAAGTTTTATTTAAAGTTTTCGTAATATATCACTGAGTATATTGATCAGGATATTTTCAAAAGATAGTAGTACAAAATTTTGCAAAGCTAAAATTTACACTAAGTAACGCATGGCAAAAATCTAAAAGGCGATAACAAATAAGTCAAGAGGTAGTTATATTATTAACAAGTCAAAAGTTGTGCTTTTGGTTTCACCTCAAACCGAGGCCCATCCGCCAAAAGCACGATTAGTTTTTACCATACCTACATAACGGTTGAAGGTTTTATCTCAAAACGAAACCTGTCCACCTTCAACCGTTACGACATTCAAAACAGGTTATACTAACCGATGACCAAGGGCTTCATCCTGAAACCCAGGACCCATCCACCTTTGGTCATCATATTGTTCTAATGCAGGAAATATAAATTGTTCAAATACAGGAAATGTAAATTGTTTTACAGACCATAACCATGAAATTTTAAAAAAGTGGGCTCCGGCCTCAGCACATATATCCATCATCGCCCACATCGCTGCATTTAAGGGTCAGCTCCCTCCTTCATCGTGACATCCCCACCAGTATCCTCTCCAACATTCTTCTCAGCATCATCAGCAGCATCCTCTCCATCAGCATTTTCTCCAGAGTCACCACCAGTATCCTTTGAAGCACCAGCATCATCCACCTTCTCAGTTACCTTGGCGGGCTCCTCTGCGACAGGTTTTGAAGGGGGCTCCACAGGATTGCCGCCGAGATCTTTCAATTTCATCTCCCAGGCTTTGATGTTCCATGAGGGGCATTCGACACCCAAAGCCCTGGCCTCGTAAGCCATTTTCAGTCTGGCCTGGAGGAGGGAGATGATGATTGAATTCTTAAGGCTCTCCCGGTATGAAGCCATGTCTTGTTCATGCTGAACCTGGACCGCGTCAGACTTAGCTTGAGCCTCTTGGGTGATCTTCTGGATGGCAGCCTGGTGATCTTGAGCCATGGCCTTATACTTAGTTTCGTAGTGTTCAGATTTGGCGGTGGCGATTGCTGCTTGATCCGTGATGGTAGCTTCAGCCTTCTTTAGTTTGCTTTCTAGCATGACGTTTAAGCCACATGCGTCCTCATAAAGGAATACCAGGCGTTCAAGGCCCTGCAAGGTAAAGAAACAGGCATCATTCTAAATGAACATTTCTACTTAGCATGTGGTGCAGGATACAGGTCAGGATACTAACCTGGTTAAGGAAGCCGGTCATAAATTTGCTGGATTCCGTAAACCCGTGGTGTTCTACATGTTTATATATGTTAATACATGTATATCATCGGAAAGTATGACACTCTTCGATGGTACGACCTGCGTATCGGTGAAATGGACAGAACTTTGAATAAATAAATTTATATAAAATTTATAGTAGTAAAAAATGTATTTGGAAATCCCAACGTATATCTTTTAACAAACTAATGGGTGTATCTGATACCCTTAGTGTACCCGAAACCCGACGGGTATTGGGTCGGGTATGGGACACAATTTTACAACTAGGTATGGGTATGAGATTACTAGTACCCGCCCCGAACCCGACCCATTGCCATCCCTAGTCTCGGATGGCGGTCCTCTTTCCCGATGATTTACCAAAGGGGCGCACAATAATAACCATCCAAAAACTAACGAGGGTCTGTTTGTCTACCTATTTGATCCCCCCGGTGTAAAGATCTGTAGCTAGCTCCTGCTCGGTGTATAACCTTGAACGCACCGTGAACGTCTCAAGAAATATATTTGCAAGCATGGGGTGATCCTTATAGTGGTTCATTACTTTTCTAAAGCTAGTTTCAAAACCTCTTTTTTATCCCTGTATATTGTTTCTCAACAGTATGATCGACAAACCCCACAAGTTTAACCATTGTGTTGCGATGACTTGGAATGAGACTTGCATACCCTCAACTATGTTGGTTGTAGTTTGGTGAAGCTTAAGCGTTATGTAAGTCCAGACAGCTACAAACTTAAGGATTTCTTCATATACTAAAAAACCTCTAAAAATATAATCATAACTTGTTAGGTACAGTAGAACCTCTATAGGTTAATACTCGATGAAAATAATAATTTGTCCGGTCCCAACTTTGGACCAGTACACAATTGGACCCCAATCGATAAAATAACAAGATAATATTTTTTTTTTGAAATCCCAATGTAAATATATTGGTCCCAACGAAACTATAAATTAATAATTACTAAAAAATTCCAAAATTTCGGGATCGTCTAGTAAAAAATAAATATAGTCACTTTTTTTTGTGAACATGCAATGGAATAATAAATATATGAAATGAATGTATAAAATATAAAATGAAGATTATACACCCGGCGTGGGCCCGTTTATTTAATCTACAACTTTTCAAACAAAAATGTAGAACTTTTAAATATATATTTAAAAAAGCTAAAATCTACAACTTAAAAAAATACCTCAATATTTTGTTACCTCTGTTTGGGCAAATAAGTTTTGGTTGTGTGTGATTTAGGTTATGTTTGTTTTTGCTTATATTGTCTGTGAAGAACTTATGTCTAAAGCTTATGTTTGCGGGCGGGCAGACATAAGCACTTGAAGACTGTTTGTTTAAAAAAAAAGAGAAAATCTTAAAATGGCTTTTAATAGCTTAAAAAAAAAGCTTGTGTGTGTTGTGTGGTTGAAGTTTTTTTGAAGAAAAAAAACAAACCCTCTTCTCCTTGCAGACTGCAGACATTTGGGCCACATCTTCTCTTGCAGATGCCTGCAAATGTGTTTCGCACACTACAGACATTTTACATCTGAAAAAACAAACAGCACCTTAGTGTCAAAATACACCAAAAAACAACCCAAACATAAAATCACAAACTCATGCGATGCTCTTTGGCCTAAGGCTGCGGGGAGTAGAGAGCTTTGGTTGGGGGCATTGCTCGACACGTGGCGAGGGTGGGATCCACAAGCTTATGGTAAAAAATGAGGAGTGTGGTGTGGCTTAGCTTGGCGTGGCCAGCCATGTGATTTTTTTTTTTAAATTAAAGTAGCCAATCAAAGTTAGACAAGTCACCCTGCCCCCCACCCCACGCCAGGCTTAATACCCCCGTCAAAGGGGCAACGCCATGCCAACGCTAACCCTGGGTGGAACAGCTGGCGTTGAAGGCATCGCCCGCCCCAACCAACGCCCCCACTCCCCGCAGTCTAAGAGAAGCATACAAGTCCCGCCACAAACAAAGACTAACGAGTGTCAGTGGCTGGTCGTTGATTTGACCCCTATGCGCTACTCTTAGACAAAAATGCGAGGGATGTAAAAATAGAATGGAAGGGTGTGGAAATATACCGGGCAAAAAAAGTTGTGGAGTTAAACTCTTCATTATAGAGACAAAAGAAACACAAACCCACCGTGTCAAACAAACACAAATATATCAATCCGAGGCTATTCCATCCAACCAATCACAACCGTCTATTTTTCTTACAACCAATCAGAAAGAACCACACGGATCCACTTTACAAGTACAAAATCCACATTTCCCTGTGTATATATAACCTTTCATCAATTATCTTGTACAGTTTTTCGAAAACCGAAACCCTAATTCCCAAATCGATCACAATTCTCTCGTATTCTCCGGTAAATTCATCATCTCTGCTGTATAATCGTTATTCAAGAGCATCAAATCTGATGACTTTGAATTCTAATTGTGATTATTTGGATCTAATTTCAGGTTTTGTTAGTTTGAATCTCAATGGCTCGTACGAAGCAGACCGCTCGCAAGTCCACCGGTGGAAAAGCACCTAGGAAGCAGCTTGCTACCAAGGCTGCCAGGAAATCAGCTCCGACTACCGGCGGAGTGAAGAAGCCCCATCGTTATCGTCCTGGAACCGTCGCTCTCCGGTGAGTATATTACTTTTCCTCAATTTGATTTTAGTTTTGTTAGGTAATGGCGATTGTGAAACGGTTAGTTTAGTTTTTGTGTTGGATGTTTGATTGATTGGATCAATACATAATTCCTGATCGGTAATCGTTCATTTATATAACTGTCGAATTTTGTTATTCGATCGTCGTAATAATTTTCGATTTTTTTTTATCGAAATGCCTAATTTCATAGCGGAATATGATTGATTACATTTATGCCTAATACTAAATCGGTAATCGTTCAGTTGTATCACTGTAGAAATTTGTATTATTTCATCATCATCATCATCGTACTCAGTATATCCCACCTATAGCAAAGCTAAGGTGGGTCTGAGGAGGGTGGGATGTAGACAGCCTTACCTCTACCCCGTAGGAATAGAAATTTGTATTATTTGAATATCTATTTAATTTATTTTAATATTGATAGACTATATCAATAGATAATAAATAAAATATAATTCCGGTTTGGTAATTGTTCAATTATGGAACTGTACAGATTATGTATCTGATAAATTCAATTGAAACTTGAATAATAAATAGCTATAGTTTCATAATTTAACGATCACTCGATTGATAATACCAACATCTAATTCTCAATCAGTTATTGTATTACAACAATATATCGGAATTATGTGCCGAACGCTCTGTTGTGTATGATTGATTTGCTGGTTTTACCTATGTAACTGTCAGTGATCGGTAATTTATCAATCTGAACTGTAGAAAGTTAGTATTGAGTTTGTGTATGGGTTTTGATTGATCATATTAAATGCCTATTTCTAAATCAGTTATCTATTTACAATTATAAATCCAAATTATCTGCCAATCACTCAATCATGTATGCTTGATTTTCTGGTTTTTAACTATAAAATTTGTTTAGAAGTGCAGTGAGATTTTAGAACTGTGTAATCAGTTGTAGTTCAATTCTAACACTGTTGAAATTTAGTATTAAAGTTTTGTGTTTGATCCAATTGATTAATTAAAAAACTATGAATCAAAGTTATATGCTGACCACTCAGTTGTGTGTGTATGCTTGGATTTGCTGGTTCTAACGATGAATTTTGTTTGAAAATGTAGTGAGATCCGTAAGTACCAGAAGAGTACCGAGTTGCTGATCCGCAAGCTGCCATTCCAGAGGCTTGTTCGTGAAATTGCCCAAGACTTTAAGGTTTGTTATACTTTTTTAACTTGAAACTTTATTCAACTTGTAGATATCTGCTGTTTCTTGCAGCTAATTTTGATTTTTGTTATGTAGACTGATTTGAGGTTCCAGAGTCACGCTGTGCTAGCACTTCAGGAGGCGGCCGAGGCTTACCTGGTGGGTCTGTTTGAAGATACCAACCTGTGCGCGATTCATGCCAAGAGGGTTACCATCATGCCCAAGGATATCCAGTTGGCTAGGCGTATTCGTGGGGAGCGTGCTTAGGATGAGTTCGTGTTGATGGCTTATTTTTACTAGTTTTTGGTGCAATGTTTTGGGAGGAAACAGTAATGTGAACCCTTTTATTTTGTGATGTAAATGATCTGCAATTGATATGTGGTAAGAACTAAGAAGTGCTTTTAGCTTTTGATTTCCATGGTGGTATTGTTTGCATTTATTATTGCACCAATTTACGATTTAAAATAGAGATTTTTGTTAAGGTACTGAAACTAAACCAAAGGTTATTTGAATCACAACTTTTATAAACCATCAACACAACCAACTCATCCTAAGCAAGGTCGATCGTTCTTCAAACTTCAAAGGTGTGGTTTTGTAATATTCAGGTCATCCGTAGTCATAAAGCCCCTTGTGGGGCGTTATGCGACACGTGTCGTGACACAACACACGGGGGCTTTATGGGGCGTTATATCACTAGAGCCCGTAGTCATAAAACCCCTACCCATCATTACCTAATTCTTAATTTTCAATTTCATTAGAATATTAAAAAAAACCCTTAATAATTTTTTATTGGTCAACACTTCAAAAGCAAATCCCATACCGCCGTTAAAATTATCGCGCCACACCCCCAATTTTCATTTATAGCGCCCTCATAGAGCCCCCCGTAATGGTGTTCAGGGGCCTTATGGGGCTTTATAAGGTGAGATGGCGCCCCACTACACAAAGACTTGGAGTATGTGTAGTGTAGTGGTTTGGGTGAATAAAGCCTATACTCTTGGGAGTTTTTTGTCATGTGACAATACAGTGAGCAATGGGTATTATTGGGCGTTTTTCTAAAATAGGTGTAGTGGGGATGTGGGTATTATATTAAAAAAAGGGTGTTAAACAATTAAATAAAAGAAAGCATCCAAAAAATGGTATTGGACAAGCATTGGAAAGAATGCATGTGATTGGCTAAACCATTTGATCTTTGGCTTGATTTAAATAACGCCGGGGGGCTTTTTTTTGAAAAAAACACGCTAGAAAATGCCCATGGGGATGGGGCATGATTGGGCGTGTTTGGGGTTTTTTTTTTGAAAAAATCACGCCCACTACAAATGGTCTTAGGCCAGTTCTTAATGACAGTCATGTCGTGTGGTTGATAAACGTGTTGATACCGACCGTGTTACACTGGAAAATTGTCCATTGTTGCTGTTGCCACTGACAGTGTGTTAGAGCATTCACATCCTTTTCATTATATTTTTACTCTATATTACATTAAAAAACACTATATTTTCTCTTTTATTTTCAATTAAATAATATTTTTTATACTTTTATTAATAACTTTTCTTTTCTAAGAGCATTCACATCCATTCCACCATATTTTCATTCTAAATTACATTAAAAAACACTATACTTTCTCTCTTTTTCAATTAAATAATATTTTTATACCTTTATCATTACCTTTTCTCTCTCCTTCACTCACAACCACTTTCAAAATATATTAAAAAAATATAGGGGGTGAATAGTGTCCCCTCGAATATACGGATGAACAATAACATTTTCTCTCCCATCCACTCACAACCACTTTTTATACTCTTTGTATTATAAAAACTCCACTCATAACATTTGGTGGAATGGATGTGAATGCTCTAACCACTTACAAAATATATTAAATTATAAAGGGTGAACAATGTCCCTTCAAAATATATAGATGAACAGTAACAATTTCTCTCTACTTCACTCACAACCACTTTTTATACTTTCTAAATTATGAAAACATCACTCACACAATTTGATGGGAGATGTGAATGCCCTTAGACTGGTAAATTGTCCATTGTTGCTATTAACTGTGGTGCACTTGTAACAAGTATACAATAGCTGATGGCGTTAAGAGAAGTATAATTTACAGGGCATATCATAGTTTTGGGTGAAGACATGTTACCTACACTTAGGGCCTGGGGGATGTTCATGATTCAATTTTAGACCGTAAATCCTCCCAAACCACACATTGATTAGGTATTGCGGTTGGTTTTTTCTTTCGACTTTCGGTTGGTTGGTTTTAAAGTTCACACTATAGAGTACGGTTTGATTTATGGTTTCTAGTGAAAACTGCCCGTATAAAACCGGACCGAATCATATGGTTTGACTAGCGTTGACAATAGGTAACATGTATAAGACACAATTAGACCTTTTAATTGAAAAGTACACTATGTTAATTTTTTACTTTTTTTTAAATAGTTAGAATTAAAAGGTTAGGATCCATCGTTTCTTCTTCTTGGTATACAGAACATACAACGATATTATAGACGTTAAATATAAAGTAGTTAAACGAATCATATTCATGTTTAGAACTTGTGTTGTTCGTGTTGTTAGAGACCAGTTTAACCCGCTAAAACATGATTTGCCAGCCGTTTGACAATATATTTCAATTTTTTAGTCTTTCATGTTAACTATTACTTTACTGATAATGTTAAAGAACATCATGGAAATCACTGTAGCTAAAGTCACATCGTAGCTACAGTGTTTCTTTTATGGTGTAATTTCCTTAACCTCTACCTTAAGAATTTCAAATCGACAGTTTTGTTTTGTCCTTTACCATCTTCTTCTCCTTTTTTGTTTGCCCACGCTCACCACACAAATCCCTAATCCAAAGCTGGTAGCGTCCTTAGTCTGTAAAATCTTTTTTAAGCGTTACGAATTGCGATCGGGCGACGATGGGTGGACTCCGATGCTGGCTGGAACAACTGAAGATCGTCAGGTGTTTACGACAGTCAATTGAATTTGTAGATTGGAAAGTGAACTTAGAGAGAGAAGATAGATAGGTTCCATTTGTGTAGGTTGCATGTGTATGCCGGACCGAATCTGTGATGGTGGTTAAAAGGGTAAAAATAGAGAGTAGAGAGAGAGAAGAGAGTCAGTGGCGGACTAATCGGCCGGTGGTAATAGCGGGGTGTGGCGGAGAGGTGATCCTGAACGACGATAGGTAGATTCGAGTTAAGATCTGATTGTTGAAACAGAGGCGGCGTCAATTAGGTGGTGCTTTGGAGGGTGGGTTATTGTGTGGTGGTTTTATGGTGGTAGTGTTGTCTTGGTAGTCGTGGCAGACGAGAGAGAGATGAAGAAAGTGAAAAAGATGACGAAGAGAAGGAGAATATTAACCATAAATTTGAATATTTAGGATGTTTGGCAACACAAAACATCTAATTAAACTTTAGAGAAAAGTGTCTGGATAGTCCCTATGGTTTGCTCCGATTTCACCTCTAGTCCCTACATTTTCAAAATTACATCTATAGTCCACAATTTTGGCAAATTCGTTCTCGGATAGTCCCTGGCGTGGATAAGCGTTAGCTTTCTTTGTTAAGTGACTGTGAAATTACTAAAATGCCATTCATTAAAAAATAACATGTAAATAAAACATATATCTCTCTACTCATATCTCTATCTTTCTGCTCTCTCTCACTAAAACCCACCACCACTGTCACCTCCGGTGAAATCTTTCTTCTCCGGCAACGGCCTTATCTTCTCTTACGAGTTACTTTGTTTTCCGATTTGCTTTGTTTTGATTTTGATTTTTCGATCTGTTCTTCATCTTTTTCATCTCAAAACACTTTATGTTTTAGATCTTTTCTTTGAGAGTAATCTGAATAGTGGCAACAGAGTAATCAAAACTCTTTATGATAATCGTACCTAACGGAAACGACGGTAGTTTAGAAGCAACGACGGATGTAGCGAAAGCGATGAACAGATTACTAATCCGAACAAGGTCGGTTAACCCCGATTTGGTTGAAATCGGATTAACAAGTGAGACAGTGATGCCTAGGGATAGAAGAGAGATACAATACCTGAATGTGTAAGGAAGTTGGAGATAGGATCAGTGCGACTTGATTTTGGGGAGAATGTAGGGTTGGATTGGAGGAGAGAGAGTGTGTAGTCGGTGATGGATAGTGGTTGTTGTGGAGGAGGAAGAGGTACCGGTGGGCGGAGGCTGTGGAAAGTTTTGGTGGAGGAATTGAAGCCGTTACGAGGATCTATGGAGGTTGTATCCGCCATTGATGTGGTGGTAGTGGTTGTGCAGTTTTATGATATGTAAAATACGAGTAGAAGATGAGTATATGGAAGATGAGAAGTGCAGATTTGATTTGTGCACTTGAATTGGAAATTTTAGCGAGTCAACTTTATTTATTAGTTTTTTCAATACAAGGGCATTTTAGTCATTTCACACACACTTAACTGAGAAAACTAACCCCCATCCATGTCAGGGACTATCCGAGAACGAACTTGCCAAAGTTGAGGACTATAGCTGTAATTTTGAAAATGTAGGGACTAAAAGTGAAATCTAGGCAAACCACAGGGACTATCCGGACACTTTTCTCTAAACTTTATGATACCATTACATTTTGATCCAATAACATTTTTTGCTACTAGGAATTCCTAAAATTATAAGATCTAATAATAACTAGGGTAGTAGTTGGCCGTACGTTGTGCAAGGACGTGGTTGAAATTCAGAACGTATCGCACGCCATGATAAAATAATATCTAAACGTGTTATGTTATTTTTGTCGTAACTCGGCTTTGAAGATAAAAAAATAAAAAAAAAGTAAAACAATGCAATAAATAACAAAGGTAAATAAAGGTAAAAAAGAAAACGAAAACGATAGGAATTCGATCGGTTTAGGAGTTGTATAATAACTTTATTAATGTTTAGGGTATTAAAGTAATTTGGTCAAAGTAAAAGAAAAAGAATACAATAATTAAACTAAATGGGGTGCAAATGAAAGTTTATACTAAATGATAAAATAGACTAAATGACGAAATATATAATAATAATAATAATAATAATAATAATAATAATAATAATAATAATAATAATAATAATAAACACTTTAGAAGAGAACTGTAGAATTTCTCTTCTTTAATCTATAATATATTATATATTATATTATAATGCATGAGTGAGGGGTATTTTAAGATACCCAAAAAATAAGAAATTTTCCCCACTTTATTTATAAAAAGACCCATAAAATGAGGGTAGTTTAGTCTTTTAAACACTATTTATTTTTTAGCCCCTAAACTTGTTTCACTTAAATCCCTAAGGTTTTAACAAAATTATAGATAATTAGTTACAATTCACCCATTCACAACAAACTTATAATTTTTTACGTATTCTTGACATATCTTATAAACTATAAGGTTTAAAAAAAATCCAAAGATAGCATGACGACCTACACATTTTTGTCGATGTTTCGGTAGTTGTCTTGTTCAATATCGACGCACGGATTAAAAGATACAAGTATATAATGTTTTAATGTACAAGTAATTAATACTTGTGATCTAATGCGTCTAATCTACAAAGATGGGCTTCATCTATGCAAACAAAAACAAAAAGAATTAAAAGTATCGTAACATAAAATGAAGATATTATGTGTCACATTTTATTTTATTAAAACTGCCTAATATTTGTACTTAGATATATCTTATAAAAACTTAAAACTAACTACAACAAACTTCTTAAATAAAGGGGTGACAAATCTAAAATTAAACCCTAATGCACTTCTATAATTACTACTATAAATACATAGCAGGGCACCCCTATATCTATTACTAAACAAAGTTAAAAAATGGATCCAGTTCTGAATTCAATTGTTGCGAAAAACCAAGCATGCGAGATTGAAAATTCTAAGGCCAGTTCTGTTATATCGCAGTAGTGAATAATTGTTTTCTTTTATTTACTTTTATGTGAATGTTAACTTATTTGTTTTTTCAGATTCCGTTGCATGATGAACATGCCAATTTAAACAACCCATTTGTTGAACAAGCGTCTAAGTATTAATTTTGCTGGTTTTTATGTATTATTTTTGCGTATATCTTTTATATTAACATGTTCGTTATGTTATTATATGTGTGTTTTATTGCAGGATGATGGTGATAAAAGTGTTGATATTATTTCTTATGGCACAATGTTTAGTCCATACAAGTCTAATCTTCAACGTGAATTTAGTGAATAGGTAATTTTAAGGTTTATTTAATCTTTTATTTTAACTTTTGTATTCAATTTTTGTCCTTTTTAAGGATCGAAAGTTTGAGACTCAAAGGAAGAGATCTAAGAGACTTTCTGAATGGAAATGGAGTGAGGTTATTAATTTAGACGATTCTGAGGACAATGACAAAGAAGAGGAATTAGAAGATACTGCCGATTCAAGCACAAACTAGAAAACTCGATTAAAAATACCTCGAGTGTCAATTCAGAAGCGGAACATATTTCATGCAGTCTAATATGAAATCTATCAAGTGTTTTTATGTTTTTTTTTTTTTTTTTCATTTTCAGCTGTTATGTTTGATCTAGACGTATGAATAAAGTTTATTTTATATTTGAACTTTATTTTTGGTGTTAATATAATGCAATTATTGACCATATTAATAAAGTTCAAAATAAAGTTAGTATCCTAAATTTACAAGTCAACTAAACCTATATAAATTAATATCCTAAAGTTGCAATAAATAGATATTGCAGTTAGATATAGTCAAACAAAAATTATAAAATATTGGAGTTATTCTTGGATATTAATCTAATAATTTGTATTTTTAAATTAAAAAATAATAAAGTAATAAACTTTTAAGCTAAACAAAAAAACTGAACTTATTATGATATAAAGTTAATAAAGATATAAACTCTTAACATCCTATTTTTTACAAAAACTGTTTTAAAATTTTATAAAAATATAAATCTTTTATATATATATATATATATATAAACGAAATTTAACAATTAAAGTTAAAGGTGTAAAACGTACTTGTTTTGATAAAAAATTACCTAAGCAATTTAGTGATCAAATTAGTTAAGTGAGGTAGTGTGCTAGAAGTATTCGTGGAAAATATGATTAAGCGAAGACCGGATAGAATGTGATTTAGACCCAACAAGTTTGAATACTTTTATAATATGGGTATACTAAATACATTCTGGATTTTGAGACAAAAATGATAATGTTTGACCCGTCTCGGTCAATTTATGCAAACTAGTTACATAAACCGAACCGAACGCGAAAAGAGCGTTACGGGTAACCGTATGAGTCATATGCAAGTTCCCTGAGATAATATGGCTTAAATATGTTATAATATCAGTAAGATATCTTCTATTATGCCCCAAATGAATTTAAACACAATTTATGCTTCATAAGGGCATTTTGGTCATTTAAAAGATTATAAAAGAGTTAAATTAGAAATCTGAGTTACAGGTCTGGTTCATACAGTAAATATACTTAATTTAACATGTTATAACAGTAGGGTATGACCCATAAGTGAAAATCATCATTTAAAACCAAACTATGCACCTTAGGGGTATTTTGGTAATTTCACAAGGGCTAAAAATGTCAAAATTGGAAACCTGAGTTTATAAACTTGTACTTACTGTTATTATATAAAGATATGCTAAAAACATCAGTAGGTATCAATCTTATATGTCTAATATGGTTATAGTGCATACTATGCGATAAAAACGCTTAAAAGGCGATTTAGAGCCGTTTCCGGGTTTGTAAAAGAAAGCTGATATTTTTATACTTACAGAATGCTCAAAATATTTTATTTAACAAATAAAATCAGTAGAAAAAGGTTTGGGGTCAAAAGGATTTATAAAACTCGTTTTATGGCTTAAAAGGGCAAAATCGGTATTAACCGAATTAAACTTAGAGACCTATGTTATGCTCAGCCAAAAATTAAATAAAAATCTTTAAAAATCCCAAAATATTATATAACATCAGTGGGTAAAAAGTTTGATATCAAAAAGTGGGTTTAAATGGGTTATATGTTAATTACGCCGTTTAAGTAACATAAAGCTTTCAAATTACGATATTGAGCATAACTCTTATTCTGGACCTCAAACTGATATCAAATTTTAGGTGCAAGTTTATAAATCAGTAAGAAATGTTTCTACTCTTTCACTTTTTCAAAAATCACGTTTTATAGCCAAAAGGGCATAATAGTCATATTTAAGCATAAATCGGAAACATGCATATGAATCGGATAGGTATTGAACCGAGTTGTAAAATCTCAGAGAGTTAAACTTATATGAAAATTGGTCCAAAATAAGCTATAATGCAGATCTCAAACATGCATGAACGGATCAGAGCTGAAAGTAAAAGAAAAAGTCAATTTATGCGACTTTCGGTTCCGATTCGGGTTTAAACTGAAAATTGTCGAGATGAACATGTTGAGACATGATCTTACATTAATTACCAAGTTATTTTAATGATCAAACAGGTTGCATGTACCCTACATTGCTAATCATGCTTAAATTTGCAAAAAGACATTCTGTTGACTTTTTGAAACAAGCTTTGACTCGACAATTATCATACTTAGAGTGGGAATCTGAAAATACCCTTTTGAGGGTTTGTTACCCACATAAATACCAACTTGTAGGTACTTTCAATTCGAGAAATGACTGAGCAATTTTCGTTTAATCACCAAGTCAAACTTAAATTATGATGGATTGACTTTCGGTTAATATACTAAGCTAGAACGAATTTGAAAGGGTTATGAACACTTACAAGAGTCCTAATAAAGCTTAGAGATCACTAGGAAGTTGCCTTGTCGTCCAGAGAGCTCCAGAAGTTGCCTTGTGAGATTTGTGAATGCAAGTGTTCAAAGTAGTGAGCTTCAAGACCCTTTTATGACCATTTTGATCTGATTTGATGATGATACAGGTGTTTGTAAATGTTGTATGATCAGTCCAAGTGTCCTTACATGCATGTAAGTTCATTGGTGAGGCCCTTGTATCGATTACAGCTGTTAACAACTCGCAAACAGACATGAAACTGGCACCTGCAGGTTGTTTGTCGCTGGCAACTGGTAGGCGGGCCGCGAGAGCCCCTTCGCGGGCCGCGTATGAGTGCAAACCAGCCAAAACAAGTTTCTTTGATTTTACAATTCAGTCCCTAACCTTTGTAACGTGGTTTTGGCGATTTATCTTGCTCATTAGACCCTCAAATCTTATTTTTAAGGGCCTTGGGACTTTTACAAACATGGTAAAGTCCTCGGTTAACTTTGTGCTTACCCGAAAAGTCTCGAAATTCAACGTTAACGCAATTAACCCTTCGTGCACGGTTTTGATCACAACTTTCTCATACGAAAACGAAACTCGATGAAATTTTTATCACATATTCTAGTGAGTATATTTTATCATTACAAAGCTTCGGGTTTGCCAAAAGGTCACTCAGAGGTATACTTTCAACATGTTGACACATTTAGTCCCTGTAGTTTGTAATTCCTCACTTTCTTTCATTTCTCGCTTCGTATGATCCATGATTTATCCGTTTAAGGTTATAAACACCATGTAGGGTTATTGTAGAGCCTATTTATCAATTTTTGACACTTTGGACCCTTATATTCACATAGTTTCACTGTTTGTCAACTTTAGTCCCTCTAAAGTATGTTTTCACATATTCAAAGCCCATGACACGTGTCAGTACATTATTGGACGTAAATTTTCGAGGTGTTACATCCTCACCCCCTTAAAAGAAATCTCGACCTCGAGATTTACTGAAACAAATGAGGGTATTTTTCTTTTATCGTGGATTCTACCTCCCAAGTGTATTCGGGACCTCTACGGGCATCCCATTTGACTTTGACAATAGGTACATGCTTCCTTCAAAGCTTCTTCACCTGTCGATCTTCAATCGACAATGGCTTTTCCACAAATTTCAAGCTTTCATCTATATGTACATCCGTATGCGGTATAACCAGTGATTCATCAGCGAAACACTTCTTCAAATTACAGATGTGGAACACATTATGGATAGCGCTAAGTTCTTCAGGCAAGTTTAACTTATAAGCAACTGACCCGACACGTTCGATAACCTCAAAAGGTCCTATGTATCTCGGGCTTAGCTTGCCTTTCTTACCGAATCGCATCACCCCCTTCCAGGGTGATACTTTAAGCAACACTTTATCACCCACTTCGAAGTGAAAAGCCTTACGCTTTGGATCCGCATAACTTTTCTGCCTATCCCTGGCAGCTTTCAAACGATCGCGAATCTGGACAATCTTGTCCGTCGTCTCAAAAACTATCTCCGGTCCTGATAGTTGGACATCTCCAACTTCCGCCCAACAAATGGGCGATCTACACTTTCTACTGTATAAGGCCTCAAAAGGCGCAGCTTTTATGCTGGTGTGGTAGCTATTGTTGTAGGAGAACTCAATTAGTGGTAGGTTCTTATCCCAATTTCCACCTAAATCGATCGCACATGCACGTAGCATGTCTTCCAACGTTTGAATAGTACGCTCACTCTGACCGTCAGTCTGAGGATGATAAGCCGTACTAAAATTTAAACGAGTACCCAAAGATTGTTGGAAACTTTTCCAAAAATGAGAGGTGTATCTTGTATCTCTATCCGAGATAATAGACACAGGTATACCATGCAAAGCTACAATCTTATCAACGTATAATTGTGCTAACATATCGGAGCTATAAGTCTCCTTGATGGGTAGAAAATGAGCTGACTTCGTCAGTCTATCCACTATGACCCATATAGTATCATTTCCCTTTCTCGTCTTTGGCAACTTGGTGATGAAATCCATCGTCACCATCTCTCACTTCCATGTGGGGATTTCAGGTTGTTGTAACAAAGCTGACGGCTTCTGGTGTTCTGCTTTGACTTGCGCACAAGTCAAACATTTAGCTACATAAGCAGCTACAGACTTTTTCAAACCAATCCACCAGTAGTTGGCCTTTAGATCCTGGTACATCTTATCAGCTCCAGGATGAACGGAATATTTGGAACTGTGGGCTTCCTGGAGAATAACATCCCGAAGTCCTCCATAAACTGGAACCCATATTCGTCCATTCAATCTAAGCATTCCGTCTTTGTCATGGGATAAGTGCTCCTCAGCTACTCCCAGTTTTTCTTGAGGATAGTTAGCTTCCAACACAGCTTCCTTCTGTGTAGCTAACACCCTTTCGTTCAAACTATTCCTGATTTCGATGCGCTTGGCATTGATTCTTATTGGTTTCACTCTTTCTTTTCTGCTTAAGGCGTCAGCAACTACATTTGCCTTGCCTGGATGGTATTTTATCTCACAATCATAATCATTTAGAGTTTCCATCCAGCGTCTTTGTCGCATGTTCAAGTCCTTCTGATTGAACAAGTGTTGAAGGCTCTTGTGATCTGAATAGATCACACACTTGGTTCCATATAAGTAATGCCTCCATAGCTTTAATGCAAATACAATGGCACCCAGCTCCAAGTCGTGGGGGGTGTAGCTCTTCTCGTGCACCTTTAGTTGCCGTGAAGCGTAGGCAATAACCTTGCCTTTCTGCATGAGTACACAGCCCATACCATTGTGTGATGCATCACAATACACCACGAATTCTTCTATACCATCGGGCAATGTTAACACTGGTGCATTGCTCAACTTTTTCTTCAAAATGTCAAAGGATTCCTGCTGCTTAGGGCCCCAATCAAACTTAACCTTCTTACGTGTCAACGAAGTTAGGGGCGCAACAATCCTTGAAAAGTTTTCGATAAAGCGCCTATAATATCCCGCTAAACCCAGGAAGCTGCGAATTTCAGTAGGCGTCTTTGGCTCTTGCCAATTCATAACTGCTTCTACCTTAGCGGGATCCACTTGGATACCACGCTCACTTACCACATGTCCAAGGAATTGGACTTCTCGAAGCCAAAATTCGCACTTCGAAAATTTGGCGTAGAGTTTCTCTTGGTGTAGAAGTTTGAGAATACAACGAAGGTGTTTCTCGTGGTCAGCTTGGCTCTTAGAATAGATGAGAATGTCATCAATGAAGACGATGACAAATTTATCCAGATAAGGCTTGCAGACGCGATTCATGAGATCCATGAATGCGGCCGGTGCATTAGTGAGCCCAAAAGGCATCACTAGGAACTCGTAATGTCCATAACGAGTCCTAAACGCTGTCTTGTGCACATCTTCATCCTTGACCTTCAACTGATGATAGCCTGACCTTAAATCGATCTTAGAGAAGTAGCTTGCTCCTTGCAATTGATCGAATAGATCATCGATCCTGGGCAAAGGATACCTGTTCTTGATAGTGACTTTATTAAGCTCACGGTAATCGATGCACATACGCATCGATCCATCCTTCTTCTTGACAAACAAGATCGGCGCTCCCCAAGGAGACGAACTAGGTCTAATAAAACCTTTGGCTAGCAGATCGTCTAACTGCGTCCTTAACTCCTTCATCTCCGTTGGTGCTAACCTATAAGGTGCTCTTGCTACTGGTGCAGCACCAGGGGTGATGTCGATTCGGAAATCCACTTGCCTATCTGGAGGTAGACCAGGTAGTTCTTCGGGAAAAACTTCAGGATATTCCGAAATGACAGGGATGTCTTCAATCTTAGGCTTTGGCTCGTCTATAGTAACTTGTGCCATATAAATGACACAACCCTTCTGTAGACATCTGGATGCTTTGAGCATAGACACTTGCTCAGGCAATCCATGCTGGGTATCACCTTGGATGGTAAGTGACTCTCCAGACGGAGTCTTGACTACCACTTGCTTTCTATTGCACACAATCTGGGCTTGGTTATGCGATAACCAATCCATACCTATGACTATATCAAAGCCGGCTAGCTTAAAGGGAAGTAAGGACAAAGGAAAAGAATGATTCCTAATGGATATAACACATCCATCTAAAACAGTTGAGGCTGTTTCTATGGTTCCATCAGCTAATTCGACCTCATATTTCACACTTAAGGGTCTTACAGGTAATTTCAACAAGTCACAAAACTTATTATCCACAAAAGACTTATCTGCTCCAGAATCAAACAATACTCTAGCAAAAACATCATTTACAAGAAAAGTACCTGTAATTACGTTTTCATCTTGGACAACTTCTTTAGCGTCCATCTTGAAAACTCTCGCATTGGTCTTCTTCCCATCTTTGGCTTTCTTGGCGTACTTTGGGCAATTAGACTTAATGTGCCCTTTTTCGTTGCAACCGTAACATGTTGCATCCTTCAGCTTTTTACACTCCAAAGTCTTATGATCCGTAGATTTGCAAATCCCACAGGATCTCGTGTGAGACTGGGATTTCGACTCAAAACGACACTTCCCAAAATGGTTCTTCTTACAAGTTTTACATTTGGGCTTATCTCCCGATTGTTGCCCATCTCTCTTAGATCCCGACCCTTTCCTGTGGTCGTCATTTCCTCGGTGTTTCTTACCTGATCTTCGTGAGGTATCGTCCTCACGCTTCCTTTTGTTCTCTTCTGAATTCCTGAGTGCTCTCAACCTGACTACGTCCATGGTAAGAGAGAGAGATAGATCGGCTGCTGATCTGAAAGTTGCAGGCCTCGATGCCTTAACACTTGCTTTAATTTCAGGGGCTAAACCCCCGATGAAGCGAGCAATCCTCCTAGGCTCTGGGGTTACCAAGTAAGGAACCAACTTGGATAGGGTATTGAAAGTGGTGAGGTATGCCTGGCAGTCTAAGTTCTTCATCACTAACGCTACGAAGTCTGATTCGATTCTCTCAATTTCGTGCTGCGGGTAGTAATTCTCTTTAATAAGAGCAACGAACCGATCCCATGACAAGTTGTAAAGTGGGATCTTTCCAGCAGCTTGTATGAGTGACTTCCACCACGCCAGTGTTTCTCCCTTGAATGACTGGGATACGTATTTCACTACATCCCTTTCAGCACAACCGCTGATGTCCACTATCGTATCCATTTCGTCCAACCAGGTCATGCAATCGACCGCTCCTTTCTCCCCAGTAAAGTACCGGGGTTTACATGAGACGAAGTATTTGTATGTACAGGACTTACCACGCAGTTCCTGTTTATGCTCGACCTTCCTTGACGGGACACTGTTTTGGTTCGAGGAGTGATGATCCTCATCATCCTTCTTTGGCTTATCCACCTTAGGTACATCTTTCTTAGATGGCGGTTTGCTATGAGCCTCAGAGCGAACTTTTGGCTTAGAATGTGGTGCAGATCGGGTCCTACTCCGGGTCCCGCTCGATTCGCTATACTGTCTGTTTAGTGCTTCGATAACAACATCATTCACTAATGCTTTCAACTCCGCACCCGTTACAAGTATTTTAGTATTATCAGGGTTTTCCACTGGATGACTGTTTATTTCTTCAGACTTAGTCATGTAGTCTTAATTGCTACACAAAAATAAGGACAAGGTCTATTTAGAAGCCTAAACAGTATTATCATTCTTGACGATTTATTAACCATGGTAAATAAAAGCCATTTTAGTTAATTTAATAATTTCATTCAAGATTTTTACTAGTAATCTTTTTAGAATGAAATATAATATTGGCATAATAAGCCTAGTCACGTAGACAAATTTCTAAATTATAAATTTAGATCTTATAGGATTAAAGTTTGAATAAATAAGACAAATCAATCCTTTTCTTGGCAGGGAGTTTATAAACTACGGCTGCCTTTTTGTTTTATATGACATTAATTATAACCCGTAGGCATTATGTCACCACCAAATATATATAAAAATATTAAACTTGGATAATTTATTAAAAGGGTGACACGTGTGATTTTACGGATCGCACTAGCCAAGAATGTTAACATGTTTACAGATGTTAACAGAGAATTGAATCTTTTAAACAGGTTCTACCATATTGGCTAAATTTATGACAACATAACAGCTAGGTTTTACCTTTTAAGATCCTTATTATATTATTAAAATGGTAAATCAAAGTATTAAATGTTATTTTTCATTTATTTATACACCATGTTTATGCACATAATTTAAAAATGAAAAACTTAAATTAACCATTCCAAATAACAATTAAACCAGTACGAGTTTTGCCCTAAACGGGACTTTTACAAAAATCATGCCCACGCAGGGGCCAACTAACAAAACAAACCCACGCAGGGGTCAAAATAGAAAAAAAACATGCCCAAGCAGGGGCAGTACAGAAGGAAATACCCACGCAGGGGTAGAGTACAGAAATAAATATATGTCCACGCAGGGACATGATTACAACTAACATAAATAAACAAACAAAGGATTCAGTGACCCTTCTTGCTTTTACCCTTTATCAGATCCACCATCTTCTTAAACATTCCCCGGTTATGCCTCCGATCATGCCTCAACTCATGCCGCATCTCTTGACGCACCTCTTGTATCTCATGAAGGATTTCTTGCATTTGGGGCGGTGACATCGCCGGCGCCTGAGGTGGTTGCTGATAATGCGGAGGTTGAGGAGGCTGTGGTTGATAATGCGAAGGTTGAGGAGGCTGTGACTGCTGATACCCATATGATGGGTATCCATAGGTCGACTGTCCCGTAGCCCAGGGACCTCCGTAAGAACCTCCTGGTTGGAGAGAGTTTGCTGCAACCCAGTAGGGATCTTCCGTAAAGTTGTAACCTGTGTGGATCTGCTGCTCGAAAGGGTTGAATGCTGCAGCTCCAGTGTAAGTGGGAATTGGGTCTCCAAAACCCAATGGTGGCTGTGGCGCGACTGGCGCAGTGTTCACCTCCGAGATGGGGTGTGAAGATTCTCCCGTCTCCGGTTCTTCGTGGACAGGCGAGTACCGGCTGTTGCTTGAATGTGGAGGGGTGCTGATGCGCACTCCCCCTCGTGTGGACATTCGCGTTGTCGTTCTCCTTCGCCTTGGAGGCGAGGGAGGTTGAAGCCGAGGCGGTGGTGGCGGCGGAGTGACCACGACAAGTCGAGAATCCTCGGAAGGATTCTGCTGCTGCTGCTGTAGCTGATGCAGGGGAGAGTTATGTGGCTGAAGCTGGTGTAGGGGAGAGTGATGTGGCTGGTGCAAGGGAGAGTGATGTGGCTGGTGCAGGGGAGAGTTATGATAACTGGGAGTAAATGCCCAGTCATACTGCTTGAAGCTCTCCTCAAAGCTGTCGGGACCATTGTAAGGTGATCCCATAAATGGTGACCCATCTGAAATCTCGATGGGGTGGTTCGGTGTTCCGGACGGTGGCATTGCAGGATCAGTATCCTCATCGATGTCCATCGGGTTGCCACCAGAAAAGTGGTCTTCTGGTCCAAGTGGGTTAAAACCCACTGCTGCTCCTAAGTAGTCGTCAGGGTTGAACAAGCCCTGAAAGACGGGTGATGGCTGGTCAAAGGGTGACTGGTGTCCTTGGAGAGGTATGAAGGACTGGTGAGAGTTATGGGGCTCATTCTCAGAATGAGGCCCAAAGGAATGTGGGATTGATGGGGAGGTACTCAGTGATACTGAGCGCCTAGCAGGTTCAGTAAAGGACCTCCAAAGATCCTGAGCATCCGTGTTGTGGGGGTCCGAAGGTGTTCGCCGGTGTGACGGTCCGGCCTCGTGGTCATTTGGGGCTACATGAGCTCCTTGTCCCCTTCCTCTTCCTCTCATACGTGGCGGCATGTTGACAACCTGTCAAAAACAAACAAGTGATACAACAAAAATATATAAGACAAAGTTAGAATTAAAACCCAAAAATTTTGGAAAATTCCTAAGTTCTTTGTCTAGACTCGAGAATCGAGGATTGTGCAATTGTGTAACTGAGATTAAACACAAAAGACTAGTGTTTAATTCACTCAGAGTTGGCTCTGATACCAACCTGTCACACCCCTATTTTCCACGTGTCACCGGTGGGCCCGGTGGGGAATATCGTGACGTAGTTGGTATCATCATAGACAAACAACACAATATATATAAATGCACAGCGGAAGCAAAGATAGATTCATTTCAACTTTAATAAAGTGTAATATTAAATATCACAAATAGTTGAAACGGATCCACAGGCGGATCAAAATAAAATAAGATATTGTTCAATAGTTTATTGTCGTCCAAGCTTGCGAGACTTATTGTGGACGCTCTAGAAGACAGCCAGCCTATTACGTGTAGTACCTGCACTTAACCTTTTGGGAAAATACGTCAGTTTACACTGGTAAATACAATTTAACTGACTCATTTTGAAAATGGTTGAAAATTGATTTGAATGCTCAAGGCACAAAACATTTTTATAACTTGGGATAATTATTTAATATAATAATCTTGTGAACGAATTACATGTTACTTGTGCGTTCAGTAGCCCGGATCTTGTCCGAGTTAAAGATCAATAGACACACCACATTATAGAGTTATACACTGACAGGTGTACGCCTACACCCCGTGCTCAGGTCGTGGCCATCTCGTAAGATGATGCCAAGGATATCCGGGACATGGTCATTAACCCCCCAAAGGCTTTAAGTGAACAAGACTGTTTAAACGAGCCGATCAAATTATTCAATTAACCACCCAAAGATGTAAGATTTGATGCTCGATCAAGCGGTATTCTATATACCGTAACCCAAGCCCGTATAGGGAAAATAAGTTAAAAGCATTTACCTGAGTAAAGTATAATTCTCAACAAGCAAAATGCAAGTAGCTTTTACCGGTGCTCCTAATCTGGAACGAAGGTTTATAATAACCTATTAGATTTCTAACGGGTCTTTATTTAAGCTTATGCTTAGACCGGTTAGCTTTAAGGACGAAATGGTTCAAACGCACGATTAAGCGAAGACCGGATAGAATGTGATTTAGACCCAACAAGTTTGAATACTTTTATAATATGGGTATACTAAATACATTCTGGATTTTGAGACAAAAATGATAATGTTTGACCCGTCTCGGTCAATTTATGCAAACTAGTTACATAAACCGAACCGAACGCGAAAAGAGCGTTACGGGTAACCGTATGAGTCATATGCAAGTTACCTGAGATAATATGGCTTAAATATGTTATAATATCAGTAAGATATCTTCTATTATGCCCCAAATGAATTTAAACACAATTTATGCTTCATAAGGGCATTTTGGTCATTTAAAAGATTATAAAAGAGTTAAATTAGAAATCTGAGTTACAGGTCTGGTTCATACAGTAAATATACTTAATTTAACATGTTATAACAGTAGGGTATGACCCATAAGTGAAAATCATCATTTAAAACCAAACTATGCACCTTAGGGGTATTTTGGTAATTTCACAAGGGCTAAAAATGTCAAAATTGGAAACCTGAGTTTATAAACTTGTACTTACTGTTATTATATAAAGATATGCTAAAAACATCAGTAGGTATCAATCTTATATGTCTAATATGGTTGTAGTGCATACTATGCGATAAAAACGCTTAAAAGGCGATTTAGAGCCGTTTCCGGGTTTGTAAAAGAAAGCTGATATTTTTATACTTATAGAATGCTCAAAATATTTTATTTAACAAATAAAATCAGTAGAAAAAGGTTTGGGGTCAAAATGATTTATAAAACTCGTTTTATGGCTTAAAAGGGCAAAATCGGTATTAACCGAATTAAACTTAGAGACCTATGTTATGCTCAGCCAAAAATTAAATAAAAATCTTTAAAAATCCCAAAATATTATATAACATCAGTGGGTAAAAAGTTTGATATCAAAAAGTGGGTTTAAATGGGTTATATGTTAATTACGCCGTTTAAGTAACATAAAACTTTCAAATTACGATATTGAGCATAACTCTTATTCTGGACCTCAAACTGATATCAAATTTTAGGTGCAAGTTTATAAATCAGTAACAAATGTTTCTACTCTTTCACTTTTTTAAAAATCACGTTTTATAGCCAAAAGGGCATAATAGTCATATTTAAGCATAAATCGGAAACATGCATATGAATCGGATAGGTATTGAACCGAGTTGTAAAATCTCAGAGAGTTAAAATTATATGAAAATTGGTCCAAAATAAGCTCTAATGCAGATATCAAACATGCATGAACGGATCAGAACTGAAAGTCAAAGAAAAAGTCAATTTATGCGACTTTCGGTTCCGATTCGGGTTTAAACTGAAAATTGTCGAGATGAACTTGTTGAGACATGATCTTACATTAATTACCAAGTTATTTTAATGATCAAACAGGTTGCATGTACCCTACATTGCTAATCATGCTTAAATTTGCAAAAACACATTCTGTTGACTTTTTGAAACAAGCTTTGACTCGACAATTATCATACTTAGAGTGGGAATCTGAAAATACCCTTTTGAGGGTCTGTTACCCACATAAATACCAACTTGTAGGTACTTTCAATTCGAGAAATGACTGAGCAATTTTCGTTTAATCACCAAGTCAAACTTAAATTACGATGGATTGACTTTCGGTTAATATACTAAGCTAGAACAAATTTGAAAGGGTTATGAACACTTACAAGAGTCCTAATAAAGCTTAGAGATCACTAGGAAGTTGCCTTGTCGTCCAGAGAGCTCCAGAAGTTGCCTTGTGAGATTTGTGAATGCAAGTGTTCAAAGTAGTGAGCTTCAAGACCCTTTTATGACCATTTTGATCTGATTTGATGATGATACAGGTGTTTGTAAATGTTGTATGATCAGTCCAAGTGTCCTTACATGCATGTAAGTTCATTGGTGAGGCCCTTGTATCGATTACAGCTGTTAACAACTCACAAACAGACATGAAACTGGCACCTGCAGGTTGTTTGTCGCTGGCAACTGGTAGGCGGGCCGCGAGAGCCCCTTCGCGGGCCGCGTATGAGTGCAAACCAGCCAAAACAAGTTTCTTTGATTTTACAATTTAGTCCCTAACCTTTGTAACGTGGTTTTGGCGATTTATCTTTCTCATTAGACCCTCAAATCTTATTTTTAAGGGCCTTGGGACTTTTACAAACATGGTAAAGTCCTCGGTTAACTTTGTGCTTACCCGAAAAGTCTTGAAATTCAACGTTAACGCAATTAACCCTTCGTGCACGGTTTTGATCACAACTTTCTCATACGATAACGAAACTCGATGAAATTTTTATCACATATTCTAGTGAGTATATTTTATCATTACAAAGCTTCGGGTTTGCCAAAAGGTCACTCAGAGGTATACTTTCAACATGTTGACACATTTAGTCCCTGTAGTTTGTAATTCCTCACTTTCTTTCATTTCTCGCTTCGTATGATCCATGATTTATCCGTTTAAGGTTATAAACACCATGTAGGGTTATTGTAGAGCCTATTTATCAATTGTTGACACTTTGGACCCTTATATTCACATAGTTTCACTGTTTGTCAACTTTAGTCCCTCTAAAGTATGTTTTCACATATTCAAAGCCCACGACACGTGTCAGTACATTATTGGACGTAAATTTTCGAGGTGTTACAAAAAGTCCCCTTATCCTCAAGGCCACAAAAAATTAGGATAAGTGGCAACGAAATTTCTTTTTTGTAAAAAGGGATTCTATTGCTAAGGGTTTTGATCTCCCGGTGAAGTGGTTGACCTCCGGTAGGATTTAGGGTTTTAGGAATATCCCCAAATGTATCCTGAAACCATATCCTGAACTGACATCTTTATTTCTTATGCAGCAAACTTCAAAGAGTTAGCCCCTCCAAGCGCAGAATCAGAGCAGAGGATCAAGAACATTTACCAACTCCCGGAGAGTGAGAGAACTTTTTCTCTATCCTTTGCAAGTTCAACCCAAATATCTAGTTCCGATATGTCTGGTAAGTAAATTAGTATATATGAAACAAATTTTAATTTATAAATATTCAGAAGTTAAGTTTTTCTCCCTTTTATGCAGCACCAGTCAAAGTTCCAGAAGTCTTTGATCTCGATGAATTGGACAGCTACTCCGCTCCTATCCCGGTGAAGAAAGAGCCAAGCCCTAAAGCAACCACGTCATCCAAGCCCACAGGTTCGAAAGCTACCACCACTCCTAAGCCTCCTCCAGCTACCAAGACACGTGCTTCCAGTGCCCAGAAGAGGAAGTAAATGGATTCTCCTGCTACCTCTGAGACCTTTCCTTACGAGAACCACAGATTTAATGAAGCCAGCGGGTTCATGACTTTATTCCCCAATCAGGTAAAAACCTCCATCTGGTATCCTGCATATATATGTTGAACTATTATCCTTAACAGCCTATGTTAATACCTGTATTTTTGATTGCAGGGCCTTGAGCGTCTCATGCACTTATATGAAGAAGCTTGTGGGCTCAAAAAAATGCTGGAGGTCAAGCTAAAGAAGGCCGAAGTCACCATTGCTGATCAAGGAATGATTGCCGCCGCTAAATCCCAGCATTACGAAGACAAATTGAAGGCGATGACCCGGGAGCATCAAGCTGCCATCAACAAGGCTAACCAGGATGCTCAAGCCAAGCTAGACGCCGCCCATCTTCAGTATCAGCAGGATATGAATTCTTACCGGGATGGCTTCAAAGGATCCGTTGCAATTTCCCTTCTCCAAGCCAGGTTAAGGATGGCCTACGAGGCCAAAGCCTTGGGCTTTGAATGCACTTCCTGGAACGTCAATGCTTGGGAGGCGAATTTAAAGGATCTCGGAGGTAGTCCCATGGAACATCCTGCGAAGCCAACTGGTGAAGAGCCTACCAAGATGACAGAGGTGGTGGCTGATGCTGAGAAGAATCCTGAGGGTGATGCTGATCCGGGTGCGGGTGCTGGAGAAGATGCTGCTGGTGAAGAAGGTGCTGCTCCTTGAAAGCAGCGAAGTGGGCGATGATGGATATTCATGCCTAGGCCGGAGCCCACTTTTTTAATTTTTGATGTTATGGTCATTGAACAATTTCATTTCCTTGTCTGTTAAACAATTTACTTTCCTACACTAAGACAATATGATGGCCAAAGGTGGAGGGATCCTGGGTTTCAGGATGAAGCCCTTGGTCATCAATTAGTATGCTTTATTTTGAACTGTTTAACAACTAAAGGTGGAGGTATCTTGGGTTCCAAGACGAATCCTTCAGTTGTTAGGTAAATATGGTAGAAAACTAATTGGGCTTTTGGTGGATGGGGCTCGGTTTGAGATGAAACCAAAAGCACAATCTTTTGCTATGTTAATAATATAACCTTTTATGACCTTATCTATTGTTATCCATTTTTGCAATTCTTGTTATATGTTGTTTGATTTGAATATCATTTCAAATTTCCAATCTTAGTGTAATATTTAAAATATTCCGACCAAATATCCTGAAAATATATCCTGAGAATATATCTTGACCAGAATACTCATAAATCTTCCAACCAAAATTTCAAAAACTTAGACAATTTAGATAAGGCTTCTAAAAGACCAAAAAGGAAAGTTCATACCAGAAATAGAGTACACCGCTATACTTAAACTTCAGTCATTGGCAACCTTTCCACCGAAGATGTCCCCAGTCTGGGATACTTAGTGAACTAGGCCCAAGCTTGATCCTTTGAGCTTCTCACAATGCCTTAGTGGGAATGTCCCCTGTGCATAATGTCTTTGAATACTTAGAAATTTTCTGGACATCAATTGCAACTGCTTGTATAACTTTCGTATTACAGGGGATAAACCCTAAAATTTCCTGGAGATAGATCCTTAATATTCTGGGGATAAACCCTTAGGTATTCTGGGGAAAATCCCAAATTTTCGTGCGCTACAGGCGGGAGTGTATAAACTCCAAGACTTAGAAAGGTGAAAACCTTTAAACCTTAGAGAGTATGAAAATACCCTTTCGTGAGAGAGGGTGATCAATCCTCATATACCTTTAGGATCCAGGATATAGCCAACCATAACAAAATTGTCAGCCACTTTTACATGGACTGGTCCCGCTATCTTGAACTATCCCTGGATAACTTGCGCTCCAGGCGGGGTGTCTAAACCCAATTCGAGAGAAAGGTGAATACCTTTAAACCTGTGAAGGGATCAGGATCCCTTAAACGTGAGAGATGGGGCCAGTCCTCTAATCTTTCGATTCATCCTGAGTGTATATCTTGGAGTTATATCCCGAAGCATATTATGCAAAACAACCTTAGACTGAGGTGGGTGTTAGCTTGGGAAACACCCCTCCGATGCTTAAGTCATTATTGGGTTCAAATAAAATAAAATAGAATTATATTTAAAAGAGATAGAATTCATACCATCTTGAGTTAGAAATTAAATTCTAAACTCACTTGAAATAGGCTTTGAGGTGTATAGCATTCCAGGATCTTGGTAGTATATCCCCCTCCATATTCTTAAGCCGGTATGCTTATTTCCCGGATTCTGATTCAATTTCATAAGGTCCTTCCCATTTAGGAGCTAACTTTCCATCAGCAGGATTAGTAGTGTTATGAAAAGCTTTCCTTAACACCTAATCTCCAACTTGAAACCTTCTCGTCCTTAGATTCTTGTTATATGCTCTAGATATCCTCTGTTGGTATGCTGCCAGTCTCAACTTTACCGCATCCCTTGTCTCATCTATAGTATCCAATTCTTGGCATATGGCTTCAGGATTCTTCTCAGGATCCCGGAGGTTGGATCTTGCTGTAGGTATCACCATCTCTGTCGGGATTACTGCTTCTGCTCCAAATACTAAGGAAAATGGGGGTTGCCCAGTTGCACTTTTCACTGTTGTCCTATCAGCCCATAAAACAAAGGGTAATTCTTCTGCCCATCTTCCTTTCTTAGCTCCTAGTCTTTTCTTTAAATTGTTGACAATTATCTTGTTCGAGGATTCTGCTTGTCCATTTGCTTGAGGATGTACCAGTGTGGATGTGATCATTTTGATTCCCCAACTCTTGCAAAAATCGGTAGTCCTCTTACTGATAAACTGAGAGCCATTGTCACAAATTATCTCAGCCGGTATCCCAAACCTAGTTAGGATATTCCTTTTTATGAAGGATACTACTTCTTGGTCTCTGACTTGAACAAATGCCTCAGCTTCGACCCATTTAGAGAAATAATCCGTCATTGCCAGCATAAAGACTTTTCCTCCTGGAGCTTTTAGCAATTTTCCCACTATGTCCATCCCCCACTTCATGAACGGCCAAGGGGAAGCAATAGGATATAGTGGTTCAGTAGGTTGATGTAATATATTGCTGTGCCTTTGACATGCATCACATCTTCGAGCATATTCTGCAGCATCTTTCCTCATTGTCGGCCAATAGTATCCTATTCTTAACACCTTTGAGAATAACGATCTGCCCCCAGTGTGGTTACCACAATCCCCTTCGTGTATATCCTGAAGTACTTCCTTAGTTTTGGGATCCTCCAAGCACCTCAGGTATGGTCCTGCAAGAGATTTCTTATACAAAACATCATTTATAATTGTGAATAATGATACCTTCATTCTAAAGGCCTTTGGATTCTCATCCTTTGGGATGTGTCCTTCCTTGAGATATCTCATGATTGTATCCGTCCAGGACTTAGGATCCTCCTCAGGATATTCATCTTAAGGATCCTGAATACTTACTACTTCCTTATCCTGAGATTTGAAAAGATCCACTGCAGGATATAGGATATGTAGTATTGGTATTTGGGTTCCTTCCGGTATCCTGACTGATGATCCTAGATTTGCCAAGGCATCTGCTTCAGCATTATCCTCTCTTAGTACCTATTCAAGTGTAAAAACATCGAAATATCCTGCTAATTTTTTGAGAATTTCGAGATACTCGATTAACTTCTCACCTTTAACTGCATAGGATCCATTAAAATGATTAGTAATTAACAAGGAATCAACAAATACTTGCAAACTCTTAATATTATATTCCTGGCCAACTCTAATCCTGCAATTAAAGCTTCATATTCTGCTTCATTATTAGTGGCAGGAAATTCACACCTAATAGCCTGGGGTAAAATGTCCCCCTGTGGCGATTTTAGTAGTATACCCAATCCTACACCTCTCACATTATATGCACCATCTGTATATAATGTCCAGGATTCTAGGTTTTCTCCTAGCTGTTGTACTTCTAAATCTACTTCATTTTGAATATCACTACTGTGTAGTCTATACAAGCTCTCCATTTCCCATTTTTCTTTTGAACAACAACTACATTTGCTAACCATTTGGGAAATTTGACTTCCCTAATCATCTTGCTCTTTAATAATCTTTCAACCTTTTCCTGAATTATTGCGTTTCGTTCAGGAGCAAACTTCCTTCATTTCTGCTGGACAGGCTTGAAAGACCTGTCAATTCCGAGCTTGTGAGTTATAATATCCTTGGAAATAGTTGTCATATCCTCATGCTTCCATGTGAATGTTGGCATCCTGCATTTCAAAAAGTTAGTCAAATGATTTTCAATATCCTGGGGGATATTGGTTCCTACGAGCACCGAGATATCTAGATTATCCTGATCCAGGATAATTTTCTTAACATCCTGGGGGATATTGGTTCCTACGAGCACCGAGATATCTAGATTACTAAGTGAGTAAATGATGTCATTGAATGAGGTGGAACGTTTAAGAGCCATTTTAAGGCTGATCCTGTCAGAGTAGAGCCAAAACCCTTGCAGAGATCCTTTCCCTATATTGAGCAATATGCTCTTCAGGATCCGTAGTTTCGTCATAGAGCTTCATGTTGGGGGTTTGAAATCTTTTTGGGATTTCAGCATCACAAATAGGATATGCAAACCGGGATATCCTGTGGCTGTCCTGGGACACTTCTGGAATTGGCTGGACCACTCCAGGCACACTGGATATCTTGTCCTTCAATTTCTGAAGCTCCCTAGAGAATGCTGATGTCATACCTGCATCCTGCAAAGATCCAAGACCATTAGTAACAAGAGTATTAGTATTATTAGACACGTTACCAGTCTGAGGATTCTGGCGATATCCTGAAGCATATCCTGAACTTCTCACAGTTGACACCCTAACCGAAGAGGGTATCTCAGGAGTATGATTCTGAGTATGACTAGGCACAATATTGCCCCTGTTATCCTCGGTATCCACTGCCGAACTGAAGTTCAAAGCCCTGGGCTGCAAGGGAGTGACGGTATCCTCAGCAGGCCTGCTCGAGCTGGACTTCAAGAGTTGTATCTCTCTCATCAGCAATTGGTTGGTCTCCTGCTGTTGCTTCATCTGATCCTGTATACTACCAAACAAAGTTAGAATTTCATCATTAGAAGCAAAAATAGGAGTTCCCCCTGAGATGGTAGATCCTTGAACATTCTGATTGGGTATAACATCCCGAGCCACATAAGTTTCAGTCCTTCTAGGAAGATCCTGAGGCTGTGAAGAGGCTTGCATCCTCAGAGGTGGTGGAAGCACCGAACCAATTGTTGCAGAGGTTGTAGCAGACACGGTAGAAGAGCTCATGTTTGATCTTGAGGCCATTGAAAATAGTGTAGCAAAAAGTTTTGAAAACAGAAAACCAAGTAATGATTTTGCAAAAGCTTTTAGTAGAAATAGCACCACTCGCCCGACGGTGGGCGCCAAATTGTTTTGGTAAAAAATTACCTAAGCAATTTAGTGATCAAATTAGTTAAGTGTGGTAGTGTGCTAGAAGTATTCGTGGAAAATATGTTGATTAAGTTGTTAATAAAAACAGTTTTCAGGATACAGCTCAGGATATCGAGCTATATCTATAATCAAACAATGATAAAAAAAGGTAAAGGGGTGACACGAGATGTACGAGGAAAGCCCTTGATCAATCTAGATCGCCGGCACAAAACATCGGGAGCTGACAATCACAGCTTCCTTGTTCTTCTTATTACTTCAAATATCAGGATACAGTGCGAGATATGATGCGGATCAACTAAGTGTTACAATGCGATTCGAGTACAAGTGTAAGTGTTTTGTGAGTGATTCCAGTTAGTAGAGAGCAAGAGTGTACGAAAAATTGTGTGTCTTCTAAATGATCCGATCATTCCTATTTATAGTAAAACGAAATTAACAAACTAGCCTATAAAACCAGGATACGCCGAATATTCCCTTTGTGAACGTTGTATACCACTTCTTCCGGCTTCAACGTCCCCATTTCAACTGATTAGTCTGAGTCTTTAGGAGAACAGGTCCACTCGAATGTTATAAGCTTGCTTCATTTATCTGCACGTGAACTAATTAGTTATCATCAGGATACTGCATCAGGATGTTACCAATATCCTGATCCGGTATCCTGATCACAATAAAAGAAATAGAGTCAGAATATTATCCAGGATACATGTTCAGAAAACCACCCATAACAATTGTCCCCAAAATATATCTGTTGGAATCCCAGATTCAAACGGATATATTTTAAAATCTTATCTCTTGAATCGAGGTAATTAAGTTGAAACGACGGTTGAAGTGACACGCTGCAACTTCCAATGCGATTTATACTCAATGGCTATCTACCAAGCTCCTATATCTTCTCTCTTTTTGCTTGATAACCCATCATATTCACCAGAATTCTCAGGTAATTTCTCTCTTTCCTTTCTTTCCTGCTTTTCTTTGCTAAGATCCTCCATGGCCAGCCGAACGAGATCACAGACCGCCGATTCGATTCCAACTTTCGAAGCCCAGAACCTTCTCAAAGAACCTGAAAAAGAGGTCTGTTCATTTGATAATGCCGACATTGCCGCCCTACGAGCCTCCGGTGCTTTCCCTGTTGAGGCGATCATTCGTCCCTTTGATCGAGAGGTCCAATCAGATGTTTCTTCCGACGAGGGGGTGTGCTTTCTGGCTTACCCTTTTTCCATAGGGCTCCGATATCCCTTTTCGGCTTTCATATCTCGTTTCTTTGAACTTACCGGCCTCAGCTATGCCCAAACCATGCCTATGGTTTGGCGTGTGCTAGTTACCTTGTACCAAATCAGATCTCGTCACATTCCAGATCTTTGCATCGAGGATCTCCACGTTGCCTATCGTCTTCGTTCTCACGGCAACAGCCGTTTTCTCCTTTTTTCAACCTCCAAAAATCCCCTTATCCTCAAGGCCACAAAAAAATAGGATAAGTGGCAACGAAAGTTCTTTTTTGTAAAAAGGGATTCTATTGCTAAGGGTTTTGACCTCCCGGTGAAGTGGTTGACCTCCGGTAGGATTTAGGGTTTTAGGAATATCCCCAAATGTATCCTGAAACCATATCCTGAACTGACATCTTTATTTCTTGTGCAGCAAACTTCAAAGAGTTAGCCCCTCCGAGCGCAGAATTAGAGCAGAGGATCAAGAACATTTACCAACTCCCGGAGAGTGAGAGAACTTTTTCTCTATCCTTTGCAAGTTCAAGCCACATATCTAGTTCCGATATGTCTGGTAAGTACATTAGTATATATGAAACAAATTTTAATTTATAAATATTCAGAAGTTAAGTTTTTCTCCCTTTTATGCAGCACCAGTCAAAGTTCCAGAAGTCTTTGATCTCGATGAATTGGACAGCTACTCCGCTCCTATCCCGGTGAAGAAAGAGCCAAGCCCTAAAGCAACCACGTCATCCAAGCCCACAGGTTCGAAAGCTACCACCACTCCTAAGCCTCCCCCAGCTACCAAGACACGTGCTTCCAGTGCCCGGAAGAGGAAGGAAATGGATTATCCTGCTACCTCTGAGACCATTCCTTACGAGAACCACTGATTTAATGAAGCCAGCGGGTTCATGACTTTATTCCCCAATCAGGTAAAAACCTCCATCTGGTATCCTGCACATATATGTTGAACTATTATCCTTAACAACCTATGTTAATACCTGTATTTTTGATTGCAGGGCCTTGAGCGTCTCATGCACTTATATGAAGAAGCTTGTGGGATCAAAAAAATGCCGGAGGTCAAGCTAAAGAAGGCCGAAGTCACCATTGCTAATCAAGGAATGATTGCCGCCGCTAAATCCCAGCATTACGAAGACAAATTGAAGGCGATGACCCGGGAGCATCAAGCTGCCATCAAAAAAGGCTAACCAGGATGCTCAAGCCAAGCTAGACGCCTCCCATCTTCAGTATCAGCAGGATATGAATTCTTACCGGGATGGCCTCAAAGGATCCGTTACAATTTCCCTTCTCCAAGCCAGGTTAAGGATGGCCTATGAGGCCAAAGCCTTGGGCTTTGAATGCACCTCCTGGAACGTCAATGCTTGGGAGGCGAAATTAAAGGATCTCGGAGGTAGTCCCGTGGAACATCCTGCGAAGCCAACTGGTGAAGAGCCTACCAAGATGACAGAGGTGGCGGCTGATGCTGAGAAGAATCCTGAGGGTGATGCTGATGCGGGTGCGGGTGCTGGAGGAGATGCTGGTGGTGAAGAAGGTGCTGCTCCTTGAAAGCAGCGAAGTGGGCGATGATGGATATTCATGCCTAGGCCGGAGCCCACTTTTTTTTATTTTTTGATGGTTATGGTCGTTGAACAATTTCATTTCATTGTCTGTTAAACAATTTACTTTCCTACACTACGACAATATGATGGCCAAAGGTGGAGGGATCCTGGGTTTCAGGACGAAGCCCTTGGTCATCAATTAGTATGCTTTATTTTGAACTGTTTAACAACTAAAGGTGGAGGTATCTTGGGTTCCAAGATGAATCCTTCAGTTGTTAGGTAAATATGGTAGAAAACTAATTGGGCTTTTGGTGGATGGGTCTTGGTTTGAGATGAAACCAAAAGCACAATCTTTTGCTATGTTAATAATATAACCTTTTATGACCTTATCTATTGTTATCCATTTTTGCAATTCTTGTTATATGTTGTTTGATTTGAATATCATTTCAAATTTCCAATCTTAGTGTAAAATTTAAAACATTCCGACCAAATATCCTGAAAATATATCATGAGAATATATCTTGACCAGAATACTCATAAATCTTCCAACCAAAATTTCAAAAACTTAGACAATTTAGATAAGGCTTCTAAAAGACCAAAAAGGAAAGGTCATACCAGAAATAGAGTACACCTCTATCCTTAAACTTCAGTCCTTTGGCAACCTTTCCCCCGAAGATGTCCCCAGTCTGGGATACTTAGTGAACTAGGTCCAAGATTGATCCTTTGAGCTTCTCACAATGCCTTAGTGGGAATGTCCCTTGTGCATAATGTCTTTGAATACTTAGAAATTTTCTGGACATCAATTGCAACTGCTTGTATAACTTTCGTATTACAGGGGATAAACCCTAAAATATCCTGGAGATAGATCCTTAATATTCTGGGGATAAACCCTTAGGTATTCTGGGGAAAATCCCAAATTTTCGCGCGCTACAGGCGGGAGTGTATAAACTCCAAGACTTAGAAAGGTGAACACCTTTAAACCTTAGAGAGTATGAAAATACCCTTTCGTGAGAGAGGGTGATCAATGCTCATATACCTTTAGGATCCAAGATATAGCCAACCATAACGAAATTGTCAGCCACTTTTACATGGACTGGTCCCGCTATCTTGAACTATCCCTGGATAACTTGCGCTCCAGGCGGGGTGTCTAAACCCAATTCGAGAGAAAGGTGAATACCTTTAAACCTGTGAAGGGATCAGGATCCCTTAAACGTGAGAGAGGGGGCCAGTCCTCTAATCTTTCGATTCATCCTAAGTGTATATCCTGGAGTTATATCCCGAAGCATATTCTGCAAAGCAACCTTAGACTGAGGTGGGTGTTAGCTTGGCAAACACCCCTCCGATGCTTAAGTCAGTATTGGGTTCAAATAAAATAAAATAGAATTATATTTAAAAGAGATAGAATTCATACCATCTTGAGTTAGAAATTAAATTCTAAACTCACTTGAAATAGGCTTTGAGGTGTATAGCATTCCAGGATCTTGGTAGTATATCCCCCTCCATATTCTTAAGCCGGTATGCTCATTTCCCGGATTCTGATTCAATTTCATAAGGTCCTTCCCACTTAGGAGCTTACTTTCCATCAGCAGGATTAGTAGTGTTCTGAAAAGCTTTCCTTAACACCTAATCTCCAACTTGAAATCTTCTCGTCCTTAGATTCTTGTTATATGCTCTAGATATCCTCTGTTGGTATGCTGCCAGTCTCAACTTTACCGCATCCCTTGTCTCATCTATAGTATCCAATTCTTGGCATAGGGCTTCAGGATTCTTCTCAGGATCCCGGAGGTTGGATCTTGCTGTAGGTATCACCATCTCTGTCGGGATTACTGCTTCTGCTCCAAATACTAAGGAAAATGGGGTTTGCCCAGTTGCACTTTTCACTGTTGTCCTATCAGCCCATAAAACAAAGGGTAATTCTTCTGCCCATCTTCCTTTCTTAGCTCATAGTCTTTTCTTTAAATTGTTGACAATTATCTTGTTCGAGGATTCTGCTTGTCCATTTGCTTGAGGATGTACCAGTGTGGATGTGATCATTTTGATTCCCCAACTCTTGCAAAAATCGGTAGTCCTCTTACTGATAAACTGAGAGCCATTGTCACAAATTATCTCAGCCGGTATCCCAAACCTAGTCAGGATATTCCTTTTTATGAAGGATACTACTTCTTGGTCTCTGACTTGAACAAATGCCTCAGCTTCGACCCATTTAGAGAAATAATCCGTCATTGCCAGTATAAAGACTTTTACTCCTGGAGCTTTTAGCAATTTTCCCACTATGTCCATCCCCCACTTCATGAATGGCCAAGGGGAAGCAATAGGATATAGTGGTTCAATAGGTTGATGTAATATATTGCTGTGCCTTTGACATGCATCACATCTTCGAGCATATTCTGCAGCGTCTTTCCTCATTGTCGGCCAATAGTATCCTGTTCTTAGCACCTTTGAGAATAACGATCTGCCCCCAGTATATCCTGAAGTACTTCCTTAGTTTTGGGATACTCCAAGCACCTCAGGTATGGTCCTGCAAGAGATTTCTTATACAAAACATCATTTATAATTGTGAATAATGATACCTTCATTCTAAAGGCCTTAGGATTCTTATCCTTTGGGATGTGTCCTTCCTTGAGATATCTCATGATTGTATCCGTCCAGGAATTAGGATCCTCCTCAGGATATTCATCATAAGGATCCTGAATACTTACTACTTCCTTATCCTGAGATTTGAAAAGATCCACGGCAGGATATAGGATATGTAGTATTGGTATTTGGGTTCCTTCCGGTATCCTGACTGATGATCCTAGATTTGCCAAGGCATCTGCTTCAGTATTATCCTCTCTTAGTACCTATTCAAGTGTAAAAACATCGAAATATCCTGCTAATTTTTTGAGAATTTCGAGATACTCGATTAACTTCTCACCTTTAACTGCATAGGATCCATTAAAATGATTAGTAATTAAGAAGGAATCAACAAATACTTGCAAACTCTTAATATTCATATTCCTGGCCAACTCTAATCCTACAATTAAAGCTTCATATTCAGCTTCATTATTAGTGGCAGGAAATTCACACCTAATAGCCTGGGGTAAAATGTCCCCCTGTGGCGATTTTAGTAGTATACCCAATCCTACACCTCTCACATTAGATGCACCATCCGTATATAATGTCCAGGATTCTAGGTTTTCTCCTAGCTGTTGTACTTCTAAATCTACTTCATTTTGAATATCACTACTGTGTAGTCTATACAAACTCTCCATTTCCCATTTTTCTTTTGAACAACAACTACATTTGCTAACTGTTTTGGTCAAAAATCAAGCAATGATAATGCAACCAAACTTTCTGTTGTGAGGTATGATGCTTGAATTAATGAACAACACTAAGGATCACTCAGAAATGAAATGAATAAGTGACACAAAAATTTATACGAGGAAAAAGCCCTTGATCAATGAATGATCTCCGTCATAAAAAACCTCGGGTGATGGAAACTACCGATCACCAACTCAAATTAAACAAGAAATGTATTACAACTTCGGATGATAGCGAGCTAATTACAAGGATCACTATAGTGTAATGTGCAAAAAAGTGTGTAATTGCCAAGTGAATTGACAAGAGCTGGTGAGAGCAGTTGCGAGTGTGTGTGTTAAGCTAAAAATAGCCAAGTGTTTCTATTTAGCTCGCTATCCTGTTTAAAAATGGAAAATATCTAAGCTAACAAACATTCCGCAATTGGTGCAAGTCCTCCACGATCTCCATAACGTCCATTTCAGCCATGCACGTGCGGAATAAATATGGAATATGCTCCAGGAATATCGCCAAGACCAAGTCCAAGCTCGTACTCCTGCAAAACAACTTCATATACAAAGCAGACAATCGTTAGTATAAGGATCCTTATAATGATCCATGATCCTGATCCTGCAATACTTCTGAGGATCACCAATTCAAACAGAAGTGAGGATCACTAAACCCAACAGTAATTGAGGATCACTGATCATTGGAAAATCCTCCCCTAACAATTACCCCCAAAATATAAGGAGTAAAAATGTAAACAACGAGTTATATTTTCTGTTCTTATACGTAACGAATCAACGGATAACTAGCCGTTGTAGTCGGACTAGCCGTTACCATCCTGACGTCATTGAGGTGACTATCCTGCAAAATCATCATTATAAATTGAAGTTAGGGATAGGGATCAGTTTTCATTTAAATTCAAGAGAGACTCCCTTTAAATCCACATTCGAAGATCAAACATGTATCTCTCTTCCTCTTCTCCCTTTACGTTTTCTTTCGCTGTTCATCTTCTTCTCTACCATCATGACCAAGATGATGCTAAGATCCTCTCCGGCTAAGGATCACACGAAAGACAGTCCTCTTAAGAGCCAGGGGATCATCAAAGACTCGGCGAAAGAAAGATGCTGCTTTACCGATCCACAAATAGACAGGATCCGACATTGCTTTCCGGCAAACACCGATTTCAAACCATTTGATCCCACCGTTCTAAGTGATTATATTTCTAAAACCTGGGTAGCTTTCCCGGTCACTCCATTCACAATAGGATACTCGTATCCTTTCCCTGAATTCACCCAGTCTTTTTTCTCCCTCACCGGCATCTCCTTCATTCAAGCTATGCCAATGATCTGGAGAGTCTTATATACCCTTGAAAGGATCATTGAGCAAGAAGGCATTGATCTGGGAATGTCAGAGTTGGCAGAGATGTATGACCTCGTTAGCCATGGGTCTCACCGATATCTACTCAAACATAAACCTGGTGAAGAACACCCCATCTTCAAAGCCACTAAGAATGACACCAACTGGAAACGGCGATTCTTCTTTGTCAGAAGGGATTCTATCCCTGATGGAAAGGATCTGCCAAGGAAGTGGACCACCCATGGTAGGATAGAGGATCCTTAGAAGGATCACCGAATAAGCTTGTTTCTGATGAGGATCACTAACATGCTTTTGTTTCTTTTGTACAGCTATCTCTGTTTCGCACATTATACCATCACCTGCTACCAAGGAGAGGCTTGCTGCTTTTCGGAGACTTGATCCTGCAAGAAGATCATTTAAAGCAAATACCCAGGATTCTCAAGAAGTATCCTCAGGTTCTGTCACTATGTCGAGTAAGTATCCTGTTTTTTGAATAATTAAATGTTTAAATAGTTAAATAGAAATGGGATAAGGATACTTATCTGTTTTGGGTGTGTAGGTGTTGGAAAGTCATCAAAGTCTGCCTCCAAATTCAGTGTCACTGACCTTGACACCGTCCGATCCTCAAAGAAAAAGTCTGCTGCTAGCCCCTCTGTCACTATCCCCAAGGCAACCACTTCAAAGGGAAGAGGTGGAAAGAAAAGGAAGACCTCTGAAGCTGACAACCTAGAAGGCTTGCCTCTGATCCGTCATCAGTTCCTTGAGTACTTTGCTGAGGTAAGGATCACTGACTTAGCTTAGTTATCCTGCCCACTTGAGGATCACGTGATCCTGAGCTTTGCATTGTCTTCTTTGCAGAAATTTGCTGAAATCGATGATTATGTTGGGAACGTCGAAGAGATTGAGGAGAAATACTCTGACCTCCAAAAAGTGGTGGTGCTCAAGGATCACAAGATTGCTTCCCTCGAAAAGGACCTCAATGATGCCAAAACTCAGGCGGTTGCAGCTCAGATCAATGCTGACTATGAGAAGCACGAGATCATGCAGGATGCCAAAGTCTCCGCTGCCATTGCCATGTACAAGACCAAGTTGCAGATGGCCCAAGAAGCTCAGGATCCTAATTTTGACAGGAGCAACTGGGACATGGAGGGCTGGAAGGCAAGGCTGGCTGAGTTGGAGGACGAAGAAGAGGCTGACGAGGTTCTGGCAATCGAAGCTGGTGGCAGTGGCAAGGATCAGGGTGGAGAAGCAGGTGGAGCTGGAGGAGATGGTGATGCAGCCAAGGTGTAAACTGCATGGATGGGCGATGAAGGACATTTCTAGACGCAGCCGGAGCCCATTTTTTTAGAATTTGGTAGTTTATTTTGGTTATGGTATTTTTGTTGAACAATGATGGGTTGTAATAACTTTAGACAATAGTTTCTAGGGTAAAGGATCATGGATCCTTGAACAATAGGCAGGATAATGGGTGGTGGATGGATCCTCTGTTTGGGGGATGAAGCCACTCGTTATCCTTCCGTCTTTTATTTCCTGCACTATAAAGACCTGTAAACAATGGACACCCTTTGCCAACCCACGTGGACGGGCCACGTTTTGCTGGTAGAAACGTGGGTTGGCAATTTTGACAACCTTAAATGGTTTAATCTTTTGTGAATAAAATAACTCTAACTTTTTGGCTATCTCTCGTGTTGTTATCCTTGTAAAGACTTTACTTTTCAATTGTTGAGATATACATTTTGTCTGAATTTATTAAGGAAATATCTTCAAAAATTTTAGAATATAATCAAGGATCATATATCCTTTAGTTAGTAAATTCTGAAAAGTAATATAGTTTAAGGATCATAAGTTCAGTTGTCAAAGGATAAGGGTCACTCAAACGAATAATGAATTAAATCAAAATAGTTAAGGATCATACCTGAGAATCCAAGTTAGGATCCTAATCTTTAACACTTATAATCAGGATAATCGAAAGACAAACCTTAGTATAAGGTAAGGATCAAGGATCCTTGGTCATTTATCTCCAAAAACCTGAAATAGGATACAACTTGGGACTAAGCCAATATAAGATAAGAGTTAGTAACTGGGGACAAGCCCAACAATTCTGGGGACAAGCCCAATATACTGGGGACAAGCCCAAAGGATAACCGGGGACAAGCCCAAAAGATAACTGGGGACAAGCCCAAAGGATAACTGGGGACAAGCCCAAAAGATAACTGGGGACAAGCCCAAAAGATAACTGGGGACAAGCCCAAAGGATAACTGGGGACAAGCCCAAAAGATAACTGGGGACAAGCCCAAAGGATAACTGGGGACAAGCCCAAAGGATCGTATGTAAACTGGAGTATGGCCCTCACTGGCGACTATCCAAACTTAGTGACATGAAAATACCAAAACCTTAACTAACGTGAAAACGTTAGAAACCTTAGGAACGGATGTATGGTACGTCTACCATTATACGTAGGATCCTAAATATAGCCAGTACAATGAAATTGTCAGCCCCTAAAGCGAGTACTGGTCCCATTGCCATGAACTATACCAGGATCATCGTGCGCTACTGGCGAAACTGGGGACAGGCCCAAACTGGGGTCAAGCCCAAATAATTGGGGTCAAGCCCAAATAACTGGGGTCAAGCCCAAATAATTGGATACTTCTGTGGATAATCAGTCCTTTGTTAAGGATACCTGAACCTTCAAAACTCAGAATCAAGTGAAATGAGGATAATGGATACATGATCCTTATCCTTATATAAGAGAATAAAAGAATGAAATAGTTTGGGATTAGAATGTTACCAAAATGAGGATCATCGGTTTTGTAAGGATCCTTCAAGGATACTTGTCATGTAAGGATCATGGATCCTTGTCACATGAAATATTTCTTCAAATGGACAGCATTCCAAGCTCTTGGTAGCAAATCACCTTCCATTGTTAGCAATCGATATGCCCCATTTCCTGCTTCAGCCTCAATCAAATAAGGGCCTTCCCATTTTGGTGCCAACTTTCCATCAGCAGGATTGGTGGTATTCTGAAATGCTTTCCTTAACACCATATCTCCAACTTGAAATTTCCTGATCCTGACATTTTTGTTATAGGCTCCAGCCATCCTTTGTTGATAACTGGCCATCCTTATCCTTGCCAAATCCCCGAGTTCTTCTATAGTATCCAAGTCTTGAACCAAGTTTTCAGCATTTTCTTCAGGATCACAAATGCTTGTTCTTGCAGTAGGAACCACCATCTCTGTAGGGATCACTGATTCTGCCCCAAATACCAAAGAAAATGGAGTCTGACCAGTAGCATTCTTGGGAGTTGTTCTATCAGCCCATAGTACATAAGGTAGTTCTTCTGCCCATTTTCCTTTCTTGGATCCGAGCTTCTTCTTCAAATTGTTGATGATGATCTTGTTGGATGATTCTGCCTGACCATTAGCTTGTGGGTGGACTGGTGTTGATGTTATCATCTTAATCCCCCAGCTGTCACAAAAGTTAGTAGTTCTACTCCCAATAAATTGGGATCCATTATCACAAACAATTTCGGAAGGGATACCAAATCTAGTAATAATGTTTCTTTTAATAAAGGATATAACTTCCTTTTCTCTGACTTGAGCAAAGGCTTCAGCCTCTATCCACTTGGAGAAGTAATCAGTCATAGCAAGCATAAATACTTTTCCACCAGGTGCCTTGGGAAGCTTACCAACTATATCCATTCCCCATCTCATAAAGGGCCATGAAGAGGATATAGGATGTAAAAGTTCAGCGGGTTGATGAAGGATATTACTATGTCTCTGACAAGGATCACATTTCTTGGCATATTCCACAGCATCCTTCTTCATAGTAGGCCAATAGTATCCTGTCCTTAGGATCCTTGAGAACAATGCTCTGCCCCCAGTGTGGTTTCCACAATCTCCTTCATGGAAATCCTTTAGGACTTCTTGGATTTCAGGATCCTCAATGCACCTTAGATATGGTCCTGCAAGAGATCGTTTATACAACATATTATTCAATATTGTAAATTGGGATACCTTGATTTTGAAAGCCCTAGGATTTTCTCCTGTAGGAATCTCTCCATGTTGTATGTATCTCATGATTGGAAGGATCCATGATCCTGAATGAGATTGAGTATCCTCACTAGGGATGATTGCAGAATCCTCTCCTATCTCCATAGCCACATGATCCTCGATAGCAGGGGTCAGGATATGGATAATAGGGATCTTGATATCCTACGGGATCTTCAAGGATGATCCTAGATTAGCTAATGCATCAGCCTCTGCATTCTCTTCCCTTGGTACCTGTGTCAAACTAAAGGAAACAAAAGAGAGTGCCAATTCTTTGACTATCTCTAAATATTTGATTAGCTTTTCACCTTTAACAGCATAGGATCCATTAAAGTGATTAGTGATTAATAATGAATCTACATGTACCTCAAAATACCTGATCCTCATATGCTTAGCAATTTGCAAACCAGCTATCAAGGCTTCATATTCAGCCTCATTGTTAGTAGTTTGAAACTCACAAGCTATGGAGTGGGGTATTATGTCCCCCTGTGGTGATTTTAGTAGTATTCCCAATCCTGTTCCTTTTACATTAGAGGCTCCATCAGTGAAGAGTATCCAAGGATCCTTAGTTTCTTCAAGCTGTTGGACTTCTAACTCAGCTTCCTTTTGCAAATCACTACTAAAATCCGCCACAAAGTCAGCTAAGGCTTGGGATTTGATGGCAGTCCTTGGTTCATATCTTATATCATATGCACTAAGCTTCACTGCCCACTTAGCCATCCTTCCTGACATTTCAGGTTTCCTAAGAACATTCTTAATTGGAAAATTAGTCTTAACAATAATGGCATGAGTCTCAAAATAATGTCTTAATTTAGTAGATGCCATAATTAATGCAAGGATAAGTTTTTCCAAATGTGAATACCTGGATTCAGCATCAAGTAAACTCTTACTTACATAATAAACATGATGTTGTGTACCTTGGTGATCCTTAACAAGGACCGCACTTACTGCTTTTGAGGATACTGCTAAGTATAAGTATAATATATCCCCTTTTTCTGGTTTCATCAGGGCCGGGGCTGAGGATAGGTAATCCTTAAGAGCTTTGAGGGCACTTTCATGCTTCTCAGTCCATTCAAATTTCTTGTTTTTCCTCAGGATGTCATAGAATTCCTTGCACTTTTCTGAGGATTTGGATATGAACCTGTTCAAGGCTGCGATCCTGCCTGTCAATCTTTGCACATCCTTAGCATTGGCAGGGGATTTGATATTCACAATAGCCTTTATTTGCTCTGGACTTGCTTCAATGCCCCTCTTTGTCACCATATAGCCTAAGAGTTTACCTGCCTTAACACCAAAATGACACTTGGAAGGATTTAGTTTCATATTAAATTTATCAAGGATATTGAATGCTTCCTCCAAGTCTTTAAGGTGATCCTCAACTTTCTTGGACTTAACCACCATGTCATCAATATAGACTTCCATAGTGTGTCCAATTTGTTCCTTGAACATCATATTGACTAGCCTTTGATAAGTAGCACCTGCATTCCTTAATCCAAATGGCATAGCAATATAACAGTATATACCAGTTGGGGTCATAAAGGCTGTATCCTCTTGATCAGATGGTTCCATCTGAATTTGTTGAAATCCAGATGAAGCATCCATAAAAGTCAACAACTCATGACCCGCGGTAGCATCCACCATGGAGTCAATGTGGGGTAATGGGAAAGGATCCTTGGGACATGCCTTGTTTAAATCAGTAAAATCGACACATACCCTCCACTTTCCATTTTTCTTTTGAACAACAACCACATTGGCTAACCACCTTGGATACTTAACCTCTCTTATCATACCTGCCCGAAGTAGTTTATCTACCTCTTCCTGGATAATAGCATTCCTTTCAGGTGCAAACTTCCTCCTCTTTTGATGAATTGGCTTGAATGACCTGTCAATGCCAAGTTTATGAGTAATTATATCTTTAGATATACCTGTCATATCCTCATGCTTCCAGGCAAAGGTGGATTTCCTCCTCTTAAGGAAGGATACTAGATCCTGTTCAATGCTGCTAAGGATCCCTGATCCTATGAAGACTATGGATTCAGGATCATGAGGATCCATGAGGATTTCTTTTACATCCTGCTCTCTTGCCTCCAAGACATCTCTTGAAGGATACTTTAATTGCTATTTCTCCCTTGGTCTTGAAGCTGGCTTCATTGATGATGTATAACAATTCTTAGCCTCTTGTTGATCACTCTCAATTTTCACCACTCCCCATGGACTTGGAAGCTTTACACACTGATGATAGGTGGATGGAACTGCCTTCATATCATGTATCCATGGCCTGCCAAGGATAACATTGCAACAAGATAAGCAATCTATAACACAAAATTTTTGATAAGAATGCAATCCTTCAATATAGATTGGGAGTTTGATGTCCCCCAATGTATTCTTGGTTTCCCCACTGAATCCCACAAGTACTGAGGATCTTGGGACAATATCAGACTCCGGTATATTCATTTTCTTGAGGACATCAAGCTGAATAATGTTCACAATGCTTCCTCCATCTATAAGGATCCTGCGAACAAAGTGGTTAGAAATAAACAACGTTATTACAAGACCGTCATGATTAGGATCCTGGACATCAACACGATCATCCTCATCAAAGGTTATGATTTTATCCTGGGTAACAACGGAGGTCCGGACTGGTCTGTCTCCATTATCAATCTTGTTTTCCTTAGCATGTCTTTTTGCTGCTGAAAAGGAGGTACCGCAAATGTCTGATCCACCGGATATGAAGTTTATAACTTGTGCATCTGCTGGAGGAGCAGGAGCCCTTTCTGGGATCCTTTCAGGATCCTGGATCCTTGACTTTTTTCATCCCAAAAGTTCCTTCAAATGCCCCTTGCTCAACAAGTAACCAATCTCCTTTCTTAGTGCAATACACTCTTCAGTGAGATGCCCGAAATCCTCATGATATGCACACCACTTGGACTTATCCTTTGTAGCAGCTGGCTTATCACTTTTTCTCGGCCATCTAGCTTTCTCACCTAGATTCTGCATTGCAAGGATTAGTTCATTGTTATCAACAGAAAAACAGTATTCAGAAATAGGAGGATAATCCTCATCATCCTCTTCTTGTTCCACCGCATGCACGTTCTGGTTATCAGACTTGTTGTAGGACTTGGATTTATTGTTCCTAAAGTAGGATCCTTGTCTCTCCTGTTTTGAGGATCCTGTCAACCTATCCTGGATCCTTTTGTCATCCTCTAGGCGGATGAACCTAAGGGCCCTGGTTCTTACTTCATCAAGATTCCTGCAAGGTGTCATAACAAGATCATCATAGAATAATGAATCCCTAAGCAATCCCATTTTAAAGGCTTCTACAGCCGTAGCAATATCCAAATTAGGAATATCTAAGGATTCTTTACTAAACTTAGTGATGTAATCTCTAAGTGATTCATTTTGACCTTGTGTTACCCTATATAGATCACTAGTTAATCGTTCAAATTTTCTACTACAAGAGAATTGACTATTAAACAAATTAACTAGATTAGCAAATGAAGTAATAGAGTTAGGGGGAAGACTTAGCAGCCATTTAAGAGCAGATCCTGTGAGTGTGGATCCAAATCCCTTGCATAGACATGCTTCTTTTAACCTCTCAGGAATTGGATTGATCTCCATCCTCTCCCTGTACTGAGCTACATGCTCTTCTGGATCTGTTGAACCATCATACAGCTTCATAGATGGTATCTGGAACCTTTTTGGTATCTCAGCATCACATAAGGGTGGTGCAAAACGAGATATCCTATGGCTACCATCTGCAATTTCAGGAATGGGTTTGACCACTCCTGGTACACTGGATATCATGTCCTTGAGCTTCTGTGACTCCCTGGCCATAGCCTGGTTGATACCTGTATCCTGCATAGAGCCATGGTTAGTGTTATATGAATTATTAAAAGTGTTACCTCCCACAGGATTCATGTTTGGAATTCCAGATGCGAATCCATATTGACGGGACTCTGGTATGATTGAAGGACCAGAGGAAGCAATGGTTTGCATTGGTATGAAGTCTCCCTGATGAACATCTGAGCTTGGAGGCTGTATACTTCTTGAGAATCCTTGATCCTGAAAGATGTTGGATTCTTGAGGCTGAGATGATCCTTGAACCTGAAAGGATCCTGGATTCATAAAGGATCCTTGGACCTGGGAGGATCCTTGGACCGGGAAGGATCCTTGGACCTGGGAGGATCCTTGGACCGGGTGTATTCCTAAATATCCTCCTGAGCTGATGAAGGATCCCTGATGCTGAAAAGAGGATCCCGATGGCTGAGAGTAGGATCCTTGAGGTTGGAAGTGAGAGCCAAATGCCTGACTCATAGTTGCCGTTCCATAACGCCTTTCTGATGGACCACTTTGATACTGAATGCCCGGAACTGCCGATTGTAGGGTAGTTAAACTGGAGTGTCAAAATTCAATGACCTTGGCATCAGAGGAGAGTGATCCTCCACTGATTTCTTCTGTTTCTTGATATCACCAATCTCTTGGAGGATCTATTCATTGGTTTTGTCCTGCTCTTGCATGCGATCCCTCATCTGCAAAATCAGATTAAAAAGATCATTAGTAGTAGGATTAGTGGAAACAGAAGAAGTTGGCGGTTTTTGGAAAATGGGGGTTTGTCTCTTCGCAACATTCTCAGCATTCTTCTGGGATCCAGAAGGTGGTGGAGGCAAAGGTGGAACGCCTTATGAAGAACTAATTTCCGGCATAGAACTTGATGTATTCTTTGTTGAGGAAGCCATCTGCTTGGTTGTAATGAACCGAAATGATCACAAAAGTATGAATCTTCTTAGGAATGAAGCACCAATTGCCCCACGGTGGGCGCCAAACTGTTTTGGTTAAAAATCAAGCAATGATAATGCAACCAAACTTTCTGTTGTGAGGTATGATGCTTGAATTAATGAACAACACTAAGGATCACTCAGAAATGAAATGAATAAGTGACACAAAGATTTATACGAGGAAAAAGCCCTTGATCAATGAATGATCTCCGGCATAAAAAACCTCGGGTGATGGAAACTACCGATCACCAACTCAAATTAAACAAGAAATGTATTACAACTTCGGATGATAGCGAGCTAATTATAAGGATCACTATAGTGTAATGTGCAAAAAAGTGTGTAATCGCCAAGTGAATTGTCAAGAGCTGGTGAGAGTAGTTGCGAGTGTGTGTGTTAAGCTAAAAATAGCCAAGTGTTTCTATTTAGCTCGCTATCCCGTTTAAAAATGGAAAATATCTAAGCTAACAAACATTCCGCAATTGGTGCAAGTCCTCCACGACCTCCATAACGTCCATTTCAGCCATGCACGTGCGGAATAAATATGGAATATGCTCCAGGAATATCGTCAAGACCAAGTCCAAGTTCGTACTCCTGCAAAACAACTTCATATACAAAGCAGACAATCGTTAGTATAAGGATCCTTATAATGATCCATGATCCTGATCCTACAATACTTCTGAGGATCACCAATTCAAACAGAAGTGAGGATCACTAAACCCAACAGTAATTGAGGATCACTGATCATTGGAAAATCCTCCCCTAACACTAACCATTTGGGAAATTTGACTTCCCTAATCATCTTGCTCTTTAATAATCTTTCAACCTCTTCCTGAATTATTGCGTTCCGTTCAGGAGCAAACTTCCTTCGTTTCTGCTGGACAGGCTTGAAAGACCTGTCAATTCCGAGCTTGTGAGTTATAATATCCTTGGAAATACCTGTCATATCCTCATGCTTCCATGTGAATGTTGGTATCCTGCATTTCAAAAAGTTAGTCAAATGATTTTCAATATCCTGGGGGATATTGGTTCCTACGAGCACCGAGATATCTATATTATCCTGATCCAGGATAATTTTCTTAACATCCTGGGGGATATTGGTTCCTACGAGCACCGAGATATCTAGATTACTAAGTGAGTAAATGATGTAATTGAATGAGGTGGAACGTTTAAGAGCCATTTTAAGGCTGATCCTGTCAGAGTAGAGCCAAAACCCTTGCAGAGGCATGCTTCCTTGAGATCCGGAGGGATAGGGTTAATTTCCATCCTTTCCATATATTGAGCAATATGCTCTTCAGGATCCGTAGTTCCGTCATAGAGCTTCATGTTGGGGGTTTGAAATCTTTTTGGGATTTCAGCATCACAAATAGGATATGCAAACCGGGATATCCTGTGGCTGTCCTGGGACACTTCTGGAATTGGCTGGACCACCCCAGGTACACTGGATATCATGTCCTTCAATTTCTGAAGCTCCCTAGAGAATGCTGACGTCATACCTGCATCCTGCAAAGATCCAAGACCATTAGTAACAAGAGTATTAGTATTATTAGACACGTTACCAGTCTGAGGATTCTGGCCATATCCTGAAGCATATCCTGAACTTCTCACAGTTGACACCCTAACCGAAGAGGGTATCTCAGGAGTATGATTCTGAGTATGACTAGGCACAATATCGCCCCTGTTATCCTCGGTATACACTGCCGAACTGAAGTTCAAAGCCCTGGGCTGCAAGGGAGTGACGGTATCCTCAGCAGGCCTGCTCGAGCTGGACTTCAAGAGTTGTATCTCTCTCATCAGCAATTGGTTGGTCTCCTGCTGTTGCTTCATCTGATCCTGTATACTACCAAACAAAGTTAGAATTTCATCATTAGAAGCCAAAATAGGAGTTCCCCCTGAGATGGCAGATCCTTGAACATTCTGATTGGGTATAACATCCCGAGCCACATAAGTTTCAGTCCTTCTAGGAAGATCCTGAGGCTGTGAAGAGGCTTGCGTCCTCGGAGGTGGTGGAAGCACCGAACCAATTGTTGCAGAGGTTGTAGCAGACACGGTAGAAGAGCTCATGTTTGATCTTGAGGCCATTGAAAATAGTGTAGCAAAAAGTTTTGAAAACAGAAAACCAAGTAATGATTTTGCAAAAGCTTTTAGTAGAAATAGCACCACTCGCCCCACGGTGGGCGCCAAATTGTTTTGGTCAAAAATTACCTAAGCAATTTAGTGATCAAATTAGTTAAGTGTGGTAGTGTGCTAGAAGTATTCGTGGAAAATATGCTGATTAAGTTGTTAATAAAAACAGTTTTCAGGATACAGCTCAGGATATCGAGCTATATCTATAATCAAACAATGACAAAAAAGGTAAAGGGGTGACACGAGATGTACGAGGAAAGCCCTTGATCAATCTAGATCGCCGGCACAAAACATCGGGAGCTGACAATCACAGCTTCCTTGTTCTTCTTATTACTTCAAATATCAGGATACAGTGCAGGATATGATGCGGATAAACTAAGTGTTACAATGCGATTCGAGTACAAGGGTAAGTGTTTTGTGAGTGATTGCAGCTAGTAGAGAGCAAGAGTGTACGAAAAATTGTGTGTCTTCTAAATGATCCGATCATTCCTATTTATAGTAAAACGAAATTAACAAACTAGCCTATAAAACCGGGATACACCGAATATTCCCTTTGTGAACGTTGTAGACCACTTCTTCCAGCTTCAACGTCCCCATTTCAACTGATTAGTCCGAGTCTTTATGAGAACAGGTCCACTCGAACGTTATAAGCTTGCTTCATTAATCTACACGTGAACTAATTAGTTATCATCAGGATACTGCATTAGGATGTTACCAATATCCTGATCCGGTATCCTGATCACAATAAAAGAAATAGAGTTAGAATATTATCCAGGATACATGTTCAGAAAACCACCCATAACAGTACTTATGAGTCAACTACTATTTTTTATTGTTATAAAAACAAAAAATTTTGAACTTAAAGTTTATTGGATGAGTACCATGTGGATATTTAAAAAAAAGTTATGAACTTTAAAGAAGAAAATTATAAACTTTATCATTTAACCAACAAAATAAACTTACTTTACAACTATAACAACTTATCTTTTATTTTTGTCATTTGATTATCATTTTTTTTATAAAAACCGAAACTTTACATGCGTAAAACAGTTTTTACTTTATTTATAAACAAAACATTTTGTTTTTATAAAAAAATAATTCTTTTATAAACATTTTTTTGTAACAAGTAATATAAATAAAATACTCCATAAATTTACAATCTTTACTAGATAAATACTAAACTGTGTTGCAAATTTTTAGGAATTATTATAGATAATATTAGTCAATTTCAAAAGAATTCTTTACCAACTTGAGTAGATACACAGTAGATTGTGTTGCATATTTTTAGGGATTATAATTTAAAAATATACTCATATAGATAAGATTAGTTAGGAACTAAAAATCTGAACTTAGTATTGTTTTGGTCAAAAATTACCTAAGCAATTAAGTGATCAAATTAGTTAAGTGAGGTAGTGTGCTAGAAGTATTCGTGGAAAATATGCTGATTAAGTTGTTAATAAAAACAGTTTTCAGGATATAGCTCAGGATATCGAGCTATATCTATGATCAAACAATGAGCAAAAAAGGTAAAGGGGTGACACGAGATGTACGAGGAAAGCCCTTGATCAATCTAGATCGCCGGCACAAAACCTCGGGAGCTGACATTCGCAGCTGCCTTGTTCTTCTTATTACTTCAAATATCAGGATACAGTGCAGGATATGATGCGGATCAACTATGTGTTACAACGAGATTCGAGTACACGTGTAAGTGTTCGTGAGTGATTGTAGCTAGTAGAGAGCAAGAGTGTACGAAAAATTGCGTGTGTTATATCTGATCCGATCATTTCTATTTATAGTAAAGCGAAATTAACAAACTAGCCTATAAAACCAGGATACGTCGAATATTCCCTTTGTGAACGTTGTAGACCACTTCTTCCTGCTTCAACGTCCCCATTTCAACTGATTAGTCCGAGTCTTTGGGAGAACAGGTCCACTCGAACGTTATAAGCCTGCCATGTTAATCTGCACGTTAATTAATTAGTTATTACCAGGATATTGTATCAGGATGTTACCAATATCCTGATCCAGTATCCTGATCACAATAAAAGAAATTGAGTCAGAATATTATCCAAGATATATGAGCAGAAAACCACCCATAACAAGTATGATATAAAGTTAATAAAGATATAAACTCTTAACATCCTATTTTTTTATAAAAACAATTCTTGAAATTTTATAAAAATATAAATTTTTTATATCTGTAAAAAATTGAAATTTAACAATTTAAGTTAAACTTCTAAAACTTACTTACGAGTCAAATACTATTTTTTATTTTTATAAAAATGAAAATTTTAAACTTAAAGTTTATGGATGAGTACTATGTGGATATTTACGAGTCAATCCTCCATGGCCTCACGAACAAGATCACACACAACCGAATCAAATCCGTCCCTTGAAAGACAAAATCTTCTCAGAGAACCTGAAAAAGAGGTTTGCTCCTTTAACAACGCTGACATCGCTGCTTTAAAAGACTCCGGTGCTTTCCCTGCCGGGGCGATTATCCGTCCTTTCGACTGAGAGGTCCGATCAGACATAGCATCAAATGAATGGGTGTGTTTCCTAGCTTATCCTTTCTCCTTGGGACTCCGATATCCTTTTCCAGCCTTTATCTCCCGCTTCTTCGAACTCACCGGCCTTAGTTACGCCCAGACCATGCCTATGGTTTGGCGAGTTTTAGTGGTGTTAGACCAAATCAAATCTCGTCACGTTCCTGATCTTTGCGTCGAGGATCTGCCTATTGCATACCGTCTTCGTTCTCATGGCAACAACCGTTTTCTCCTTTTTTCCACTTCCAAGAATCCCCTCATCCTCAAGGCCACTAAGAACGAAGATCAGTGGCAACGGAAGTTCTTTTTTGTAAAAAGGGATTCCATCGCTAAGGGTTTTGACCTGCCAGTAACATGGTTGACTTCCGGTAGGATTTAGGGTTTTATGAATATCCCCAAATATATCTTAAAACTATATCCTAAACTGATATCTTCATTTCTTGTGTAGCAAACTTCAAAGAACTAGCCCCTCCGAGTGCAGAATCAAAGCTTAGGATCAAGGATATCTATCAACTTCTTGAGAGTGAGATGACCTTTTCCCTGTCCCTCATAAGTTCGAGTCAAAGATAAAGTTCTGAAATGCCTGGTAAGTATATCTATAGATATTAGACTAATCACAGTATATAAGTATTAAAAGTTAAGTATTTCTCCCTTTTTCGTAGTGCCAATTATCAATCTTGAAGGCTTCCAGCTTGATGAGTTGGACAGTTACTCCGGCCTTATACAAGTCAAGCAGGAAACTAATCCGAAGCCAACAGTCACTTCAAAGCCCACCAGTTCAAAAACCGCTACTGCTCCTAAAGCTTCTACAATATCCAAGTCCTGAGGTCCTAGCTCTCGTAAGAGGAAGGAAGCAGATTCTCCCGCTACATCCGGCGTATTTCCATTTGAGAATCACGGGTTTACAGAGTCTAGCAAATTCATGACTGGCTTCCTTAATCAGGTTAGTATCCTCATTCTATATCCTGCACACATATACTGAATACACATATCCATTGTTTTGGTCAAAAATCACACAAGGATAATGCAACCAAATCTGATTTTGTGAGGTATGATGCTCGGTTAATTGTATGAACGACAAGTATATGAAATCAACGATGAACACCGAGATTTATACGAGGAAAAAGCCCTTGATCTTTAGAAGATCTCCGGCATAAAAAACCTCGGGAGATGGAAACTACCGATCACCAAATATATTGCTGAAACAATAGTGATCCTTGTACAACTCCGGAAGAAAACAAGCTCGATACAATGAATTGCTAGTGTAAGTGTGTGTTTTTGCTAAGTGTTTGCAGAGAATTCGAGTGTAATGTGTTTTTTGTGTGGTGTGCACGACTTATGCCTCTAATGAGCTTGTTTCCCCTTAAAAAGATAGCAAAATATCAAGAAAACCAACTTTCCTAAAAAGGTGGAAGTCACCCATGACCACCACTAACGGTTATTTCTTCATTTAGCACGTGCCCATAAAGCATATTCCACGATATTCCAGCAAAGAAGTAGTCCACCACGTCCATTATCTGCATTTACACATTAAAAACGTGACAATTGTTAGAAAACATAAGTTCTGTTAAGGATCCTCAGACTCGTGATCCTCAGACTCGTGATCCTCAGACTCGTGATCCTCAGACTCTGGATCCTCAGACTCTCTGCATCATCCCTTAAGGATCCATGATCCATGCTCAGTCTCAGGATAGATGATCCTTAGCATAAAATTCATGCCCTAACAATTGCCACCAATATGGCAGTTGTGATAAGGATTCATAGCTGTCATATTTCCATTAGAAGCGGACTAGCCATTGCTGCTGGTAACTAGTCGTTACACTGCCTGTCGTCACTGATAAGACCTGCTATAATCATCATTGTAGTTGTTTCTTCCCTTTTTATTTTCCATGTATGCTTTCTATTTCCAAAGATATCATCGCCAAACAACTGGAAAGTTATTGGAAATCTGATGATAATGTTAAACTTTTAACAAAAAACTTGAAGTGTTCATATAAATGTGGGTTAATGATCCTTAACCAAAAAGGATAAGAGACAACTTACAGCTTAGAAAAAGTTAGAATATAACATACCAGAGAATCCAAGTTAGGATTCTATATCTTTGTAAATTATTGCTGAATAAGCAAACTATGAAAAGTAAAGCTTCTAGGATCAAGGATCCTTATCGTCAGAACTTGTATAGCTTTAGAGCTCCAAGATCCTGTAAGAAAAACAAACTTGGGACCAAGCCAAATAATTGGGAATGAACCCATAATAACTGGGGACAAGCCCAAATAAACTGGGGACAAGCCCAACAAACTGGGGACAAGCCCAAATAAACTGGGGACAAGCCCAAATAAACTTGTGTAAACTGGAGTATGGCCCTCACTGGCGACTATCCAAACTTGAGCGACATGAAAATGCCGAAACCTTAGCTAACGTGAAAACGTTAGAAACCTTAGGAACGGATGTATGGTACGTCTACCATTATACGTAGGATCCTGAATATAGCCAGTACAATGAAATTGTCAGCCCCTAAAGCGAGTACTGGTCCCATTGCCATGAACTATACCAGGATCATCGTGCGCTACTGGCGAAACTGGGGACAGGCCCAAATTGGGGACAAGCCCAAAACTAGGGACAAGCCCAAATAACTGGGGACAAGCCCATAAACTTTGGAGAGTTGGCCAACCACTTTGATCTTCTGTAAAATGATAATAACTTTGCAAAAGCTTAAACTTTATGAAAATAGATGTTAAACGTTTAACATCTTTACCTTATGATAAGTAATAAGTATAAAATGAATGAAAATGAAAGTAATGTGTTACCAAATGTAGAATCATATATCCTTTGAGGATCCTGGATCCTTAATCAGAATACCGGTATCGCTGAGGATCCCTGATCCTTCTTACTTAAAGTATTTCTTTAGATGAACAGCATCCCAAGCTCTTGGTAAGAGGTCACCATCCATTGTTAACAAATGATATGCCCCCTTTCCTGCTTCAGCTTCAATTAAGTAGGGATCTTCCATTTTGATGCTAATTTGCCATCAGCCGAATTCGTAGTGTTCTGGAAGGTTTTCCTTAGAACAAAATGATCAACTTGAAATCTTTTGAACCTGACATTCTTGTTGTATGCTCTAGCCATTCTTTGTTGATGAAGGATATTGTTGTGTCTTTGACAAGGATCACATCTCTTGGCATAATCAACAGCATCCTTCTTCATTGTAGGCCAATAGTATCCTGTTCTAAGGATCCTTGAGAATAGTGCTCTGCCCCCAGTGTGGTTTCCACAATCTCCTTCATGAAAATCCTTTAGGACTTCTTGAATTTCAGGATCCTCAATGCACCTTAGATATGGACCTGCAAGAGATCGTTTATATAACATGTTATTTAATATTGTAAATTGAGATACCTTGACTTTGAAAGATCTAGGATTTTCTCCATGTTGTATATATCTCAGGATCGGAAGGATCCAGGATCCTGAATTCGACTGTGCAGGATCACCAGGCATGATTGCAGAATCCTCCACTATCTCCATGGCTACGTGATCCTCAATTGCAGGAGTTAAAACATGGGTGATGAGTATTTTTCACATCTTCTGGCATCTTTAGGAATGATCCAAGGTTAGTTAAAGCGTCTGCTTCTGCATTCTCTTCTCTGGATACCTGTGTTAGACTGAAAAAAGCAAAAGAATCTGCCAATTTCTTGACTATTTCTAAGTACTTGATTAGTATTTCACCTTTAATAGCATAAGAACCCTTAAAGTAGTTAGTAATTAATAGGGAATCTACGAATACTTGAAGATACCTGATCCTCATATTGTTAGCTAATTGCAAACCTGCTATCAAGGCCTCATACTCTGCCTCATGAGTAGTGGTTTGGAATTCACATGCAATGGATTGGGGTATAATGTCCCCCTGTGGCGATTTTAGTAGTGTGCTTAATTTAGTTCCTTTAACATCTGAAGCTCTATCTGTGAAGAGTGTCTAAGGATCCTTGGTCTTCTCAAGTTGTTAAACTTCTAATTCAGCTTCCCTTTGTAGATCACTACTGAAATTAGCCACAAAGTCAGCTAAAGCTTGGGACTTGATGGCAGTCCTGGGTTCATACTTAATGTCATATGCAATAAGCTTGATTGCCCACTTTGCTATTCTATCTGACATTTGAAGTTTCCTGAGAACATTCTTGATAGGAAGGTTAGTTTTCACAATAATGGTGTGAGTTTCTAAATAATGACTATGTTTAGCAAAAGCCATAATTAAATCAAGAATTAACTTCTCTAAATGAGAATACCTGGCCTCAGCATCAAGTAGAATTTTACTTACATAGTATACCGAATGTTGAGAGCCTTCATGATCCTTAACTAGGATCACACTTACTGCTTTAGCTGAAATAGCTAAGTATAAGGATAACGATTCTCCATTTTCTGGTTTCATCAGGGCTGGTGCTGAGGATAGATAATCCTTAAGAACCTTGAGTGCAGCTTCATGCTTATCAGTCCACTCAAACTTGCCTTGAGCAATTTGTCTACCTCTTCTTGGATAATGGCATTCCTTTCAAGTGCAAACTTTCTCCTTGTTTGGTGTATTGGCTTGAAAGACCTGTCAAAATAGCAAGTTTGTGAGTAATAACATTCTTAGATATACCTGTCATCTCTTCATATTTCCAAGCAAAGGTAGATTTTCTTCTTTCCAAGAAGGATACTAAATCCTGCTCAATACTGTCTAGGATCCCAGATTCTATAAAAATTTTGGATTCAGGATCCTCTGAGTTCAACATAATATCCTTGACATCTGGCTCTCTTGCCTCCATGACGTCTCGCTCCTTGGAGGCTGGCTTCATTGAAGAAGTGTAACAGTTCTTTGCCTCCTGCTGATCAATTTCTATCTTCACCACATCCCATAGAGTTGGGAGCTTGACACATGGATGATATGTTGAGGGGGACTGCCTTCATATCGTGTATCTATGGCCTGCCACAGATAACATTACAGCAAGATAAGCAGTCAATAACATAGAATTTTTAAACAGAATTCACTCCCTATATATATAAATTGGAAGTTTGATGTCCCCCAATGTAATCTTTATCTCTCCACTGAATCCCATAAGGACAGATGATCCTGGGACAATATTTGTTCTTTTGAGAACATCCAACCAGATTATGTTAACCAAGCTTCCCCCATCAATGAGAATCCTGCGAACAAAATGGTTAGATATAAATAATGTAATAACTAAACCGTCGTGATAAGGATCATGTATGTCGACACAGTCATCCCCATCAAAGTATATGACTTTTTCCTGGGTAAGGATGGAAGTTCGAACAGGTATGTCCCTATTCTCCATCTTTGTTTCCTTTGCATGTCTCTTAGCTGCTGAGAACCTTCGGAGATGAAATGGATGATTTGAGCATCAGCTGGTGGAGGAGGAGCTTTTTCAGGAACTTTCTCAGGATCCTTGATCCTTGACTTTTTTCTTCCAAGCAATTCCTTCAAGTATCCTTTGCTCAAAAGATAACCTATCTCCTTCCTTAATGCTATGCACTCATCTGTGAGATGACCAGAATCCCCATGGTAAGCACAACATTTCGATTCGTCTTTGGTGGCAGGCGGTTTGTCATTCTTCCTTGGCCACCTAACCTTGTCACCTAAACTCTGCATAGAAAGGATTAGTTCATTATTATCAGCAGAAAAACAATATTTAGAAATAGGAGGATAATCCTCATCATCTTCCTCTTGTTCCCCAGCATGCACATTCCGGTTGTCATGCTTGGAGTATTGCTTGGATCAGTTATCCTTGAGATAGGACCCTTATCTGTCTTGCTTTGAAGATCCTGACAACCTCTCCGGGATCCTTTTGTCATCCTCTAAACGGATGAACCTAAGGGCCCTGTTCCTTACCTCATCTAAGTTCCTGCAAGGTGTCATAACAAGATCATCATAGAACTGAGAATCCTTAAGCAAACCCATTTTAAAAGCCTCTACAACTGTGGCAATATCTAAGTTAGGGCTTTCTAAGGATTCTTTACTGAATTTAATTATGTAATCTCTAAGTGATTCATCATGACCTTGGGTTACCCTATATGGATCACTAGTTAATCGTTCAAAAGTTCTACTACAGGAGAATTGACTATTGAACAAGTTAACTAAACGAGACAATGAAGTAATAGAGTAAGGAGGAAGACTTAGCAGCCATTTTAACGTTGATCCAGTAAGTGTGGATCCAAAGCCCTTGCATAAGCAGGCTTCCTTCAAGCTTTCAGGAATGGGGTTGATTTCCTTTCTTTCCCTCAGCATTGCATATGGGAGGTGCAAAGCGAGACACTTTATCACTTCCATGTGGAATCTCAGGAATGGGTTTGACCACTCCCGCGACGCTGGATAACATATCCTCGAGTTTTTGTAATTCTCTGGCCATAGCTTGGTTGATACATGTATCCTGCACCAAGCCATGGTTAGCATTATAAGAAGTATTTAAAGTGTTACCTCCTGATGGATTCAAGGTTGGAATTCCAGATGTGAATCCATATTGATGGGATTCTGGTATAACTGAGGGACCAGAAGAAGCAATAGTCTGCATCGGTATGAAGTCTCCTAGATGAACATCTGAACTTCCGGGTTGCACACTCCTTAAGTATCCTTGATCCTGGAAGATGTTGGATCATTGATGTGCTGTGAATGAAGGTCTTGGAGGATAATCCATGGATCCGGAAACCTGAGATGAGGATCCTTGAACCTGGAAGGAGGATCCTTGAACCTGAGAGGATCCTTGAACCTGAGAGGATCCTTGAACCTAGGAGGATCCTTGAACCTGAGAGGATCCTTGAACCTGAGAGGATCCTTGAACCTGGGAGGATCCTTGAACCTGAGAGGATCCTTGAACCTGAGAGGATCCTTGGATTTGAGAGGATCCTTGAACCTGGGAGGATCCTTGAACCTGAGAGGATCCTTGAACCTGAGGGGATCCTTGAACCTGAGAGGATCCTTGAACCTGGGAGGATCCTTGGATCGGCTGCGTCCCCATGCATTCTCCTAAACTGGTGAAGAATCCCTGATGCTGAAATGAGGATCCTGAAGGCTGGAAAGAGGATCCTTGAGCCTGAGACATTGCCGATGATCCAGAACGCATTCCTGTTGATCCACCCTGGTATTGGACATCTGGAGCTGCAAAGTGCCGGGAAGTTATGACCGGAGTGTCGAAATTCAGCGACCTCAGCATCAAAGGGGAGTGATCCTCTGCTGATTTTATCAATTTCGTGAAGGATCCTGCCATTAGTTTAGTCCTGTTGTTGCATGTATCCTCTCATCTGCAAAATCAAAGCATAAAGATCACTGTTAGTAAGTGTAGAGGAAGAAACAACAGTTGGTTTTGTGAAAACGGGGGTTGTCTTCTTCGGAGCATTCTTCTGGAATGCAAGGGGAAGATGATGCAATGGTGGAATGCCATGTGATGAGGAAACCGCCGACATGGAACTTGAGGTAGTTTTTCCCTGAGAAGCCATGTGGTTGAAGGTAATGAACCGAAATGAACAAAATTTCTCAGAATTGAAACACCAATTGCCCCATGGTGGGCGCCAAACTGTTTTGGTCAAAAATTACACAAGGATAATGCAACCAAATCTGATTTTGTGAGGTATGATGCTCGGTTAATTGTATGAACGACAAGTATATGAAATCAACGATGAACACCGAGATTTATATGAGGAAAAAGCCCTTGATCTTTAGAAGATCTCCGGCATAAAAAACCTCGGGTGATGGAAACTACCGATCACCAAATATATTGCTGAAACAATAGTGATCCTTGTACAACTCCGGAAGAAAACAAGCTCGATACAATGAATTGCTAGTGTAAGTGTGTGTTTTTGCTAAGTGTTTGCAGAGAATTCGAGTGTAATGTGTTTTTTGTGTGGTGTGCACGACTTATGCCTCTAATGAGCTTGTTTCCCCTTAAAAAGATAGCAAAATATCAAGAAAACCAACTTTCCTAAAAAGGTGGAAGTCACCCATGACCACCACTAACGGTTATTTCTTCATTTAGCACGTGCCCATAAAGCATATTCCACGATATTCCAGCAAAGAAGTAGTCCACCACGTCCATTATCTGCATTTACACATTAAAAACGTGACAATTGTTAGAAAACATAAGTTCTGTTAAGGATCCTCAGACTCGTGATCCTCAGACTCTGGATCCTCAGACTCTCTGCATCATCCCTTAAGGATCCGTGATCCATGCCCAGTCTCAGGATAGATGATCCTTAGCATAAAATTCATGCCCTAATATCCATATATTGATACCTCTTCCTTTGATTGCAGGGTCTAGAGCGCCTAGTGTTCCTTTATGAGGATGCATGTGGTTTGAATAAGATGCTAGAGAGCAAGCTGAAGAAGGCAGATGCCACTGTAGTAGACCAAGCAGCAATCGCCGCCGCTAAGTCACAGCATTATGAGGACAAATACAAGGCGATGGGCCAGGAGCATCAGGCTGCTCTTCAAAAAGTTGCTCAAGAAGCCTAGGCTAAATATGACGCAGCTCAGGTTCAACATGAACAGGACATGGCTTCTTATCGAGAAGTCCTTAAGGGTTCCGTCGTCATCTCTCTTCTCCAAGCCCGGTTGAAAATGGCGTATGAGGCCAGGGCCACGGGCCTTAAATGCCCTTCATGGAATGTTGAAGCTTGGGAGGCAAAATTGAGAGATCTCGGAGGCGATCCTTTGAAGCCCCCTGTGAAGCCTGCGGTTGAGGAACCTACCAAAGCGGCCGATGCTGATACTGGTGCTGTAAAGGATGCTGGCGGTTATGCTGGGAAGGATGCCAGGAAGGATGCTGGTGCGGACGCTGATGAAGCCATGGTTGAAGAGGGTGATGCCCCTTGAAAGCAGCAAAGTGGGTGATGATGGATATTGTTGCCGAGGCCGGAGCCCCTTTTTAGCTTTGGTAGTTTGTGGTTGTTTGAACAATTTCCTTTTCTTGTCTGTTGAACAATTTACTTTCCTGCACTTAGACAATATGATGGCCAAAGGTGGAGGGATCCTGAGTTTCAGGACGAAGCCCTTGGTCATCAATTAGTATGTTTTATTTTGAACAGTTTAACAATTGAAGGTGGAGGTATCTTGGGTTTCAAGACGAAACCTTCAATTGTTAAGTAAATATGGTAGAAAACTAATTGTGCTTTTGGTGGATGGGTCTCGGTTTGAGATGAAACCAAAAGCACATTCTTTTGCTATGTTAATAATATAACCTTTTATGACCTTATTTACTGTTGTCCATTTTTTTCAATTTTTGTTATATGTTGTTTCATTTGAATACCATTTCAAATTTCCAATCTTAGTGTAATATTTCAAACATTCTGACCAAATATCCTGAAAATATATCCTGAGAATATATCTTGATTAGGATATTCATAAATCTTCCAACCATATTTTTGTCGAACAAAATTTAAAAAACTTAGACAATTTATATAAGGTTTCTAAAAGACCAAAAAGGAAAGTTCATACCAGAAATAAAGTACACCTCTATACTTAAACTTCAGTCCTTTTGCAACCTTTCCACCGAAGATGTCCCCAGTCTAGGATACTTAGTGAACTAGGCCAGCTTGATCCTTTGAGCTTCTAACAATGCCTTAGTGGGAATGTCCCCTGTGCATAATGTCTTTGAATACTTAGAAATTTTCTAGACATCAATTGTAACTGATTGTATAACTTTCGTATTACAGGGGATAAACCCTAAAATATCCTGGAGATAGATCCTTAATATTCTGGGGATAAACCCTTAGGTATCCTTGGGAAAATCTCAATTTTCGTGTGCTACAGGCGGGAGTGTATAAACTCCAAGACTTAGAAATGTGAAAACCTAAAATACCCTTTCGTGAGAGAGGGTGATCAATCCTCATATACCTTTAGGATCTAGGATATAGCCAATAATAACGAAATTGTCAGCCACTTTTACATGGACTGGTCCCGCTATCTTGAACTATCCCTGGATAATTTGCACTCCAGGCGGGGTGTTTAAACCCAATTCGAGAGAAAGGTGAATACCTTTAAACCTGTGAAGGAATCAGGATCCCTTAAACGTGAGAGAGGGGGCAAATTCTCTAATCTTTCGATTCATCCTGAGTGTATATCCTGGAGTTATATCCCGAAGCATATTCTGCAAAACAACTTTAGACTAAGGTGGGTGTTAACTTGGCTAACACCCCTCCGATGCTTAAGTCAGTATTGAGTTCAAATAAAATAAAATAGAATTATATTTAAAAGAGATAGAATTCATACCATCTTGAGTTAGAAATTAAATTCTAAACTAAGTTGAAATAGGCTTTGATATGTATAGCATTCCAGGATCTTGGTAGTATATCCCCCTCCATGTTCTTAAGCCGGTATGCTCCTTTCTCAGATTCCGATTCAATCTCATAAGGTCCTTCCCACTTAGGAGCTAATTTTCCATCAGCAGGATTAGTAGTGTTCTGAAAAGCTTTCCTTAACACCCAATTTCCAACTTGAAACCTTCTCGTCCTTAGATTCATGTTATATGCTCTGGATATCCTTTGTTGGTATGCTGCCATTCTCAACTTCGCCGCATCCCTTGTCTCATCGACAGTATCAAATTCTTGGCACAGGGCTTCAGGATTCTTCTCAGGATCCTGGAGGTTGGATCTTGCTGTAGGTATCACCATCTCTGTCGGGATTACTACTTCTGCTTCAAATACTAAGGAAAATGGGGTTTGCCCAGTTGCACTTTTCGCTGTTGTCCTATCAGCCCATAAAACAAAGGGTAATTTTTCTGCCCATCTTCCTTTCTTAGCTCCTAGTCTCCTCTTCAAATTGTTGACAATTATCTTGTTCGATGATTCTGCTTGTCCGTTTGCTTGAGGATGTACCGGTGTGGATGTGATCATTTTGATTCCCCAACTCTTACAAAAATCGGTTATCCTCTTACTGATAAACTGAGAGCCATTGTCACAAATTATCTCAGCTGGTACCCCAAACCTAGTCAGGATATTCCTTTTTATGAAGGATACTACTTCTTGGTCTCTGACTTGAACAAATGCCTCAGCTTCAACCCATTTAGAGAAATAATCCGTCATTGCCAGCATAAAGACTTTTCCTCCTGGAGCTTTTGGCAATTTTCCCACTATGTCCATCCCCCACTTCATGAATGGCCAAGGGGAAGCAATAGGATATAGTGGTTCAGCAGGTTGATGTAATATATTGCTGTGCCTTTGACATGCATCACATCTTCGAGCATATTCTGCAGCATCTTTCCTTATTGTCGGCCAATAGTATCCTGTTCTTAACACCTTTGAGAATAACGATCTGGCCCCAGTGTGGTTACCACAATCCCCTTCGTGTATATCCTGAAGTACTTCCTTAGTTTCGGGATCCTCCAAGCACCTCAGGTATGGTCCTGCAAGAGATTTCTTATACAAAACATCATTTATATTAGTGAATCGTGATACCTTCATTCTAAAGGCCTTAGGATTCTCATCCTTTGGGATGTGTCCTTCCTTGAGATATCTCATGATTTGAGCCGTCCAGGACTTAGGATCCTCCTCAGGATCATGACCAGGATCCTAAATACTTGCTACTTCCTTATCCTGAGATTTGAAAAGATCTACTGCAGGATATAGGATATGTAGTATTGGTATATGAGTTCCTTCCGGTATCCTGACTGATGATCCTAGATTTGCCAAGGCATCTGCTTCAGCATTATCATCTCTTGGTACCTGTTCAAGTGTAAAAACATCGAAATATCCTGCTATTTTTTCAGAATTTCGAGATACTCGATTAACTTCTCACCTTTAACTGCATAGGATCCATTAAAATGATTAGTAATTAACAAGGAATCAATAAATACTTGCAAACTCTTAATATTCATATTCCTGGCCAACTCTAATCCTGCAATTAAAGCTTCATATTCTGCTTCATTATTAGTGGCAGGAAATTCACACCTAATAACCTGGGGTAATATGTCCCCCTGTGGCGATTTTAGTAGTATACCCAATCCTACACCTCTCACATTAGATGCACCATCAGTATATAATGTCCAGGATTCTAAGTTTTCTCCTAGCTGTTGTACTTCTAGGTCTACTTCATTTTGAATATCACTACTGAAATCAGCCACAAAGTCAGCTAGCGCCTGAGACTTTATGGCATTTCTAGGTTCATATACTAGATCATAGGCATTTAATTTTACTGACCACTTAGCCATCCTACCTGACATCTCGGGTTTCCTGAGCACATTTTTAACAGGATAATTAGTTTTAACATGAATCCTATGTAGTCTACACAAACTCTCCATTTCCCATTTTTCTTTTGAACCACAACTACATTTGCTAACCATTTGGGAAATTTGACTTTCCTAATCATCTTGCTCTTTAATAATCTTTCAACCTCTTCCAGAATATTTGCGTTTCGTTCAGGAGCAAACTTCCTTCGTTTCTGCTGGACAGGCTTGAAAGACCTGTCAATTCTGAGCTTGTGAGTTATAATATCCTTGGAAATACCTGTCATATCCTCATGCTTCCATGCGAATGTTGACATCCTGCATTTCAAAAAGTTAGTCAAATGATTTTCAATATCCTGGGGGATATTGGTTCCTACGAGCACCGAGATATCTGGATTATCCTGATCCAGGATAATTTTCTTAACATCATGCTCTGAAGCCTCCGCGATATCCTGGGCTCGCATCTTTAATTGCTATCCTACTTTGGGCTTTGTTGAGGATTTCATCGAAGAAGAATAACACTCCTTCGCTTCTTGTTGATCACTTTCCACCTTGACAACCCCCAAGGGGTAGGGATCTTGATACACTGATGATAAGTTGATGGTACAACTTTCATATCGTGGATCCATGGCCTGCCCAAGATGATGTTGTAGCAGGATAAGGAGTCCATGACACAAAAGCGTTGCATTGAATTGACTCCTTCACCATATACTGGCAGCTTTATTTCTCCCACAATATTCTTGGCCTCTCCATTGAACCCGAAAAGTACAGTAGATTTTGAAGTGATATCCATTGGGGATACATTCATCCTTTTCAGCGTTTCCAGCTGAATAATATTGACAGAGCTGCCATTATCCACCAGTATCCTTCGCACAAAGTGATTAGCAACATATAAAGTTATTACCAAACCATCGTGATAGGGATCCTGGACAGTATCCCTGTCATCACTGTCAAACATTATCACTTTATCGGTTGTGAGGGTTGTCATCCTGGTCGGCTTGTCTCCCCGTTCTGCCTTAGCCTCCTTTGCATGTCTTTTTGCTGCAGAATAAGAAGTTCCACAGATATCGGATCCTCCTGAAATAAAGTTAATTATCTTGGCATCCGCAGGAGGTGATGCTGCTCGTTCAGGATCCTTCTCAGTATCCTGACCCTTATTCTTCTTTCTTCCCAGGAGATCCTTTAGATACCCTTTGCTCAAGAGATAGCTTATTTCCTTCCTCAGAGCAATGCAATCCTCCGTAACATGTCCAAAATCTTCATGGAAGGCACACCACTTGGATTTATCCTTCCAATCAGCTTTTTGTTGGCTCTTCTTAGGCCACCTCGCTTTGTCTCCCAAACCCTGCATAACATACATCAGTTCAGGTATATTAACAGAAAAACAATATTCTGACAACTGAGGATACTCCTCAGGATCCTCGTCTTCAACAGCATTCACTTTCTTGCTGTCATTCCTGCCATATGGCTTAGAGCGATATGGTTTATACGAGGATTCTGACTTCCTGTTAGTTGATTCATAGGTTAAGGATGAATTCATCCTCTCTTGCATCTTTTTGTCATCTTCCAGTCGAATATATCTTAAAGCCCTGTTTCGAGCCTCATCCAGGTTCCTGCAAGGATTCATTACAAGATCCTGATAAAATTGGGAATCCTTTTGCAACCCCATCTTGAATGCCTGCACAGCTGTTGCAACATCAAGATGTGGGATATCCAGAGATTCCCTACTAAACTTGTTCACATAATCCCTCAAGGATTCCTGAGGCCCTTGAGTTATCCTGTAGAGATCACTGGTTAGTTTTTCAAAACTTCTACTGCAAGAAAATTGACTATTAAATAAATTTACTAAGTGAGTAAATGATGTAATTGAATGAGGTGGAACGTTTAAGAGCCATTTTAAGGCTGATCCTGTCAGAGTAGAGCCAAAACCCTTGCAGTGGCATGCTTCCTTGAGATCCGGAGGGATAGGGTTAATTTCCATCCTTTCCCTATACTGAGCAATATGCTATTCAGGATCCGTAGTTCCGTCATAGAGCTTCATGTTGGGGGTTTGAAATCTTTTTGGGATTTCAGCATAACAAATAGGATATACAAACCGGGATATCCTGTGGCTATTATGGGACGCTTCTAAAATTGACTGGACCACCCCAGGCACACTGGATATCATGTCCTTCAATTTCTGAAGCTCCCTAGAGAATGCTGACGTCATACCTGCATCCTGCAAAGATCCAAGACCATTAGTAACAAGAGTATCAGTATTATTAGACACGTTACCAGTCTGAGGATTCTGGCCATATCCTGAAGCATATCCTGAGCTTCTCATAGTTGACACCCTAACCGAAGAGGGTATCTCAGGAATATGACTCTGGGAATGGCTAGGCACAATATTGCCCCTGTTATCCTCGGTATACACTGCCGAACTGAAGTTCAAAGCCTTGGGCTGCAAGGGAGTGACGATATCTTCAGCAGGCCTGCTCGAGCTGAATTTCAAGAGTTATATCTCTCTCATCAGCATTTGGTTGGTCTCCTGCTGTTGCTTCATCTGATCCTGTATACTACCAAACAAAGTTAGAATTTCATCATTAGAAGCTGTTTTGGTCAAAAATCACACAAGGATAATGCAACCAAATCTGATTTTGTGAGGTGTGATGCTTGGATAAATGAACAAATGTATGGACAATGTATGAATGAAATGAATGTTGGACACCAGGATTTATACGAGAAAAAGCCCTTGATCAATGTATGATCTCCGGCACAAAAAACCTCGGGTGATGGAAACTACCGATCACCAAATATATTAAACAAACAATGTTTACAAATCGGGATGACAACAAGCTTGTTACAAGGATCACTAGTGTGCAAAAAGTGTGTAAACGCCAATAAGTTGCAGAGAGTTCTCGAGAGTAGTGTGTGTTGCTTAATAATAATCTAATCAAGCTTGTTATCCCCATTTAAAAATAGAAATAAGCTAACAAACTAACAATCCAAAAAAGGTGCTAGCTTCCCACGATCTCCACAACGGTCACGAAGGCCATGCACGTGCAGAATTAGAAGGCATATTCCCCTGGAATCTCGGCAAGACCAAGTCCCACTCGAATACTCTTGCAAAACAAGTTCAAATATAATGGAAACAATTGTTAGTATAAGGATAATAATGAGGATCCTGGATCCTTATTCCTGCAATGTCTTCTGAGGATCCTTAATTCAAACTGAACTGAGGATCCATGATCCTGGCTGCACTTGAGGATCCGTGATCCATATGCTGTGAAAATCCATCCCAAACAATTGCCCCCAAAATATGAGGAATTAAATACAACTAAATGAGTCATATTTTCTGCTTTATCTCGAACGAGTTGGTTAGCGAGAATATAGCCGTTGCGATAGGACTAGCCATTGCGAGGATGACGTCAGCGACAAGACTTCCTTGCACAATCATCATTATATATACAGAGTTAGAGACAAGGATCAAGATGCATTTAAATTTGAGCGTTTCTCTCCTTTAAATCTTCATTCGGAGACTCCAACAGGTATCTCTCTTTCCCTTCTCTCTAAATTTTCTTCTTTCGATCCTCTATTCACCGAACATCCATGGCAAAGATGACCCTCCGATCCTCACCTGCCAAGGATCCTAAGAAGGACAGCCCCCTGAAGAGCCAGGGTGTAACCAAGAACCCTTCGCTGGAACTCTGTCGTTTCACCGATCCTGAAATTGATCGGATACGTCATTGCTTCCCGGCAGAAGCCGTCTTCAGATCCTTCGACTCTTCGATGAAGAGCGATTGTATCTCCAATGCCTGGATCACTTTTTTGGCAACCCCTTTTGTGATAGGGTTCAATTATCCTTTCCCTGCTTTTACACAATCCTTCTTCACACTCACTGGCATGTGCTACATACAAGCCATGCCAATGATGTGGAGAGTTCTTTATACCCTTGAAAACATCATCGAGCAGGAGGGTGTTGAAATAGGGGTGTCTGAGTTGAGTCAAATGTACAACCTTGTTAGCCACGGTTCTCATCGCTTTCTGTTTAAACACAAACCTGGCCAGTCTCATCCAATCCTCAAAACCACCAAAAATGATACCCACTGGAGGAACCAGTTCTTCTTTGTAAGGTGGGACTCAATCCCAGATGGGAAAGACCTTCCCAAAAGATGGATCACCCAGGGTAGGATATGGGATCCTTGGACAAGGATCATAGTAGGACTCTTTTTCTTTTAAGGATAACTGATCCTTTTCTCTGTTTTTGTTGTGCAGCTATCTCGCTCTCTCATATTCAAGAAACACCTGCAACAAAAGAAAGGATTGCTGTTTTCTGGAAGCTTGATCCTGCTGTCAGAACATTTCAAGCTAAAACAAAGGATTCACAAGAAGCATCCACCGGTTCCTACACAATGTCAAGTAAGTATCCAGATCTATGTGTGAATAAATATTTAAATGAATGTAAAATATGAATACTTATATGTGTTTTGTATTTGTAGGTGCTGGCAAATCCTCTAAATCAGCTTCCAGATTCAGCGTGAGTTATCTTGATGCATTCGTCTCCTCCAAGTCCATCAAAAAGGAGCTGGCTGCAAGCCCAAGCATCCCAAATCCTAAGGGCATGAGCACACGGGGCAAGGGTGCCAAAAAGAGAAAGACTGTTGAGCCCAGTGAAGGCTTCCTCTCATCCAACACCAGTTCGAAGAATATGTCTGTTAGGGATAGATTTTCTATACCTAAGGATCACGGATCCTCAAGTACTGCCAGGATCACGGATCCTCAATTCTATTTGAATTAAGGATCCTCAGAAGACGTTGCAGGATCAGGATCCAGGATCCTCATTGTTATCCTTATACTAACGGTTGCCTTCACTATGTTTAAGCTTGTTTTGCAGGAGTGTACGCATTGGACTTGGTCTTGCCGATATTCTTGGGGAATATGCTTTCAATATTCTGCATGTGCATAGCCTAATGACCGTTATGGAAGTCGTGGGTAGCTAGCACCATTTGCGGGTTGTTAGTTATTTAGATTATTTCTAATTTTAAAGGGGATAACAAGCTTGAGTTTAGAACAAGTTAGCAAACACACTCTCTCGCAAGCTCTCAACAGTTCATTGGCGATTTCATACGCATTGCACTCTAGTGATCCTTGTAACAAGCTTGTTATCATTCCGAGTTGTAACAATCATTGGTTTAAATATAGTTGGTGATCGGTAGTTTCCATCACCCGAGGTTTTTTATGCCGGAGATCAACTCTTGATCAAGGGCTTTTTCCTCGTATAAATCCTTGTGTCGCTTGTTCATTTCATTTGCAAGTTATTCATACATTTGTTCATTGTTTCAAGCATCATTCCTCACAACAAAAGATTTGGTTGCATTATCTTAGCCTGATTTTTGACCAAAACAGTTTGGCGCCCACCGTGGGGCAATTGGTGCTTCATTCTTAAGAAATTTTTGTCATTGTGATCATTTCGGTTCATTATCTCCAAGCAGATGGCTTCTTCAGCAAAAAGAACACTTCAAGTTCCATGCCGGTGGTCACTTCTTCACAGGGTGTTCCACCTTTGCCTCCACCACCTTTTGGATCCCAGAAGAATGCTGAAAATGCTGCAAAGAGACAAAGCCCCATTTTCCCAAAACCACCAACATCTGCTGTTTCTTCTAACCCTACTAACAGTGATCTTTTTACTTTGATTTTGCAGATGAGGGATCACATACAAGAGCAGGATAAAACCAATGAAAGGATCCTCCGGGAGATTGGTGACATCAAGAAACAGAAGAAATCAGGGGAGGATCACTCTCCTCTGATACCAAGATTCTTGGATTTTTACACTCCAGCTATAACCGCCCTGCAATCTGCAGCTCCGGACATCCAGTACCATAGTGGACCATTGGGAAGGCGTTATGGATCAACAACTATGACTCAGGCTTTAGGGTCTCACTTTCAGCCTTCAGGATCCTGTTTTCAGCCTTCGGGATCCTCTTTCCAGCATCAGGGATCCTTCGTTAGCTCAGGAGGATGTATGGGGATGCACACAGTTCAAGGATCCTCTCAGGTTCAAGGATCCTGTCAGGTTCAAGGATCCTGTCAGGTTCAAGGATCCTCTCAGGTTCAAGGATCATCTCAGGTTCAAGGATCCTCCTTTCAGGTTCAAGGATCCTCATCCCAGGTTTACGGATCCATGGATTATCCTCCAAGACCCCCAGTCACAGCACATCAAGGATCCAACATCTTTCAGGATCAAGGATTCTTAAGGAATGTGCAACCTGGAAGTACAGATGTTCATCAAGGAGACTTCATTCCAATGCAGACCATTGCTTCTTCTGGCCCTTCAGTCATACCTGAATCTCGTCAATATGGATTCACATCTGGAATTCCAAACTTGAATCCTCCGGGAGGTAAAACTTTCAACAATTCTTATAACACTAACCATGGCTTCGTGCAGGATACAGGTATCAACCAAGCTATGGCTAAGGAATTACAGAAGCTGAAGGATATGATATCCAGAGTTCCAGGAGTGGTTAAGCCCATTCCTGAAATTGCAGATGGGAGCCACATGATATCTCATTTTGCACCACCTATTTGTGATGCTGAGATACCCAAAAGGTTCCAAATACCAACTATGAAGCTGTACGATGGTTCGACGGATCCAGAAGAACATGTAGCTCAATATAGAGAAAGGATGGAGATCAACCCCATCCCAGAGAGGTTAAAAGAAGCATGTCTATGCAAGGGTTTCGGATCCAAACTCACAGGATCAGCTCTTAAATGGCTGCTAAGTCTTCCCCCTTATTCTATTAATTCATTTGCTAGTCTAGTTAACCTGTTTAATAGCCAATTTTCATGTAGTAGAAAATTTGAACGGTTAACTAGTGATCTATATAGGGTAACACAAGGTCAAAATGAATCACTTAGAGATTATATCACTAAATTTAGTAAAGAATCCTTAGATATTCCTAATCTGGATATAGCTACGGCTGTAGAAGCCTTTAAAATGGGTTTACTTAGGGATTCATTATTCTATGATGATCTTGTCATGACCCCATGCAGGAATCTTGATGAAGTGAGAACCAGGGCCCTTAGATTCATCCGGTTAGAGGATGATAAAAGGATCCAGGAAAGACTGGCAGGATCCTCGAAACAGGAAAAACAAGGATCCTACTTCAGGAACAAGTCCAAGTCTTACAACAAGACTGATAACCAAAGAGTGCATGCAGTAGAACAGAAACACTGGCAGGATCCTCGAAACAGGAAAAACAAGGATCCTACTTCAGGAACAAGTCCAAGTCTTACAACAAGACTGATAACCAAAGCGTGCATGCAGTAGAACAGAAAGAGGATGATGAGGATTATCCTCCTAGTTCTGAATACTGTTTTTCTGTTGATAACAATGAACTAATTCTTGCAATGCAGAATCTAGGTTAGAAAGCAAGATGGCCAAGGAAAAGTGATAAATCAGCCGCAACAAAAGACAAGTCCAAATGGTGTGCATATCATGAGGATTTCGGACATCTCACTGAAGAATGTATTGCACTTAGAAAATAAATCGGTTACTTGTTAAGCTAGGGGCACTTGAATGAGCTTTTGGGAAGAAAAAAGTCAAGGATCCAGGATCCTGAAAAGGTTCCAGAAAGAGCTCCTGCTCCTCCGGCAGATGCACACGTTATAAACTTCATATCTGGTGGATCAGACATTTGTGGTACTTCCTTTTCAGCAGCCAAAAGACATGCCAAGGAGACCAAGATGGATAATGGGGATAAAACCATCCGAACCTCTACTGTTACAAAGGAAAAAGTTATAACTTTTGATGAGGATGATCGTGTTGATGTCCAGGATCCTCATCATGATGGTCTTGTTATTACCTTATTTATATCTAACCATTTTGTTCACAGGATCTTAATAGATGGAGGAAGCTCAGTAAACATCATTCAGCTTGATGTCCTCAAGAAAATGAACATCCCTGAATTGGATATTGTCCCAAGATCCTCAGTTCTTGTGGGATTCAGCGGAGAAACCAAGAATACATTGGGGGACATTAAACTTCCCATCTACATTGAAGGACTTCATTCTTATCAAAAATTTTGTGTTATAGATTGTTTATCCTGTTGCAATGTTATCCTTGGCAGGCCATGGATACATGACATGAAGGCAGTTGCATCTACATATCATCAATGTGTGAAGCTTCCTAGTCCATGGGGGGTGATAAAGATTGAGAGTGACCAACAAGAAGCAAAGAACTGCTACACCTCATCAATGAAGCCAGCCTCAAGACCAAGGGAGCAATAGCAACTAAGGTATCCTCCAAGAGATGTCTTGGAGGCAAGAGAACAGGATGTGAAATATATCCTTATGGATCCTCATGATCCTGAATCCAAAATCTTCATAGGATCAGGGATCCTCAGCAACATTGAACAAGATTTGGTATCCTTCCTTAAGAGGAGAAAAACTACCTTTGCCTGGAAGCACGAAGATATGGCAGGTATCTCTAAAGATATTATTACTCACAAGCTTGGTATTGACAGGTCATTCAAACCCATACATCAAAAGAGGAGAAAGTTTGCACCTGAGAGGAATGCCATTATCCAGGAGGGGGTAGACAAGTTGCTCCGAGCAGGTATGATTAGAGAGGTTAAGTATCCAAGATGGTTAGCCAATGTGGTTGTTGTTCAAAAGAAAAACGGAAAGTGGAGGGTATGTGTCGATTTCACAGATTTAAACAAGGAATGTCCCAAGGATCCTTTCCCATTACCCCACATTGACTCCATGGTGGATGCTACCGCGGGTCATGAGTTGTTGACTTTTATGGATGCTTTATCTGGATTTCAACAAATCCAGATGGAACCATCTGATCAAGAGGATACAGCCTTTATGACCCCAACTGGTATCTATTGTTATATTGCTATGCCATTTGGACTAAGGAATGCAGGTGCTACTTATCAAAGGCTAGTCAATATGATGTTTAAGGAACAAATAGGACACACTATGGAAGTCTATATAGATGACATGGTGGTTAAGTCCAAGAGAGCTGAGGATCACCTTAGAGACCTAGAAGAAGCATTCAATATCCTTGACAAATTCAATATGAAGTTGAATCCTTCAAAGTGTCACTTTGGTGTTAAAGCAGGCAAGTTCCTAGGTTACATGGTAACAAAAAGAGGCATAGAAGCAAGTCCAGAGCAAATTAAGGCTATTGTGAATATCAAATTTCCTGCCAATGCCAAGGATGTGCAAAGGTTGACAGGGAGGATCGCAGCCTTGAATAGGTTCATATCAAAGTCATCAGAAAAGTGCAAGGAATTCTATGACATTTTGAGAAATAATAAAAATTTGAGTGGACTGAAAAGCATGAAAATGCTCTCAAAGCCCTTAAGGATTACCTATCCTCAGCACCTGCCTTGATGAAACCAGAAAAAGGGGATGTATTATCCTTATATCTAGCGGTATCCTCTAAAGCAGTAAGTGCAGTCCATGTTAAGGATCACGAAGGTACACAACATCCTGTCTATTATGTAAGTAAGAGTTTGCTTGATGCTGAATCCAGGTATTCTCATTTAGAAAAAACTTATCCTTGCTTTGATTATGGCATCTACTAAACTAAGACATTATTTTGAAACTCATGCCATTATTGTTAAGACTAGCTTTCCAATTAAGAATGTTCTTAGGAAACCTGAAATGTCAGGAAGGATGGCTAAATGGCTAGTGAAGCTTAGTGCTTATGATATAAGATATGAACCAAGGACTGCCATCAAATTCCAAGCCTTAGCTGACTTTGTGGCAGATTTTAGTAGTGACTTGCAAAGAGAAGCTGAGTTAGAAGTTCAGCAGCTGGAAGAGATTCAGGATCCTTGGATACTCTTCACTGATGGAGCCTCTAATGCCAAAGGAACATGACTTGGAATACTACTAAAATCCCCACAGGGGGACATAATACCCCACTCAATAGCTTGTGAGTTTCAAACTACTAATAATGAGGCTGAATATGAGGCCTTGATAGCTGGTTTGCAAATTGCCAAGCATATGAGGATCAGGTATCTTGAGGTATATGTAGATTCATTGTTAATTACTAATCACTTTAATGGATCCTATGCTGTTAAAGGTGAAAAGCTAATCAAATATTTAGAGATAGTTAAGGAATTGGCACTCTCTTTTGTTTCTTTTAGTTTGACACAGGTACCTAGGGAAGAGAACGCAGAAGCTTATGCATTGGCCAATCTTGGATCGTCATTGAAAATTCCAGAGGATATCAAGATCCCTACCATCCATGTTTTGGTTCCTGCTATTGAGGATCACATAACTATGGAGATAGAAGATAATTATGCAATGGTTCCTAGTGATGGTGCACAGTCTCATTCAGGATCATGGATCCTTCCAATCATGAGATATATACAACATGGAGAGATTCCTACAGGAGAAAACCCCAGGGCTTTCAAGATCAAGGTATCTCAATTTACAATATTAAATAACATGTTATATAAACGATCCCTTGCAGGTCCATATCTAAGATGCATAGAGGATCCTGAAATTCAAGAAGTCCTAAAGGATTTTCATGAAGGAGATTGCGGAAACCACACTGGGGGCAAGGCATTGTTCTCAAGGATCCTTAGGATAGGATATTATTGGCATACTATGAAGAAGGATGTTGTGGATTATGCCAAGAAGTGTGATCCTTGTCAGAGACATAGTAATATCCTTCACCAACCAGCAGAACTCCTGTATCCTATATCCTCTTCTTGGCCATTCATGAGATGGGGAATGGATATTGTTTTGGTCAAAAATCAAGCAAGGATAATGCAACCAGATCTTTTGTTGTGAGGTGTGATGCTTGAATCTATGAACAATTGTATGAACAACTTGCAAATCAAATAAAGAGATGACACAAGGATTTATACGAGGAAAAAGCCCTTGATCATGAGTTGATCTCCGGCATAAAAAACCTCGGGTGATGGAAACTACCGATCACCAACTAAGATAAAACAAAAGGTTGATACAAATCGGGATGATAACAAGCTTGTTACAAGGATCACTAATGTGCAATGTGCAAGAAATGTATGAAATCGCCAAGTAAACTGCCGAGAGCTGTTTGAGAGTGTGTGTTTGCCAAAATTAGCTAAGTGTTCTAACTCAAGCTTGTTATCCCCTATTTAAAATTAGAAATAACTTAACTAACTAACTATCCGATAATTGTGCAAGCTCCCCATGATCTCCATAACGTTCACAAGAGCCAAGCACGTGCGGAATATTGAGGGAATATGCTCCACGAATATAGGCAAGACCAAGTCCATGCACATACTCCTGCAAAAAAAACTTACGCATAATGAAGACAATCGTTAGTATAAGGATAACAATAAGGATCCTGAATCCTGATCCTGCAACACCTACTGAGGATCCTTAATTTAAACAGAAGTCATGATCCTGACAGTACATGAGGATCCATGATCCTTAGGATTGGAAAATCCTCCCCTAACAATTGCCCCCAAAATATAAGGAGTAAAGTGTAAATTAGCGAGTTATATTTTCTGATCTTATCTGCAACTAACTAACGGATATATAGCCGTTAGGATCGAACTAGCCGTTACCGATCATACGTCATTGAAGCGACATCCCTGCAGAATCATCATTATAAATTCAAGTTAGAGATAAGGGTTAGGAAGCATTTAAATTTGTGCTTTACACCCTTTAAATCCTCATTCGAAGATCAAGCAGGTACTTCTCTCCCCTTTCTCTCTTCTTCTTACTTTGTTCTTCTTTAAAACCTTTGAATCACGATGAAGTTAAGATCATCCCCTGCCAAGGATCACCAAAAAGATAGTCCATTGAAAAGCCAAGGGATCATCAAAGATTCTCCGAAGGAACGTTGCTGCTTCACTGATCCTGAGATCGACAGGATTCGTCATTGCTTTCCGGCGAACGCTATCTTTAAACCTTTCGACCCTACAGCCTTGAGTGACTTCGTTTCTGCAACCTGGGTCATTTTTCCGGCCACCCCATTTCTGATAGGATACTCCTATCCTTTCCCTACTTTTACCCAGTCTTTCTTCTCCCTTACCGGCATATCCTATATCCAGGCTATGCCAATGATGTGGAGGGTTTTGTATACCCTTGAGAGAATCATTGAGCAGGAGGATATAGATTTGGGAATGTCGGAATTGGCCGAACTGTACAACCTTGTGAGCCATGGTTCACACCGCTTTCTATTCAAACACAAACTCGGTGAGGCACACCCAATCCTGAAGACCACCAAAAATGACACCAATTGGAAGAAACGCTTCTTCTTCGTTAGGAGGGATTCTATCCCGGATGGGAAGGATCTACCAAGAGAGTGGGCCACCCACGGTAGGATAGAGGATCCTTATAGAAGGATCATAGGATAACCTTGTTTCTGCTGAGGATCACTAACCCCTTTTTGTTTCTTTTGTGCAGCTATCTCTGTTTCTCACATTATTCCATCACCTGCAACCAAAGAGAGGATCACCGCTTTCCGGAATCTTGATCCTGCAGTAAGATCATTTCAAGCAAATACCAAGGATTCTCAAGAAGTATCCTCAGGCTCAGTCACAATGTCAAGTAAGTATCCGAGTTTGTATGTAATTAAATGTTAAAATGTAAATAAAACAAGAATACTTATCTGTTGTTTTGAATTGGTAGGCGCTGGAAAATCCTCAAGGTCAGCCTCCCGCTATAGTGTCAGTGATCTCAGCACTGTGGCTCCCAGGTCTGGGAAGAAGAAGACTGCTGCTAGCCCAAGTGCTCTAGTCCCTAAGCCTGTCATCTCCAAGGGGGGAAAGAAGAGAAAGGCCACTGAAGCTGACAATCTTGAAGGCCTGCTCCTCATCCGCCACCAGTTTCAGGAATACTTTGCTGATGTAAGGATCACCAATTTTGCTTCATTATCCTGCCCACTTGAGGATCACGGATCCTGAACTTTACCTTGTCTTTTTGCAGAAATTCACCGAGATTGAAATGCTGTTTGATGCATATGTTGAAGAGGCTGAGCAGAAGCATTTGGAGTTCTAGAAATTCTTCCTGGCTAAGGATGAGACTATCTCTCGCCTTGAGAAGGATCTGAACTTGGCAAAGAAGCAGCTGGTAATGGCCCAGATAAACGCTGATCATGAAAAGCATGAGGTGCTGGAGGATACTAAAGTCTCTGCCGCCATCACCATGTACAAGATCAAGCTGCAAATGGCCCAGGAGGCTGAGGATCCTGACTTCGACAGGACCACTTGGGACAAGGAGGGCTGGAAGGCGAAGCTGGCTGAGCTTGATGAAGAGGAGGAGGCTACCGAGGTCTTGGCGATTGAGGCGAGTGGCAGCGGAAAGGATCATGCTGGCGGTGCTGATGCTGGTGGTGATGCAACCAAGGTGTGAGCTGCAGAAATGGGCGATGATGGATATTTCTAGATGCGGCCAGAGCCCCTTTTTTTAGGATTTGAAAGTTTTTGGTTGTGATGTTTTAAACAATGATGGTTTGTAATAACTAAACAATAGCTATTAGGGTTGAGGATCATGGATCCTTTGAACAATAGGTAGGGTAATAGGTGGTGGAGGGATCCTCTGTTTGGGGGATGAAACCACTTGTTATCCTGCCATCTTTTATTTCCTGCACTTTTAAGACCTGTTAACAATGGAGACCCTTTGCTAACCCAAGTGGACGGGCCACGTATTGCTGGTAGAAACTTGGGTTAGAAATTTTGACAACCTTTAAGGGTTTAACTTTTGGTGAATAAATAAAACTTCAATCTTTTGGCTATTTCTTGTGTTGTTATTCTTGTTAATTCTTCATTTTTCAACTGTTGTTATATACTTTCTTTGAATTCATAAGTTAAGAATAAAGGTTTAATAAATCATGTCAAAAAGTTTTAGGATATGATCAAGGATCAAATATCCTATAATCGATAAATTCGAAAAAGTAGTATAGTTTAAGGATCATAAATCCTGTTGTCAAAGGATAAGGGTCACTGATATAAGCAATGAATAAAATTAAAGTAATTAAGGATCATACCCGAGAATCCAAGTTAGGATCCTAAACCTTTAACATTTACAATCAGGATAACCAAAAGACAAACCTTAGTAGAAGGTAAGGATCAAGGATCCTTGACTGTTTAACTTCAAAAACCTGAAATGGAACATAACTTGGGACTAAGCTGATATAAGAGAAGAGTTAGCAACTGGGGACAAGCCCAACAATTCTGGGGACGAGCCCAATACACTGGGGACAAGCCCAAAAAACTGGGGACAAGCCCAAAGGATCTTGCGTGAACTGGAGTATGGCCCTCACTGGCGACTATCCAAACTTAGTGACATGAACATGCCAAACCCTTAGCTAACGTGAAAACGTTAGAAACCTTAGGAACGGATGTATGGTACGTCTACCATTATACGTAGGATCCCGGATACAGCCAGTACAATGAAATTTTCAGCCCCTAAAGCGAGTACTGGTCCCATTGCCATGAATTATACCAGGATCATCATGCACTACTGGCAATACTAGGGACAGGCCCAAAAACTGGGGACTAGCACAAATAACTGGGGTCAAGCCCAAATAACTAGGGTCAAGCCCAAATAACTGGAGACTTCTGTGGATACTCAATCCTTCGTTAAGGATACATGAACCTTCTGCAAAACTCAGAATCAAGTGAAAGGAGGATAAAGGATCCAAGATCCTTTTCCTTGTATGGAGGATAATTAAAGAATGGAATAGTTTCAGATTAGATCATTACCAAAATGAGGATCATCCATCCTCTAAGGATCCTTCAAGGATGTGGATCATGAATATTGCTAAGGATCACACATCCTTATCACATGAAGTATTTCTTCAGGTGGACAGCATTCCAAGCTCTTGGTAGCAAATCACCTTCCATTGTTAGCAATCGATATGCCCCCTTTCCAGCCTTAGCTTCAATCAGGTAGGGGCCTTCCCACTTTGGTGCCAATTTTCCGTCAGCAGGATTTGTGGTATTCTGAAATGCTTTCCTTAATACCATATCACCAACTTGGAACTTCCTGATCCTGACATTCTTATTGTAGGCTCCAGCCATCCTTTGTTGATAACTAGCCATCCTTATCCTTGCCAGATCCCTGAGTTCTTCTATAGTATCCAAATCTTGAACCAAGTTTTCAGCATTCTCTTCAGGATCACGGATGCTTGTTCTTGCAGTAGGAACCACCATTTCTGTAGGGATCACTAATTCTGCTCCAAATACCAAAGAAAATGGAGTTTGGCCAGTAGCATTCTTGGGAGTTGTCCTATCAGCCCATAGTACATAAGGTAGTTCTTCTGCCCACTTTCCTTTCTTGGATCCAAGCTTCTTCTTCAAGTTGTTGATGATGATCTTGTTGGATGATTCTGCCTAACCATTAGCTTGTGGGTGGATTGGTGTTGATGTTATCATCTTAATCCCCCAGCTGTCACAAAAGTTAGTAGTTCTACTCCCAATAAATTGGGATCCATTATCACAAACAATTTTAGAAGGAATACCAAATCTAGTAATAATGTTTCTTTTAATAAAGGATATCACTTCCTTTTCTCTGACTTGAGCAAAGGCTTCAGCCTCTATCCACTTGGAGAAGTAATCAGTCATAGCAAGCATGAATACTTTTCCTGGTCGCTCTTCCTGAGGGCCTCCAGGAACAACAGGAAACACGACTTGCTGTTCTCACCGATGTTGATCGTGGTGTCGTTTGTTTGGCCTTCGTGAAGGGCCTCCCTGTATCATGTTTATTTGTTTTGGTTTAGCTGTCTGACCATTGGTACCTTCTGGTTTTGAAATTACCCTGGCATAACTGTCAGATTGGATGTCCCACTGATAAGGCATCTGTGGGTCCAATACTACAGTATCAATCCTGCCACTGTTTTCTTGCCGAATATCAGATCTGATGTTTGGGGACTCGGGTCTGATAAGTTGTGTGAAAATTTGGTTCAAAGCTATCTGGAATCTGCCGATCCAGTATTCTGGAGCTCTCTCTATGAGTTGATCTGAGGAGTCCTTTCCGTCTGAGTGATTGTTACTTGTATTGATTCCCATGAGTCTGTCGATCTGAGTATTTGGGGTTGTAGGACCCTTGAATTGAGACCGAGGTCCTGATGGGTGAGGTGATGAATTCTCTGCCATGAGAAAACAGAGAAATGAGGGAAACTGAATCGAAACGAGACAAAACTGAAAAACAGAGAAATCGGTGGGCGCCAATGAAGAAACACTAGATAATTGACCGGAATCAGATTATCTAGGGGCTTTGGATCTGCATAAAATGGGGGTAGTTCTCTCTCGTTTGATCGGACAGTTCTTCTTCTGCGGTAACTCTGCAAAACAAAGCACTGTTAGCCTCGTCAAGGGGAGAAAGGAGTTCTCTCCTTGATCTGACTCCGGCGTGAGAATAAGTAGGTGTTTATGGAGAAGAAGTAGTACTGAAGAAGTGTGTGTAACTTGAAGTTCATACATGAATTATCCTCATATTTATAACCGAGAGTTTGGGCGGGAAAACTCGTTTGGTGAAACGTGGACGGAAGATGCTAACCCCGTAAGCGGTTACATTTCCTTCCGTTAATCCTTCTTGATCCGATGTGGGAGCACACGGATCGTTCTTTTGATCAATGGCTGGGGGTTTGCCTCGTGGAAAGTGATTAAGTGGAGGTTTCTCTCCAATTCCATGCCATCATCGTGATTTCAGGGATGCCTGAGGTGATGACACGTGTTCAGACGGTTGTAACCGTTTAGTGGTGCACGATTGGGTCTTTCTAGAAGGTTATTGCCATAATCCTGTGTGATTCTTTATCGTGTGGCACCAGTTGGGTGAATAATATCTAAGTCTGGATATTAGGCGGAAGTATTTAACTTAGGATTTTCATCCTTTGCTTTGTGGAGGAAAGCGCAAGGATTTATGATTTCCTTTTGGCGCGCAAGTGTTGTCTGCTATATGTCCCTTAAGCCTTTTTCGTAGGACCAGTGTGCGGCCGCGCAAGGTCAAAAAGGGCTGAAAGACAAGGTTGTGGTATGGTCCTAAGTACTTGTTACAAGGTTTTTGGGACCTTACCCCTTCAGTAGTGTATTACACATGGTAGTGTAAATGAAAGTGCAATTGACTAATATTTGTAATGAATTACGGAATTTGTCAAAGAAATGATACATATGCACATGTGCATGGATAAATGTTACTCGAAATTTTTTTTCATTTTTTTTATTAACAAAATATAGCGATTTTTCCAAAAAAAAATAGTAAAAAAATAAAAAAACATTTTTTGGGTGTTTTTTAGATTTTTTAAGGAATTACTGTTTGTGTTCACACTGGTTCTCGCGGTTCTCGCAATAAAGGGTGGTTCCTAACGGATCCTTTTCCTATATATATATATATATATATAGGGAAAGGTTTAAATGAAAACCACTAGTTATCGCGAAAACTCGAAAACTAACTAAAAAAGCCTAAAAAACATACCAATTTTTTTTTGCATACCAATTTTCCCTATTTAAATTATATAAAAAAAAACTTTTTTTCAATTTTTTTTTGTAGTGCACATGTGTAATATTACACATGTGTATGTGTACTACACATGTGAATTTTTACACATGTGCACTACAAAAAAGACTAGCGATTTTTATAAAAAATTTGAAAATTTTTTTTGTGTGTTTTTTAGGCTTTTTTAGTTAGTTTTCGAGTTTCGCAATAAAAGTGGTTTTCATTTGAACCATCCCCTATATATATATATATATAGGATTAGGTTCAAACGTGAACAAAATCCCAAGAGTGAACTGCGTGAACTGATCTGGGCCCTTGATTTTTATGATCTTGAGATTAAAGTGAGTGGCATGATGGTAATTATTTGGTTAATTTTTTTCATTTAATTAAATACAAAAAGGGTATATGTGTAATTTCAATCTTAAATTGATTGCATAAATCTCTCACAAATCAAGTAATTAATTATCCTCTTAAATTGATTGCATAAATCTCTCACAAATCAAATCAAGGATTAGGAAAGATGTAACTTAATTCAATTATTAAAATAATTATTTGTTTAAATGCGATGTACACATGTGTATTCTGATTTTGCCCTCTTTTTAATGCGATATACACATGTGTATATCGTCTGTTTTTGTGATATCTCATAATTTTTTTGTATTGAATGTTGATGTACACATGTGAATTACTGTACACATATGTACGATGCTGAGTACACATGTGTACTGTTCTATTTATATCCAAGTACACATGTGTATACCGTTGAAATATGAAGGTTACGTGGATCTTAAAAATCAAAATTTGAATTCTGGTGATGAAATCTGAAATAAAAATTAAAATTGAAATCTGGTGATTTGTTGTTTGTTTTGATAATTATCTTATTAATAAATAAACATAACGTGGATAATGAATTTAAATTAGGAAAGATGTAACTTAATTCAATTATTAAAATAATGATTTAAATCTAATTTTTTATATAATTACAATCATACTCTTAACAACTAAAAAGGAAATCAATGGTCCATATCTGTTCACGTAGTTCACTCTTGGGAGGTTGTTCACGCTGGAACCCTACCATATATATATATATATATATATATATATATATATATATATATATATATATATATATACAGGATGAGGATCATTACAGAACACTAATTATTGCGAGAACAAAAAGAACAACTCTAAATCACTAGATTTTATGATTTAAAGTTCAATTTTTAAAATTTCATATTTCCTACATTCGTATGTATATTATATTTGCATGGAAGAGTGGGGATCCTACGAAAAGTGTATTTTTCATAAAAAGTGTAAAAAGCCATAAAACACAATAATTTCAGGCATAAAACACACCTAAAACTCATAAATAATAGAATGAAGATTACTAAAACACCATATTCAAACTCTAATAGTCCATAAAAACTTCAAACACACCATCGTAGAACTATGAATATAAAACACAAAATGCTAAACAACATAAAACACAATAATATTTGTCATTCCATAATCAGAGCCTTAACATCTAAAACACAACACAAAACCCACATACATGATGTTTTAGTAATATTCATTATGTTATTTGTGGGTTTTTAGTGTGTTTTATGGTTGACATTATGGTGTTTTATGACTTTTTACACTTTTTAGGAAATTTGGACTTTCTAGCCAACTCCTAGCCATTATATTTTTACCTATACTTAGCCTACATAGATGTAGGTAATTTAACCAACACAGAATGCACATATGTGTAGGTTATATAAAAAAGTGAAAATTTTTCATATTTTGTTTTAAATTTTAGTGTGAGAAACAATAAATCTTCCATTTGTAACATTTTCCTTTACTTTTTAGGTTTTTAGAATTGAAAAAATGGGGGATTCATTTTGTTTTGCGTGTTCTCGCAATATTTAGTGTTCTGCATAGAACCTTCCCCTATATATATATATATAGTCAGGATTTAGAGAAAACGGTGAAAAGTGTGAGAACGTTTATGGGTCGTCCGATCAAAACAATCCATGGAGTAGATTGCGCGGTGGCGTTTTCGTAAATAACATCAATTTTATTATGTGGAACGCACTTCATTAAGGGTAAAAGGGTCTTTTCCCACTCATATTCAAAACTCCATCAAATGATAAAACGCCATACAAAAAAAAGCCATTAAAAACAAAACGCCAAAAATTAGTAATAAAACGCGTTGAATATTACAGGAAGATGAAACAACACAGTAACTGAATTTCAGTTATTAACATTTATTAGAAGAAATTCACTACTAAATTACGCGCCAAACACATCATTATATAAACAAGGTAAAACATAGCTTCCATAATCACTTCAATCTATCCATTTCTCTGCAAAAAACATCTTTAACCAAAAACACCAACTTAACCAAAACGCCAAAAATGGCAACAATCGTTTCGTGGAGATACACTCTGGGAATCAGGCGATACGTCCTCCTTTTTAACAACAGAAGGAGGGTGTATGTTAAGACGGTCAGGGCAATTCTGAAGATGGAAGAAGAGATACAGAGGTGAATCTTATCCATTGGCATCGCTCTAGACAACGAATGCCATGAAACACATATGCTTATGAAAACATTAACCAGCAAATTTGGACCAATCAAAGCAGATGTGAAGCCGGACCCTGTCATGACATCATGGCGTTTTGATGATGAAACAAACATGGTGACGGTTACATACGACAACGGAGAGCAGGAAGTCTACTGGCTAGAGAACATCATGACAAAGCAGCGTCTGCGTTTCATGGAAGAATTGCATAACGCCACTTGTACCAACACAGAAATAGACTTAAAATTGGAGTTAATGCAAGACATGTTCAGGTGGAGGCTTCAGAATCTTCAGGAACAAGAAGCTGTTGAAGGTGAAGGTGATGACATGGATGAAGATCCAGATGAAGACTCCGAGGAGGAAGAAGATGACGCAAGTGATTGATACTTTTCGGATAAAGTACCTTCTGACGAAGGCTTTTAATTTTTTTCCTCTTTTTTTTTTCTTCTATGTAATCTTCTTTTTTTAAGATAGTTAAATGATATATTTCTATCTTTATTAGCGAAACGCCAAAAAATACTAAAAATGGTTAACCCTTACAAAACACCAAAAATAACAAAAAAAAATTTTCCTGCTTAATATTTTATTTACTCCGTTATTGTACTTTGTCATCTTGGTCTGCATAACGCCATTTAAAAAAACGCCAAACTTAGAAGATGAGACTTCTATAACCTATAAAACTGATAAAAGCTGATCAACACAGTAAATACAAAAAACAGTAACTGAAAAGTCAGTTACTTTATTACTATCATTTATTACAATAAAAAGTCCCGCCTAAACTACGCGCCAAAAAACTCCTATAAGAGAGGGGTCTATACACAATGAAATTAATCACACCCAGAAAACACAAATGCCATATCCTCTAGAAACCACTCACTTTTAAACGCTACAGATGGCAAAGTTTTCACTGAAATTGATCCTTCTTCTGAGTGGGTTAACTCAATAATATTTTGCTGAATGAGATGGACAAATATTCAAGAAAAAGAGACTGATGACAGTGATATGCCATCATGTGAGCTTTGTTCTTGATGATTATAGGCATGGAATAAAGGGACCAACACAAGTGTAAAATGCTATTTTGGACTCCATTATTACAAATAGCATCAAGCAAGAGTTGATCTTTAATGACATGTCACCAAACAAGAATATCACACAAAAAAACAGGTTGCCACTAAGCAGCTTCTTCTAAAAAAGACGGGGTTTATGAAGGAAAGTTGGCATCTAGCTAAAGTATTAAAAAAAGGTTCAAAACGCCAAAAACAAATTCAAGAAGGAAGAGGCTGATGACAGTGAAGATTTGGAAGAAAAATTAGATTACCATTTTTTATTATTTTTGTTTTTATTTTATATTGTTTTGATATCAAGTTATATGTTGTTTTGTTATCTAATTCTCTATAAATAAAATACATTATTATATAAAACGCCAAAAACTACAAACACCAAAACGCGTGTAGTATGAAAACTGGGAGAACGGCTACTGGCAAAGCACCTTGTAAAGGGTATTAAACGCCAAAAAATTCACTAAACGCCAAAAAAAAATTGGCCTTATTGTAATCTTATGCAAATATTAATGACTTGTAGTGAATTTATACAAAACGCCACAAACGCCAAAAAAATTAACCAGAAAACGCTATAACGTCAAAAAATTATATATGTGACACAAAAACAATTAATTCAACGTCAAAAAGTTTAATAAATACAATTAACGCAAAAAAAAAAAAAACTTAGACGCCAGAAAATATTATACCGCGTTGGGAAAATAAAAGAAGAATGAAAAGACAAAAAAACCCCTCCGCCCTTCTCTATGCCACGGGACACGTGTTGGGCCAGGATGCGTTCTCACCGTTCTCACACTTTTGAGCGTTTTCTCCTGATCCCGTTTCTCTCTCTCTCTCTCTCTATATATATATATATATATGGTGGGGTTTTAAAGTAAACAATAGTGTATTTGTGAATTGAGTGAACAAATCGTGGCCATTGATTTACATCATCAAATCGTAAAATACACTAGTGTATTATTATCATCAAATCCAGGTTAAATCTTGGCCATTGATTTACACTTGTGTATTGATAATCAATGGATAGAATTAGTTTTTACACAGTTCACTATCAACAAATTAGTAAAATTATATGGAAATGATATTTTAATCAAAAGTTAAAACTTTGGCAATTGATCGGAAGTTGCCATGCAACAAACTGCAGCCAACCACCTTTGAAGGCGAAATTACTCGTAATTTGCTATTAAGTCAAAAGTGCACCAATTATTCCTGAAACGATTTAAACAATGACTCTAAATCGTCTCTTTAAGTTTAAACCGATGTACACGTTATGCTTTAGAAAATCTGCTTTATTTATTTATTTAGTTTTTTCACTTTTTTGGAAATTTTATTTTGAACTTATAATCTGCTTTTTAAGTTTAGACCAACGTATCTATATATATATATATATATATATATATATAAATGAGATGGATTTGGGCTATGTGGCATTTGTATTTGGCCATCTTGGCTGATGTGGCAATTTAGTTTAGGAGGGAAATCCATTCTCAAGTTCAATACACAAACAAACATACATTGGACGCGGGATCCGGCTATTGTCGGGTCGGATTTATGGGTTCTCAAAGAAACCGACTAACAAATATGGATCCTATAAATCCTTTCTCTCAATTATTGAGGCCACTCTCTCTTTCCTCTCTTAACCCTAACAGAATCCCTTCATCGTCATCTTCAATCTTCTGATCATCATAGCTATCAAAAAGTAATTCCGATTCAATAGATCTTGCCAAAATCCCATTCGCGATTTCTGATTCAAGCTATCTTCTCTAAATAAAGTTTAATTATTAAAGGTATGTTGTTTTGATTTGTTCATCATCTATTTTAGATTTGTTTCGTGATTCATTCTTTTATGATAATTAGATCTGGTCCCAATGGACTGATCTTCCGGTGTTTCGTGGTAAGTTTGTTTCCTGTACGGTTGCGAAGTTGAGTTCTGCTTTTGAAAAGGATTTGATGACGGAGGAGACGATAGGGATAATGGAGGAGGATGCGGTGGTGGGAGATGGTGGAGGAGGAGATGGTTGTTGGAATGTTGTGGCGACGCTTACAGAGTTGCAGGTAGCTTGCTTATGCTTTTATTACTTTACTTTGTTTAAATCTTCGATATGAGGTTGTTTGTTTAAATCGTTAAGTATAATTTGGGGATTTTAAATAATTCTTAAACCCTTAACATTGATTTGGGGTTCGGCTTTGTGACCTTTGCTGAGGACGGTGTTACAGATCGTGTTTCAAGAAGGTCACACGAGATTTGTGGACAACAGGTACTTAATAGAATATATTTGTTCTGAATTTGTAATATTGTGTACACCTATTTAATTAGTCCATTTGTTTTTTTTTTTTTTGTGATAAATGCTTGACTTATTACAGGTAGCAAATGATACATCAACACCTATTGATGATTATTGATGATGGTTGTTCAAGTGGAGGCTGCCACTATTTGGACAACCCACCTAAACCAGCGAATGGTTGCTTATGACAGAATGTATGTAAGCTTGGATTTTGATGATGTAAGCTTGGGTTTATGATTTTTCAATTATACGCATATGAATGCAATCTATAACCTACATATCTTATTGTGAGTCTTATATCATTCACTATCTCAGTTTTTACGGTGTTCAGGATTATACCAAAACACTTCACCCGCTGTCAGAAACTACAGTCTTTGACTCTTTGATTCATTCCAACCGATATATGCTAAATATCTTATTATGAGTCTTATATCATTCACTATCTCAGTTTTTACGGTGTTCGGTTGATATGATTCATATGTTAATAATTGTTTCATAGGTTGGAGTTGGACTTATGGTATTGCAACAATTTGAAGGCGTGAACGCAATTGTATTTTATGTGGATTCTATCTTCATTTCTGCTGGTAATAGTTATTAAAATGTCAGAAGTGGCCTGAACCCGAGAAGTCGTTTTTTTCATACTTTTTTTTAACTTTATGATATATAATTTTATGTTTTCTGTTCACTTTTTTTTAATTAATAATATATTATGAATGTTTTATGGTATATCGTTTTTTTAATTGATAATATATTTAATTGAATTGAATTGATATTGTTTGTTTTTTGAGATATATATAGTCTGCCTTATGCCTTATTCTTATTAAATTAACAGTGTTTTGAAAATATTATTACTTTATTATTCAATTATCATTTTTTAAAAATTTGCTTTAAAGATATGTTTAATTTATTTTTAAAAATGTTTTTTTATATAAACAGAGTAATGTTTTTAAGCTAATTTATGAATTTGGAATTCTAATTATGTTTCTGTAATTATACATTGTTTCTTTAATTAGGTTGCGGTTATATTTTTAAAAAAATTTACTTTCCTTTGCAGTTATGGTTCCAATCAACTCTTCAACTTCCCTCCAATCTTATTCCAAGAATACCATCGGTTTCCATATAACAATGTATTTCTTCAGTGGATTTACATATATAGATGGTTTTACATTCTTCACCGTCTGCATCTACATTTACTTTTTCTTGAATCGATATCTGAATTTGACATATCGCTCTATAAACCTGTAAGTTGTTTTTTTTATATTCATTCTTTAATCATTATTCATGTGTTCTTCGTTTTATTTAATGTGTGTAAACTATGTTTATGTTTATTTAACTCTAAATCCGATTGGGATTGAAAAATATGTTCATTTTTGTGTTTTAAGATTATTCTTTTGTTAAAGAATATGTTGTTTATGCAAAACCTTAAAACCGATGTTGATGCAGAATATTTTTTCTTTCTAATGTTTATTTATTCTATCAACTTTATACGAAACCCTACATCTGATTGTTATGAATATCTGTCTTAAGTTTTATTTGAAATGATGTAAAATAACTTTTATTTGATTGTGATTGTTAATAACTTTGTGAATGTCATTCAAAAGCATAAATCCTCTTGGTATTGTAAATTAGCTTGATTTAGTGGTTTTAAGAATATGGTTTTGTTATATTAAATGATGTTTATGCAAAACCCTATAACCTATTTTGATGCAGAATGTGATGTTCATAGGAAACCCCGAATCCGATTGTAATTGAATATAGTTTTTTTATGAATTTTATTATTTTATTTGGTATGATTATGTTTATATGATTTTTTAACTCTTATGTATTGTTTAAGTTTATGTTATACAAACCCAGATTCTGATTGTCATGGAAATTCTTATGATTTTGTTTTTCTTTCACATGTTTATGTAATTTATCAATTTTTTAGGTCACTTTATCTGTATTTGACGATAGGATAATATGATTGTATATTTGTAGGTTTTTTAAATGTTGTTAATTTTCAGTGTAAATCATTTGGTTACAAGATTTTTTTATTATGATGTTTCATAATTTTTATATCATCGGTTACCTCCATTTGTTATAGATTTTGGAATAAAAGATACTTATTATGATGTTTGTTACATATTGAATGTTATTATAACATGTCCTTCACATTGTTTTTTTTTTTTTGTCATTTATATTTATTTTAATAATTCATCATTTCATGGTTTGTTTATGTAACGTGTTTTTTTAGGTTTTTGATATGGCTGAAGGTTCATCAAGGTATTTTTTTGTTCATTTTGTGACTTTATGTAACATTTCATTTGTACAATCTGAGTTTTTTTTCATTTATTTGTTTTTTCCTCAAACTAACCTTTACATGTTACACTTTATTAACATCGTCATTTTTAAATCAGTTTCAAAGGACCCTGGTTCTTAAGGCTAATGAATGTAGCAGACGAACTTATTCTAGTAAATGATAAATTATTACATAGATTTTTTTTACTTATTATTAAATACTGTTTATTATTATTCTATCATTAATATATTTTCACTATAATTATAATTCATTTTGCATTTGTTTGTTTTATTAGTCCATTCCAGATGATGCTGTGTGCAAACTATGGGGTGTTGATAAAGGCCCTACAAATGTTATGATACACACTGAAGATGGCCGATTATTTAATGTTTCTTTAAGCTTTTGTAAAGGAAAGTTATTCTTCTTCCATGGTTGGTCCAAAGTTGTAGAACATTTGCGACTAATCAAAGGGTGTTTGGTAGTATTTAATCCTGTAGATTCTACTACGTTTAAATTAACATCTTTCGTTGATGGGGTTAGTCGTGGCTCTTTTTGGACGTATCTGCTCCCTCCATCATGTCATTTTTATGTAAGATAAATTATATTTTTTTTCCTATTGTATTGATGTATTACTTTACTTATATTAACACTAATTTTTTTTTCTTTTTTATCATTCCCACAGGTCATTCCTGAATGTATCCTGCCAAAAGTTTATGATTATTCCTCAAATGATGTAATTTCTACTGTAATTATAGACAACAAAACGTTTAAAGTTGCCATTGAAACGTCTGACGGTAAAGTTGGATTTACCGTTGGTATTGACGTAATTGTTTGTCAGTTACAGTTGAAGGCAGGTTGTATTTTGTTATTTACAAAAGGTTTTGGTCATTTTTTCCATTTAAAATTTTTTGGAAAAAACGGCGTTGAAATTTTTTTTCCTGATGTGGATGTCGATGAGGTAACTTAAATTTTGTTACTTAATTATATATTTTATATATGTTAATGTAATACATGTTGTATATCTAATTTGCAGGTTGAAGTTGCACCTATCGATGCTGAAAATGAAGTTGATGAAGAAATACATGGTGGTGTTCGTCGTTTTACTCGTATGGCTGGTGAACGTTATTTTGTAAGTTTTAATATCATTTTACAAACCTCTGAAAAACAAGTTTTACAATTTTTTGTTACTTAATAAACATTGTTCTTTTACAGAACATATTTATTATTAATTTTATTTTTACAACAATACAGAGGATTCCTGATCCTGTTTCACGGATGGCTAGACTTGATGAAGGTTTAAAAGATATCACCGTTAGGCTTATGCATCTGGATCCACCAAAGCAATTTACCAACGGTACTAGAAGTGAAAAAAAAAGCGGCGGAGGTTGGCGATACGCGTTAACCAGTTGGAAGAAGTTCATGAAAGCTGCTAGAATTAAGGTCCGTGACACGGTTGACTATTGTTTTGATGAAAATGAACAGATGTTGATTGTTGAACGAGTTGTACCTTACGTTAGGCGTAGTCATTAGTTATATGACATTTAGGGCATGTTTTTTGCCTTTCATATGTTAGATATTAACTTTTTATATGGTTTTTTTGGTTTTTGACATTCGTTATGGTTTTTAATTTCAAGTTATTATATTTTTTCATATTATAACTTTGGTTTTAACCACTCATTTGTCATGTGTTGAAAGTTTAATTTATGTGTTAAGTAGTTATTTATTAAATTTTATAAATCGTTAACTGATGCTAATGATGTTACAAATTTCTTCAAAAAAGTATATCAAACACTATGTTATGTTAATCAATTAAGCATTTTACATTATTTAAAATAATCTGGATCCCATTCTTTCTTTTTTGTTTTTCATTTATGTACAGAGAGTATAGTGTTGTTATTATTATAAGATATTATTATGAACCTTTAGTACTACATATAGAATAGATAGATAACACTATGATTGTCATTTTTAAACCTTTCATTATAGTTTTGACATGTTTCATTATAAGGTTTTTATATAAGATTTAACATAAATAACCCATTTTATATTCATTTTAATTATAGAAAGTCAACTGTCAATTAGTATGTTGCAATTTCAAAATTTCCTTCTTAATTTGCAAGTGATTAATCATAAAATTTTGTCCTTACTTTGCAATTTCAAACTTATAATTATGGAGACTCATTATTCATAAAAATGTAAAAAAATCTTTTATTTATATTTTAGTAAAGGTTGTCAATTATGGAAAATATGATACAAATATAAAATTTTAGCTTAATATTTATAAATAATTTTTAAATTCGTAATATGAACTCGAAGTTATATACTTAATATGTACAGTTTCCGTTTTTTACAAATTTGAATTTATGTTAATTCGTTTTATATAATTATAAATTATACCGTTTCCTTATTTAGTTTATTTTAAAAAGGATGTTTATTTTGATTAGAATTATTGATAATATATTACTAAAAATATTAACTTTATTAATTTCATATAAATAGATCATTTGTTTTCTTTTTAAGCCCAACTAATATTTTTGCAACAGTCCATTCATTTATTTGATTTCTTCTTAGCTATAATGGAGAACGAAGGTCAGATCACCTTGCTGAACGATATCGATGCTCTAAGCACAAACTACACTATCAAGGTTAAAATTGTTAGTTTGTGGAGGAAGAAGATGAGAGATAATGAAAGAGAGACATATCGTATAGATATGATACTGATGGATGAAATGGTAAATTAATGATTTAATCTTTTCTGTGTTAATTATGCTCAGTTTGATTGCATTTTTACATACCCTTTGCATGTTATTCTGTATTTACACACAGGGTACCAAGATTCAAGCTTCTTGCTTGCATAAGCTATTTTCAAAGTTTGAGAGGCATCTTAATGTTGATGAATGCCTTATCATTAAACGGCCATCTCTTGCTGCCAACACTGCATCTTTCAAGATTGTTCCTAACAATCAGAAGCTATCTTTTTATTATCATACGTTTGTGGAAAAGTGCAATATATGGGAAGGTCCGCAGTACGTGTTCAATTTTGTTCAGTTTAATGATGTTCTTTCCCAGAAAATTAAAGAGGGTACGACAGTAGGTATGTTTAGTTTTTATTTACAATCTTTATATACCATAATATTTGTTTCCTGATTTTATAGATTTTTTTATGTTCTTATATATGCTGACATGTATTTTATTTTTTTGGTAGATTTCATTGGTTATGTTGGTGTGTGTTATAACATCAAGGAGACTAACAAAAAGGATGGTAGTAAAGGGAAACGCCTTAATCTTAAGCTTCAAGATCTTGAGTAATACATATTATAAATTGTGTTTAATTTTTTTTTTCCATTTTATGCTTTAAAATTTACAAAATCTTTTTAAACTTATATTTTTTTTCTTATATTCTATTGTAGAGATGTTCAGATCGATTTAACTCTTTGGGATGATTACGCTAAGGACATGTATTCTTACATGGTTAGTGAAAAATGTGAAGCACATGTTGTCGTTGTTGTCCATTTTGGTGTTGTTAAGACATACAAAGGTATTTAACTCATAGTGCATTTTATACCAAACAAATGTCAATAGATGTTACTTCGTATCTATTTTTTTATTGTTTAAATTATTTTTACCTAACAATAGGCAAATGGGGATTTTCTAATAACTTTGATGGTTCACGACTTTTCATTAACGACAATTTTGATGACATGCTATCGTTCAAGCAAAAGTAAGTGTTATTATTTAAACATATTTTTTAAATTTTATCAACTTTACGTATTGTTTGTATTTATTTTTAATAAAACATTTATGTTTATTCAAAATGTGTTTTAGGTATCTTGCAAAACTTGCTGCTTCAACTGAGTCAAGTAGCCATGCTGGGTCATATATGATGTGTTCTGTCGAAGATGAATTTTTAAAGAATGATGTTTTTTCACCAATTGCTTATCTTGCATCAATCTTAGAGGTTTTCCTTAACATTTCATGTTTTATATTTTTTATAAAAAAACAACATTTTAATGAATTTTTTTCTTTTATTATATTAAACAGCCAAAGAAAGTTGTTGTTGTTGGAACTATTGTAGCAATCGCTTCAGACAAGATGTGGTATTATGATGGCTGTAACTATTGCAAGTCCAAAGTTGAGCAAAAGTTTGAAACCTATGATAAGGATGATGGAACAAGTGATGTTAGAGATGAGAAGTTGTTTCAATGTTCTAACAAGGATTGTAATGGAAAAGAAGTTTTCCCGCTATCCAGGTAAAGTGTTTGTTAGTCATACTTCTAATTATTGTTCATACAACAACAACAACGTAGATCGTCTATATTATCTATTCACATATGTTTGTTAATTATTTAAATACCATTTTTTAAGGTTTAAAATACCGGTTCGCGTTCAAGATTCAACCGGTACTGTGACGCTTACATTATTTGACCATGAGGCGTTGAAGTTTGTTGGGAAAACTGCAAAGGAACTTATAGAAATTCAGGACGAGGTTATATTTAGTTATACTTTATATTTATTTAAATTAAATTTTATACATTTATTGTGATGACACATTATATTTTTTTTTAATATAGTTATTGAAGACAAATGATTTTCCAAGAGAATATCCAGTTGAATTTGAATCGTTGGTTAACCTAAAGTGTGCTTTCGTGATTAAAGTAACTGAATTTCAATCACATCCTTTCCTACCGAATCTTCAAATGTTAGAGGGACAAGTAAGTTTAGATTTATATTAGATAATGTTACAAATTTCACATTACTAATTTAGTTCGTCAACTCCAGTTCGTTTATATTACATATTATATAATGATTGTTTATATCTTATTAGGTAATCATTTAAATTCGTCTGTTAGTGTAAGATCTTCCATTGTTACACATTCTACTTTGAAGAAGAAAGGAAATGTACTACAAGATCAGTTTACAACACCCATCCGTACACCGTTTGCAAACATAGAAAACATAATCCCAGGTTTGTAAATTAAAAAAAAACAGTTAGTACTTGGTGATGTTTCACATTTTGTTTGTTTTTACTACATATAATATTTGAACAAATTATTTTTAAAATACGTATTTGTATTATCTTTTTTTTTATGAAATAATTATAATTGTTCGAGAAATGTAGCTTATTCATCTGTAGCATTTTCAGATCATAATAGAAAGACAAATGTTTTGCAAGATTCTTCTACCTCAACACGACGAATTACGAGGTCAAACAAAGAAAACATAACTCCAATATCGTGTATTACAAACATACCTTCTCAAGTTCAAAGTGTTCCGCATTTTTCTAATGCTATGTCTTCTTTGAATCGTATATCACCTGGTAAATATTATAATTATATTATTACATACATTTTTAATTGTTTAATTCATATACTTAACGAAAAATTCTTTTTTCTTTTTTATTCAGATAATATTGCAAGCTCATCAACTTTACCATTGAATGACTGCTATTCTCTTAATCCCAGAATAACGAATAAACGTAACACAACATCTTCGACCTCGGAATTTAGCTCGATAAAAAAGCTGTCTTCTGGAAAGCGTAGACTTATTCATAAACCAATTGAAATAGAACCCATACCAATGGCTGTTCTTGATTCTGATGATGAAAATCATGTTCACGAGGTTGTGTTAGACGCCACGAAAGGCGTATCTAAAGGTAACTGATTAATGTTATTCATTGTTATTTCATATTTTATTTTACCTACTTTATTATTCAATTTATGTTAAATGTTCAGATTATGTTGACCACGGTGACCAATCTCTTACGTGTGGTTTATGCTTTGCAAAGTTATGGCCAACCGAAGGTGGAAAGGGTCGCATTACACTTCAAAAGCAAACATATAGCTTATGTTGTGGATATGGTAAAGTTGACTTGCCTGAATATAAAGATTCTGATCCATCTTATCAGATGCTTTTTCGATGTGTAGATCAGGAAAGCAAGTTTTTCTTAAAGAACATAAGACGCTACAATTCTATGTTTTCCTTTACTTCAATGAGAGGAAAAGTAGATACTAAAATAAACAAAGGTAATGCTCCATTTGTTTATAGAATCAACGGTCAGAATGCACATAGTATGGGTAGTCTTCTTCCTAAGCACGGAGACCAGCCAAAATTTTCACAGCTTTATATCTATGATACTGAGAATGAGCTTGCTAATAGAGAGTTGTTATTCGGGTATATTTTTTTTCTTATCAGTATCTTAAAATTAAGTTACAACGTAGAATTATATTTTTTCCATTTCAACGTTTGAAACTGTAATTTAAAACGTATCATTTTCTTACAGTGATTCTTCAAGCAAAGCATCTATAAGGGCAAAGGAACTTGATGTTAAATTTATAAAGTTTCTTATGAACATGTTAGATTCTACAAATATGTTGGTTAAAACTTACAGGGTGGTACGAGACCATCTCCATGAGAATCCTAATGTTACCCTTAAGCTTTGTATAATATCACAGAGAGATCGGGATGGTAGGACTTACAATTTACCTACGTGTTCTGAAGTTGCTGCTTTAATAGTTGATGAACCTGATCTCAAGATAGAAAGCCGTGATATTATTGTCGAAAAGCGTTCTGGAGTTCTTAAGCGTATTAGCGAGTTACATCCTTCTTATCTTGCTCTACAGTATCCAATTCTTTTTCCGTACGGAGACAATGGCTATAGGATTAACATTCCTCATAGGGATTTTGGTCCTAATACAAAGAAGACAAGACCAACTTGTACGATGAGGGAGTTTTTTTCTTATAGAATTCAGGATAGGCATAACAAGTTTTCTCTAATTCTTAATGCAAGGAGGTTGTTTCAGCAGTTTTTAGTCGATGCCTACACAATGATTGAAAGTGAGAGGCTAAACTACATACGTTTTCAGCAAATCAAACTGAGATCTGATTCGCTTAACAGTCTTAAAAATGTTCAAGACGTTGGTCAGAGTGATTTGAGTCATACAAGACAACCTGTTATATTACCGTCATCTTTTACTGGTGGTTCTCGCTACATGATGCAAAATTACTTGGATGCTATGGCGTTATGTAGGACGTATGGGTATCCTGATTTCTTTATCACAATTGAAATGGCCTGAGATTGTAAGATTTATTGGTGACTCTTCGATTAAGCCAGAAGACAGACCTGACATACTTTGTCGATTGTTTAAGATGAAACTTGATGAATTGAAAGATATGAAGCAAAAAAAATTTTTTGGCGATATTAATGCAGGTATGTCAATGCTACACCTACTTTCAATTTATACAATTTTTTGGTATATTTCCATACATTTTATTTACTATTTTTTACTCATCGTTAGTATATTTTTTTTTTTTTGTGTAGTTGTTTACACAGTTTAGTTTCAGAAGCGTGGTTTGCCACATGCGCATATTTGCTTATTTATGAAAGCTGATCATAAGCTTCCTACGGTTGAACACATCGATCCCTTTATCTTAGCTGAAATTCCTGATAAAAACGAGGATCCTGAATTGTATTCTCTTGTGAGTGACTTTATGATTCATGGTCCTTGCGGACATGCCAACATAAAATGTCCATGCATGATTGGGAACCGTTGTTCTAAAAATTTCCCAAAGAGGTTTTTGGAATCCACTTCCATTGATTCTGATGGATTTCCCGTTTATAGGAGAAGAGATTCTGGTCACACGGTTGTGAAGAAGGGTGTTACTTTGGACAATAGGAGTGTAGTTCCATATAACAAAAAGCTTCTTAAAAGATATCAGGCGCACATCAACGTGGAGTGGTGCAATCAGGCTGGCTCAATTAAGTATTTGTTTAAATACATTAATAAAGGACCTGATCGAGCCACTATTGCTGTTTTTGATTCAGACAGAGGTCCCGATGAGGAGATCCCAAAAGATGAAATTAAAGAATATTACGAAGCTAGATATGTTTCCGCATGTGAAGCCAGCTGGAGAATATTTACCAATGATGTCCATTATAGGTATCCTTCTGTTATGAGATTACCCTTTCATCTTCCAGGACAACAAAAATGTTGTATTTAGTTGTGACGATGATATTGAGGATGTCCTAAACAAACCTCAAGTAAATTCCTCAATTTTCTTAGAATGGATGAAGATGAACAATTCTAAGCCTGAAGCAAGAGAACTTACTTATGTTGAGTTTCCTTCAAAATATGTGTGGAAGTTAAAAGATCGTTGCTGGCAGCAACGCCAAAATTATGTTGTTATTGGGAGAATTTATTCTGCGTCTCCTTCTCTTGGTGAGGCTTATTACCTAAGATTCTTCTTACTAAGGTTAAAGGGCCACGATCATTTGAAGAAATCAGAACATATGATGGTGTTGTTTATCCTACTTTTAGGGACGCGTGTTATGCACGTGGCCTGTTAGATGATGACAATGAATATATCGAGTGTATTAAAGAATCCAGTTTTACTGGAAACGGTCATTATCTTCGTTCTTTGTTTGGAACACTTCTATTGTCTAATACACTTTCAAGACCTGAAGTTGTTTGGGAGAAAACGTGGGAGCTATTGTCCGAGGACATTTTATACAATATGCGGAAAGATTCTGGCATGGGTGGTATGTTTTTAAGCCTTTTGTTATATTTTGTGATGTTATATTAACAAGTTGTTTCGTTATATTAAATAATTTTCGTTTTCATTGTAGGATTCGTTGTTTCTGACGAACGTTTAAAGAATATAACGTTGTCAAAAATCGAAAAATTCCTTCTTCGTAATGGATCCAGCTTGCACAGGTTCTCACCAATGCCTTATCCTGATGATGACTATCTAATGTCCGAGAGCAACCGTCTGATAAACGAGGAGCTTTCTTTTGACACGGATGAAGTTAGGGCTGAGTTCAATAATCTTCACAGGTCTCTAAACGACGATCAAAGAGCAGTGTATAATGAAATTATGGATGTTTTTCGAAGTGGGAAGGGTGGTGTGTTTTTTGTGTACGGTTATGGTGGTATGGGCAAGACTTTTCTGTGGAAAACTTTAGGTGCTTCCATTAGATGCAATGGACAGATTGTTATTAATGTTGCTTCAAGTGGTATTGCATCTTTGTTGTTATCACGAGGTCGTACTGCTCACTCTCGATTTCATATTCCAATTAATCTCAATGAAGATTCGGTATGCCATATCAAGCCTAATACTGAAGTCGCAAATCTTCTATACGAAGCCAAGTTGATTATTTGGGATGAGGCACCGATGGTACACAAACATGCTTTCGAGGCTCTTGATCGTACAATGAAGGATGTTTTGAGTGTGTTTGATTCACGAAATTCAGAACTTCCATTTGGTGGAAAAGCTATTGTCTTTGGTGGTGACTTTAGACAAATCCTACCTGTTGTACAAAATGGTAGCAGGCAAGAAATCGTAAATGCCTCTTTATGTTCATCCCACATCTGGTCCAGTTGCAAGGTGTTAAAATTAACAACCAACATGCGTTTGTCGGTTGGATCCAGTAGCTCAAACATCTAGGAGATAAACAAATTTGGTAAATGGCTTCTTGAGATCGGCGAAGGCAATGTTGGTGATTGTAACGATGGTGATGCAAATATTGAAATACCTGATCATCTTTTAATAACTGATGAAAATGATCCAATTCAAGGTTTGATTGACTTTGTATATCCTTCAGTGCTTCATCGTTTTAAAGACCGTGACTACTTTTCTGAAAGAGCTATACTCACTCCTAAGAATGAAGTTGTTCATGAGATAAATGATCGATTGCTTTCGTTGTTTCCCGGTGAAGAAGTAGAGTATCTTAGCTCTGATAGTTTATGTCCGACAGAGGAAATTAATGATCCGTTACATCAAGATTTATATAATCCAGATGTCTTGAACAGTGTGAAAGTATCAGGATTACCAAATCATAGATTGGTATTAAAATTGGGTGTTCCGGTTATGCTTTTGAGGAATATTGATCAGCAGAACGGTCTGTGTAATGGTACGCGGCTTCAAATCACACGTCTTGGTAAACGTGTTATCGAGGCTGAGATATTATCGGGAAGTAATGTTGGTTCAAGAACTTACATCCCAAGAATTAGCATGATACCATCTGACAAGAAAATACCCTTTAAGTTTCAACGAAGGCAGTTTCCAATAACCGTATGTTTTGCGATGACTATTAACAAAAGTCAAGGACAATCTCTATCGAGAGTTGGTCTATACCTGAGAGACCCTGTGTTCTCACATGGTCAGCTTTATGTTGCTTTGTCGAGAGTAAAGACTAAAGATGGCGTTAAGGTTTTAATATTCGACAAAGATGGGAGGACAACAAATAATACTGCAAACGTTGTTTACAAAGAAATATTCGGGAAATTGTAGTTTCAACTGTTGTTATGAGTTTGATTAATCCTAACATCAATGTTTTACTAATTCTTTTTTAATATTTTTTTTTCATATATATATGTTATCATTGTTGTTTTTCCTAATTGTCATGTTAATAATATATAATATTATTATTTATATATACTTAACTTCATTGTTATATCAATATAAGACGATATTTCTATGTATTAAATATAACATATAAACAAAAAGTAGACCAAGTAGATATTTATAAACACGGTTACATATTAAAAGTCCAAAGTACATAAAGATCGTAACTTTAAAACATGTTAACCCGAAAAAAGCATGGATGGTTTAAGGATGTTCATATTAGATGCTGATGGGAACGTTACGAATAAAACTACAAATGTTGTTTACAAAGAGATATTCTCAAATTTATAGTTTCACTATTTTAATATTAAATTTCAACTGTCATATTATTCCTTGCTTTATTCCGATATTTGTCTTTACTTTTTACTTTAGAATTTTTTTTACATTACATTTGTAATATATCTTACATAAAATTTATATAAACAATCTGAAGCACATATAAACAAACACATGTTAGTTTGTAAATAGATATATTTAAACATTGATAACCAACAAGTGTTTATACACGATACCAACTGTTAATTACATTCAAAAATATGGTACGTGGTTGGATGATATAATAGTAATTGTCTTTAACCTTAAACTACCTAGGAACAAAATAAAACATGATAACCATAGATGATTTGTCCAACCAAGAGTAAACATAAAAACATGATCACAAAAGAGTCATCATTTAATCTACACAAACACCTTCATCATTAGATTACCTGTTAACATGCATTAACCCCATCCACGTGTGATAAGATCAGGAGATTTCCTGAACTTACAAATGTGAAATGCAGTGTCTCACCCAAACGAAGGCCATTCTCCTTCATGAACATCGGCCAACCTTCTATTGCATACCTTACAGCATTTCCATTCTTCTGGCGCCTAAGATTCATTTTGATGGTTTTTCCATTCATGTTCCTGACTTTTAACTCATGCACTTTATTTCTGAATCCGGCAAGTCTTACAACATTAGCAGGCATTCTCTGTATGAATGTCGTATTTAACAAGTAAATCAGCCATATGTATGTTATAGTATTTCAGTTTATTATTGAGTATGTAAAAAAAACATACCATGCGGTTTTCTCCTTTCTGTGTGAAATCATATTTACCAATTTTCTCAACAGTATTTGTCCTTGCAACAACTTTTCCTTCAACATCCAATATCTTCAACGCATGGTCATCTCTCTTTCTTTTTTCGTTTACCTTATTTTATAAGACATACATTATATTTAGACTAATATCTAAAATTATAACAAATGTTGATCACTACATATTGTTATTTTATCATATACGTACCATCCGTTTCCGAGTTCTCTGTCCAACTGTTGAGACATTTGGCATTTCAACTTCTGTCCCGCATATCAGCTCCTTACTGACCTCCGCATGACAATATGCCTCTACTTGTTTTCCTTTCTTCTTAACCTGTTAAGAGAACCACTAACTTTAGATAATAATAACCAACGACTATTAATTAAATATGTCTACATATATTAATGAAACTAATCATCTATTATTATGTTTGAAATAATTACATCATCTTTTGTTGGTTTATTTGTCTCTTCTGTCATCGAAATCTTTGTTTCTACCTTCGACTTTTCTTTCCCAGCAATCTTCTTATTCACCTCCTGTTTTTTACTACCTTCATGAATCTGTGTATGATAGTTAATAAAATTACAAAATCGGATTGTAATGTATTTTAATCTACATAAATATAAGCTTTGTACCTCAAAAATCATCTCATCTATCGACTCATCATCATCACAGAATGTCTGGTATACAATAAGATATTAGCAAAAGAGACGTATTTATTAGTAAACCGTTAGAGTTGAAGTTGAAAATACTTACAAACTGGACGTTTTTGTAGTATGTGTCTTTAGGTATTTCCAGTAGAGACTCATCATCAGTTTCTTCTTTGTTGGTCAAAACAACCTCAACTCCTCGACGATAAATCTTTAACTCAAATGTTTTGCTGTCCGTCTTCATCAACAACATTATATCATCATCTTCTATCCCAAGATCATCAAATAACTTCGGACAACCTTTTGTAAAAACATAATTATCATTTATTTTGTCCGTCTCAACTTTCCAAATCTGACCTGCTGCACGTATGTTATAATAATCGTTGACTGGCGTGTAAGAGTAACATTTTGTGACATAAGCTTCTGGAATCACCTGAAAAGTTATGTAGCATTTTAGTCTCAAATATATATGTATATCATTTATTTTACAACTATAATAAAAAAATAGATTCATACATAGTCGTATACTTACTATTATCTTTAAAATGCCGTAACGGTTTACTGTTAAAAAAGATTCACCACATATGTTCTCGACGAAACAATCCATTTCAATATTTTTATCTTCGATTATCCTTAAGCGCAAGAATGTCTGCTTTGTCAACTGAAGATCCCTTACCACATTATTCCAACCGTCAGTTATAACAGATTCCCCGCTTATACTTCTCAAATAAACTGGCCAACTTCTTCGACTTTCATGATGTATCATTACTTTAGTTCTTTGCCAATAATCACCATATACACTCTTAACAAAGTCAATTGGCAGCACCTGTGGTTAAATTTATGTTTTAGATATTATCTAACACAATTTAGATATACTTTTTTTGTAACATTTGTAGCATACCAGTTTCATCGAGAAATCCTCATCTAACACAGTTACGCATGACGAAGTCATTTTTATATACCTGTAACATAGCATCTATATATTTGATTACAATATACAATATACAATAATACAATATACAATATACAATCTACATATAAACAATAACAAAGGAACTGTTATCTGATCAATGTATTTGATTACAACTAAATAAATACTCTATTTAGTTCATCAATTTATAACAAGATACCTCTTTTTTTAGTGTTTAATCTTAGTGTATACATATATTCTCATATATAATGAAAAAGAAAAGTATATCACATCAATGTAATCCTATTTCAATATAACTCAAAAAAAATATTATCAATATTAAATTTTATGTAATCCTGATAAAATATTCAATCATCCAAATAACAATGTTAAACAAAAAAAATCATAACTTTTTTCACAAGAAGATCCACAAAATATATCAACCAAATAACTATATTAACCTAAACTTTATACTTTGAAAGACATACAATACAATCTAATCCGTCTTAGATACACATAACATACACAACAAATAACAATGTTAATCAAGAAATTTTATGTTATAACCTATTCAATCATCCAAATAACAATGTTAATCAAGAAATTATAATGTTCACAACAAGATCCACAAAATATATCAACCAAATCATCTAATTAACAGAAATTATATAGTTTGAAACACATGCAATAGAATCTAATCTTTTTTAGATACACATAAGATACAGAACATTTAATTTCATAAAAAAAGTAAAACCTGATTTAACGTGTAATTTATCAATAATCGCCGGAAACAAGTCGGTGAAGTCACTCAAAGCGAAAATTGTCGTTCAAGTGATTTGATAATAAGTGTGTAAATCAAAGCGAAGATTGCCGTTAAATGATCGGAAAATAAGTCGGTAAACTTACTTTACCAATTTCTTCTTCAACCGTCGTTTTACGTTTCTTGAGCTTTGTGATTTTTGATTGAAGATGATAGAGTGTTGAAGGAGTATTGAGTTGATATGTGATGATTGTAGTAGGTATTTTAATTTTAATATTTAAGTATTGATATTTTTATTTTGTATATATCCGTTTATTTCATAATTTGACATTAACGTTGTTTTTTTTGCCCATTATTTATTTGAATATTATACATAAATAGAAAATAGATATTACCTAATTACTACCAAGATTTTATAATTCCGTTAAATCTGTTAAATTTTTATTACTAGCAAGATTTTATAAATCTATTAAATTTTTATTACACATTTACATTAATTTCTATATTTTTTTGCCAATATTTAGTTGAATAATTATTTACATAAATAGTTATAACAACTTTTGATTCTATAGTATTTTTAATTATACTTTGCCAATTTTCTCATATAAATACATACTCATAATTTTTTTCTTTCATTCTATGTGTTGCCAGTACTATTCGATTGTTAGTCTTCTTTCTGAACTTTCGTGTTTCGGTTAACATGTATCGTCATGGTCCGTATTTTATCATAACTATACTTGATCCGTTATCCCTTCAACAGGTACATAACTTTCATTATTATTTTATTTAAACTAATGATTAGTATTGTTTTATCTTTTCCCTTTCTTTTTTTGGTTTTCAGGCTATACCTATATGTATGAGTAGATTTATATGGATGAATAAGTTAGAATCCTCAACTGTTAGTCTTAAATTTGATGAAAAACATTCATGGTGTGTTGTTATCAAATTAATAGAAGATGTATTCTACTTTACGGATGGATGGTCTGAGGTTTTAAATTACTTTGGCCATGGATATTTCTTTATTATTTTCAACTATCTTGGTGATCGTACTTTCAAGTTCAAGCTCTTCTGTCATGATCCAAATAATGAGTGGGGGAAACCGTTTTGTAAAATTATTCAAAATCCTTTACAAAGTCCAATGGTACGTAATTTTATTATAGATTTTTATTTTTTTTATCTCGATTTATTAAAAACATAATACTCATAAATTTGTAATAATTGATTTTTTACAGGTTCTACCAGATACTTTTCTTTCAAAACATTATGATTATACTTTACCGGATAACAAGGTTATACTTAACGTATCCGAGAATCATAAATGGGAAGTCCGTATTAGAAAGATTGGTCCAAATTATTGTTTTGCTGATGGTTGGTTTAAATTTATTGAAGATCTAAGGTTAAATTCGGGAGATATTTTGTGTTTTAAAATAAACGACGTGAAACATTTTAATATTACCATATTCAATAAAGACGGTCGTCAAGTTTTGTTAAACAACACTCCTTTGATTGAGCAAGAATATGAACATATTAGCAATGTGGAAGGTTATCGACAAGTTAGTGACGATCCTAACTATCCTTTTTTCGCAATGACAGTAACTAATGAATTGGTATTATACTATGCTGTTTTATGTTTATTTTTTTGTTAATTTTTATTGTTTTCATTTAATAACATTTACATATTTTTAATATTCTTACAAAATGTAGATCCTTCCCAAATTGATTACTGACTTAAGTGGTTTAAATGAGTTTTCTGAAGTAAAGATCAAAGTTGTTAAAGGAAATACTTGGGTTAAGAATCTTCGTACACACAATATTGATGGTCAAAGAAGGTTTGTCAATCAATTTATTATCTTATTTATTATTTTTCTTTTACCGTATTTGTATATGTATTACTACAATTTTTTTCATATTTTATCTACCATAGGTACGGTGTTGTTGGATGGCATGATATACTTGAAGCTGAACATATTTCCTTAGGTGACGATTGTTTTTTCAACTGGACGAAAACGAATTCCAAATTATTGGTTACGAAACTCCAGCAAGCATAAGTGATACAGTAATACAGTTTCAGTTTTTATTTAAAACCCGAAAAAACATATATCTTACATTTACTTTTCGATCCCCCTTTATTTACGTTTGCGGTACAATGCGTTTGTTATTTTTAATATTTTAAATTCAGATTGCCATTATAATTTTATTCGTACAGTCCGTTTATGATAACTAACATAAATCATTTATATAAGAAGTATAAACATGTCATTTTTCAACACTAATTGAGTTAGTGTTTCTTTAAAAGATAACATATATCTTACATAAATCAGTTTTTATTTAAAACCCGAAAAAACATATATCTTACATTTACTTTTTGATCCCCCTTTATTTACGTTTGTGGTACAATGCGTTTGTTTTTTTAGTATTTTAAACTCAGATTGCCATTTTAATTTTCTCTGTACAGTTCGTTTTTTATAACTAACATAAATCATTTATATCATAAGTATAGACATATATTTTATTTATACATCTTATTCATCATAGAATTTTTCGTTTTTTAATATATATGTATATATTTATTTGTTTAGAAAGATAGATTAACAACCCGTGAGTATTCACGGGTTATAACCTAGTACGTTATAATTTAGAAAAATCAGGATTAATATTTACTGATATTTATTTATTTAGTTTTTTTTTTCACTTTTCTGTAATTTTTAATTTGAACTTAAAAAATGATCTTATGATATGCTATATATACCCCTGCTCGTGTCTGAACTTTAACTTACTTCAAAATGGAAATCAATATTCCTTTTGTCATTTTTACATTCCTCTTCTTCTAAACACTTGCCTTAAGCGGCAACACAATTGCGACTTCTTCAAATGTTACATGTATCGAAAGGGAGAGGCACTCTCTTCTTGTATTCAAACAAAGCACAGACACGTATAACCTTCTTTCAACATGGAGTGAAGCCGAATGTTGTGAATGGCGGGGAGTTTGGTGTGACAGTCGAAATGGTCATGTTGTGGAACTTGAGCTTCATAACAAATCGCTCCAAGGTAAGTTGAGTCCTTCGTTACATAATTTGAAGCACTTGCGCTACTTAGACTTGAGCGTAAACTCTTTCTCAGGAAACATTCCTAAATTCTTAGGGTTGTTTCAACATTTGAAATACCTTAACTTGTCAAGTTCAGGTTTTAGCGGAGTAGTTCCTCATCAACTAGGAAACCTCTCAAGGTTACAATATCTTGACCTTGGAAATAACTTATATAGTAATTCGTCAAGAGCGCTTTTCATTAATAATTTGAGATGGGTGTCTTCTCTATCGTTGTTAAGGTACTTGGATTTAACAGCGGTAGCCATTGGTAAAGATATTAATTGGTTTCATCCAGTTAATATGCTCTCTTCGTTGCTTACATTGAACCTTCAATACACTTTTATCAATCTCCCTTCCAATGAATTCATCAATTTTACGTCCCTTAATTCACTTGATCTCTCTAGGAATGACATCAATTCCACCATTCCTATGTGGTTATCAAACCTTACTGGCCTCATGCATCTAGACCTTAATCAAAACCACTTCCATGGTAAAATTCCTGATTCTGTTAGAATGCTCAGCGCTCTTGCTTACGTCGACCTCACATCCAACTCATTTGATAATTTGACGGCAGATCTGCTATGTAATATGAGAAACCTTGTTTATCTGGACCTCTCAGATAATTTCTTTGAAACCTCGATGCCAGATATGCTATCTAATTTGAGCAGCCTCACTCATCTGGACTTTTCGAGCAACATGTTTTATGGTCCTATACCTGAAAGCATAGGACTACTCTCGAGTCTAGAAAACCTATTTCTTTATTACAACCAATTGAGTGGGAACATTCCCACGAGTCTTGGGCAACTTTCAGAACTTAGAAATCTAGTTCTTTCAGGTGGTAACTCATTGGTCGGGGTTCTTTCGGAAGCCCACTTCACCAAGCTAAAGAATCTAACTCTACTGGACTTGGACTGGAATTCGTTAGGGTTTAATTTCAGCTCTGGGTGGATTCCTCCATTCCAACTGCGATATTTTTTTGCCCATTCCTGTAACATCGGACCACACTTCCCGAATTGGCTTCAAACACAGACAAATCTTGAGAAGTTGGTTATATCTAACTCAAGTATCAGAGATACAATACCAAAGTGGTTTGAGAAAATCTTGTCTGGTATAGATTTCTTGGATTTGTCTAATAACCAGATCGGTGGCAAACTACCACAATTGAACGATGATGGTAGTATCCAGTCAAGCTCCCGGACCCTCAGGATGAACTCGAACAAATTTGAGGGATCACTAGCTACATTTCCGTCAAATTTGGATGCTTTGGATCTCTCAGATAACTTACTTTGGGGATATGTTCCTCAAACAAATGGAACATTGAACCCATATTTGCAAGTTCTTAACCTTTCAAAAAATCGTTTCACAGGAAACATTCCAATACAGTTCTGCAAGTATGATAGGTTATTACTTTTGGATTTATCACAAAATAAGTTTTCCGGAAGGCTACCTGAATGCTTAGGGAACTTAATTCATTTAGAAGTGCTAGATCTCTCAGACAACATCTTAACTGGTGTTGTTCCAAGCTCATTGGGTTCTATACGATATCTATCCTCATTGCACTTGCACAACAATAGATTTGAGGGCAATATCCCAGAGTCCTTACAAAACTTGTGGGGATTGAACACCATGGATTTAGGAAACAATTTGTTCATAGGTCCTATCCCTTTCTGGAGCGCTGGATTGTTCCTAAAATATTTGAATCTCGAGTCGAATAAGTTTACAGGCGAGATTCCTCTACATCTTTGCAAATTCGAAAAACTTCAATATTTGAGCTTGGCACGTAACAAACTAACGGGGACGATCCCTCGTTGCTTCGGAAATTTAAGTGGCATGAGAAACCATGATAACTTTAGTGAATCTTTACCTAACTATGAAGAAAATATTTGGGCTTCGATTAAGGGACTTCACTTGATGTACACCAAGATCACATTAGAGTTTCTTACATCCTTAGACCTCTCAAGCAACAACATTGTTGGAGAAATTCCTGATACTCTAATTAATCTTGTGGAGTTAAGGAATTTGAATCTTTCTGGAAACCTTTTAAAAGGACAGATCCCGAAAACCATTGGAGATCTAAAGCAATTGGAATCTTTAGATTTGTCATCGAACAAGCTGTATGGTCGGATTCCTCAGAGTTTGACTAGGTTGAACTTTCTGAGCTACTTAAACCTGTCGTTTAATAGCTTATCTGGCCCAATTCCAGTTGGAAATCAACTCCAGACCCTTGATGACCTGTCTATTTATGAAGGGAACAGTGGACTATGTGGGCTGCCAGTTTCAACTAGGTGCAATGTAGGTCACGGTGATGATTCCGAAGGTGTGTGGTTTTATGCCGGTATGGGACCAGGGTTCGTTGCTGGATTTATAGGACTATTTGGGAGTTTGCACTTCATCAGGAGCTGGAGGTTGGCTTACTTTGAGACCCTTGAAAATGTTTACGGTTGGCTAAGGTTATTGGTACAACTGAATCTGAATCGCCTAAGGAGGAAAGTTTTCGAATGAGGTATGTTCGAAACACCAGTTCACGTAATTGTTAAAACAAGAAATAATAAATAAAGAGTAAATTACAAGTTTTGTCCTTTATCTTTACATCAAATTTCAGGCGCTGTCCTTTATCCAAAAAGTTGACAGGCGGTGTCCTTTATGTTTCAAAATCTTGCAAGTTTTGTCCTTTTAGCCAAACCAGGTTAGAATTCTCAGTTAAAATATCCCATGTGCAAGGCACATGAGGGTAAAATGGTCATTCTCTCTTAAAATACCTCAATTCAACTCTGTATTATTACATCTCCCTCTACAACTCTCTCACACACACTCAGACCTAACCCCACCGTCAACCCATCACCACCACCACCACCTCACACCCCACACAACCACCTGCTACCCCACAACCCTCACCACCACCACCACCACCACCACCACCACCCACGAACCACATACCATCTGTAACTGCCACCACCCACCTACTCGTACCATCTACCACCTGCCAGCGCCACTCCACATCACCTACCGCCGCCACCATCACCACCACAATTGCCTTTCATCATCTACCGCCGCCTACCACCACCCTCCACCATCTCCAAATCAACAACCAACATCCCCCAAAAATCCCTAAAAACGAATTCTTCAACAAAAACGATAAACAACTGATTAAACAAAATCGATACCCATGAATACCCACACTCAAAACCCACCGCCACCACCACTAGACATCGGTCTCCACCGTTGTCAGAATTTTAACCTTGAATCACACAATTTGATGATCCTGTGCATTCTCAACGGTCAGATCCCAACCTCCGACGAGATCACGGCACCACCTACCACCACCCACCTACTCCTACAACCTTTACCTAAATTGTTCTGCGATTAAATCACCCATCTTCCACCATTTGCAACCACCCATCTTCCACCATCTGGAACTATCCACTTCCACCGCCGCCAACAACCACCATCAACCACGCACCAACCTTCAATCTAATCTACCACCACCAATTCCGTCACCACCGCTAAAGCCACCCTCCAGATCTGAGAAAGTTGGAGTCGAGATAGAGAGAGAGAGAGAGATAGCACGTCTGATAGAGAGAGAGAGAGAGAGAGAGAGAGGGCTTCTTTATAATCTTTTTATTTTTTAGAAACTAGCCCCTAAATATAAGATATTTTACACAATAGTCCCTGAGGAGATAAAATGACAAAAGTGCCCTCATGTGCAAGGCACATGACCAGATTTAACCAAATATTCTAACTGGGTTTGGCCTAAAGGACAAAACGTGCAAGATTTGGAAAGGTAAAGGACAGCGCCTGTTAACTTTTGGCCAAAAGGATAGCGCCTGAAATTTGATGTAAAGATAAAGGACAAAACTTGTAATTTACTCATAAATAAAAGCTCTTGTACAAGAGCATTTGTATGTTATCACTCAAGCTTCAATGTTTACCACTCTTATACAATGTTTTATGTATCACTCAAGATGTATTGTTCTAGATTTACGTTTTGTTTTATTTGTCTGCAAACTACTACTACCTGTTAGGATATATGTACTGCTACCTCTATTTATATCTCTGTATTGTTAGGGTTTGTTATATAATAATTGTAACATCGTTATATAATAATTTTGTCGTTTCAGTTCACCCCGGATCGGGTCGGGTCATAAAAAATAGATAATCAAACTAAATTTTATATAATCAACAAAAGTATGTGAAACTGTTCTTACATGTGCACAATGAAAATCTAATACGTCTAAAGTTGTTGTATATTGGTTTCTTTTTTTAAAATCTAACCAAAACAATGATTTAAAATGGGACCGGACATTGAACCCGATGCGAAACTGGTCCATTGTATCGTACCGGTCAAACTGGTTGGCTCGAATTTAAAAACCGGGTGTCAACGTATTTTGCTTAAAACTTATAAAATATAAAAATTACAAAAAGTGTAACAAAATCTATACTATATAATAAAAGAAACCAATTGAGGGACACATGTCATTCATTGGAGTCATCTATTTTTTAGTTTTCTCATCTTTATCTCCTATTTAATTATAATTAATATTAATTAAAAGATAATTATAAAATAAAATTGAATATAAATTTAAACTATCGTATAGGAGATAATATAGTCATTTGAAATATTTATTAGTACACTAAATATAAATTAATATAATGTAAAAAGTTAAATGTCATTTTAGTCCATATGGTTTGCTTCATTTTGTCAGTTTAGTCCAAAGGTTTTATGATACATAGGGTTTATAAAGATATAACAAGATATAACTTTTTTATTGATTGATATATAAAATTACATGTGCTCAACCCATACAATAAATAATGAGGTTCTTAATAATTTTTTTACTTTGCTTTATTTTATTTATTATCAGGTTAGATAATAATCACAACGATTCTTAAGATATCGTTATTATAACTCAACATCCATTAGTCAAATTAATCGGAAATTTATACATATCGACTGTGGTCTAGAAATTCCATAACTTATAAAGCGCAATTTATTCTTTATATATGTTTAAAAAACACTTACAAATAATTTTAGAACTCAGAGCCTTCACTTTATCGTTTTTATATAAGTATAACGAAGTTTAAAGGCTACGTTATAATTCAGTGAAATGTTTGTAAATCTTCCTATACTAATAAAAATCTTTTTAGACACGTATCATTTTCTTGTGTTTTCTCATCTTATTTTTTATTTATCTTTCATATTAAATAATAATAATTTTAAACAAAAATTTAAATAAGGATAAACGTTTGGTTTTATTATGATCATATTAAATAATAATAATAATAATTTTAAATAAAAAATTAGATAAGAATAAATATTTGTTTTTCTATAAAGAATTTTAAACAAAAAATTAGGTAAGGATAAACGTTCACCATTATAATCGCACAATTCTTTCAAATGTTAAATCCGGACAACTTAGTTTCAACTATGTAATGTTAGACGTACTGTTATAATTGGTCTAAACTTATCATTTATCGCGCATTGCATCAACATGTAGAAAGAACACTATTTTTAGATATAACAATTCTTGATTTTACGGTATGACATTATATTTTATTCAACACGTGCAATATATGAGTTTTTTTAAAAGTATATAATTTTTATTATTATTTATTATATAAAATTACATTTATGTAACCCGTGTAATACACGGGGTTCTAACCTAGTTATATAATAAAAGGGGAAAGTGAATACGATGTTGTTAGGCGTGTAAGCTTACACGAAAAAACAATCAAAACTACGTCGTAATTAGGTGATTTGATACAGAAAAAGCATACATCTTACACTTTAGTAAAGATGAAATGAAAATAAAAAATTAATAAAAAATCGTGAAAAGAATACACAATATAAGCATGAGATAACATGATATGTTTATGTTCCAAAAATTTATAAATATATAAAGGTATAAAAACATAATTAAATCAAAAGGCTACAAAATTCAGCGTGAAACTTTGGGTAGATCTATCCACCCCCAACTATTCAAACACCATTGTCTCATATAATACACAACGTATATTGGGGCTCTAAAAAAAGTTTTTACTTTTAGAGATTGCCAATACGCTATATTTTGAGGTTTTCTATAAGCATTAGATGTTATTTTTTGGGAGAGGGGTTGTTTTGTTAAGTTTGTTGTTACATAATACGCCACATATATATTTTTTTTTTAAGTTGAATTCGAAAGATATTCGTCAAACAACCAAAATTCTGTTCAAAAATGTTTTATCAGCATTTTATTAAAATTTAATCTTATAAAAACATAACCTTTCAATATTTACAGTTTTAACTATTCTAACTTTTTCGTCACATATATAACGTTTTATCAACATTATTAAATCTTTCTTTTGTAAAAACATAAGCTTTCAATATTTACCGTTTTATATTATAACCTTTTTTGTCACACAAACACACACATATATATACATTATATAATTTTCTAACTACATTTAGTAAAATATTATCTTATAAAAACATAAAGCTTCAATATTTACCGTTTTAAAAGCATTATTATATAATAAATTTATAAAATCTTAATAGTTACATTCTATTCTATTCTATATAATAACAAAAATATGAACAGTAATATATATTATTTTTTTATGATTTTAAAAAATTAATAATTAACAATTAAAATACTATAATAATATTATTTTTTATAATTAAAATGGTAAATATTGCCAGAGCTACCACACACTATCTCTCAGTTTGCTGATATGATCAGTTTTACCTCGTCATATTACACTGATTCCACAGCCTTTGCCAGTCAGAAGACATACTTTACGCTCACACTAGTAACAGGTGGATTGATGACGATGATTCCACTATTCCTTCCTCAGTCTCTGACATGGGATAATCATCTGACACGACACCGGTAGTCGATGAGTTGGGTATGGGTACATCGATGATTGGAGGATCATATGGAGTAGCACCAGTAATGGACGCCACTGTTATCACGACTCGACCATTAGATCCACTAGCAGTTCCACATACTGTTACCATTGAGCCTACGACCGAGATCCCTCCACCACTCATACCAGAGCCATTTATTCCTCAGTCTGGAATCTTTAGCTTCCATTGTACCTTTACCAGTTCTTGCACGCCAAGGGAAGAGACTCTATATTGCAGAACACATAGCATCGACCTCTAGGGCTGCTACAGAGTCTGCATTGAAGAAACTGATGGGAGTTTGGGTAGATCGATGCTCTCATTGTGACCGTCAGATTGCTACTCTACGGGGGGACTTAGAGACGACTAAAGGAAAAATGCAGGATCTTGGGGGTCAAATGGATGCATATGAGGATATATGGGATTTGGACGAGATCATGAGAGATCAGATGTGTCAGAGGATAGCGAAGCTTGAGGAGATTGTGGGAAAGTTGTTGGAGTTTTTAGGGTTTAATGATTGTTGTAGATGTTTTGAACATTTTATTTCTTTTGGTAACCCTTTTATTAGGCTTGCATGCCACGTAGGTATTTTAGGAGGAAATTCGGTGAAACTTGTTTATGGTGTCGATTTCATTCCCACTAAATTTTGCTAGTTTCTGAAAACTACAAACAAGTAATGTAATTTCCACCATAAAATATCAAAACAATGGGTTTTGGGGATAAATTTTTCAAATTGTTATGTGATTGTGATTACATGTGTATTGTTTAATCCATTCGCATTTAATGATTGAATTATTTAAATATTGCCTTACGTTGTTATTATTGCTTCAATAATAGAAACCTCAATATGCCACCAAAAGCGAGACAGAGTTCCTCTACTGATTGTATAGGATTTCCTATCACACCCGAGGAGTTAGCACAATTGATCGCTCAGCACGTCAACACTGCTTTGGAACAATGTGAAATTAACCGAGCTGCGGGATATGAACATGGATGCAATGAGATGGTGCATGGTTTCGAAGAAGCGCCATCCGAAAACCCACTAGGTAGATAATGATTGGAAAATTTTTGTGAGTTTCCTATATTATGATATAATCTAAGAGTAATCTTGATTTTTCATTAACTTGGTGAACAGTACATAGAGGTACGAACAAAACTGTGACAACCCGAACTTTTAAGGTTAGTAACGTTTAACCTTCTGATCTTAACTCCTCATTATCCCTCTTCGAGGTGTTACTCGTTCCGCGTTTGTTTATTAATCTGTTAAGTGTGTATGATAACCTTACTAGACTAACATTACTAGTACCTTTGGGCCGCAAGTAATTGGGCCACATTAGTGACCCTTGTGTCATTACTCCACTCCAGCCCGAACCCAACCAAGCCCAACCTACTCTGCATGTAATTTGATCAGACATGGCCTAGTTATGGTGACAAAATAGGATTATAGGATCGGCCCACTTGCTTTGGTGTTTGGCATTATAACTTGAATGTACTACGTAACATCCCTTTTATATCTCACAATTACATGGGCTTGAGCCCATTTCAGCCAACAGGAACCCCCCCCCCCCCAAGGTTATTAGTTATTGCATGCTTATTATAATTGTTTATCATAAACTCAAAACCAAAACAAACCCTACTACTTCCATACGTACGTGTGACAGGAGACCCCCCCCCCCCCCTTCGTGATAGCATCTTGATCGGACGAGTTCTTGGTTAGTGGTTTCATACTTGTCCAAATTCTTATTTGATTGATCTTAGTTATGTGTATTCCTGGTTAACATAGTTGCGTGGTATGTTTTATAAGTGTGAGAAAGTCATATTATGTTCTTGCATCTTAATGAATATTTAGGGATTACATGTTTGTTATAGTTCTTGATTTCTTGCTACATGCTGAACGAATAACAAGGGGTGACTAAGATTATAATAATACGGGTAGTATTCGTTGATGGGCTGTTGTGTAGATGTGAAATCGTGGGAAATCTGATGTTATGTCACTTATATACTAGATGATGTTTAGGGATGCATGTTATAGAGACACTAATAAATTCGCTACACAAGATGGTCTGATGTGTTAAATTGATATTACCAATTGTTGACTGATGAATATTTAGGAAACTGGACTTAGTTAATTTGGTTGAATATTGATAATGATAATATAATCATTAGATGATGATGTGGGTCGGCTAGTATGAATTAGGGATGAGTCATATGATGTCAATCATGATGTCTGTTATGATAAATGGAACCAATGAATTATGTGTATTAACATTACAAATAAATGATAGATGAGGCTTCATAGGGTGCAGATTAGGATGGTTATAATTTGGTGGAAATTGGTTACAAGGTTGGGTAATTCTAGAAGTGGGCTGCACACCCGAAGTAGTGGATCAATTGGTTCTTTGGGGCCGTATTTTGACACCGGACCACAACCACACCCACTTGCATAATTAAATTTTAATCTGTTGGGCCGTATTAGCAATTGGGCTCGAGTAACACATGAATAAATGAGTTGTATATTATGGACCTTTGTATTCAACTGACAAGTATAAATATATGTGATATGCGAATTTGTGAAACACACCAACTGTACGAGATTGCATGTTGTAGCCATTATGTGTACGATTATTAAGTGAATGTCATTATGTTGTATGGATGGCTCTCATGTGAAGGCTGCTATCTTGCATGACTAAATGTTATAATGTGCATGAAACTGAGTGGGTGCTATTCGTGTGATATAAACATATACAAGGAAAACTTGGTTAAGGGTTTACGGAACTAATTGTTATCGGTAATTACGATAGGATTTGGTTGATCCACTTGGAATACGTAATTTAATCTACCGAGCAAACCCAAGGTGAGTTCATCTCTTGAGCATGCGTCCCGGTGGTTGGGACAGTCAGTGGGTATCCCGGGGAGGGATAAGTCTTTTGGGTAAAACTGGAATATTAGATAATAATCTCACTTTATCATTCTTAAGTCCCATCTTTTGTTACCGGGGAGGTAACGGGGTATTAGTTAGTAGCGCTACTTAGGTTTGGCACCCTCACCCCGTACCGGAGAGGACGAGTGTGAACTAATGACCCAGTCATGCCCAGTGTTTTGATAGGAGCACTGGGGAACGGGCAAAACATACATCAGGAGCCGTCTTGTTCAGTATCGAGATATTATCAATATTACTTTTGGATTTGTTAATGAACTGGAATAAACACTTGGTAACTAACGTTTTCACAAACTATGAACTCACCGGCGTTGTCTGATACACTTGTTGCATGCTAACAGGTCGTTAGATTATATGGAGTTGGAACTTGCTGTCTGAAGTAGCTGGAGTGGTCATGGGTCGACTGGAGGGATTCATGTGATTGATTATTTATATTATACATTGGTTTTGAACAATTTAACTTTGGTTTACTATTTGCTTCCGCTGAACATGTTGGTTTTCATTTAAACTCGTTAATGGTATTTTTCTTTAATAATTGAGGATTTTATTTTGAAACTTGTATGGGTTCAATGTAATTAGTGGCTTATTGTTGGTACGTCACACACCTAATAGGGACATTCCCTAGGTGGTATTTTTGGGGTGTGACAGTTTGGTATCAGAGCCACTGGTTATAGTGAACTTGGTTTTAAAACGTTTTTATAAAACCAGACTATAACCGAACAGATCCAAAATCGACCATGACACTCAGCTCCAGACTGCAAGGTTCATTTCTCGTTTACTATTGCATAGCATATCTACTGTTTGCTTATGAATAACATCACACGTGAATGCACACTTGGCACTACAGTATGAATCCCTAGGTTACCAACCCATGTTATGTGTTTTAACGGTGTGACACTCCTTGAACTCTCATGATCTGTGTTGTGGTGTCTTTTGTCCTATTGCTCGAAAGTGAGGAACCTTTTAACACGAGTTGGGAAGAATTGGGATGAACATGCAAACTGGATTATTATTGTGGGTGCACACATAATAATAATGCCGGGTGCATGTGAGTCCCAGTGAAACTTGACAAGTGCAAAAGGGGTTCCGCTCTTTAATTGGCGTTATGTTAGAACTCGGTAACCTACGGAGGTCATAGTAATGCTTGACTCCTACTTGAACTTGCATTTTAAATCTTTCCCTCTTCTTGTATAGAAACATGAGCGGACAAGGCCATGGACGTGGCAATATTGCTATGACTCAGGCCGAATTAACCAACTTGATCAACACTCGTGTGGCTGAAGCCCTAGTGGCTTACCAGGCTGGTACGATATGTGCCAATTACTTTCTATCCTTGTGTCGTATACTCAAATCTTACTTGTGTGTTGTACGTTCTTTCATTTTAGGTCAACCTGCGAATCAAAACAATCCACCCGCCTGCACGTTTAAGACCTTCATGGATTGTAAGCCACAGACCTTCAGTGGGACTGAAGAAGCTGTGGGACTCTTGCGTTGGTTTGAGAAGGCCGAATCAGTGTTTGCTATGTGTAACTGTCCCGTGGGGGACCGGGTGAAGTATGCTTCAGGCACGCTAGAGGATGGTGCCTTGACTTGGTGGAATGCCCAAGTCCAGATGTTGGGCATAGAAGTGGCGAATGCCACTACTTGGGACGATTTTAAGGAACTGATGCGTGAAGAGTACTGTCCTCGTGATGAGGTGCAGAAACTGGAGAACGAGTATTATGATTTGAAGATGGTGGGGTCGGAGATCGAGGCATTCACGAAGCGATCTCATGAGCTAGCAATTTTGTGCCCAAACCTGTCACGACCTCCACACCGAAGAATCGAGTTGTATCTCAAGGGATTAGCCCCGCAGGTTAAGGGCTATGTTACTACAGCGAACCTTGACAATCTACCTCAGATTATTCGTTTGGCTCACAAGATCACCGATCAGGAGGTGGAACGTGGCTCGCTACCACCACGTGTTTCTGTCACTACTGCTGCTGCAACCACAACCACTACTCCTGCCTCTGATAGTAAACGTAAATGGAGTGATGTAGATAAGTTGGCAAACTCGAATCAGTCTCAGAAGCGGCCAGACAATAGCAGGAATCGCAGTTTCAGTCAGTTGTCATCCGTTAATCAAAGTCAGGGCAACGACTCGGGTCAGGGTTCTTATGCGGGGAAATTACCAAAGTGCAATAAGTGCAACTATCACCATCGGGGGCCGTGTACCTGAGTATGTCACAGGTGCAACAAAGTGGGGCATATGGCCAAGGATTGTAGGGTTTCACTTCCAAACCAACAGCAGCAGGATAGACAGCAGCCTCAACAGAATCAGGGTAACCGTAAGGGTTGTTTTCAGTGTGGGGCCGAGGGTCACATCAAGCGAGATTGCCCTCAACTGAATCAGAATGCTGGTGGTAACAACAATGGGAACAATAACAACAGGAACAACAAGAATGGGGGCAATGGTGGGAATGGTGCGTACGGGAGGGTGTTCACTATTGGAGCTGGGGAAGCTAGAAATGATGGCAACGTAGTGACTGGTATGTTTTCGATAAATGATTTATTTGCTTCTGTTTTATTCGACTCTGGTGCCGATTGGAGTTATGTGTCCTTGGGGTTCAGTCGTCAGTTAGGGTTGACTCCCACACCTCTTGTAAATAAGCATGTAGTAGAGTTAGCTGATGGAAAATCGATAGAGGCTTCTCATGTTCTGTTTGGTTGTAAACTTGATCTCATGGGTCAAGTGTTCGATATTGACCTACTCCCTGTTACTCTTGGAAGTTTCGACGTGGTTATTGGTATAGACTGGTTGTCCAAGCACCAGGCGGAAATTCTCTGCAAGGAGAAAATCGTGCGCATTCCTCTCCCTAGCGGGGAATCCTTATCGGTTCAGGGTCATCGTAGTGGTGCTATGGTTAGTATTATCTCAGCGATGAAGGCTCAGAAGTGTCTACGTAAGGGCTACCCTGCTATTTTAGCTCTTGTTACTGATTCGCAGTCTGATGAGAGAAGGATCGAGGACCTTCCAGTTGTTCGTGAGTTTCCTGATGTGTTTCCTGAAGAACTTCCTGGTTTACCTCCACATCGTCAGGTGGAATTTCAGATTGACCTCGCACCAGGAGCAGCCCCGATTGCTCGTGCTCCTTATCGTCTTGCGCCAGGAGAGTTATAGGAGTTGTCGAATCAACTCCAAGAGCTGTTGGATAGGGGTTTTATCCGACCCAGCTCTTCGCCTTGGGGAGCCCCAGTGCTATTTGTGAAGAAGAAGGATGGGTCCTTTCGGATGTGTATAGACTATCGTGAGCTCAACAAGGTGACGGTCAAAAACCGTTATCCTTTACCCCGTATTGACGACCTGTTTGACCAGCTGCAAGGGTCAAGTTTTTATTCCAAGATCGACTTAAAGTCGGGCTATCATTAGGTACGAGTCAGATAGGAGGATGTTCTCAGAACGGCTTTTCAAACACGGTATGGCGACTATGAGTTTTTGGTTATGCCGTTTGGGTTGACTAACGCACCAGCGGTCGTCGTGGATCTCATGAACCGCGTGTGCAAACCGTATCTCGACGACTTTGTTATCGTTTTCATCGACGACTTCTTGATCTACTCTAAAAGCAAGGAGGACCATGAGCGACATTTACGTCTTATCTTAGAGCTCCTGAGGAAGGAGCAGCTCTACGCGAAGTTTTCTAAGTGTGATTTCTGGATTCGGGAAGTACACTTTCTTGGGCATATTGTTAACGAAATGGGGATACACGTGGATCCTTCTAAGATCGATGCTATTAGGAATTGGGCGGCACCGAAGAATCCTTCGGAGGTGCGACAATTTCTTGGTGTTGCGGGATACTATCGTCGGTTTATACAGGATTTCTTGAAGATCGCTCAACCTCTCACCTCCTTGATACAGAAGAACATTGTTTATTCTTGGGGAACGAAACAGGAGGACGCTTTCCAACTCATGAAATAGAAACTCTGCAGCGCACCGATCTTATCTCTACCTGAGGGTACCGATGATTTTGTGGTTTATTGTGATGCTCTATTCAGGGTCTCGGTTGCGTGTTGATGCAATGCGATAAGGTGATAGCATATGCTTCTCGACAGTTGAAGGTACACGAAAAGAACTATACGACTCACGACTTGGAGTTAGGGGCTGTAGTTTTTGCATTGAAGATTTGGAGGCATTATCTGTACGGTACCAAATGCACAATCTACACCGATCACAGGAGTCTCCAGCATATCTTCGACCAGAAGGAATTGAATATGCGGCAGCGTCGTTGGATAGAGCTGTTGAACGATTACGAGTGTGCTATCAAGTATCATCCGGGTAAAGCTAACGTTGTAGCTAATGCCCTTAGCCGAAAGGAGATGAAGCCTAAGCGTGTTCGCGCTTTACAGCTTACTATTCACTCTGGTTTACCTGCTCAGATTCGTTCCGCTCAGATTAAGGCATTAAAAGAAGAGAACATCAAGGCTGAATACTTACGGGGCATGGAAAATCGACTTGTGGAAAGATCTGACGCCATTCATTACTTTATGGAGCGGGTCACTGTCACGGCCCCAGACCCGGTTTGACCCGGTTCAAGAGCCGCAGGACAGAAAATCCCGTGGTATTTATTTAACAGCGGAAGTTTTTCTTCATGATCTTTTTAAAACTGCAATTTTCCCGATTATTTTATTTCACAATTCGGGATAAAACCCTGGTAATTTACAATCATATGATTTCACTGAGAAATCTTTATTTTACAAAACATGTTTCTTTATTTTTATATTGAGCCACTTCCTTAAGCTGGTAGTGCTTCACGGCACTTTTCTTGGAACACAACAGATCACCTGAAACATGTTTGAAAAAGGTTTTGTTAGCGGGAAATACTGGTGAATCATTCTTTTTACTAAAACGACGCGTTTGTTATAATTTACAGTATTAAGAGCGATTACAATGTTTCCTGATATCAACCAACTACCCACAGTATTTGTCACTCGACTCGTTTCTGTGACAATGGTCAGATCACCCATTGGCTAACTCGTTGTCCAATGGTGACGGGAACAAGTAATGTATACAAAACCACACATACTGGCTGTAATTTGGTGACTACAAAGACTTAATCCCTGTAATTATAACTTTGAAAATATTTAAGAATTTACAAAGCACTTTGATAAAAAGAGAATGACTCACATTGCAGATTTAATTGAGCAGAGCCTAGCCTACTGATTAGCCTTTTAACCTAAATTTAATAACATGCACACGAACTCGGTTAGTAACTAATACAGCATTTACGATAACTCACGAGATTAAAACCTTCACAACGAATGACAAAGTGCGATACTTAAACATCCATCGAATTAACGACGAATGACAAAGCATAAACCCTAATGTGGGCAGCACTTAAACATCCATTGGATAGTTTAATCGATCGGACATTGAATCGTAACAGCGATCGAGTTAATACCCGGTATCGGAGCAGCGCCTCGCTAATTATATATGAGATTTCGACTTCAGAGTGATATGAATTCGTTTTTGAAAGTTTTGATCGATACCAGTGGACTGTGCAAGTGACAGGCTATTTATAGGTGAAATTGAGACCTTAC